>JANHMN010000019.1:41531177-41590556 GCA_030674055.1 Rhabdomys pumilio
ATAGATAGATAGATACATAGATAGATAGATACATAGATAGATAGATACATAGATAGATACATAGATAGATAGATAGATAGATAGATACATAGATAGATAGATAGACAGATAGATACATAGATAGATAGATACATAGATAGATAGATACATAGATAGATACATAGATAGATACATAGATAGATACATAGATAGATACATAGATACATAGATAAATAGATAGATAGATACATAGATACATAGATAGATACATAGATAGATAGATAGATAGATAGATAGATAGATAGATAGATAATAAATCTTAAAACAACCAGGGCCAAGGAGATGGTCAGCAGGCAGGCTTGTCATTGAATATATGAGGTCAGGATTTCGAGTCCCCGGCACCAGTGCTGGGTGACTGGACTGGCTTCTTGGAAAACAAAGCCATGGAGTCTCTGGGGAAAAGACTCCCCAGAGTCTTAGGTTGTTGGCTAAGTAGCCTGGCCCTGTCAAGAACTCTGGGTTCAACAGACAGATCCTGAGCTGATGAATACAGTGGAGACCTGATGTCTGTCGGTGTCTGCCTCGGGTCCCTGTATGCACACACGTGCACAAAGACACACCCACCACATACACTGACTCTTGCAAACAAAACACCTCCTTCCCAGATACACACACACACACACACACACACACACACACACACACACATTCAAATCCTGCTCAGAGCCATCTACTTCTCTGGTGGGTATAGATGAGGGTGTGCATGTGGAGGTTTTGAACTTGGCCATTTTTTTTCTGGCCCCTCTGAGAGACAGGAGGGCATGACTGAGGAGAAGAAGGCCAATGGTCTTGGGCAAGCTGCTGAGACCCACTGGTGGGTGGGGTGTAGTCTCAGACAGAACACCCACTCCTCTACTGTCCAGTCTCTGGCCTCTGTGACCATTCCTCATGATCCTTTGCTGTGTGGGATCCAGGGCTGACCACACCTCTGTTTGTCATTTTTATTTTTATTTTTTTTCCAACTTAAAGGCTTTATTTGACATAAAATACAATATGGCAGCAAAGACAAAGGAAAGAAAAGAACCATGGTTCTATCTAATTTATAATGAATAGGAAGTCACTAAACGAGGAACAAATGGGTACGTTTTTAACGGGAGAGTCTTTCTTGATGCCCATACTTTTGGAATTCCCACTCTTCTGTTGTCCAGCGGACACACCTGCCTCGTTTTGAGCCATCGAGATGCCGTGGAAATGAAAAGCATGGTTACAGACTCCCCGTGCAACTGGACACTCTTCGGAAGTAGCTGAGGCCTGGTTGGCCTGACATTCGATGCAAAGATCCATAATGTGGTTTTTCGAGACAGGGTTTCTCTGTGTAGTCCTGGCTGTCCTGGAACTCACTCTGTAGACCAGGCTGGCCTGGAACTCAGAAATCCGCCTGCCTCTGCCTCCCAAGTGCTGGGATTAAAGGCGTGCACCACCGCCCGGCTGCATTCCACTTTTTAACTTCAAAGCGCTTCTTGCCCGCGCCGCTGTTGGTGCCGCTGGGGGTATCCACATCCATCGCTGCCGCCATTTTGGAAACACACTTGCTTGTCATTTTTTAATGGATAGTTACATGAGGTGGGTCTCAGTATAGGGACTGTGTTTCTATAATTCTCATGAGAGACTCCTATGAATCCAACCTTTTGTTCTATAAAAAAAATGTTTCTAGCTTTGTTCATTCAAGTGACCCTTTGTGCCCAGCTCTGGCCAGGCCCTAGGATGTACCTGAAGGTTAACTAGCCTCAGTCTCTACCTACAGAGATTTGGGGGACTTTCTGGGAGAGGGCTTCCCTCCGTCTGGATGAGGGGAGAAGGGAGTGAGACTGAGCAGGAAGCTGCAGAATGAGTGAACGCAAGACCAAGAGTGAGGCAGGCTGGTGAGAGGCCCTGTGCCTTCCAGACTGACTAGGCCTGCCAGCGGAGAGGCTGCCCACCAGTGACTAGGATTTCCAAGACTCCATTCTGTCCTTGTAGTGAGCTGTTCTTCTGCTCAATATTTCTGTTATTAATGATCTACAAAGGCCCGTGGATATTGCTGTTCCTGGGACAGAGAAGAGCGCAGTGCATTGTGGGTTCTGGGAGTCACAGTCTGGAGGAGGCAGCTGGGCCAGCTTAGGGAAGTTCTTCCTTGAGTCTCCCCCAAATCCTTTTGATGGGGATCTGTTCTCACCACTTGACAGAAACAGATGTGTATCTCATATCAGGGCCTTCCCTGGTTCTGGGCAAGCAAACAGACAACCAGAGAGGTGCAGGGGACAGGTGGGTAGGAGACTCTTGGTCCCATCCTAATGCCCACTTTTGGTCAATGAGGGCAGGTCTCTAGCCACCACTGGGCCTCAGTTTCCTCTTCTGTAATCTAGAATCTAGAGAATGGAATCTCTAAAGCACCTTTGGCTTCAATTCTAAGGCACATGTTGTTGTCTGAGGGGGTCTCTAACTCTACTGAGGGGGGATCGACACACGTGTGTTTGTGCCTGTGTTAGGCGTTGAGGGACAGGGCCTGGGAAGGAAGGGTTCAATCTGAGCCTCTGCTCTAGGTATAGACCTGAAAGTGTATGTGTACATGCGGACACACATGTGTGAGCATGCATACACATGTGTGAGTATATGTATATGCATATGTGTTGTGTGCAGGTGTGTGTGTGTGGACCAGGATCAACCTTGTGTGTGTATGAGAGAGAGAGAGACTGAACCATCTTCTCAGAACATGTGTACACACATGTGTGAGTATGTGTATATACATATATGTTGTGTGCTTCTGTTTGGGGGAACTAGAGTCAACCCTGTGTGTGTGTGTGTGTGTGTGTGTGTGTGTGTGTGTGAGAGAGAGAGAGAGAGAGAGAGAGAGAGAGAGACAGAGAGAGAGACAGAGACAGAGACAGAGAGAGACAGAGAGAGACAGAGAAAGAGAACTATCTTCTCAACACTCCCTCCCCAGCCTTAAAGTTTTCTGACTCCACTCCAGCCCTTTGGTCCCCCAGCAGGGGAACCCTGGAGTGTGGTGACTTTACTTCCCTGTATTTGTTCTGAAGCTGGGGCAGATGTTTCCTGCAGCTGGCCACTCACTCAGCCACTGTCCTCAAGATGGATCAGCCTATTTTTAGCTCCATTGTTAATGCTTGGGCATCTGCTTCCAGGAGCGTGTAGGAGGCTGTGGCCCTGGGAAGGACACTCCCCCCAGCCCATCATGCTCTCTGACTCCCGGTTTCTCTGTGCCCTGTGAGAAGCTAAGTGGCTTCTCGGATGGGGAACTCTGCACCTCAGTTTGTTCCACCCGCTGAATGGGACCATAGTCCTCTTCCTCACAGGGCTCTGGAGGGGCAAGAAATGTAAAATTCACCCAGTAAGAGATGTTTTGAAACTACATGTATCAGGGGTTCCAATCTGTGGGCTGTTGTACTTATAAGCAACAAATTGGCTGTGTGGGGTTGGGGGCTTTGTTATAGGTACTGGAGCGTGGGCTGAGAGTGGCAAGGCTTTTCTGGTGCTTATGGGTGAGTGGGGTAGAGGGAGTGAGGACAGGGGAGCCGATTCTAGGAGTAGAACCCAAGAAGATCACAACACAGAAGCAAGGAACAGTCTGTGTCCTAGGACATCTGTTAAGGAGGATAACTGAATATGGGTCAATACCAGATCTGGAATTTTTTTTTTTTTTTTTTTTTTTTTTTTTTGTTTTTTGTTTTTGGTAACTAAATGGTACAGTTCGGGACAGTGCCCTTGGTAGATGGCAACCTTATGTCCCAGTGCCACACACAATACATGCCTGTATGGTCTCACAATTGCAAGCTTCAGCTTGGATACCCCTGTGCAGCTCCTGACAATTCTTCACCCGTTGTGGCCCAGAGAAGCCAAAAAGGTTGGCCGTCCTGCTAGAGTCTCCCCCCTTTCCCCAGGGAGGGTCTCTGGAGCAGGTCTGGGCACTGAGGCTCTGCAGTTCCGCCCTGAGCCAGAAGCCAGCTCAATCAATGGCTCTGCATGTGTTTCGTCAAGCTCTACACTGTCAGGAAGTGTTGACCTGCCTGATTCGGCGGCCAGATGATTGATAGCCACCCATCTGGTCCATTCCGTCACCATCCAGGTGATTGACAGTCACCCAAATGGTCCATCTCTTCACCATCCACGTGGAAACAAAGATGTCCTACAGAGAAGGTGAGGCTGACCCTAAGGCCTGACAGGAGGTCAGGGCTGAGGGACCAACAAGATGGCTTAGTGGTAGCTTCTTGTAATGATGCCAGGACTCACTGGTGGAAGGAGAGAACCAGCCCCCACAAATTGTTTTCTGACCTCCACTTGAGTATCGTGGCAGGAAAATGCCTCCCACCAAAAAATTTTTTTAAAGAAATTCAGTTGGATGTGGTGAGGCACACTTTTGATTCCAGGTAGAAGCAGGCACAGAACTCTGTGAGTTCAAGACCAGCCTTGTCTATATAGAGTTTTGCAGGCGAGCCAGGTGATGGTGGCACACATCTTTGGTCCCAGCACTGGGGAGGCAGAGGCAGGTGGAATTCCAGGATAGCCTGGTTTGCAGAACAAGTTCCAGGACAGCCAGGGCTACATATCAATCAATCTGAATTCAATCAATCAATATTTAAAAAAATAAATAAAAGCAAGTCAAGGCTGAGAAAGAAGCTATGGTGCTCCTCCAGTTTTGGGGAAACTCAGTTGAGTGTGGTTTGCCTAGAATCTTGGACATGGGGGAGAGAAGCATGCGCATGCGTGTGCATGTGCGTATGTATAAAGCCATGGTCTTATGTAGCCCAAGCTAGCTTTGAACTTGGTATGTAGCAAGGATCACCCTGAACTCCTGATGTTTCTCTTTAATGTTGGGATTCCAGATGTGCACCATTAGGATTCCAGATGTGCACCACCATTCTGTTATATGTGGTGCTGAGGATGGAACTCAGGGCTGTGGTGTGCTGGGTGCCCACTGGTCGTCCCATAGCCCTGGATGGGGAGATTTCAGTGCTAGAAAAGGGATTTAAATTAGAGGCCACGGGGTTCAGGTCCCTGTGGAGTTGCTGGAATCTCAAGTGGAGCCTGAACACTCGTGTAAGTTGCTGCTGGCCTTCTGAGGCCCAGGTAGCCCTCACAAAAGTGGGCCCCCAAGAAAGTGTAGGTTTCTACTGACTATCTTCGCCCTGCTTGCTGAGATCTCCAACATGTTTGTTCAGGACTCGCAGGGGCTGCAGAGGACAGAAGCCAAGGGACAGCTGCTTCTCGGGAGTCTCTGGCGGAGTCTCTGGCGCTTCTGGGAAATTGTACTGCCTACTAGCTCTGTCTGGAGCAGACCAGCTTGCCTTGGGTCCTCTGTCTCCCTGATGACCGCTTCTCGCCTTGTGGGGACTCTCATGGTTTACAAGGGTTCCTGGAGGGACAGAGAGGCACTCACTCTCTGAGCTCCTCTGACTTTGGGAGCATCAGAAGTCAGGTTCTGCAGCGGGGAAAGTGATACCTGGTTCAGAACTTCCTAGAGCCTGCAGCTGGAGGCAGAGACGATCCAATGGTCGGTTCTTGTCTGTCTCCTCCGTTGCTCCCAAGACCCTGGTGTGGGATGGGTCATGTGTTCTGTGACCACCCACTGCTGTGACTCCTTCCACCTCATACCCCGAGAACAGGCTCCGTCTACAGTGCAGCCTGTCCACCAGCAGGGAAGGTTGACGTGGCCTTGCGAGAGAGGAAAACTTTCATTCCTGTGACCATCTGGTCTGCGGTCACGGAGGGTCCAGCCTAAAAATAACAGGGAGCATTAGTCAGGATTAGATTCGTCTGTAAGTCGTAAGACAAGGTAAATAGCAGGAGTTTACACAAGATGGAAGTTTATTTCTCTGCCCTTATCCAAGCTCAGGGCTTTGTCGGTTGGGCCTGCCGTGGTGGCGCTATTCCATGACTTTTCCCAGGAACGCCACCGTTCCTAGGTTGTGGCTTCACCCAACATGGCTGTAACATGGCTGCTCTCATATCTGTGTCCCAGGTCACAGAATGGGAGAAAGGAGGAGAAGCTCTCAGATGGAAGGATGCTGGAAGTCAGGTTGATGCTGCTTACATCCTGTTAGCTAGAATTTAGTTACAAGGCCCAAGTATGTACAGTGAAGATCTTGGTCCTGGCTAGCGTGGTATGCTTTGGTAGTCATCCCTGCCCTTCCTGGGGGGAGTGAGTCATTCTGGCATTTTAAAGTAATTTAACAATATTGTTTATGTATTGAAGAGGGGGAGGGAACCGGGGCACACAGCATACCTGTGGCACTCAAAGGACAACTACAAGTAGGGTTCTCTTCTGTGTGGATCCTGGGGCTCAGATGCTGGACCTCAGGCTTGGCAGCAGATACCTTTATCCACTGAGTCATCTCATTGGCTCTAACTATGGACAAGTTGATTGAACTTAAGGGTGATTTTAGGCCAAGAACCTGGATGTTCTTACAGTGTTCTGGGTCTCCCAGGGATAGTTCCCAGGTAGCTCAGTCTTGCTTCTGAGGACTAGAAAGCTACATGCTCTCTTGTCCCAGGACAAGAAGGAATGCCTCTCTCTAGCTGACCATGAATTTAAAAGGGTTTGTTAGTTTATTTATTTATTTATTTATATTTTTAGATTTATTTGTTTTGTTTTATATATTTTGCTTGCATGTATACCTGGGGCCCCCAGAGGTCAGAAGAGGCTGTTAAAAGCCTTTCAAACTAGAGTTGCAGATGGCTGTGAGCCACCATGTGGGTGCTGGGAACTGAACCTGGGTCCTTTGCAAGAACAGCAAGTGCTCTGAACTACTGGGCACGCTCTCTCTAGCTCCTGACCAGAGCATTTGATCCTTGTGCTTCCACCAACCATGTTTTGGGATTTTGGGTGTGTCCCACCATGCCTGGTTTCTGCAGTGCTGGGATTGAAACCCAGAGCTTTCATAGACTCTAGGCTCAACCTCAAGGTTCATAAAAATACAAAACAAAGAGACAAAAAAGTTAGGAAGTAGTATCGGGGCTCTCTCCTTCCCAACCTTCCGGAGGTTTCATTTAGTTTCCGATGGATACCGTTCTGTTTTTAAAGAAGAGGTGGGGGAAGAGAATTCAAGGGACACATGGGACAACTCAGGTGCAGGACAGACAAGATCCTCTCTTTGCTAAGCTGAGTCACCTGGAGAGTCCCTCTCTGCCTACTCCACTGTTGCTTTGGAAAGCACCTCCTAGGCCCCCTTGCTGGTGGCTGGAATGTCCACTGGACGTTAGCAGTGGCCTTCCGCAGGGGGATGGTCCTGGAGGGACTCAGAGCTGCGAGAACTAGTGTAGTAGGGACATGACCTCTATCCAGCCTTGAAACTCGTACTGTAATTAAACTAAAAAAACAAACAAACAAACAAAAAAAGTTGGGGCTGGAGAGATGGTTCCATGGTTAAGAGCACTGACTGCTCTTCCAGAGGTCCTGAGTTCAATTCCCAGCATCCACATGGTGGCTTACAACCATCTATAATGAGATCTGGTGCCGTCTTCTGGTGTGTCTGAAGACAGCGACAGTGTTCTCATATACATGAAATAAAAAAAATGTTTAAAAAAGAAAGTCATTCCTGAAGGAACCATGTTAGGTGTAGGAGATTTAGCAGCAGTGGACAAGTATAGAGGGAAACCTGAGCCTAGGCTTCGCTCTTGGTGCTGAAGTGAGACTTCAGGGTTCTGTGTCTGCTTGGTGCTAAACGCCAGCCTTGGTCAAGAACAGTGGCTCACCTGGCAGGGTGGGCAGCGATGGAGAGACTCTGCTTTGCCGACTATGAGCTGCTTCCCTTTGGGGTCAGTCTGGATTTCTGCTCCTTCTTTGAGGCAAGCAGCTGGTCCAGACTTGGCGGCTCCTGCTGGGAACAGTGAGAAACGGCTTTTATGGTGCAGTCAGGGAGGCTTCCTGCAGGAGTTGCGCATCTGTTGGGTAGAAGGAGGGAGTGTGTGTTGTAGGAGAGAGTTTCCTTCCACCTTACGGAAGGCAGAACTGGCTTGTTGGCCCCTGGCTGCAGGTGCTGGGTGCTCGGTGCTCACTGATCTTGACACCTCAGTTTCCTTTGCTGGGGTCTGATGTTCTGGACAAGCCTGGGCAGCTCTGTCCTCCAAGGTGCCATTGAGGCTCCGTGCTGCCCTCCGCCCCTACAGCCGACTTTTTTTTTCCCCTTTGGTTTTTCGACACGGTTTCTCTGTATAGCCTTGGCTGTCCTGGAACTCACTCTGTAGACCAGGCTGGCCTCGAACTCAGAAATCCGCCTGCCTCTGCCTCCCAAGTGTTGGGATTAAAGGCGTGTGCCACCACCGCCTGGCTCCGACTTTCTTTAAGATCCTGTTTTTGCCTTTTCTAGATGGCCATGCGCTGCCGTGAGGTGACAAGAGTTGGCCTTTGGGACCCGGCTTATTTCTCTTCTTATGATGTTTGTGACTCTGTTGTGGCGATGTGTTTCCGCTATGTCGCTGTTGCTGAGTGTATCCCCATGACACAGATGTCTAGCGTTTTGTACTTCCGTCTGTTACTTGATGGGCACGAGTAAGGTTGGTCTCGGACACTGGCACTGAGCCCTGAGGCTCCCGAGGTTATACAGGAGCCATCCCCCAGACTTGTTCTCTGGTAGAGACTTTTAAGTGGAAGTGCTGAGTCATGTGACAGTCATGTAGTCACCTTGGTAAGAAACTTGAGGACTTCTGGGCTTGGGTGGCTTACGGTCATCATCCCAGGACTTGATATGTGTGTGGGGGGGAGGGTCCGAGGTTACCATGGGTTCGCCTGGACTCCATAGTGAGTTCCTGGCCAGCCAGAACTGCAGAACAATAAATAAATATCAATCAAACAAACAAAAATACAGAACTGTTCTTTTTGAAGTAACCACAGGGCTTCATTTGACCAGCTGTGTGTGAGCCTGGGAATTCAGCTCTTTAAAAGTCTGTCACTGCAGACGAGTGAGCATGCTCATCTCGATTGCCTGTTGGATGTGTACAAGTCCTCGGGACCTCTGGAAGAGTAGTCTTATCCGCTGAGCCCTCTCTCCCGCCGTCCTTTGGCTCATTTTTAAGCAGTTCTTTCATGTGTGTAAACGTCGTGACAAATTCTCAGCTGTCTGGAGATCCACCTATTGGCGCCCCTCCACCGTTCTGGAGTTCCTGCTGTTCCTATGGCCCAGAAACAATGGCGGCAACCCACCACGAATGAGTCTGTAGACGGGAATGCACCTTTCCCTTTGCCAGTTGATTATCCCCCAAGTATTTTGTTATCCTGTCTTGTTTTCTGTTGTTTTGAGACAGGGTTTCTCTGTGCAGACGTGGCTGTCCTGGAACTATGTGTAGACCAGGCTGGCCTTGAACTCACGGAGATTCACCTGTCTCTGCCTTGAGTGCTGGGACTGGCATGTGCCACCCTCTCCAGGCTGTATTTTGTTATCCTAAGGCACAGCATGTTTACATACCTAGGCTCCTGGACTGCCGAACCAGCCATGTTTCATGCCCACGCTCCAGTCTACCTCCAATATTGTTCCATTAGAGCCTCAGGAACTCACCCACAGCCCCACTGCTGTGCTGGCTGTACCACCGACTTTAGCAACCTGCAGACCCTCTTGTTTAATAGGAACCCCAAGGAAGAAGCTGTGGCTTGCAGCTGTCATGGGAGAGACGACCGCTCCCAAACTGCAAGGTGCCCTATGGCCGTGTGGAGAGGGGACATTGGATGAGGTCTCCTGATGAGGGCCCCGGGTTTGCTCTGTTGCCTGCATATCTTTTCAAGGCCCAGTTTTCAAAGGATGCTGCCCACCCTAGCTGCTTGTTCTGACAGCTGTGTGCATCTGTATTGTCTGCTGGCTCCCCTTGCCGGCCACCAGTTGGTGCCAGTCATTGTCTGTGAGCCCAAGGGAAGGCAGAGGAGAGGCGAAGGATGGGTGGGGTAGAGCTGAGCTGTGGGAATGAGCCTGGGATTGACCTGTGGCAGCTGAGGCCGGTTGTGGGCGCATGCCCGTTGTCTCATTCTCCGGAGCCGTTTTTTTTTATTCACATTCCTTTGGCCCAGGCTTCTGGAAGGAGGCCTGGGAAACTGGTACGGAGCCTGGCAACTGGAGAGGCTGCTGAAGGAGAGAGAGTACCCTCTCTTTGGCCCTCAGCTGGGGTCCACCGAGAAGGTCCATTTTGTGAGCTACCTGCTTTCCTATCTGGGAATGTAAAAGGTTTGTTCTTTGTACCTCTGAGGGGTTGGGGACCGAGCTATATATCAAGAGCCAGGAAGACGTGCTCTTCTACATAGGCGTGGGCAGTTCACCAGGGCTGCCTTGAGGCTCCTTGGAGTTTTCAAGGATGGCAAGACTAAAGAAAAGGCGAGCCCTTCCTGTGTTTCCATAAGGTTGGAGAAGGTTCTAGAAGGGCAGAGGAGATGCTTAGTTTCTCTCTGAGTGTCCAGACCAGCAGACAGCTCTGGGGGTGGAGCCTCTGTATATAGTATCGTGAGGCGTGGGAGAGTCTACTTGAGTGGTGTGAGCTCAGGTCTGGGAACTGCAGACTGACTCGGCCTGTCTTTTTGCTGACCTTGTGACCCCACAGCACACATCTCTGGGTGCCACTGCAGTGATGAGAGGGTGGTGGGGGTGAAGGGTGATCAGGAGCAGACAGGATCCACTTATCCATGATTTGCGCTGGGAGAGTTGTCATGTTTTAGAAGGCTACATAGTGGGCTATCTCCCAAGGGTAAAAGGGTATGGGACATTGCCAGAATTTGCCCTCCCGTAGTAGTATCTGTGCCATCTGTGAGGCCATGGCCTCTGCGTTCCTAGAAATTCCCATGATCCCCTCTGCTACCCTCCGTGTGGGACACCCAGCCTTGTTCTTAGCAGATTTTAGGCTCCAGTAAGACTACCACCCTCCAGCCCTTCCACTGTATCCGGGATATATTCCTTTACTTGCTTTAAACAGGTGTTAACTTTAACCACAGGCTGGTGAGACCTGTTTCCTTCAAATCCAGGATGCCTAGCGTTCTTTGGGTGAGGAAGTGCCTCCCGGTCTCGGGAAGGCTCACAATGCTGATCAGATGCTGGTCTTGGTTTCTGTGGTAGCTGTTTTCTTTGAACATTTCATCTGATGGACCTAGTTTGGATGACTCTGGCCTCATTGTAGGAAACTCAAGGGTAGAGTGTTTTCCTGTGTGTCTGTTTTAGCGGAATGATGCAGAGGAGACCAGGGCCTCGGTACAAGGGGCGCGCGTGGGCCCTACAGCCCATTCTCATCCGAGCCCTCTCCACCCAGCTTCATCTCCTACTCTGAGCCTGGAAGTCCTGAACCACCATGACCTCTGTGGGTGGTTGACCCTTCCTGACTGTACCTCGTGTTACCCAATGATTAATGCTCTCTGGCTGAGCTGCACCTCTGTCCCTCAGCCTGCCTTCCTTTCTTTTCTTTCTTTCTTTCTTTCTTTCTTTCTTTCTTTCTTTCTTTCTTTCTTTCTTTCTTTCAATTTCCTGAACCTGTGAGCTGGGCAGTGGTGGCATACGCCTTTAATCCCAGCACTTGGGAGGCAGAGGCAGGTGGATTTCTGAGTTCGAGGTGAGCCCAGGCCACAGAGTGAGTTCCAGGACAGCCAGGGCTATACAGAGAAACCCTGTCTTGAAAAACAACAAAACAAAACAAAATTTCCTGAACCTGTTCAGGTTTATTTTTTAAAATTTTTATTTATTTTTCTGTATGTGGGTATTTTGCCTGCCTGCATGTGTCTTATGTATTACACGCACCTATGGTACCTATGGAGGCCAGAAGAGAGACTCGGGTCCCTGGTTAAACAGTTAAATATTTGTGAGCTGCCATGTGGGTGCTGGGAATTGAACCTGGCTCCTCTGGAAGAGCAGCCAGTGGTCTTAACCTCTGAGCCATCTCTCCAGGCCTTAGTGGCCAGCACAGCATGCTCTCCCCTGCACCCTCTGGGGTCCTGGCTTGGCTTTCCAGGCCCCTTTTCTCTCTCCTCTGCTTGGCTCCATTCTGCTTCCACTTTTTCTTAAGAATACACAGGGGACAAGGACGGCCCCAGGAGGCTTTGGGAGAAGCCCCTCTAAGTCGCTGGAGCCGGTCCCTACGTTTCTGTGTAGAGAACTTTCCCACGGTGTCAGCAGGGCAAGGCATAAAGGCAGGTGCTCCGAGAGTCTCTGTGGAATTGCTTCTTCCGGGGTCGAGTGGCCAGGGTCCTCCTTCTTTGCCTTTCCTCTGTCCCTCTGAACTGTGTACCCTCTTACCTACAGGTCTGGGGTCCCGAGGCCCCTGGCAGACTATGGGTACAACGGCAAGCACAGCACAGCAGACAGTCTCGGCTGGCACGTCCTTGGAGGGCCTGCAGGGCAGCAGCAGCATGGACGGCCAGCATTCTCTCAGTGTGCAGTCTTTCCATGCCACAAGTTTACACAACAGCAAGGCCAAGTCCATCATTCCCAACAAGGTGGCGCCTGTTGTGATCACGTGAGTACCGGAGGACACGTGATCGGGTCCCTGGAAGACGTGGTGGGGGGTGGGTGGGGGGGCGGGGATCTGCGTGCATTTACTGTTTACAGACTGCCTCCAGTTTTGTAGATTAACCTGCCCTTTCCCCCAGCCTCACCCAGAGAGTTTAAGCGGTATTTCTGGAATCGCACTGTGTCTTAGTTCTTAGTTAGGTTTCCATTGCTGTGAAGAGACACCAGGATCAAGGCAACTCTATAAAGGACGACATTAAATTGGAACTGGCTTACAGGTTCAGAGGTTCAGTCTATTATCATCATGGCGGGAAGCAGGGCAGCATCCAGGCAGACATGGTGCAGGAGGAGCCTGGAGTTCTTCATCTTGTTCCGAAGGCAGTTAGGAGCAGACTGTCTTTTCTGCAGGCACCCAGGAGGAGGGGTCTCTTCTGCACTGGGTGGAGCTTGAGCTTAGGACCTCAAAGCCCACCCCCCCCCCGCAGTGACGCACTTCCTCTAACAAGGCCACGCCTTCCCATGGACCAAGCATATTTAAACCACCACACACAGCAAGCAGGTAGCAGGGCTGGGGTCTCTGGGCCTATATTGCTTACCCATCTGTGGTAACCTTAGCTGGGCTAGGACTTGTCGTGTAGACCAGGCTGTCACAGAGATCCACCTGCTTCTGCTTCCCGAGTGCTGGCAGCGTTAAAGATGTGCGTCATGGTGCTCGATAGTAGTTTTTTTAAGAGTGGAGAGCTGGGAGCGCCTCTTTCATGCTCTGGTTGGGACTTTTAGGAATCAACCATTTATTTATTTATTTATTTATTTATTTAATGTATGTGAGTACACTGTAGCTGTCTTCAGACACACCAGAAGAGGGCATCGGATCCCATTACTGATGGTTTTGAACCACCATGTAGTTGCTGGGAATTGAACTCAGGACCTCTGGAAGAGCACTCTGTGCTCTTAACCTCTGAGCCATCTCTCCAGCCCCAGGAATCAACCTTTAGGAAGTAAGGAGGCAGAAGTTTATTTTTGTTAGCATGCTTTCAGCTACCTGGACACCTAAGCATCCAGGAGGACTGGAAGGATGGACATCTGTGTGTGGGTGAAGGAGTGGGTGCTTCTGAGAGCTAGAGACAAGAGAATGGAGGAACCCTGGGTCTGCCTCCTGGGGAGCTGGAGCCTCGTTCTCATCTCTGGGTCTTTCGGGTATGCAGGAAGAATATGTTCCAAACAGAACGATGGGTTTGGCAGAGGCCTGGGAGATGAGCCTTCTGTGTAAAGAAGTCTGTAGGTGGAGTGATCCATCAGGTTGCTGGCCCTGGGGCTTGGCAGGATAGCAGTAATTACCATAAATCATTGTGCTTGGGATAAAGGCAGAAGAGCAATGTCCTGCAGTAGTGACTTGACGGACCTTGGAAGTCAGTCTGCGTTGCTGGGTCACCAGTGTAGTGGCACACATTTTTAATCTCAGCACTTAGGAGGTAGTAAGTTTGAAGTCAGCTGGTTAAACATAGTTTTAATTCCAGGCTGGCCAGAGATACATAGTGAGAACCTGTCTCAAAAACAAAAGCCCCTACTTGGGAGGCAGAGGCAGGCAGATTTCTGAGTTCGAGGCCAGCCTAGTCTACCGAGTGAGTTCCAGGACAGCCAGGGCTACACAGAGAAACCCTGTCTCGAAAAACAAAAAACAAACAAACAAAAAACCAAAACCCCAAAACAACAAAAGAAAATAAAACCAGAGGGTGGGGGGACAGGGAGAGGAAGAGGGAGAGGGAGGGGGTTTAGCAGTTTGGGCATTGAAGGCAGCCTTGGGAAAGGCAGGTCTGGGGCCTGGCTCTGCCTCCTTTCCCCTTGCTTGTGCAGCCTTCCTTTACCCCACTCGTTTAGCTCTGTCCTACTGGCAGCTGTTTTACATGGTGTCTGAGCAGGTGGGTTTCATGCTCGGTACAGTGGCAGTGGGGCTTTGTGTCTGAGTACATAGCTTCCTGCTTCAGTGATTGTGCCTTACCTGGCTTACTGTCTATAGAAACCACCATGGGCTTGTTTAAACAGCTGGTGTGTGGTCAGGCCTATTGTAATAGTAAGGTCCCAGGAATTGGAACACCTGTAAACAACCAGGGTAGGGCCACACCCTTCACATCTTGTGTAATGAACTGCACTAGACTCTGGAATTGGAAGTGTGGAGACTGTTCCAGTCACAGCCTGAGGAGTGGGCCATCCACTGGCAATGTCTCAGTCAGGCTTTGGGTTAGACCACCATAACAGAATATTGCCCATACAGAATGCTTGAATCGAGACAGATATTCGCCTCTCGTTTGAGTGTCCAGGCTGGTATGGCAGCCTGTGACCATCCAGGCTCCTGTAGTGTCTTGTCTCAATTCCATCAGCATGTGCTTCTGTCTTTTGGGATGGCTATTCTACTTCTTCCAGGGGCAGACTAGAAGACTTTCCTTTTAGGAGTGGCTCACAATTTGCCCTCCCTCACTCCCTCTCATATCATTAGCTAGAGCTTAATAACTGAACTGCTGCTAGCTGCAAGAGAGGCTGGGAAATGTGCTAGCTGCAAGGGAGGCTGGGAAGTGCTAGCTACAAGGGAAACTGGGAACTGTAGTTTGCAATGGGGTAGCCCAGGTCTCAGTTGTCTCAGCAATGGTATTCTGGGTATGAGGATGAAGGAGCAGCTGTATGGGTGGGTATGAGATGGCTTTGCTGTGTGTGCTGGTGACAGTGTAAGGGACCGACAGAGGTTGTCTGACTCCGGTTTTCACTATGCAGGTACAACTGTAAGGAGGAATTCCAGATCCATGATGAACTGCTCAAGGCCCATTACAGAATGGGCCGGCTCTCAGATGCCACCCCTGAACACTACCTGGTGCAGGTGAGGGCAGCCCCATCCTCACCCTTCTCTGCCTCTTCTCCATTTCCATCTTCTCCCACTCTATCTTTGTCTCTCAGTCCTTCTCTGGACCACAGGGCATTTTTCATATGTTAGGTAAGCATTCTACACTGAGCCATGTCCCTAGTCCCTCACTGATAGTTCTAGGCAAGCAAGTATTGCTGAGCCTGAGCTCCAGCCCCTCAGTTCTTCTTAACCACTCTTGGGTTCCAGAGTGCGTGAGGTGGAAAGGACCTTACAGATCATCCAGTTGAGGCACCAGCTTACTGCATCTCGCAGGTGAAATCTGGCCCACCACCTGCTGATATAAATAAAGTTTTATTGGTCCACTGTTAGGTGCATCCACTTGGACATCACCTGTTGCTACCGAATTCTTCGATGGCAGAATCTCCAGCCTGTAACAAAGCCTACATGGCCTGCCCACAAAGCAGGAAGTGTTTGCTTTCAATTCTTTGCAGGGAAGATTTGCAGATAGATGGGAAAGTTGAGTTAGACAGAAAAATGGGTTTCAGGGACGCAGAGAGGGTGGGCCACCATGATATGTCATCAGGAGCCAGACCCCATATTTCTCACGCCCCCCTTTCCCTAAGGGATCCTGGCCCCAGAACTTAGCTCCTGCTCTTCATCCTTGGCCTGTCGAGTATTCTCCATCTTCTGTAAGAGCATGGTTCTCAACCTTCCCAACACTGCGATCCTTTACTCCAGTTCCTCGTGTCTTGGTGACTCCTTCCCCAATCATAAAATCATTTAGTTGCTACTTTATAACTGTAATTTTGCTGCGGTAATGAACCGTAAGATAAATCTATTTGGAGATAGAGGTTTGCCAAGGGGGTCGTGACCCCCAGGTTGAGAACTACTGTTTTAGACTCTAGAAGAGTCTAATCCTCCAAACTTTAGAGTTTCAGACCTTATTTGGCTTAGCTTTTTTTTGTTGTTTGTTTGTTTGTTTCTCCGTCCCCCCACCCCATGTTTCCTGGGGGTAAAAATTCACAGACCTGCTGGTTTTAAATCTGTCTTGTTTGCCCCGTGAGCCCTGGTGAGGGCCGTGTCGCAATGACGAGACTTTGGATGACCGACTGATTGACTGGTTGTATGATGGACATTGTGGGAATGTCTGGCTTATCTGGGTGTTCAGGTCTCCTTGTCTGTCAGGCAAGGGTCACAGGAGATTACCCAGGGTTCTGGTTTGTCCAGGGATGAACTCTTGACCAACCAGTATTCTGGTCCCACCCCCCACCCCCACCCCATTCCCAGTGGTCACTGTGTGCCATTTCACCCAAGTCTGGAGTTCTCGAAACTGGTGGGGTCTAAGAGGAATCATAAATTCTAGAGAGCTCATATAAAAGACATACAATCCAGGTGTTTTATTCACAAGGTGGAAGCCAGATTGGGCCGGTTTGGAGCTATTCTTACATCTCAGTCATATGTCTCTCTTGTCACTTGCCGTTTCTCCTGACCGCATGCTCACGGTCCATCGCGTCTCTTGGTGGCTTCCTCCTCTCTCTTCTCTGTCCTTTCTTCTCCTCCTTCTCTACCTGTGATTCCCCAGCCAAATAACTGAAAACTCACCTACCTCTATCTATTACCCAATCACAGGCTTTTATTGACCAATTAACTTGGGGAGCAAGGTTTACCTAACAAAAGCTGGGTGGGGGTCTGCTCCATCTTCGAGCAATCAGATTTTGGGGTACAGAATTTAACATTTGAATACAAGCATCGCCAGACCAATCCCCCTACAGGTGGGGCTCCAGGAAGGAGCTGGCCTAATTATCTTCTATCTCAATCTAGACTTGCCTTTCTTTTCAACAGCCTAGCTTTGGCTACAGTTCCAATATCTGGTCTCTTCAAGGCCCGGCTGGCCCCAAGGCCATCTTTTATATGAAGCTTTCTTTGGTTCTCCTGAACCCAAAACACAGTTGCCATCACAGATGTCTGTTCCGGGAACCTGCAAGCAACTTGAGGGTGGGACGGTGTCTCCGGCCCCACCCCCATTCCTGCCTCCCTGTTCCCTAGCCTAGAGCCCAGGATGTAGTTCTGTCTGAGGAGAAACCCTTAAGTCCCTGATTGATCCAGTGTGGTTCTCTCTGTCAGGGTCGCTATTTCCTGGTGCGTGATATCACCGAGAAGATGGACATACTGGGCACCTTGGAGAGCTGTGGGGCTCCCAACTTCCGGCAGGTGCGGGGCGGCCTCCCTGTGTTTGGCATGGGACAGCCTAGCCTCCTGGGGTTCAGGAGGGTCCTGCAGAAACTCCAGAAGGATGGGCTCAAGGTGAGCTTCCCAAGGAGGCTGGCCCTCCATGGTAAGAGGTTACTCTGAGAATCTGGGGTGGTTCATCTTGGGCTGGGGAGGGAAGTGTGGCCTGGGCTAGGCCTGGAACTTCAGAACAGAAACTGGAGAGTATGTATTGTCTTGTCTTGTTCAGAAGTGCCCAAGGTCAGAAGCCTCTGGTATACCCCACTCTTGAGAGCCTTAAAGGGACTGAGAGGTGACAAGGGAGCTACTTCCCAACTCCAGAGACTGCCACATGATGGGCTAGCTCAGTCTTTCTTTAGCTGGTCTTTGTATCAGACAACTGATACAGCGCAGGACACTGTGCTAGGTATTGTGGGCCTATGGAAAGGACCACAATGGTTCTGCCTGGGTGATGTGTAGTCCTCCAGAGAGAAAAGACAGACGTACTGACCTGCTAATCCTTGTTAATATGCATGTTACTGTAATACTTGTGAAGATAGTCACCCTGGAAGGAGAATGGATAGATGCAACCTCACCCTGGATGAGAGAGGAACTATCTGGACAAGGGTCTAGAGGTTGGACAGGGGAAGGGTGTTCATGCAGGACCGGGAACAGGTGTCTGTGCAGGACAGGAGTAATAATGGCTTCTTTTTGCCAGGAGTGCATCATCTTCTGTGTGCGGGAGGAGCCTGTGCTGTTCTTGCGTGCCAAGGAGGACTTTGTGTCTTACACACCTCGAGACAAGGAGAACCTTCATGAGAACCTCAGGGACCCTGGGCCCGGGGTCAAGGCTGAGAATCTGGAGCTGGCCATCCGGAAAGAGGTGAGGGCCTGTGAGTGGCGACCAAATGAGAGCACCTCCCTCAGTTGGCCTCAGATAGCTGAGCCAAGACTCCAGCCTGCAGCCCAATTCTCCAGACATGCCCCTGAAACCATTGGGGGTGAGAGACTCAGCCTTCTCTGGCTCACACTCCCTAGCTTTTGTGCCCTGCTGGGGTGAGTGACAGGTCGCAAAGTTGACTCCTCCGTCCCAGCTAAGCTATTTCTGTCCCTCTCCTGTGCTGCTTCTCATTCGTTCCCCAGTCCTGGTTTAGGAAGGGGCGAGAAGAGACCTAGGTTAGGAGACTCTCTTAGTTAGGGTTTTACTGCTGTGAAGAGACATCATGACCACGGCAAGTCTTAAAAAAGAGATTTAATTGGGGCTGGCTTACAGTTTCAGAGGTTCAGTCCATTATCGTCATAGTGGGAAGCATGGCAGCATCCAGGCTGACATGGTGCTGGAGAAGGAGCTGAGAGTTTTACATGTTAATCTGCAGGCAGCAGGGAAGTGTGTGCCACACTGGGTGACATAGCTTGAGCATATGTGACCTCAAAGCCCACCCCCACAGTGACACACTTTGTCCAAAGCCGTACTTTCTAATAGTGGCCACTCCCTATGGCCAAGCATGAGTCTGTGGAGGCCATTCCCAGTCAAATCACCCTGGAGACTGTCTTAGCGTTTTACTGCAGTGAACAGACACCATGACCAATGCAACTCTTATAAAGACATTTTATTGGGGCTGGCTTACAGGTTCAGAGGTTCAGTCCATTATCATCAAGGCAGGAGCATGGCAGCATCCAGGCAGGCATGGTGCAGGAGGAGCTGAGAGTTCTATATCTTCCTCTGAAGGCTGCTAGCAGAATACTGGCTTCCAGGCCGCTAGGATAAGGGTCTTAAAGCCCACACCCACAGTGACACACCTGCCTCAACAGGGTTACACCTTCTAATAATGCCACTCCTTGGGCCCGGCATGTAGAAACCATTACAGAGACCTACGGCTGAAGTTTGGCTACTCACTTGTCAGGTGGGGTCCTGAGGAGTCAAGTGTGCTGGGACTGTTTCTGAGAATCTGGGGCTTCCTCTTCTCTCCCACGGCACCGAGGCTTGACAGGGGATCTGATACAGGAACTCACCACAGAGATGTGTGAATGGAATTCAGGGTCACAGTGCTTCAGAGACAGATGTATGAGGGAAGGTCCAGGCCTTGCTGGGGACCAGGCTCTCTCTACCTCTCGCCGCATTTTGCTTCAGCTGGCCGAGCCTCACCCTGCCCTGGCATTCAGGGGCCTTAGTGCATTTCCGCTGCTCACTGGGAAGCCCCCTCCCGATGACCTGCATGGAGGTCGTGATTGGCTCATGCAGGTCTGGCAGCTCTCAAGTCTGAGGCTGAGAGCCTCTGGCCTTGTGATTCCCTCTCAGAAGAAAAGAAGTATACGTGTAGTGTCTGTGTGGCCGGGTCACCAGAGCAATCAGGGACAACCAGGGAGGCCTAGGGAGCTCAGGTCATATGTCTGTAACCCCTGCATCTCCTTCTAGATCCATGACTTTGCTCAACTGAGAGAGAACATGTACCACGTGTACCACAACACAGAGGACCTGCGTGGGGAGCCGCACACCGTGGCCATCCGAGGTGAGGATGATGTGCACGTGACCGAGGAGGTGTATAAGCGTCCGCTGTTCCTGCAGCCCACCTACAGGTACCTGGAGCTGATGTCCTCTCTGGGCTGGCTCTCCAGCTGCTACCTCAGTTTCCCCCATCTGCACATCAGACCTGTGCTCGGGAATGAAGGGCTTGAGCTGCTACTCAGAGTCCTTGCCTGGCTCATGGGCTGCCTTCTTGTCCTGTCAGATATCACCGTCTCCCCTTGCCCGAGCAAGGGGCTCCCCAGGAAGCCCAGTTTGATGCCTTTGTCAGCGTTCTTCGGGTAAGTGGGACTGAGGTGGGTTTTGGGACGAGGTGCTGTTAGTTGATCTCCATGGAGATACTCGGAGTGGGTGTGGCCTCTGGCCATCTGTGGAAAGTTCTATCTATGGTTTATATGGGGTTCAGTATGTTGGGGTGTAGGGTTGTGTCTATGTCCTTATGTGCGTGTATTCACTCTTTGCAGTGTGTCTGTGTGTGCACCTGTGCACATGGATACACAAGCTGCAATTCTGTCATGCCAGAGTCCAGCACTAATACCTGGAGGACCCTGTTCTAACCATGGCTTGGCTGCACACTCGATGTGTGGTGCTAGAGACTCTTCCTCCTCTCTAGCCTTCTTCCTCTCTTCTTCAGTCAGACTTGAGATTCTTGCCTCAGAGATCTGTTTGCTAATATTTACTGGGTTTTGCTGGGAGGACAGCTTTCTGTTCCAACCCATTTTGGGATAATGCCTCAATTTGTATTTATAATGGGGAGAGGTCAGGTCAATGTAGGGCCTGGGACCCTCTGAGTAGCTTCTACTCCAGACCCCACGCTCTTCCTGGCCTGTTCTCTGAGTTCCTCTGAGGTTGGTCAGGGGCAGTTCCTGCCCTGGGTGGGAGCCGATGGGTCAGATCTGGCTGTGAGCTGGACATCAAGGCCTTGCTGTTTGTCTGACACCAGCCTGCTGCAGATGTTGCGAGCTTGACTGGAGGCTTCAGCTGCAGGGTTTTCCCATACACTGTTGTCTGATGGTCTTTCATGTTCCCTTCTGCAGGAGACTCCCAGCCTTCTGCAGCTCAGAGATAACCATGGGCCTCTCCCTGCCCTCCTGTTCAGCTGCCAGTCAGGTGTGGGCAGGACCAATCTAGGCATGGTCCTGGGTACCCTCGTCATGTTCCACTACAATAAAACCACCTCCCAGCCAGAGTGAGTGGCCGGGGGTCCCGCCAGCCCATGGGTTGAGAGGATGAGAAGGGGAGAGAGGGTGAAGCTGCCTCTGGGATTATGGGACCACATCCAGAAGACCAAGCTTCTTTGCGTCGTTTGCCACAGATTGGTTTGGTGTGCTAGAGAGAGAGAGGCCACTGGACCGTTCTGGGTCCCCATTCCCCCAGTAAAATTCAGACGTAATCTGATGCCTCCCGGTGGCTGATGGGTAGCCAAGGGTGGTCCCTGATTGCACTCCCGATTCTCACCTTGTCAGGGCAGCCTCCCTGCTGACCAAACCCCTGTCCATGGAGCAGTTTCAGGTGATCCAGGGCTTCATCTGCAAGGTGCCCCGGGGGAAGAAGATAGTGGAGGAGGTGAGAAAGGGGCTCGGTCAGGACATCAGGGGTTGGGATGGGGCGGTTGTTCCTGTCACTGGTGTGTGTGTGTGTGTGTGTGTGTGTGTGTGTGTGTATGTTTTCTCTCTGAAAGTCCTCTTCTCTGTCTTTCCCATTCCTTGTCCCCCTCCTGTGGTCCTAGGTGGATCTAGCGATCAGTGCCTGTGCAGAGCTGCATGACTTGAAGGAAGAGGTCCTCAAAAACCAGAGGAAGCTGGAAGGCTTCAGGCCAGAGAACCCGGAGCAGGTGAGGCCAGGAGGAGCATGCTGGACTCTGCTTGGGACTGTTGTTTTTCAGTCTGCTTGCCTCTCTGTCAGTTCAGTAGTTTCTGGAGGGGGGTGGGGTGGGATGGGGGGATGGGGAGTGGGCAGCTGGAGCAGCGGGAAGGACGAGGAAGAGGGAAGTTTATTTTTTCTGAGCAGGTCCCTTGGCTGCAGAATAAACAGGACGGACCGGACGGAGGGGCCTGCTGAGACTTCTGGACTCACACATTTCCCAGAACCTCCCATTAGTCAGCTTCACGTTAGGATAAAGAGAAACCTAAGAGTGTGAGAATCAGCTTGTAAAAAAGGAAAGGCTAGCCAGGGGGTGATACAGGCTTATAAATCCCGCACTGCATGGGGACTGTGGGTTCCCGGGGCAGCCTGGGCTACTTGGTGTGTTTCAGGTCAGCAGGGAGAGAAGGGATAGGGAGAGAGGGAAGGAAGATGGAGAAGAGAGTCCTGTTCCCTACCCACCACCCTCCTTTGGAGTGCCTATGGTTCTTTGACACTGTTCTCTGGTCAGCACATTATTGTGGGCATGCGTTTCGGGACACACTTCTCCCGTCATGGACGGAGGACAAAAAGACAGAAAGAGGCAGCCAGCATCCTGCAGTTTAGAGCAGATCTCCAGGGACCCAAGAGTTTCTGCCTCTTAAGGAGCCTGTCACCTTCCAACAGTGTCATCCCAGGATCTAGCCTTTAATTCAGGGGTCTCTGGGGGCACTCTCAGGATTCATACAGGGGCTCTTCCTGCAAAGGAATCTTCTGGAGTTTCCATGGGAAGGGCAAACTTGGTCCATCCCACAGCTTCAGGAGGGGGAGGGCTGGGCTAGCTCAGTGCTCTTGTCTTGAGCTCTGGGGAGAAGACAGACTGACCGTGTTTGTGCATGGTGCATGGGACGACTCAAAGCCCTTACAACCCTTATTTTGTTTAACACACACACAAAAAAAAGCTGGGCGGTGGTGGCGCATGCCTTTAATCCCAGCACTTGGGAGGCAGAGGCAGGTGGATTTCTGAGTTCGAGGCCAGCCTGGTCTACAGAGTGAGTTCCAGGACAGCCAGGACTACACAGAAAAACCCTATCTCGAAAAACCAAAAAAAAAAAAAAAGCAAGCCCTCGAGAGCTGTGCTCCACGATGGGAAAACAGAAATGAGAAACAGGAAAAGCGATGCTGCCTTGTGCCGGCAGCGGCCTGAGCATGCTGGCTTCTCTTCAGCGGGGTGTGATTCTCCGTGTAGCCACGCCTTCTCGTTTTAGTGTGAATTTTGTCACTGAGACACCCCACACCCTGAATTTTGTCACTGAGAAGAGTTTTTGATGGCTTTGTCACTTAAACTCGTCACCAGGTCATCCCGCATGGGCCTGGTGAGTCAGACCTGGGGCTCCCGACCCAGCTGCCTGGTCACCGTCCTGGCTGTGTCTCTTACAGGGATGAGGACTTGGTCATCTGCTGTGTAGATAGTCTTTACTGCCCTGCTTGTGAAGTGAGGCACGTGAAGACAAGAGGCTGTAGGGCTGTTGGGGTTGTTAAGTGAGGAAAGACGCGTGGGACACTTAGAAGAGGGCTGCGTGTCACCTGCCGCTGTCACTAGACAGCACCCACTCGTTGACACATGAGCTGCTTCAGGCCCCCGTACTGTAACTGCGTTGGTCTGGAGACACTTCAGCTGGCCTTATCTGGAATCCTCTCTTGCATCAGCAGTGGGGTCATCAAGGCCCAGGGTTACCCCCTAGTCTAGACAGGGGTCAGAGGCCATCAGAGCAGAGCCCGGGGCTCATGCTGGATCTTTGTTTCTCTGGCATCAGTCTTGTGGGTAGCTCATGTGTCCTGGCAGAGCTGTTGTGTTGCCATGGCAATGCAGAGGGGCGTGACTGAGACTGTGCCCCTGCCCCCACACCTAGCATCCTCACTTTCTGGCTTTCTACAAAAAAAGTGGCACAGCCCATGCAGGTGCAGAGTCCCAAAAGTGGGGGTGGGGTGGGGTCCAGTTTTCCCATAGGCTCTCTGACCCTTCTCTCAGGTGGTTCAGTTCAGATCTCACTTGTCATCTAGGTTACTGACCTGGCTGGAGGACTGTGACACTTGAGGGTTAAGGGCTGGGGCATGGGATCTTTCTGATACCCCATTGCCCAGAGGAGGCTGGGCTGGGGTTAGGAGAGGGAATCCTATTGTTTGCTATCTAGTTTCTCTCTCTGAATTAGGGGTAGTAATAGTTCTCAGGAATATCATATGTGTGTGTGTGTGTGTGTGTGTGTGTGTGTGTGTGTGTGTGTGTGTATGATGTGTATGTATTTGTGTGTATCTGTGTGTATTGTGTATATGTGTATGTATCTCCGTGAATGTGTGTATGTGTGTATTTGTGTGTATATATGTGTGCATATGATGTATGTGTGTATGTATCTGAGTGTGTATATGTGTGTGTATGTGTGTGTTCCTGGATCTTAAAGGAGGGTTCCCCTCAAGAAAGGAAAAGGGACCGGGCAGTGGTGGTGCACGCCTTTAATCCCAGCACTTGGGATCTGCACAGGCAGGTAGATCTCTGAGTTCAAGGCCAGCCTGATCTACAGAGCTAGTTCCAGGACAACCTAGGCTACACAGAGAAACCCTGTTTCAACAAACAAACAAACAAAACAAACAAAGTAAAGATTCAACACAGAGGAAATGGAACATAATGGAGTAGTCGTCCTATTGTCTCCTCATCCTTGTCTCTGTCCCAGAGCTGGGAACTGGCCTGGAGAGGCAGCATCTGCACTAGAGCCACCCATGCCCAGTGTGGTCACCACAGGGTTCTGTATTATGCATGAGCCACAGCAAATGGGATAGACACAGGGAAGGACTTCCAGCCTGGCAGAATTGTCTTGGAGCTAGGGAGAGTGCCTTCTGGGACTCTCTACTATTCTAGGGGGAAGCCCTATTAACGCCCCATTTTCCCCCTCTCTGTCCTCAGGAGTGTGGTAGTCAGCATGCTGTCCAGCAGAGGGCGCTGTGGAGCCTGGAGCTATACTTCTATCTCATCCTATTTAACTACTATCTGCATGAGCAGGTGGGGCTGAGGGATCGCCAACCCTCCAACCCCAGCCACAGGGACCTCATGGGGCAGGGAATAGAGCGAGATTGTA
Source organism: Rhabdomys pumilio (assembly GCA_030674055.1). Lineage (NCBI taxonomy): Eukaryota > Metazoa > Chordata > Mammalia > Rodentia > Muridae > Rhabdomys > Rhabdomys pumilio. Next base: position 41,556,180 of record JANHMN010000019.1, read on the forward strand.
TGGGTGTTGGTCCCTGAGAAAGGTTGGGAGGGCCAAGAACGGGTTCAGGTGAGTGTTGTTTCTGCCCCCACCCCCACCCCCCATTTCCCCTCTCCCCTCCCAACCCAGGCCTAGGCTCAGTATCTCGGTCAGGGCAGAAAACATCCTGTTCTTCCCTCTCCTGCTTGTCCTTCCCTGGGTCTCAACGATACCTTTCGGGGCTCCCTTTCTGTGACTAGGCAGGGAGGGCTCAGGATGGCCCCACACTCCTCAATGCCCCGTCTCTCTTGGCCTCGGGCTGCAGTACCCCCTGGCCTTTGCCCTCAGTTTCAGTCGATGGCTGTGTACACATCCTGAGCTGTATCGACTGCCGGTGGTGCTGAATTCAGTGGGGCCCTTGGTCCCTGGGGACCTCATCGCCAAGAGCTCCCTGGTGAGTAGCTGAGTAGCTGTGAGGTGGGCTGGGCTGGCTGACCCCTGGCCCCGCGGAGTTCTAGATTCCTGTAGGGCTGGGGAAGTATTGCCAGGGGTGGCGGCCGGCTTCCTGTGGGACCAGAATGTGCCATGCTCTGGCTGCTGTCCTGCCACCTTTTCTACAGTCTCAAAGCCCAGAGCTTTGACAGAGTCAGACTAGACTATAGGACATCTGAGCTGGAGCCTCTCTGGAGGCTGTACACCACCACATCCTTGTCAGTGCATCAATAAGGCCACAGGGTCCAGCCAGCCTTGTATGCCTTGTACCCAGTAGGACACCATTTCTTCCCCCACACTTCCCTCTGAGACTGGGTGGGATATGGTCACCACCACCACTGGATATGACAGGTAACTATGGGCTTCAGGTTTGGTGTCCTCCCCACAGGAACCAGATGATCTTGTTTCGCTGGATGCACTCAGCACCATCAGAGAGATGGATGTAGCCAACTTCCGGCGTGTACCTCGCATGCCTATCTATGGCACCGCCCAGCCCAGTGCCAAGGTGCCCACTCTCAGTCCTGGGGTTCAGACGTGGGGGTAGGGAAAGGATAGCCCTGACCTTGATGGTCCCTCGTCCCTCAGGCCCTAGGCAACATCCTGGCCTACCTGTCTGATGCTAAGAGGAAGCTACAGCAGGTGGTCTGGATCAACCTGAGGGAGGAGGTTGTACTGGAGTGTGATGGTCACATGCACAGTCTGTGGCCCCCCGGGCCAACCCTGGCCCCGGAGCAGCTGGAGGTAAGGTTTCTGGGTGTTTGCATGGTTTGCATGGGAGACACTTGGGTGAAGAGAGACAAGGGAGAGAGCCAGAGGGCCCTGCGTTCCTGTTGTATGATGAGCTGAGGCTTCGGAGGGGGATGCTTGTTCCAGGACTCTATTCCTGTGTTCCTGTGCCCACACATCCTCACACTCCTGTGCCTTTTCTGCCTCTGTGGTGTGGTTCTGACTTGAGGCTGGGGCTCCTGAGTTCTGACCCATGGCTCTTGCCTCTCAGGCCTGCCTCAGTGGCCCCTGCCCCCTTGTCCCGCTCTTGTCCAGGCTCTGGAGTCCCAGCTGAAGGCCCACCTGAGTGCTCCTGTCCCCAACACCAAGAGCCCTACTGCCCCCAGGTTTCAGAAGTGCCTGACCACACAGGAGGTCTTCAGCCAGCACCAGGGGGCCTGCCTTGGTCTCACCTACTGCCGCATTCCTGTGCCAGACTTCTGCGCCCCTCGGGAGGAGGTGAGGGGCCAGGTCTCTGGGCACCAGATCTCTCTTCCTCTTCTCTGGCCTGGGAAAAGCAGCTCAACTCTATAATGGGACCAGGGGATTGTCTAATGGGGTCCATATGAGGCCTCAGAAGCATGTTCTCATCCTTTCTATGCATGTGTGCTTATGTGCACATGTATGGGCCCGTTCCGTGTGTAGTCTACCTTCATATCCTTTGTGTTGTGGGGCTAGTCTGTGTGTCATATGTTGCAAGCATGTGCATCATATGTCACAGGGAAGAGTGTGTGCTCATATGTCTGTTGGATAAATATATGCTACATGGTGCCATGGTGGTGTGAGGTGTAGTTCTCATTTGGGTTCATGGCATCTGTCTTGTGTTTGTGGACTGCGTCCACAGAGGAGGGGGGGCAGTCATGGAGAAAACTGTGTGACTGAGGTGGTGTTCATGTGGCAGCTGTAGGTCTGTGGCAGATGTCTGTTCGCAGCTCTCTGTGTGGTATGCCTTTCAGGGACTTGCTGGTGTGTCTGTGGGCTGTATATGCCTGTCATGTGTGGCCTGTGGATGTCGCTAGGATAGTTGTCAGGGCGATTGCCTTTTGCTTGGCTTTGTGGGCTCATAGCCAGTGGAGTGCTGCCCCCTGGTGGCTGCTCAGGCAGGGACACAGCACCAGACTGGAAAACTTACAGGTTCATGAAGGTTGGCATACCCAGAAGTGTGTTGTGTCTACTATATGCCCAGTCCTGGGTGCCTGGGATAGAGACAGTTATGGGTGTATACATGAACATGGTTGTTCATACATGCATTTTCTTGTATGTAACCTCATGAGCTGTGTGTGCACATGAACTAGGTTATGTGTATGATGAGTCACGAGGGGACAGATATCTGGAGTTACCATTTGGATGGCGGTCTCCACTGTGAGTCTGGACAGCCAGTGGCACCCCTGGACTCATACTGTGGTCTTGTCACCCCAGGACTTTGACCGGCTGCTTGAGACCCTGCGAGCTGCTCTCACTAAGGACCCAGGCACAGGCTTTGTCTTCAGCTGCCTCAGTGGCCAGGGCCAGACCACAACCGCCATGGTGGTGGCCGTGCTGGCCTGCTGGCACATTGGGGTAGGTGTGGCCTTTTGTGTGAGGTCAGAGGTCAGCCCAGGCAGGGGTGGGTACTGACTACGGTGAGTGTGGAGGGGAAAGGTCATGTCTGATGTCATCTAGGGGGCCCTCTTCCGTCAGTCCTGGCAGATCCTCAGCAGGGTTTCTGGGTGTGGGGGTGTGGGGGCTTGTAGAATAGGGAGAGGCTCCATCTCAGCTCTGTCATCCCTTAGGGCTGCCCCGAGGTGGGCGAGGAGGAGCTAGTGAGCGTACCCGATGCGAAGTTCACCAAGGGCGAGTTTCAGGTAGGTATGCCTCAATCCCCCCCTATACCCTTCTGCTCCCTGGGAATGCTGTGCAGGTCAGAATTCTTGGGTCCTGCTGGTAGCTGGGTAGGGTGGGGCTATCAGTCTGCTTCCCAGGTGAGTGGACTGAGCTCAAAACAGCTTGACTCTTAAGCCTCTGTCTTAGCAGATGGGGTCTGAACCCTCCCCTACTTGCCTAGGTAATCTTGGTATCATTGATAACTACCTCATAGTTACTTGAGACCCAGCCGTGGCTGGTGCTCCTTGGAGGCCTGCAAGCTACTCTGATCTGTTGGTGCCCCTACTTTAGCTCAGGGCCTCTGGCTGGGCAGCCATTGGCATTCCGATCCAGTCTTCTGTCTTTTGTACCTGCCACGCATCATGTGACATCTCAGACATGTGACACCTTTCTGTACACTTGGCCTATAGCTGAGCAAGTGGCTGGCTTCATGGTCACCTGTGCCACATGCTTTCCTGTTGCCCTCTTGGCACTCCTCCTGCCCTGACCTCTGAGAGAGGTCAAGGCTGTCAATCATGCAGTGCCTTTGGGTCCCTGGACATTCTCCTCTTTCGACACCCGTTTTCCTTTTGTGGTTGATGTTCACCCCCTTTTTTTTTTCTTTACTCAGGGTGATGAAAATATACTAACAGAAATCGAATTCTAGGCCAGCCTGGTCTATATTGTAACTTTCAGGCCAGATAGGGCTACACAGTGATACCTTGTTTCAAATAAATAAACAGTGTAGTTCAGTGGTGGGGTGTTTGCCCGCCTCTGTTCAAGGCCCTGGACTGGATCCATCACTGCAATAGATAAGAAAAAAACCAGAGCAGAGGAAATGAGGGGCTGTGGGTGTGGCTCAGGGGGCTGTTGAGCACACATAGAGGCCCGGGCTCAAGCCCAGCGTGGAGGACCCTAAGCACGAGTGGTGGCTCACACCTGTGATCCAGGTGGGAGAGGCAGGAGAATGACGAGATCAAGGTCACTCTCTACCATGGAGGGAGTTGGAGGACTGCCTGGAGCAAGAAGGATCCTTGTCTCAAAAAGCTAGGGGGACGGGGCAGTGAGTTAGCTGGGTCAGAAAATGCTTGTCCAAACAGTAACAAACTAAGGAGTAAGATGAATCTTCGTAAGGAGCGTCATCTCACTGGCTCTCCCATCATCTCTGGCTCTCCCATCATCTTTGGCTCTCCCATCATCTCTGGCTTTCCCATCATCTCTCTGGCTCTCCCATCATCTCACTGCCTCTCCCATCATCTTTGGCTTTCCCATCACCTCTGGCTCTCATCTCACTGGCTCTCCCATCATCTCACTGGCTCCCTCATCATCTCTGACTCTCCCATCACCTCTGGCTCTCCCATCATCTCTGACTCTCCCATCATCTCTGCCTCTCCTATCATCTCTGGCTCTTCCATCACCTCTGGCTCTCCCATCATCTCTGGCTCTCCTGTCATCTCACTGACTCTCCCATCATCTCTGGCTTTCCCATCACCTCTGGCTCTTCCATCACCTCTGGCTCTTCCATCATCTCTGGCTTTCCCATCACCTCTGGCTCTCCCATCATCTCTGGCTCTCCCATAATCTCCCCTGCTCTTCTGTCCTTTCCCAGGCTCTTCTTGTCAGCACCATGTGTGCCTTCTGTTGTAGGAGCCTGTGTATATGTTGTCTGGGTGATACCATAACCCTTTACTGCCCTGAAGTGGGCGAGAGGACTCAGGCTGAGCTCTCCCTCTCGACTTTCTGTCCACTCACCCCTCCTCTGGCCCCAGGTGGTGATGAAGGTGGTACAGCTGCTGCCGGATGGCCACCGCGTGAAGAAGGAGGTGGATGCGGCACTGGACACTGTCAGCGAGACCATGACACCTATGCACTACCACCTTCGGGAGATCATCATATCCACCTACCGACAGGTGAGCGCTGGCCCTGGGCCCCTAGCTCTGCAGGATGGGCCGTGGTTCACACGGGAGTGAGGGTAGGGGAAATTGGTGGTGCGGGATTCAGGGGGCAGCAGGTCCTGTGGGTCCTTCCTAAGGCTTTAGGGTTTTTTGTTTATTTCTTTGCTTTTTGTTTTGGTCCCACCTCTTAGAAAGGCATACAGAAAGGGCAGCAGCTCCAAGCCACTCCCACCTGCTCTGCCCCTCCCACTCTGGGCGGGGGGGGGAATAACATACATATTAGAGACCTGCTGTGGGAGGGGCCCAGTAAAGAGGAATACCCAAGACCCAGTGCGATGGGATACAACTCTAGTGTGTGATCCCGGGGTCCCAGAGGCCAAGCAGAATCAGGCAGGCAGTGGTGTGACTGACAGTCGCCAGGGGTTAAGGTTAGTGCTGCGTGGTAAAACTGCCGTACCCCAGGGCTGGTTCGTCTACACTGGGGTCTGGTCCCCATTGAGTTGTTTGTTTGCTCAGAGAAATATTATTTTACTTTATATATGTTTACTTATCTGTGTGCATACAGTATGAGTGTGGGGCATGGGGACAACTTGTAGGAACTGGTTCTACCCTGTGGCTTCTTGGGTGTATGGATTTGGGTGGTCAGACTTGATGGTAGTCACCATTACCCACCAAGCCATATTGCCAGCCCTCCAAAGTTATTTCATCCATCATCCATCCATTCATCCGTCTATTTTTTTAATTTTTAATTTTTTTTTTTTTTTTTGAGACAGGATTCTGTGTAACCCTGGCTGTCCTGGAACTTGCTTTGTAGACCAGGCCAGCCTTGAACTCACAGAAATCCACTTGCCTCTGATTCCCAAGTGGTGGGACTAAAGGCATGTGTCACCACCACCCGGCCTGAGTTATTTTTTAATAACTCATTAAATTGTAAAAGTAAAGTCTCCAGAATGGTTCAGATGTAACATATGACTCTGGGCTTTGCAGCTATTTAGAAAGAATGTGCTCTTGAGTCTGCCTGGGTCCCCAGTGTTCCCTTTTCTGCCTGTCTTCAGACCTGAGGGCTGGGCAAGTGGGAGAGTTTGCAGCTTTGGGACTTGGGGGTGTGGGGATTGGATTGGTTGTGGGAGCAGAGAGCCCTGTTTCTCAGTCTGGCTGCAGGTGTTTAAGGGCAGTAAGTACTTCATGGTATCAAGAGGCCTCAGTGTGTGCCACGGCTGGATGACTTTCAGGGCAGTCTCTGCCCTGTGGCTTATAAGAGGAAGCTGTATCATGGCAACTTGTTCAGTCTCCAGCTGGGGACACATGAGCTGAATGATCCAAAACAGCCTTGGCTTGGGGTCTTGGGGTCAGATCCTGACTGGGTCAGAGGGTAGGTCCTATTTGGAGGCAGGCCGGGCGTGTGGGATAAGACTGGGAGAAAGTTCAGACTAGAGGCTGCCCTGCATGAGGAGGAGATGGCAGACCAGGAACTTCCAGAAATGGACTTGGCACGTGTTGGAAGACACAATGTCCCCGTGATGAGGCGCCCATCTCCAGGTTCCTTTGAATCTTGCACTGTCTTAGAGTTTCTATTGCTCTGGTAAAACGCCATGACCAAAAGCAACCTGGGGAGGAAAGCGTTTATTTCATTCTCCAGCCTGTAGTCTACCGTCCAGGGAAGTCAGGGACGCAACTTTAAGGCAGGACCCTGCAGACAGAAGCTGATTCAGAGGCTATGGAGGGGCGCTGCTTACCGACTTGCTTCTCAAGGCTTGCTCAGCCTGCTTTCTTATAACAACTCAGGACCACCTTTCCAGGAATGTCACCACCCACAGTAGACCGGGCCCTCCCACATTAATCATCCATCCAAAAAAAATATACCACAGGCTTGCCCACAGGCCTATCTGGTGAGGTCATCTTCTCATTTGAGGTTGTCTCTTCTTAAGTGACACTGGCTTGAGTCCAGTTGGCGTAAAACTATCCAGCACACGCTCGCTTGCTGTCACAATTTGGAATCCCCGTTCAGATCGTGAGAGCTGAGGCCTCTAGGTTCTGGCAGCTGGAGGCTCAGGCAGTGTTTAGACCTGCTCCAGAGGACATGGGTCAGGCCCTGTTAGAGCCTCCTTCTCTCTATCCCAACTCCAAATCTCGCAGGCCCTCAATTCCTGTTCCTGGATGTGAGTTGTGAGGACAGAGAGCAAGCAGGAAGCACAGGGTCTCTGGGCTGCAGGGAGAAGCTAAAAGTTGGCCTCAAACAGCCCAAGAAGGAGTTGCTGCGGGCCTTGGGGCCGCACGGGTGAAGGCCAGGAGGCCTAAAGGTTTATAGTGGGTTTCGATGCACTGAAGGCCACCTGGTAGCTCATATTGTCACCAGAAGTGAGATTGGATGGGCAGCTGGCTTTACTCCTGGGGGGTGAGGTGGTAGGGATGGGGGAGCAGGAACTGAGCTGTATTTTAGGGGTGGTAGCTCCTGGATGCCTTCATAGTGGAGGAACTTGAGCAAGAGACGCCCCTTCCCACCTCCCCAGCAGGACTCCCCTCACTTGAGGCCAAGATGGTGCTGATTGCATGAGATGGAATCCCAGAGCCGCATCCCAGGGTCTGCGCTGGGGATCAGAAGCTGAGTGCCGTTACTCACCAGTATGGCCACCAGGTGGCCCTAGTGAGCTAAGTTAGGAAAAATTCCTCCTCATCACTTTTCCAGTGAACCTAGGGCCTCACTGGTGTTCAGTAAATTAGGGGCGCACGCGCGTGTGCGTGCGTGCGTGCGTGCGTGCGTGTGTGTGTGTGTGTATGATGGGGGGATGCCTGTCACAGAGAGCATGTGGGGGTCAGGGGTTCTCTCCTCCCACCTTTAAGTGGGACCTAGGGATCCCACTTGGACTGCTTGCCTATACAGCAAAAGCTGTTACTGGCCAAGCCACTTTTCCGGCTCCTCCCACCTTGTTTTGAGATGGGGGAGGAGGTGTCTTGTTGGCTAGATGGCCCTGAGCTTCGGGACATGCTCCTGTCTCCATCTCTGCCTCTTACTGTAGAAATGCTGGAATTACAGGCAAGAGCTACTATATCTGGCTTATTGCAGGTTCTGGGTATTCAAACTTGGGACCTCACACTCGTGTGCAAGTACCTGCCCATCTGAGCCATCTCCCCAGCCCCTAGGACAAGTTCTTTTTAAAATATATATTTAAATAAATAAGTTATTTTAAATTATATCTTTACATATAATTAAATATAAATAATATATTTATATAAATTATATATTTATGTATTTAAATATATTCTGTATATTTAAATTATATATAATTATATATATAAATATTTATATATATTTTACATATTATTATATTTAATTACATATAATTTATTTTATTTTATTTTTTATTTATTTTATGTACAATGGTGTTTTCCTGCATGTATGTCTGTGTGAGGGTGTCAGATCCCCTGGAACAGAAGTTATAGACCGTCATGAGTTGCCATGTTGGGAATTGAACCCGTGTCCTCTGAAAGAGCAGGTAGTGCTCTTAACCACTGGACCATCTGTCCAACCCCCAGAGCAAGTTCTTCAAGGAACCTTAGAGTAGAGGGTTCTGAGACTCTCAGAGGCTTTTCATCTGTCTGTGCAAGAGGTAACGGGAGCTTTTAGCATCTGGGGCTTGAGTCCCTCCTAGAGTCTACCTCGGTTTGCTTTGTACCCAGTGTGTGAATCCAGCTTTGAAATTTTGTTTGGGTGAGTCCAGGGTACAGCCAAGGCTGAATGCTACCTATAGTGACCTATAGTCTCCCACCTCAGTAATTCAGATTCCCCGTGGAATTGCCAAAACGCAGATTGCTGGGACTGACCCAGAGTTTCTGGAGGCTCACAGTGCTGAGAGATGCCAGTACTCATGACTTGGAATTAGAATGACAACAGGGCCTGGGCCAGCCCAGGGCTTTGCTTTGTTGCAAGCTTATGGAGATGCAGTTCACATACTGCCTGGCGTACGTGTTGAGAGTATACTTGTCCATGGTTGCCATCAGTGGGGGAAGTTAGAACATGGTCAAGACCACAGACGGGAACCTCATTTTCCTGGTCATCGGTCCCTGGCCACATGCTGCTCTGTGTTTCCTGTTGAGTCTTTGGTCTTTTACAGCAAAGACAGCAGTGTGTCTAACATGTCTCTCTATTTTTTTTTTTTCTTCCTCCCTTTGGTTTTTCGAGACAGGGTTTCTCTGTGTAGCTCTGGCTGTCCTGGAACTCACTCTGTAGACCAGGCTGGCCTTGAACTTGAAGAAATCTGCCTGCCTCTGCCTCCCAAGTGCTGGGATTAAAGGCGTGCACCACCACCGCCCGGCTAACGTGTCTTTTAATAATGGAATGATACGCTTATTTTCCTGTTGTAGATAGCACTCATGAAGCTCTGGAATGCTTAGAACTCACTCTGTAGACCAGCTTGGCCTTGAACTCACAGAGATCCACTGCCTCTGCCACCTGAGTCCTAGGACTAAGGCACGCGCCATGGCACCTGACACTTGCTTTCATTTTTGACCCAGGGTTTTCTGTATCCTGGGCTGGCTTGGAATTCCATATAGTATGTGAGGATGACCTTGAAGTTCTGATCCTCCTGCCTCTACTTCCTGAGTGTTGGGGTTATAGGTCTGCCTAGTTACATCTGCCTTATGCAGTGCTAGGATGGGACCTGGGGTTTTGTGCAAGCTGTGCAAATAGTCTACCAAAAATAGTCTACCAACAAAGCCGCATTGACCTTGACACTATGCCTTTGTGTCGGGAGGCACGGGGGTGGTAGGGAGGGAGGGATCAAACCTAGTCTGTCTTTGACTCATCTCATACCACAACCGTCCACAGAAACCATTGTGATCTCAGAAGCTGTAAGGAGAGCCAGGGGATCTCATCCCCCTTCTGTCCTCCAGGGTACGCACACACACGGCATAGACACGGCGCCAACACGTGCGCACACATAAGTAAAACTAAATCTTTAAAGAAGGGAAGAAGTAGAGATGTTAAGCATCAACTCTCATCTGAACTGCTGCCATTTCATGACAGAAGGGATAGTGACCAGGAAGTCGAAAGTCTATCAGCGCTATTTGAAGGTTAGTGCTGGCAAGATCTGCATTCCTGATTTCTCATGGCCCTGAGGTTTGAGGACGGCAGCTTTTGGAGACTTGAATGTTCCCTCTGTTAGCAAGAAGGGTAGTCCTTCCTCCAAGGTCTTCTGCATGTCTCGTTGTGGAAAGGCCTGGGCTTGTGTTCTGCCTGAGATGATGGTGGGCTGAGCTGTCTCCTGAGCTGTTCCAGATGCTCAGCTCAGCCCAGAGCGCTGGCCAGCTGTACACATGCGCAATAGAGGCTCCGGCCTGGTCTACACATGCGTAATAGAGGCTCCAGCCAGGTCTACACATGCGCAATGGAGACTCCGGCCAGCTCTACACATGCGCAATAGAGGCTCCGGACAGATCTACACATGCGCAATAGGGGCTCTGACCAGGTCTACGCATGCGTGAGAGTACAGGGTTTCTGTAAAGCATTTTCAACTGAAAAGTCAAATTGTTGCTGCCCTGTGGAAACCCCTATGATCAGAGTGGACAGCGGGATCGGCTCTGTTCAGTGGACACACAGGCAAGTTTCATGAAAGACATGAGGAGCCCAGAACACGTCATCAGGTGGAAGATGGGGACGTAGATGTTGAAGGAGAGGATTTTTCTGCCTCTGACTGTTGATGTCTCCCTCCACCTGCCAGGCTGAATCATGCTCCTCCCAGGGGGCAGTGTTTGGAAGTCTTAAGCCGTTATAGGGCTGGGCTCAGTGCTGGGGTTCAGGAGTCTCCACACAAACCATATGAACACTGATCTCCGTTAAGCAAGAACAGTTAGAGAATGCACACCTCAAGACTGATCAGGACCACAAAAAGGACTCGGGAGCCTAATTTTCGGAACTAGTATGTTCTTAGGGCGGAAAACACAAGTTCTTACGCAGGTGCAGGAAGTGTTGCCCAGTGGTCAGCTCTGACTGAAGCCATTTTAGACACAACAGTTCATAGTGACCTTTAACTTGATAGGCTCTATTCAGAGCTTTGTGGAATTTCTTAAGATTAACAACCCTCGTACAGAACATAACAGAGTATGTGGTCAGCACGGCCCTGCTCTGAGACAGACTTCTCTGGCAGTGACTGGTAGGCATGTTACAGCAACAATATGAACTAGCTGGTGGCAGGCATAGGACAGAATGGCTGTGCTGGGGGCTGGGGGTCAGACCTCAACACCCCTCCCCCCATTTGAACTGATCCAGTGAGTCAGGTCATTGACTTCAACATTCTCTGAGGCTAGGGGGACTAGTTAAACAGATGTATATCAGCCTTGGTTGGCATTTTGTTGGCTTAAACATTTGAAATCTTGATCTCCCTTAATAAGTGCCATGGCTCTCATGCTAGGGGACCCTGCTATGGCCAGTTACCCAGGGAGCTGATGTTTTATAGCCCCATGTAGCATAAAAGTACATACCCTGCTCCCCACAATCAGGGTCTCCACTTGAGGGGCAGATATATATCTGAACACTGGCTAAACTATTTTCCATAATCTGGATCCCGTGTCCAAAAAGACCCAGAGAGTGAGGGAACATACATGTTTGTAATCTTTGGGCGCCTATTCCATTTGGCCCAAACAATTTACATAAGTCAAAGGTGAGGGTGGGGGAACCTTCTCCAGTAACTAGACGATTTTCTTTCCCTAGTCTGTATTTGTCTCAGCAGATTTTCACCTGGCTGACAGCCTCCATCCAGGGATCACCTGTGGAGCTGAACTCTGGACTTGCTGAAAGCTGATGTTAATCAGTCTTGATGGGATGGCTCCCTGTCTTTCAGTTGGATCAGCTAAACAGAGGGCACGGAACAAAATGGCTGTAGCTCTGCTCAGGCAGCAAACCAGAACACTCAGCAGAGGGGAAGGCCCTGGGGGCATCGTCTTTGGGCTGGGTGTCCTCTAACATTGGTCAGAGCTTCAAAACACCCTGGAGTCCAGTGTGTGTTTACAGACGAGGCCATGGACCATGTAATGGGAAGGCAGGCCACACGAAGACCTTTGGGAGTTAGTGGCAGAGCAGGCATGGGAGGCAAAGGTCTTCACTCCAGACTCATGCCCCTCCCTGGTCTACGTTGAATTTGAGCTCATGATCTCTAGGTGGCTCTGGGAGAGGCTTGCTGCGGCTCTAGGTTGGGGTCCATTTCTTCTCCAACTCACCCATGAATTGACTCCTAGAAGCTGGCAGTCGGGTCCTACCTTCAGTATTTTAAGGTTTAGTCAGGGCCCTGCCTTCTGGTTTTAAACTGGAGGTCCACAGCTGGTCTCTGTCGGAGCCTGGCAAGCTCTGTACCGAGAAAGCCAGAGGGCCGTTTGGGGTTGGGAGATGCTGCTCGGCTCTGGGTAGAAATAGGCCCGGGATGGACCTCCTCCATCAGACTCACTGCCTGAGAACGTCCCAGTCAACAAGTCAACATTCTACCCATTTCAAGTCCCCCCCTCCCCCGACCTTCTGTCCATCTCAGCTTCTCCCAGCAGAACGCAGCCTTGAGACTGTGAAGATCCCAGTAGCATGTGGTAACATGGCTTCTGCCCCTCACCCTCCAGAACCGGTCTTTCCCAGCCCCCTGCCTGCTACGGCAGTCTACTTACACATTAATCGGAAACTGTTAAGAACGCATGGCTAGTATTTGGCATTGGGGCTGCTTTTAGCAATAAAGTGACCCCAGGGCCGCAGAGAAGGAAAATGGGAGGTTCCTGCTCTCTCACGGTGCAGGAAGGAGAGATCTGTGTGTGACCCTCCGTGTGTGATGTGAGCAAGGAAGTCTGCACAGCAAGGAAGTCTGTGTGTGGCTGACTTGTTAGAGGTGACATAATATAAATGGCCCTGGGGTGCAGCGGGGCTCCCTGAGCTTGCTTAGCTGAGCTGCAGTGACCTTAATTTCAGTCTTTTCATTCTGATCTCTGTACTCTCCCCTTTGCTCACAGGTGGGACAGTGTAGGCTCTGAGTACTCAACGGGCTGTGTCCGAGGCTAGGCTCACTTGGCATGTGGCGACGCTGAGTTGGATCAAGGAGAAGGCCATGCTAGGCTGTGTTCTAGCAAGGTGAAGAGAGGCCCACAAAGGCCTGTCTTGGCTCATGGGCAGTTCATGGTGGCAGCTGAGGGCCCTTTGTACCTCTGTGATTGATGTTATATGGCGTGTGGGAGTTCCCAGGTCCCTCTGGGGCAGTCTTATCCATGTCGGCCTCCGTTTGTCTCAGTTGCCTGGCCTTAGAGGCTCAACCTTGCCATGCTCCTCTGTTTTCCAGGGCAGCCATGAGGCTTCATCTAGGCCTGGTCAGTGTGTGTGTGTGTGTGTGTGTGTGTGTGTGTGTGTGTGTGTATGTGTGTGTGTGTGTGTATGGGTGGGTGTGTGCACACATGCGTGTATGACAGGGCTTTTCTGTTAGCTTTGGCTATTCTGGAGCTCACTCTGTAGACCTCGCAGAGCTCTACCTGCCTGTGTCTCCCAGTGCTGGGATTAAAGGTGTGCACCACTACCACCTAGAGCTGTGTTCCCAGAGTTTTAAGAATTGCTTCAAGGGCTCAGTGAGTAATGAGTAAGGTCGCTTGTCACCAAGACTGGTATTTTGAGTTTGATTCCCTAGACCTCCATGATGGAAGGAAATGACAGACTCCCTGAGTTGTCCTCTGACCTCTGTACGTACTCACGCACGGGCACGCTGTGCGTGGCTGGCTTGTTAGGCGTGGCCTAATATGAATGGTCTTGGGTTGCTGAGGGTACACTAGACTTAAGAGTCACAGGATCAATTCCATCACACAAACACTTTTTAAAAACCTGCCTCAAATGGAAAAAGAAAAGGAAAGATGGTTTCTTGAGATGAGCCACTTTGGGAGGTTGGAGTGGACACGTGGCAGCTGGGAACAGTTTGAAGTCCCCGGGACTACTGAGGTATTCCAACATGGCCGGCAGCCCCCAGGTTGATCTAGCTGAGAATTGGTTGTTTCCTTTTGGACTTGGAAAGCGGAAAATATTTGTGACAGAAATCAAGGTTCGGCTCAAAGGAAGCCCTGCTAGACACATTAATGCCAACAGGTCCTTTCCTTGGCTTTGGCTGGCGACGGTCGCTCTTACTGTATTTAAAGCAAGCTATGGCACCTTTCTCTCTTCCTTGCGGAACGAGTTTGAGAAAAAGCTGAGGCAAAGCTGGCTGCAGATGCCTTTTGCTTTCTGAAGAGTGCTTTGCAGAGTGCTTTGACTTTCTGAGAACTTAGAGCCAGTCGGTTCCAGACCTCAGCGAGGAGGGAAGGAAGTCAGGGCAGGTTTTGTTAGATTCATTTAACTAAATAACAGACTGAGGCCTGTGGGAGATCTGCGCCAGGCTGGAAGCAAGGTCAGAACTTTATCTTGGACTTGGCCTTATATTCCTTTCCCTCCATGGTGGCTCCAGGACCAGGGGACAATTTCACTGGACGGGATGTTGGGGAAGCCACCATTGCTTCTGTATGCACACTGACTTTGTACAGAATAAACTTATCGAACAAGAGTTGCCTGGAGGCAGAAAGATTAGCTCAGCGCCCCAGGGACTAAGGTCATTTCCTAAGAAAAGCAGAAGGTGAGCTGGCTCAGGCACTGAGCCCCTGGTGGGTCTTTCTCAGCCTCTCAAAGACTCAAGCCAATGCTGTCCTTAGAGACCTCATTCCAGCAGGTAAAGGGTCTCCAGGGCCCAGCCCCTGCAATTAGAGTAGCCAAGGATGTTATAAGCTGTCACATAATCTGTGACAGGAGGAAGGGCTGTTTCCTTAGGCACTTCATACCCTGCTGAGAATGGAGTCAGTGAATTGGTGCCACATAGGGGCTCTGGGAGCAGCTGAGTCCTTGCTCCATTTGGTGGCTGGCCTGGAAGCCTTTGGTCCTACAGGGGACTTTCCTGTTGTGTCTGGCATGATCTCTGTGCATCACTAGACTTAGACAGGTCACAGGGTCAATTCTAGCATCCTCTGGCCCTGGTATCATCTCACTGAGACCTGGCTCTCTGGGGAGCAGCTAGCACTGGGGGGAGGGAGGGTGCCTGGCTCATTACATAGGCCCATTTCTCCAGCCCAGTTCCCAGGACCCTGCCAGACACAGCCATACTCTGCAGTGCCTTATGTCGTGAGTGGGAGGCAGATAGCAGGTGGAATAAATATTTACATAAGTAGTATGATCTGCCTGTTTGCCGTCTACTCTGGCTTACTCCGCTGGGACTGGTCCTCCAGGACAAGCCGTTCTTCTCTAATGAAGGAAGGGCCCTGGGACGTGGAGGTAGGCCAGGCAGGAACTGTCACTGGTGTGGGGTGGCTGGGATCACTTGATGAGGGGAGGGGACTCTGGAAACATGTTGAAGGGGTGCCAGTAGGGTTTCCTGATTGACATGTGAATGGAAGAAGGGACAATTGAACGTGGGGCCAGAGCTTCGCTCCCATAGCTAGAAGGAGGTGGCTGTCACTCAGATGGCACATTTACGGGTCTAGCAGTTTGGGGGTGGTGCTGTCAGGAAACTGTTAGGGCGTGGGTGATGAATTTTGGGGTACCTGAAATAACCACTGGAGTGTCATGCAGGCACTTGTATGAAAGCATAGGTGGGGGGTGGGGTGGGTTGGGAGCCTACTGGCATCTTTCTAGTAGAGTCTAGATTCTCAGAGCTAACTGGAAACTGCCTCAGGAGGAGACTGCCTGCTGACGGGACAGCCAAGGACCTGCTGCACCCCAAGCTCTAATGCAGACCTTTTGGGGTGGGAGTAAACGACAGAGAGGCAGAAAACTGATGTCAACCCCCCCACCCACACTCACCCCAGATTTCATAGCTGTTTGGGAAAGGCCTGGCCCACCACAGTGAAGCACTGCCTTAATGAAAAGGCCCAGACTTGAGAGCAAAGGAGGCCAAGGGAGGGGGGGATTGCGGGGCCTAGATGCCCAGAGCAAGCTGTGGGGTGTGGGGCTTGTCCTGAGCCTGGAGGGACAAGCTGATTGTAGCCAGGTGGAGAGGAAGGCCATTCAGGCAGGAGTAGATTGGGCCGGGAACAGAGGCTTGGCATCGAGTTTACTCCTGGTGGGTCAGCAAAGAGCTTCCAGACATACTGACAGAGCAAGACCTACACCCATGCTGGACAGGCCAGAGGTATGAGAAGCCTGTGGTCCCCACAGCTCTGGCATCTCTCCTGGGTTCCTTCTATTTCGGGTTTCAGTCCCAAGGGTCCAGGAAGTCTTTGTCCAGCACCACAGCAGCTAATGACAGCCTGGCCTGCTGGGCCACTTAAAACCAGCTTGGCTATTTTTATGTAGAGGAGGTGGCTGGGTGCCCCCTCCCGGAACTGTGCCAGCATGGGATGCTTTTAAGGAAAGTGGATTGTGACAGGCAGGTGGGCCATTGACTCAAATCACAGTCCTGTGACCAGGGGCAGGATGTGTCCATGGGAACCTTTGGGGGCGTCGGGCGTAATCTTCACACAGTGTCTGAATTTAGAGATAATTCTACCCTTGAAAGACTCACTCTTGTCTTCCACCGGATGTGCCTCAGAGCTCATCCTCCTTGCTGGCAGTGCTGGTGTGGTGTGTCTATAGCCAGGTGAGAGCAGGCCTCTTCTCCTGAACCTGCCTGGAAGCAGTTTGACATGGCTTTTCCAAGGAGCACTGGGTGACTCCTGCCCTTCCTCAAACACTGCAAGGCCTGGAATGAGACAGGAGAGGAGAAGCAGGCTGAGTCTTGGGGCTACCTGACCCCATCTAGTCAGCCATCCAAGTCAGACCAGCTCACCATCCTGTGAGACAGCCACAGTGAAGACCTGAGAGCATTGCATTAATACATGGCAATGCTTGGCTGGCTCTCCTTGTGCATTCCAGGACCTAGCCTGTGATAGGTGCCGCTAACATTCAGGGTGGGTTTCCCCACCACAATGAGCTCAACTAAGATTTCGTCACTGGCCAACCTGATCTAGACAATTCCTCACTGAGGCTCCTTTTCCAGGCGGTTTTCACATTGCATCAAGTCCACAACAGTCAAAACGGAGCAGCCTGTCTTCCCGTTTCTAACCCGACTGTCTAAACTGGCCTCCTTTTCCACCCTGGGGACACACCTTCTTTCTGACCCCCGACTGCCTCTGGGTGCCAGCTGCCTCTTTGTCCTTACCCTGAAGGTCACTTTCTCTTACTGCTCCGTAGTTACTGGAGCCTCCCAGAGGGCAGGGTGGGTCGCTTTCATCATGATGGCTTCCGACCCTGTCTAGTCAGTACTTGGGGCAGTGTGGCTCATAGGTGCCTTCTCACCAGTCCTCTGAAATGTGGAGGCAGAGAGGCTAACGGCAGAACCACAGCCAGCTTGTGAATCTGGCTCTCTACCAGGGAGCCAGAGCGCTGTCCCTGTCCCCAAGCCCTTTCTGGTACAGCCTGTTGTCTGTTCCCCTCACGTTGCCTCAAAAACCGAATTGGCGCTGTGCAGGGTCTCTCCAGCTGTGAGTTTTAGGGCACTGGGCCATGTCACGTCTGGGGTGGGGCAACCCTGGAGTTTTCCCAGGGTATATATCCTAGCACTGTGTGTTTGTTCACGGAAGGGCTTCCATCTGCAGGCCAGCTGTTGGGAAAGAACAGCTCTCTCTGGCTCTTGGGGCTCACTGTGCCCTTCCACAGAGAGTGCCATCACTTGAAGGATTCCCCACCCCACCCCACCCGTGCCACACTCTTCCTCCAACAGGCTGCCCGCACTACCAGACCTTTAATGACTTCCAATGCTGCATCCTGTGGTGCCCAGCTTTGGCTCTGAGTAATCCCAGTGCCCACACCCACCCACACCCCAGCTCTCTGAGACCCTCATTGGCTGATCTGGGGTGAACCCGGGCACTTGCATTTTAAGGTGACACTGGTGGCATCCTCCTTCCTCTCAGGCTAGCAGGCCACAGCTCTCACTATTCATTTGTCACGGTTGGTTCTTGTTGCTGCCCTGAGTGGGTGCACATTCTCACTGTCAGGTCCAAGAGGTCCTGGCTGCCCAACCGCACTCCCGTGTTTCCTAGGGAGCTTCCTGTCTGTCAGCTTTGCCATCTCCTGTTCTCTGGCACGTGGCCTGGTATGGTACCATTTCCGGAGAAGATGCCTGGGGGGAGCTCTGGTGAGAAAGGATGCTGAGACTGACAGGCCTGGGGCTGATGGGCCCACAAGGTGGGCTGACCTCGAGAAAGTCAGAGGCTCCATGCTCCACCCAGGCCTTTTCCTCTTACTTATCTGTCCTGGATCCCTAAAGGCTGAGTGTCCATCACTACCACCTCAGATCTAGGACTGTGGAGAAACAGGCAAGGAAGTCAGAGAGTGGACAGGTAGGGTCAGGTGCCAAGATGCGCTTTCTCCTCTTTCCAGTCAGAAAGGAACTGAGCTGAGGAGGGGGTTTTAGAGGCTCCCCTGCCAGGCTATGATCATAGCCTCATATGCCTCCACAGGAGTGCTAGGGGTACTGGGAGACGGGGGACTGTGTTGTCAGGAATCGGCAACAGGATTCTTCCTAGGGGGCTGTGATCTGAGTATCTCACTGTCTGTACCTCAGATGACCTTAGCTTTCTAGCAGACAGCCTGACTTTGGAGCAGCATGGTCCTCAGAGAGGAAGCAGAGGCCTTTCTTCTCAGTAGGAAGTGGGTTTGAGACTCCCACATCCCCAGGAACTGGTGGGCCCTGTGGATCTCCTGTGTCCAGGCCAGGAAACACTCTGGCCCTGCCACTGAAATCAGTCTGCTTGGGTGCTCAGGCCGTGAGTGAGCATGTCTGGGTTAAGCAGTGGGTCTCCCTGATGACACCATCCTCCTTGTCCTCCAGGCAAAGGCCACCAAGGAGACACAGGAGGCCCAGAGGCTACAGCTGCGGAGCCTGCAGTACTTGGAACGTTACATCTACTTGATCCTCTTTAACGCCTACCTTCGTCTGGAGAAGACCAGTTCCTGGCAGAGGCCTTTCAGCACCTGGATTCGGGAGGTGAGAAAGGATGCTGAGACTGACAGGCCTAGGGGTGGTGAGCTCATAAGGCCAGCTGTATCTTTGCCCTGGTCTCTTGAGTATGCTTCCTAAATCCCCAAATGACAGGATCCCATATGAAATCCCCTCCTCTCCTAGGGGATTGGCTCCCACTCAGCTATTGTGTCCCTTGCCTAGTGTCTCACTAGCTGGTAAGTATAGCAGCTGAGTACATGAATGATGGGGGAGGGAGACATGGGGGTGAGACGGGCACCTGCTAGGAACTTGCTCTATGTGTCTCATGGCCAGCACTGCCTGGACACCTGGGCGCTTTGGTTCGTTATTCTATTCAGCTTCCATCTGTCCCCTATGAAGACCAAGGGCAAGGTTGTTTGTCCTGATCCTATGTCTTTCCAACCACGACTTTGGATATGGACGAGGTGGCCAACCCTGTAAGCAGTAGAATAGTGTCAAAGGTGTTGGTGGCAACTCTGTGACATACGTGTAGTGCCTCTGCCAGACCTGGCAAGAGCCAAGTGTGTTTTAGGTAAGAGGAGTCTGTGCACAGGTTCAGGGACTTTATAATTGTCATGGAAACTGGTTATTGCCTCCCTTTTCTTGAAACCTCTGTGATCCTTCTCTGCTTGGACTTCCAATCCAACCTGGCACCTGCAGGTCAAGAGAGAGGTCTCTTTCCTCTCAGAAAAGCAGCCTGTAATTATCCCTCAGCCAGGAAGCTGGCCCTGCTGACCTCATAGTCCATCAGCTATTGTGATACGGATTCAGGTCCACAGTTAGCTACCAGGATGTGAGTGGGTGGGGAGATGGAGCCCGGGAACTCAGCCATAGTGGGTATAGGACGGGTTCAAGGACTCACGACTGGGTGGAGGCACGTTCAGAACTGCAGGGGACAGAGCCAGGGAGGCAGGAAAGCAGGCTGCTGAGGATGCACCTTAGCGGTGGTCTCTGTCGTCAGTGTGGGGAAATGTGTGAAGTGAATCTTTGTACTTGAGGGTGAGCGTTGAGTTGGAAGATCTGGCAAGGGCTATATTGAGACCACCCTGATGAGCAGGCCCAGGCTTAGCTTCCTCCTTGAGCCCTGGGATGCAATGTAGGTGGGAGAGTTAGGCTGGCCTCAAACTCATAATGTAGCAGAGGATGACTTCTGATCTTCCCGCTTCTCCCTTCCTGGGATTTACAGGGATTCCTGGGACTTACCACCATGCCCAGTTGCTTCCTATGTCACTGGGGCTAAAACCCAAAGCCATTATGCTTGCCAGGCAAGCATCCTGCTAACGGCTACACACCCAGCCTGGGGACAAGGACACTTTCTGCTTGCTATCTGCTTAGATTGTGAACTCAGGGAGAGCCAGGGCTGAGAGCCCACTTGTTCTGTTCCCCAGCTACTTCTAGGATAGATGTAGATATCAAGGGAGAGGTGCTGGCTTAGGCAGGAGTGCGACTCTAACTCAGGGGACTTCAGTCCCTTTCCTAGGATGGACAGAGGCAGGGATGAGTGTGCCTGGGGACAGCAAGGACAACATCTCTTTTGTCCAGGTGGAATTGTTCCCAGTAAGGTGTTAGGGGATGGTTGGAGTTTAGGGCCAAGGCCCAGGCTACTGGGCTTCACGCTGAGGATCCAGAGCAGAGAAAGCCAAACTACTTGGGCTGACCTCCCAGCCAAAGGGAAGAGCTATTGTCGGCTCTGGCATCCACACTGCTTCTGCAGCCTTCCTGCCCAAATGTGGTTTGCTGGATTGGCCAGGCCAGAGCCGCCGAGGTCTCCCAGGCATGCCCAGTGCCCCATGTTTTTGCACAGCATGCTCCATGCAGTACTAGGAGAGAAGCCTGTCAGGGAGCCTGGGACAAGATGGTTGTAGGTGGACATGCAGGTTTGTGGCAGCTGCTGAGCTGACTGAGACAGCTCTGGGCCCCGGACTTATCCACATGCCTCTGAGCTCAGCAAGGGGAGGGCGGTTTGAGGCCAGTAGGCCTGATGATACCTTCACTCCTGAAGCTCTGCCCTATCTCTGTCCTCTCCAGGTGGCAACCAAAGCTGGCATCTACGAGATCCTCAACCAGCTGGGGTTCCCTGAGCTGGAGAGCATGGAGGACCAGCCCCTGTCAAGGCTCCGCTACCGCTGGCAGGAGCAGAGCCGAGACCCAGAGCCCTGTGATGTTGGGGACTTCCTGTAGGCCTTCTTCTTGCTCCTTGCTAGGCAGGTTGGGGGACCTGAGGGTCTCATTGCTTCAGATGGACACTTGCCAGCTTCCTGGTGAGACCTGAGGGTCTGAGAGCCTTTGGAAAGAGGGTTTTTTTTGTAGGATGTGTAGATGGTGCCGCCATTTTCTGTCAACCCTCGAGGTGGGTGTGTAATGGCCTCTGACAAGACCCAGCACATGTACCTCACAGACCAGCTGGCAAACAGCCTTCAGGGAGCTCGCTCCCCAAAAAGCCAGTCACCACTGCTGTTCTCTCTTCACTGTTGGTCATCAGACTGCCTGAGTGGGCAGCAGGCTGGTCATGTTTGTGTTTTCACTTCCTTCCTCTGCTGGCTTGCTCTTGCCTCTCAGTCTTTCAGCCCAAGCAGCTTGCCTGAGGTAGGTGAGGAGGATGGTAAGCCAGGCAGGTCCGTGTTAAAGGCAGCTCTGCCCGGCCCCTTCTGGCTTGTGAATGTCACCAGCCTGGAAGACTGAGGGGTGGCTCCCCTTCTCCCCTACCATCATTCCCCACTTTTTTTCCCTAAGCTGGCAGATGTGCCCAGGGAGTTGGAAACATCAGGGAGACCCTTTCAGTCTTCCAGGAGTGGGAGGAAAAAACTCACAGAGACCATTAGCACATTGAAGAGGTGGGATCGTGTGTTGGAAGCCTGTCAGCAGGATCAAGGTGACTCTTGGGGAGAGACTCTTGTGGACTCAGTCTGTGGTGGCTTGTCAGGCCTTAGAGCCCAGGCCCACCCCTGCCAGTATTCCTGGGCTGATTTCGCCAGGACACGCTGGGACACCACTGAATTACGAGCAGTTTTGTTCACGCAGTGGGAAGAAGGGCATAGAGGGCTGTGTTTGGTGAGTCACAGCTAGAACTGAAGTTTACCACAACCAGTGGTTGAACACCCAGGAGCCTGGCTACCTGTCTTACTCCTTGAAGGACAGGGATGAACCTCTGGGTTCCTGTCCTTCAGGAAGATGTCAGCTGTCAGCTGTGCTATTTGAAGAGGCCAAAGTTGTTTCCAGCCTGGGGAAGTGGTGACCCTCTTAGCTGAATCCTTCTGCAAGCTGCTGTATGTCTGTCCACAGCTTCTCAGGTTTGCTGGTATCTGTTTTGTGCAAGTCAGTTCTTTTCAGAAAAGGTCTGGCCAAGAAGTCAGAGACCAGAGAGAACCCTTCACACTCTCATGGTTGATGCCGACTTGGAGATATGCTGGGACCAGTGGCAGATCACTGTACCTCTCTGCCTCAGTTTCCCTGTCTGTAAAATTGGAGAATAATACTTGCCTACCTACCTCACAGAGGTGCTGTGAGGAATTCTTTATGGTTTTCTGTTTTTGTTTTTGTTTTGTTTTTGTTTTTTTTTGTACAGAGCTTTTGAGCATTAAAAACAGTATAAATGTAACACATTGCTTTGCTGATTGGTTTTTAGTGTGAGCAGACATGGAAGCCATTCGGATAAGTGTGTTCCCCAGAGTAAGGGTGGATGCAGGTGAATGGAATGTCCTCGTTACCAGCACCCCTGATGTTCAGAGGCTGCAGGTGCTATAGACGTCACTTCCTCCCTCCTTGTCATCAGTCACAGCCTACCGGCTTATACTGGACGTCTAAGGTGGTCAAGCTGACTCCTGCTTGAATAAACACTATCTACTGTCAATCAAAAGAATGTACCGGAGGCTAGCCCTCAGGCTAATCTACTGGGGGTGTTTCCTTACTTAAGGTTCCCTCTTCCCAAATGCCTCTAGCGTCTGTCAAGTTGACATAAAACTAACCAGCATAGCATCAACACACACACACACACACACACACACACACACACACCACCCCACACTCAGAGAGAGAGAAAGAGAGAGAGAGAGAGAGAGAGAGAGAGAGAGAGAGAGAGAGAATATCCCAGGTCTAGCTTTGTGATGGAGCAGAGCTGGCAGTTTTATTACAGCTTTTGAGAAGACACTCAGAGTGGAGTTAGGGCCTCTTGAGGAGGACAGGCCTCAGCCTCTCTTCCACTGCAGACACCATGAGCCCCGCCCAGTGCCCCCAAGCCCTGTTCTCATCCCCTTTGCTTTATACCCTTTCCGTTTGGAAACATCCCCCATCGACCCGCGTGTTTGAACACTTCGTCCAGGTGGCACTGTGTGTCTGAAGCTTGCACGTGTGCACCCACCACTGGAGAAGGGTGCTGCTGGGAGCAGCCCTTGAGGTCTTATAGCCCAGCCTCACTTCCTGTCCATCTCCACTGCTCTGGTCACCATTACAGACCACATCCTTTTTCTTTTCTTTTTTTAAGATTTTTTTTTTTAATTTTTAAATATAATTCCACTATTGCTGTCTTCAGACACACTAGAAGAGGGCATTGGATCCCATTACAGATGGTTATGAGCCACTGTGTGGTTGCTGGGGATTGAACTCAGGGCTTCTGGGAGAGCAGTCAGTGCTTAACCACTGAGCCATCTCTCCAGCCTCACATCCTTTCTTAAACAACTCTCTTTAAGTTGTTTCATGTCAGGTATTTTGTCCCAACAAGAACAATAATGACTGCATACATAGAATCACTGGGCAGTTTGAGGGTTCTGATTTGGGCTTTCTGAGGCAGCCCCTATACCAGATTCCATGAGACTGTGTTAACTCCTTTCTCCACACTCCAAACCAGTATATTTTTCATCTCTGTGACAGCCGCCATCCTGACAGCTGCTGGGTGACATTTCCCTGTGTTGGGAGAATTCCTCCCTCAGGGAGATGTAAACAGTATCTAGTTATTTAACAATGCACAGGAGGTGAGGGGTTGTCTACTGGATAAAGGGTGAACCGCCAGTCCCCACATCCCACAAAGCAGCTTCACCGGAAGGTCTCACCCCATCATGAATGTTGGCTTCCCTAAAGCCGCTTAGATGGAGCCCCCACTCGGGTTCCTCTTCCTGGGCCTGTATGCTCCAGCACCACCCCCACCCCAAGCCCCAAGCACACATTCAGTTATGGCAGAACTGCTGTCAAATGGCTGTGAGGAGCAGCTGGAAGCTCAGGGGAAAGTCCAGTTAGCCCCCGCACCATCTATGAGGGAGCGCCAACAGTCAGCGACCCTGTCCATGGTGGACACTTACAACCAGGTGGTTTGACTTCAAGGCTCCATAGTGGCCTGTGGTACTGATTAATTTTCCAGCTACTTATAAACACACACACACACACACACGCACACACACACACCTTAAATGTCAGAGAAAGGGGGTGGAGACTTAGCAACTTTTGGAGCTGTAACCTGAGCCATCAAAATGTTCATACGACTGTGTTGGGACAGTGAGGTGAGACCCTCTGGTGAAGAGCCTGCACAGTTGAGCATCTCACTCACCTCTAGTCTCTCAGAGAAGCCACGTCTTTGCCCTCAGTCTTCTTCCCTCCTGAGCCCCTTTCTTTCTTGAAATCTGTAATAAAACCTCCAGCTCCGCTTTATCATAAGGCTAGTCCTGAAATCCTTTCTGGATTCGTGTCTCTTGTGCTGGTTAGTTTTATGCCACAAGTTAGAGTCATTTTGGAAGAGTAAGGACGTTTCCCCACTAGACTGACCTGAGGGCAAGCCTGTGGTACATCTTCTCGACTGATGATTAATGTGGGAGAGCCCAGCTTACTGTGGGTGATTTCATGCTGGGCTGGTGGTCCTGGGTTCTGTAAGAGCTCACACTGAGGAAACATGGGAGCAAGTCAGCGAGCAGAGCCTTCCATGGCCTGCGCATCAGCTCCTGCCTCCAGGTTTCTGCCTCAGTTTCCTGTCCTGACTTCTCCAGGTGATGAACTGGAAAGCAGTCTTAGCAAGCTTATTTGTAAACCCTTTCCTCCCCAGATAGCTTTTGGTCATGACGTTTTATCGGAGCGATAGAAGCCCTGACTAAGACAGATGTGTATCAGGTGTGCGTGTGTCCGTGTGAGATGCATCTGTACCCACCGTTCTTATGTAGCAGGGTCTTTCTTGCTGAATCTGGAGCGCGATTTGAATTAGGTGAGGCAACGAGCCAGCCCCCATGATCCTCTTGTCTCTGCCCTTTCCCTTCTATGCTGGACTTTCTTTTTTACCTTCGTGTGCGTGCGTGCGTGCGTGTGTGCGTGCGTGATATGTGTTACATAACACGTGGTGTCCATGTGTTACAGCACATATGTGGTAGTCAGAGGGTAACTTAGAAATCAGTTCTCTTCTTCTATAATGCAAGTCCCAGGCTTGAACCCGGGTCCTCAGGCTTGGCAGCAAACACCCTCACCCACTGAGCCATCTCATAGAACCCAGAAAGTGTTACTGTCTCTTCATTTACAAGTCCTCAAAAACCAGTCCTCAGTACCTTTGTGACAATTTTTTTTTAAATGTATATCTACTTAGTAACTTCTCAAAATCCTTCATTCTAGGTTATTGGGGTGGGGCATCATCAGTTCATTTGCTGAAGTTTTTAAAATTTGTTTTGCTTTTCAGCCTAGGCTAGCCTTCAACAGGTTTTCTTCCCTTTCCCTCTCAAGTATTAGGATGACAGGTGTATGCCACCCGACTGTTCAGTGTCCTGCAGATGCATATTCCTATGGGGCACAAGCCCAGGGAGAGAGATGTCTTATAGGAAGTTAATTTTTAAAGTTAAAACATGGTGTGCTCTTGCTTAACCCCAAGAGAACCCAGCTTTAATTCCTCAGAAGCACCAGAAAACAAACAAACGAAAACCTCGTCCTTGAAACAGCCTTATAAACAGCACTTCCCAGACTGTCTTCAAAGCCTCTTTTTGTGGGGACAGTAATTAGAACCTGCTGAATTGAGTCTCTGAGGAAAGACTGCAGCTAGCTTCAGCTAGTACAAAGATTATCCAAAGTATGGCCAGGTGGGAGGAGACTCTGGGAGCTGAGCAGCAGGGCCTTGAGGCAGTGGGAGTATGGTTTAGAAGACTGTCCAGGGAGCTTGATGCTATCTCTGTCCCGCCAGGGTGCTGCTCAAGTCTGTTGTACAGAGCCGATGACCTGTGTGAGCACTCTCCCTTCAGCCCTATGCCTGGTTCATCATGTCTGTTCCTACCCAGCACTGTCCACCATGGGCTGCTCCGAGCAGTCACTGGGTACTCAGGATACACAGCCGGACTATCCCAGTTCCTCCGCTTCCTGGCTGGGCCACCCGTCACACAGGCTGAACAATGGCTTGGGCTACACTACAGCATACAGCTCCCCCTTTCCTTCATGAAGGTGCCAGATTAGCATCTTGGCCTGGAGCCCTTCCCTGAGCTTGTTGCATGCTTGAACACTCCATGGTGCAGCTCTGAGGGCCCAAGTGACATCTGCTGATTCAGCACTTCTGAATGTCTGCTGTGCTCTCACTGCCGAGGGTGGCCCTTCTCTGGCTCTGCTTAGTCAAAGTGACTGCTTGTTGGGTGTTCTGCTTCATATATTACCACTGCGGTCAGCTATTGCCCCTCCCCCCCAATCTCAGGTGAGGAACCACCACACCTGTGGACTCCCAAGGGGCCATGAATTGTTATCCTGCAGAGGGGTGGGGATACTGGAGAGTCAAAAGACTAAAAAGCAGTTTGGGTTGACAACCAGGTTGTCAGACTTGGAGTTTGAAGATGGCAGGGTCAATCTCTGGCTCACTTATCAGATCAGTGGATGCCTACTTTCAAGGGTTTCCACAATCACATTCAGGTTATTCCCCTGCAGCAACGGCCTCAGAACAATCCAGACAACAGCGAGTGCTGTTCCCTGCCTTGGCTACCGCTTGTTTATACCTCTCTTAAAATGTTCTTGCCAGGGGTTGGAAAGATGGCTCAGCGGTTAAGAGCACTGGCTGCTCTTCCAGAGGTCCTGAGTTCAATTCCCAGCAACCACATGGTGGCTTGTAACTATCATATAGTGAAATATGGTGCCCTCTTCTGGTGTGTAGGCATACATGTAGAACACTGTATACTAAATAAATAAATCTTTAAAAAACAGGGACTGGGGAGTTCAGGGTAGTGCTTGCAGTGTTTGGGAATCCCAGCACCAAATGAAACTGGACATATTGGTAACACCAGAACTCCGGAAGCAGAGAGAGAAAGATCAGGAGTTTGGGGTCCATAGTGAGACCCTACCCTAAAGAAGGAAAAAGATTTTAAACCCTGTGGCAAGCTGGGGTGATGGGGGTGACAATGTGGGAACTGAGGGGAACAACTCACTTAGAAAAGCCCCCCTCAGGTTCAAGTGGTCCCCTCCACACCCAAGGTGCTTTTATTTAGAGCCATGCTGACGAGGTGTCATTTGCACCGCCTCTCAGTAGATTCTTACCACCTCCCACAGCCACCACAGTGATCTCATCTGGGCTGGCCCGACGGCTCTCCTGCCTGGAAGTGCCATCATGCCTGCTCTGAGCTCAGTGGTGCAGTCTCTAGGCCCTGTCCTGCACCAGCCCCTTAGGGAATGCTGTCCCAGGGGGACCCAAGGTCTTTAATTGCTGTCAGTCTGATAAGGAAAGCGACAACAAAACCCCAAACCAAGGGCTTTCATTTTCTCTTAATGTAACTTTCCCAGAGTGCTGTCAAGGCTAGAAAGGTCTCTCATGTATTTATTTATCCGCCATTTGAACGGGTGCTTAGGGAGTTGCCCAGTTGCCTCTGCTTTGTTAAAGTGGACAGCTAGACATTGTAACACAATCCGATTTCTTGGAGAGATAGATGATTGGCAGGCGGATAGTTAGGGAGGAAGCCAGGCCAGTCCTTCTCCCGATTCATCTTTCTTTGCCCAGATGTTTTGGGTTTGGATCCAGGGCATCTATCATACATGCTTGGCAAACATTCCTTCACTGACCCAAGTCCCCCGACCCTTAGATTTCCATTTTATTTTGTTTTTGTGTTTTGAGACAGTCTTACTGTATAGCCCAAATGGGTCTTAAACTCAGTAGTAGCCCAGGCTGTTCTTGAGCCTGCATTCTTCAGACCTAAGTTTCCTCACACAAGATGGAAGGCATATACCAGCATGCCCTGCGAGTTATCTTTTCAAGTTCCCATTTGTGATGGTGGTTTGTATATGCTCTGCCCAGGAAGTGGCACTATTAGGAGGTGTGACCTTGTGGGAGTAGGTGTGTCACTCTCAGTGTGGACTTTAAGACCCTCATCCTAGCTGCCTGGAAGCTAGTCTTCTGCTAGCAGCCTTCAGATGAAGATGTAGAACTCTCAGCTCCTCTAGCACCATGCCTGCCTGGAGGCTGCCATGCTTCCGCCTTGATGATAATAGACTGAACCTCTGAACCTGTAAGCCAGCCCCAATTAAATGTTGTCCTTGTAAGAGTTGCCTTGGCCATGGTGTCTGTTCACAGCAGTAAAACCCTAACTAAGACACCATTTTAAAAAATTTCTCCTTTCTTTCTCCCATCCCCACACTGCTTTCCTCCTTCCTTTCTTTTAGGATAAGTTCTCATGGGTCCTAGGCTGGCCTTGAACTTGCTGTGGAGTTGAGACTGGCCTTGAACTCTGGAACCCCCTGCCTCCATTTGGTAAATGCTGGGATTACAGGTGTGAGCCATCATACCCATTTCTTTTAATGTGGTGATATTGGAATATACGTGAACAGAGTTTTTAGTGTTGATCACTGTTATGATGCTTGGTCTCTTAATGTTTTATTCTATTTAGAAGTTTTATGTCTGTTTTTAAAAAAGATTTATTTACTTATTTTATATATATGAGTACACTGTACCTGTCTTCAGACACACCGCAAGAGGGCATCGGATCCCATTACAGATGGTTGTGAGCCACCATGTGGTTGCTAGGAATTGAACTCAGAACCTCTGGAAGAGCAGTCAGTGCTCTTAACCACAGCCCCCAACATCTATATTTTTAAGCATTTTCCTTCTTGTCATTGCTTTCAGTTCATTGTAGGGTTATGCCAGCCTTATAAACATGTGAGACACTGTGGGGCTGTGAGAGGCAGCCTGATTCCTGGTTGGGCAAAGGCTAGAAACCCCAGTAACCCTGAAGGAACATAAGTCCCTCAGCAGCATGCCCACTGACTTTCTGGCAAAGCCTTTGATCTCTTGTCAATGGACAGACAGGTTTATAGTTTTATGACTTTTTCCAAAGAAGATCTGCTGGAGAGGCTTGCTGGCCCAGCAGGAGCAGGTCCCCTTGCAGGGACATGTCCTCGCAACATGCAAAGTGGCGTCCCTGAGCGCTAGGTAACTGTTCATGGAGCACCTAGTGTGTGCCTGACACACCCACCCCTTTCACCCTGCACCTTCATATCTCAAGGTAGTGGGGAGAGCTTTCTTCCAGACCTGGCGTTCCTCAGTCCTCAGTGAATCTGACCGGGCTAGGCGTCACTCTAAGCAGAACTCATTCCCCATGGAGTGAGTTCATCTCCATGGCTTCCCCACCATGATGGTTAACGTCTATTGTGGGCTTGACAGGCTTTAGGGCCTCCTTGGAGTCTCAGCTCTGACCTGCCTATAAGAACATTTCTTTATATTGCTAATTGAGGAAGGAGAGCCACCCTAAATGTGGGCAGCGACCTCACATTTGTGGGACTTACCTGCTTTCTGCACTTCTTTCTGTTCTTTCGAGACAAGGTCCAGCCTGGGCTACATCTTAGCATACATATAGCTTAGGCTGTCTCTGAATTCATGACAATCTTCTGAAGACAGTGTACCTGTCTCAGCTTCCAGAGGGCTGGAATTATCAGCTTGTGTCGGATGGAATCTTGTTCATTTTCCTTAGCTCAGTGAAGTCTAACGGTGAACGGTGCTTTTAGAAGTGGTTGGCGCACTAGGTAAGAGAGGAATCATTGGAGCCTTTCAAACAAAGCCTTTCTAGAATGTTCAGATACATGGCTGAAGGTGACAAAGTGTCACCTCTCAGGACACCAGCAGGGCCACAGACCTGTAAAGCACAGGTAAGAGGCATTTCCACTGCTCCTGGCTCAGGGGACAATTCCCATGTTTTGCTTAATTAAAAAAAAAAAATAAGCATAGTCAGAATGACTTTAATTGGAAACATTTTGGTTTATTTGTTTTTGTTTCTTTCTTTTTGTTTTGTTTTTCTGAGACAAGGTTTCTCTATGTAGCCCTGGCTGTCCTAGAACTGTCTCTGTTGACCAGGCTAGCCTCAAACTCAGAGATCCACCTGCCTCTGCCTCCCAAGTGCTTGGATTGAAGACATTAGGGTGGTTTTTTGTTTTTTTGGTTTTTTGTTTTTTTGGGTTTTTTTTGGTTTTTCGAGACAGGGTTTCTCTGTGTAGCCCTGGCTATCCTGGAACTCACTCTGTAGACCAGGCTGGCCTCGAACTCAGAAATCCACCTGCCTCTGCCTCCCAAGTGCTGGGATTAAAGGTGTGTGCCGCCACCACCCGGCAAGGGTGGTTTTTTTTTTTTTTTTCAATAATTTATTTCTGTTTTATGTACATTCTGCCTGCATGTATGTTTATGTGAAGGTTCCTGGAAATGAAATTACAGACATTTTTGAACTGCTATGTGGGTGCTGGGAATTGAAACCCAGGTTCTTTGGAAGAACAGCCAGTGTTCTTAACTGCTGAGCCATTGATCCAGCCTCTCATTTTGATTTCTTAAGAAAGTCATATTGGGGAGTGGGGGTGGAGAGATGGCTCAGCGGTTAAGAGCACTGACTGTTCTTCCAGAGGTCCTAAGTTCAATTCCCAGCAACCACCTGGTGGCTCACAACCATCTGTAATGGCATCTGATGCCCTCTTCTGGTATGTCTGAAGACAGTGACAATATACTCACATACATAAAATAAATAAATAAATATTAAAAAAAAAAAGTCATATAGGGCTGACAAGATGGCTCAGCAGGTAAAAGTCTCTTGCCATAAATCCTAATGACCTGAGTTTGATCCCTCGGACCATGGGTGGAGAGAAACAGTCCATGCAAGTTCTTCTATGACCTCCACATGTGAAGCCCATTTTAAAAACAGAAAGTTGTATAATTTCCTACCAACCAGTTGGCCCTCTCAACTGGTTCCACAGATCTTGTTGTTGTGGTGGTTTTAAGATTATAAACAGATCCGTGCTTACTCTGCCAGTTACCTTGTAACCCAGGCCTTTCTGCTCTGCTCCTTTTGCTATGCTTGTGGTGAGGGAGGGGAACCCAGGCTGGGCACCGGTCCCAGGGCCACTCAGGGGCTGTCTTCTGCTGTCAAGGGTGGATAGGACCCTCTTAGCAGTCACCGTGAGTCTAAGGACTTCTTGGATGGAACGCTTGAGGAGGGGCCTCTGACCAGTCTATGTGAACTAGAGTGAGCTGCCTTCCTTCCTCCCAGAAGGGGTCCTCACCAGAACTGAGGGCTCAGTGGTAGAGGAGGTGGCCCCCCAGACAGAATTCTCTGGAGAGACCTAGCCTCAATATTGTGGGGAGAGTATAAGGGAAAGGTTGGGGAGGTAGATGGCGTCCCCATGCACCTGTGGCAAGTCTGCACCACACAGGTGGGATTGTGGCCGGGGGATGCTATCCAGCGGTTTGTCAAAAGCTCAGGCAGAATTCCCACATGAGCCGCAATCCCACTCTGAGGCAGGAATCTAAAAGCAGGGCGTTTCGACCCTTTGACGCCAATGTTCATAGCGTTATTCAGCCACAAAGGGAATTGCCATTTTGATCCAATACAGCTGGGCAGTGACAGAAGCCAGACACAGAACATAAGTGTTGGAATTCCTCAAGCAGACCCAGTACCCCAGCGCAGAGCGGAGGACAGAATGTCAAAGGCTAGGACAGAAGTTTCTAGAGCTGGAGTTTTACTATTGTGGGCTCTTGTGAGTGATTGTCCCCTGAGTCCAGCAACTGTCATCTTGGGCAGTTCAACAGTGCCCCCCTACAAAATGATTATCCTAGTTGAGGGTTTTTTTTTTTAAAGATTTATTTTTTTATTTCATGTATATGAGTACACCGTGGCTGTCTTCAGACACACCAGACACACACATCAGATGCCATTACAGATGGTTGTGAGCCACCCTGTGGTTGCTGGGAATTGAACTCAGGTCATCTGGGAGAGCAGTCAGTGCTGTTAACCGCTGAGCCATTTCTTCAGCTTCTAGTTGGGTGTGCTGTGAGACCCTCATGTGAAGGTCCAGCATCTCCCTACCGCCCTCTGAATGCAGCTCTGCCTCAATTGCATGTGGTCGGGGAAGGGGCTAGGAAATCCAGGTGGGGAGAGCAGCGGAGGTGGACTCTTGCTATGCAGCTACAGAGAAGCCAGCATCTTTGTGGGGTAAGGCTCTTCAGGTGAGGCCTCTTAGGTGGGGGAGAGACATCTCCCTGATTCCCCTCTGTAAATGTCTGGGTTTTTTTTTTTTTTTGTTGTTGTTGTTGTTGTTGTTGTTTTTTGTTTTGTTTTGTTTTTTTTTTTTTGACACAGGGTTTCTCTGTCTAGCCCTGGCTGTCCTGGAACTCACTCTGTAGACCAGGCTGGCCTTGAACTCAGAAATCCACCTGCCTCTGCCTCCCAAGTGCTGGGATTAAAGGCGTGCGCCACCACTGCCCGGCTACTGTAAATGTCTTAGTGTAAATGTCTTACTGCTGTGAACAGACACCATGGCCAAGGCAACTCTTACAAGGACATTTAATTGGGGCTGGCTTACAGGTTCAGAGGTTCAGTCCATTATCATCAAGGTGGGAGCATGGCAGCATCCAGGCAGGCATGGTGCAGGAGGAGCTGAGAGTTCTACATCTTCATCTGAAGGCTGCTAGCAGAAGACTGGCTT
The DNA here is from genome assembly GCA_030674055.1 of Rhabdomys pumilio. NCBI lineage: Eukaryota > Metazoa > Chordata > Mammalia > Rodentia > Muridae > Rhabdomys > Rhabdomys pumilio. The sequence goes on from JANHMN010000019.1 coordinate 41,588,995, forward strand.
CCAGACAGCTGAGGGTCTTAAAGCCCACACCCACAGTGAGACACCTACTCCAACAAGGTCACACCTTCTAACAGTGCCACTTCCTGGGCCAAGCATATACAAACCATGACAGAAGTAACCCCTCATCTATGCCAATAAACTCAGTTCCCCAGAGTGAACCTAGGAGGAACTGTGCCTCTGGGTGTCATTGGTCCCTTAGAAGAGGGGGTAGATGTGGCTTGCACTGCCCTCCAGCCCCCCCACCACGAAGGAATTTTAGCATCATGGGCAGGCACAGCATTGTTTTGAAGATGATGATAATTTGGGGGCCTGCTTGTTGGTGATGGCTATGAAATATTGTGCACACATTGTATGCCACTGAATGGTACACAGCCCAGAAATATCATCTTCTATGTTCTTTGTTGTCATGTTTTTAGAACATTGGAATGGCAGGGTGGCCGAGGCGCATTGCTCCTGGAGAGTATGTCTTTTGGTGGGTCTGCTACAGCCACTGACAGCACTGATAGGAGACCGTTTCCTGAGTCCAATCCTGCTTCTTCAGGTGTTTCATGTCTGTCTGTTAACCAGTAAGGAAGGCAAAGAGGAAAGATGCTGGTATCCCATTATCTGACTGAGGCACACAAGTCATAAATGTGCTGCTTGTAGTGGATTAATTGACTGCATGCAGCTTGTCCACGCCTTGTTCCCTTATCATTCTAGAGTCCGGGAGGGGAGCTGGCTGCAAAAGCTGACTCAAGTACCCTGTAACCTGGTGATCCGGAGAAGGCCCAGTCACCAATGTTAACTCCCTTGTTTAAACCCTTGTGTCAAAATATGATTGGTTAATGCAACAGCCCACCCCATGCCCCTTGCTTTGTGTTCCTATCCTATAAAAAATGTATAATCTGTCTTTGGGGACTTGGTTCAGATTTTGAACTGGTCACCTCCCTGAGCATGCAGAAAATAAAACTCTGATTTTTAAGCTTCTGTCTCTGAAGTGTGTTTTCTCGGTTTCCACCCTGAACTCAGCAGCACTAGGAGTGTCTGGAGTCTGTGACGGAGAGCCCCAGGGATGCTGTGCATAAAAACTGTAGGTATACTTCTGAGGGCTTAGGGTGTCTGCAAAATTGAGGGGGAACGCTGTGGCTTTATGGATGACCCCATTTCTTTGATGGGAAGACCTGTATCGACCTTACTAGGCTATTAGAAAGGTCAGAGAAGTTAAAACCTACCCAATGTCTAAAGCTTTCAAGTCTTCAAGAGAGGCCACCTGGAAGGGACGGGGCAGGTTGGGGGTGTGGCGATTGGGGAAGGTGAGGCCTAGGGGAAAGGACAGGGTGAGGGGAGGAGTTGGGAAGGGGCGGGGAAGGCAGCGAGAGCTCTCTTCCCATTCTCCGACTTGGAAAAGCATTTTACAAAATGAATTCATATGGTGTCCTAGAACCCACCCCGGGGAGGGATGAGCATGGGCCGTGACGATGTCCTTACTTGCTCCATTACTGCCTTCTGCCCTTTGCAGGACACGGAGAAAGCTTCCTGGAGCTCAGTGGGACTGAATCTTGAGGGCAGTGAGGGCAGAGAGG
>JANHMN010000019.1:41597636-41611196 GCA_030674055.1 Rhabdomys pumilio
GTGAACCCAATGCTTCTGACAACTCTGGGCTTGTGGATCTGATGAAAGCTGTCTTGTCAGTTGAAACTCAGAGCTGAAGTGTGCACCATGGTTTGTCCTCAGAAAGATGCGTTGGAGTGTAACTCACCTGCCCTACACACACGGATTGAAAGTATTTGCCCCCACAGGGTTTGCCACGTTCAGAGGGCTGTCCGCTCACCACCACAGCCGACTTTAGAATACTTCTACCATTCTCAAAAAGAAACCGTGTGCTCACTGGCACCCATTTCTCATTTCCCCTTAACACTAACCTAGCTGACGTCTCTGGGTTTTCCTATGTCCTTACCTTCCTGGCCGTATTTTCTTTGGCAGCTTGATACAACAGAGTAGGGTTATCTGGGAAGGTGAACCTCAATGGAGAAAATTCTGCCATTGGATTGCTTATAGGCAAGTCTGAGCGCTTTTTCTCCATTCATGATCAATGTGGGAGGGCCCAGCCCACTTTTGGGGTTGACACCTTGGACAGGTGGTCCTGGGTCGTAGTAGAAAAGCAGGCTGAGCAAGCCATGAGGAGCAAGCCAGCAAGCAGCACTCCTCCACGGTCTCTGCTTCAGTGCCTGCTGCCAGGCGGGCTCCTCCCTTGACTTCTTGCCTTGATTTCCTTCAGAGAACTGTGACTCTGGATACATAAGCCAGCTACACCCTTTCCTCCCCATGCTACTTTAGGCCATGATTTTATTTTATTTTTTTTTTATCACAGCCATAGAAACCTAACTCAAACATTTATTTTCTCATCAATGCAATCATGCAGTATGACTGTTTCTGTCTGTTTTATTTTTGACCCATAGTTTTAAGGCTCATGAACGTTGCAGCATGCATCAGCTTTTCTATGGCTGAATAGTACAAGATCATGTGTGCATACCGCATTTGTTTATGTACGCATCAGTTGATGGTCGTATCATGGACAGCGCTACTAGGAACATTTCTGTATAAATTTCTTTATGTAAACATATATCTTCATTCCATTTGGTTTATAGCTAGAAGTGGAATTGCAGGGCTTTGTGGTAACTTCCATTTTATTGATTGGTGATTGATTGACTGATTGATTGATTGATTGATTGATTGATTGATTGACTGACACAAGGTCTTATTATGTAGCCCTAGATGTCCTGGAACTCGATCTGTAGACCAGGCTGGCCTTGAACTCACAGAGATCCGACAGCCTCTGCCTCCCAAGCACTGGAACTAAAGGTGTGTGTCATCATTACCCGGCTCCATTTTATTCTTGAAGGAATTGTTTTCCCAAGTGGCTGGGATGAAGTCAGTAAGAAGCTAATCAATGCTGCACAAAGGGACACCAGGCATCTCAAGTCCGTTACACACTGAACACACAGAGGTCTAGGGACTGAGCCCCAGACTCTTCTAGGAGAAAAAGCCAGGTTGCCAGGAACCAAAATCTTAATTCCTTTGAGGTTTTGTTCCGGCCTCAGGCTGGTTCTTTCCAGGTTTGTCCCTGGGCAAGGACCTAGACGGCGTATTCCTTTTCTTCTTCCATTCATTTCTCTGAGAAAGGCTCGGAATCCACCAGGCTCCCAACACATGGTTTGCAAATATTTCTATTCTGAGTCATCTTTTTGTCGGCTTCTTTCCTTTCCTGTCTTCTCTTCCTCCCTCCTCTTCTTTTTGCAGTACTAGGAGCTGAAGTCAGGGCTTCTCACATCTGTGCAAGAATTCTTCCCTTAAGCCATGTTCTCAGCCTCCTCGTTGATCTTTCTTTCCTTTATAAAAATATGTGAGGCAGCAGGTAATGTGTGTACACAGCGCACAGACATAAAGGCAGGCAGAACATAGAAAAAGAATGTGTGTAATTTTTTGAGATTTATTAATTTTTTAAAAATTCCTTTTTATTTTTCTTCATCTATTACATCCCAACTCCATTTTCCCCTCCCTCTCCTTCCCTCAGCCTCCCTTCCCCCACTTTCTCTCCCTCCTCCCAGATCCATCCCACCTTCATTTCCCCTCAGAAAAGAGCAAGCCTTCCAGGGACATCAACCAAACACTGTATAACAAGCTATAGCCATTCTTACATCGACAATAGATATTCTCACATCAAGGCTGGACCAGGCAACCCAGTAGGAGGAAAAGGGTCTCAAAGGCAAACAATAGAGTCAGAGACAGTCCCTGCTCCTTCCGTTAGAAGTCTCATAAGAAAACTAAGTTACTCAGCCATAACATACATGCAGAGGACCTAAGTCAGACCCATATTCACCCTGTGATCTCTCTGAGTCCACTTGAGTCCCAGTTAGCTGATTCTGGGTCCTGTTCTGTGGTGTCCTTGATCCCTCTGGCTCCTCCAATCCTTCCTCCCCTTCCTTGGCGGGACTCCTGAGCTCCACCTAATGTTTGCCTGTGGGACTCTGCATCTGAGCCAGGTGATGGAGGTGCATGCCTTTAATCCCAGCACATGGAAAAGAGAGGCAGGTGGATCTCTGAGTTCGGGGCCAGCCTGGTCTACATAGTAAGTTCCAGGACAGCCATGGCTACACAGAGAAAAGCTGTATTGAAAAACTGTTTTGCTTTTTTTTTTTTTTAAATATGTGTATGGGTGTTTTGCCTATATGCCTATATTATTTGTAAACAAATAATGACTATAGAGGCCAGAAAGATGGCATCAGATCCCTTGGGACTGGAGTTCCGGTTGTAAGTTGCCATGTGTGTGCTGGGAATGGAACCCAGGTCCTCTGGGAGAGAGATCAGTGATCTTAACCCCTGAGCCATCTCTCCTACTCCTAAGCTGGCTTTGAACTCATGCTATAGCTCAGGCAAACCTTGTACTTGCGATCCTCCTGCCCCAGATTCACAAGTAAGCTGGGATTACAGGTCTGCATCATCAGGACCATTTTCTTGCTTCTTGATGGTGTCTTTTCAAGGTACAGATGTGCTCGATTTTTATGAAGTATGATTAATTACTTTTCTTCCGTTGCTAATAGTTCCGATGTTCTGGCTCTCAAGGACCCAGGGTCATAAAAATTCTTCTGATCATTTTACAGTGCAACTCTTACACTTCGACCTCTGGTCTCTGGGAGGGAACTAGTGTGTGAGAAAGAGGCTCACCTTTGTACCTTTATGTATATAGTTCACCGTGTGTGTGTGTGTGTGTGTGTGTGTGTGAGAGAGAGAGAGAGAGAGAGAGAGAGAGAGAGAGAGAGAGAGAGAAAGAGAGAGAGAGAATTACTCTGGATTAAACAAAGAGAGGGAGAAACAAAACCCCTCCACAGATACTAGCTATGATCTGAAGGTTTGTGTCCCTCCAAAGCTCACGCTAAAGCTTACCTCCCAATTCAGCAGTGGTCAGTGGTGGGACTGTAGGAGGAACACAGGATTAGAGTTCTTCCGAAAGGGCTTTTGAGGGGTCTGTATGTTCAGACCTCTTTTGAGGGGTCTTTTGTCCTTCTGGTCTCTGTATGTTCAAAGACACTGTGGCAATGTGCTTTCTACAAAACAAAGAGTAAACCCTTACCAGGCACTGACTCTCAGATGCCCCTGTCTGAGTAGCCGTGGGAAATAGATGGCACTATTTATAAATTACCCGGTTGCTCCAGTTTCCAAGAATCCATGAGTTAAAAACATAGTCTTCAAAGTCACATGCTAATGGTATTTAGGGGTGGAGCTTTCGGGGAGAAATAGAATTAAATAAGATCATCAAGGACCCCTCCCCCATAATGACATCAATCACAGCATTCGGGAGGTAGAGGCAAGAGGACTAGAAGTTCAAAGTCATCTTCAGCTAGATAGTACATTCAAAGCCAGTGTGGGCAACGTGTCTAAAAGAGGGAGAAAGGGAGAGATCAGACAACTGAAGTTGAGCCTCACTATAGAACACCCTCTAGCAGGGGGGAAAAAAAAGGCATTCATGGATGCCAACACTGTGGCTTTAGGACAGTGAGCCGAATGAACCTCCATTCTTTATAAATTACCTGGTGTCAGGTATTGTGCTATAGCAATGGAAAAAATGGCCTAAAGACACCTGTAGGAGGTCGTTTGTTGCAGCATCAGAAATAGATTAAGTGTCAATATAGACCCAGTAAGGGACGTCTGAGCCTGTTTGAAGCTTTTTATAGATACAGAGGAGTAAATCGCAGCCATGAAGAGTAACAATGTATCCCTTTCGCAAACTCTGGAAGCTCCGTGGGATGGTTGTGGTTTACCCTGTAGTTCTCTCTGGCTTCTTTTCTTTTCAGGGCTGTGAAGCTTTAGATGCCCTATATCTGCCTTTCATTGTGCAACCCACACTTCTGCTCTGTCTCCCTGGCAACTGTAAAGAAGCTGGAGAACCATTTCCCCTTTTCTGCTCCCCAGAAAAACCTAGAACTCCGTTCTTAAAGGTGAGTCCAAGCTTTCAACAGTTATAGCACAACTTGGTTTTCTTTCCTTTTCTTTCCTTTCTCTTTTCTTTCTTTCTTTCTCTCTCTCTTTTTCTTTTCTTTATTTTTTCCCCCAGTATCAGTTTTGGGAAATGACATTTCTTGTAGAAAATTTCAGACTTGTGGCCTTGAAGTTATTTATGGTATGGTACCTTCTATCTTTAAAACAGAGCTGTCTGAGTTTGGTAGGATGCTATTTTGTTTTATTTTTAGAAGGAGTTTCATTGTGCAGTCCTGGCTGGCCTGGACCAGGCTTTGCAGAGCAGGCTGGCCTCAGACTCACATAGACCACCTGCCTCTGCATCCAAGTGCTGAGACTAAGGGTGTGTACCATCACACCTGGCTTGATCCTTTTTTTAAAAAAGGATTTTTCCCTGAAGATTTTTAGATATTGTGCAATATTTTTTAAGACCCTGTTCTTGGATTATTGATCACCTCTGTGCATTTTTCTACCTTGTTAATTTTTTCCTATCTTTTAAATATTTTCTCTATTATTTAGGCTTCTGTTGTTCCTTTTCCTACCTTTTATTTTTAGATAAACTCATTAATTTTTTAGTCTTCTTTTAGGAAACATTAAGGCTACTAAACTACCATTCCTTACATATGTTTTAATTAATTAGTTAATTAATTTTATGAGTATAGGTGTTTTGCCTAATGGCATGAGCTCCACCTACATTCCTGGCACCCATTGAGACCAGAAAAGGGCATCAGATTCCCTGGACCTGGGCTTACAGGCAGTTGTGAGCCACCATGTGGGTGCTGGGACTGAAGCCAGATCTTCTAGGAGAACCAAGCAGCCAGTGCTCTTAACCACTGAGCCATCCCTCCAGCCTTGTGACTGTAACTCTTTTAAACTGTGTCTCCTGAGTTTTTGCATGTGGTCTTTTCATTATGGCCTTGATGTCTCCACTGTCTGTCTGTCTGTCTGTCTTTCACAGATACACATATCTCAGATGTAATTTAAGAAGAATATATAGGGGCTGCAGAGATGGCTCAGCAGTTAAGAGCACTGACTACTCTTCCAGAGGACCCAGGTTTAATTCCCAGTACCCACATGGCAGCTCTCAACTGTCTGTAACTCCAGTTTCAGGAGATTTGACACCCTTACACAGACAGCTACAGCATACTCACATAAAATGAATAAATAAGCCGGGCTGTGGTGGCGCACGCCTTTAATCCCAGCACTTGGGAGGCAGAGGCAGGCGGATTTCTGAGTTCCAGGACAGCCAGGGCTATACAGAGAAATCCTGTATCAAAAAACCAAAAAAAAAAAAAAAAAAAAAGAGTATGTAGGAGCAGAGACAGAGTTGAGCATTTATACCACTAAATACAAAAACTTGTTACAGAGATGCATCCATTGGGTGTTAGCATCAGGAGGGAAAGATGGCTCTGTCACCAGGACTCTCACATGTGTTGCTGACATATAATGGCAAATGGAATTGGGATACCCACGGAGGAAAGACATGGATCTTAAGCTCACCATCACCTGTACTGAAAAATTTCAAGTGTTCAGAAGATAACATAAGACGTTCTCTTTACAATGTTGGTAAATCAAAGACTAACTAAACAGAATTTTTTTTTAGAAAAAAGATTTATTTTATTTTGGTGTGTGTGTGTGTGTGTGTGTATGAATGTGTATGTGTATGAGGGTGTGTATGTGTATGAGGGTGTGTGTATGTGTATATGTGTGTGCGTGTGAGTGTGTGTATGTATGAGTATATGTGTATGAGCATGTGTGTATGTGTGTGTGAGTGTATATGTGTGTGTGTGTATGAGTGTGTGCACATGCATGGGTGTCTGTGGAGGTCAGAAGAGGGTTTCAGAGGTGTTAAAATTACAGGCAGTTGTGAGCTACCAGACATGAGTTGAGAAGCAAACTCCAGTTCTCTGCAAGAACAGAAAGTAACAGATGCCAAGCCATCTCTCCAGCCTCCTAACAAACTTTTTAAAAAGATCATATAAAGGGAAAATGGTTAACTTGGATCTTATGAAAATTAAGAAATGTTTATGAGAGGATTCTGAGAGAGAAGCAACCAGCCTTTGAACGGAGTTGAAACCCTGAACTAAGATACTAGAGATAGCAGCTTGAGGGCAAGTTCCTGCAGGATCAGGACAGCAGTTTCTTGGTTCCGACGTAAGAGCACCCAGAGGCCGCTGCAGTTGTAACAAAAGCATCCCAGACTACATCTTGACTGATAATAGAACATGATGTCATTCAAAGAGCATTTGTGTTTCAGGCATGCAAAACACTGGAGTCACAGGCTCATGGAGGCTTGCACCAAGATGCCAGAAAGTCAGTAAGGTTGGGTAACGTGTACTGTCTTAGTTAGGGTTTTACTGCCGTGAACAGACACCATGACCAAGGCAACTCTTATTAGGACAACATTTAATTGGGGCTGGCTTAGGTTCAGAGGTTCAGTCCATTATCATCAAGGCAGGAGCATGACAGCGTCCAGGCAGGCATGGTGCAGGAGGAGCTGAGAGTTCTACATCTTCTTCTGAAGGCTACTAACAAAATACTGGCTTCCAGGCAGCTAGGATGAGAGTTTTAAAGCCCACACCCACAGTGACACACCTATCCCAATAAGGCCACACCTTCTAATAGTGCCACTCCCTGGGCCAAGCATATACAAACCATCACATGTACCATGCTTTGACTCCTCAGATCTTGAGCAAGAGGTTTGTGAAACCATGAACAGGAAGCCTGAGTTGCCATCGAGCCTCCTGGATACTGTAGAATGTGGTACATCTGCCAGGGAAAGCTTCAGGGACTGAGTAGAGTCAGTTTAAGACAGAGCATATGGAGACCAGGGACAGACTATCATAGGTTAAATTTAAATTTTCTGTAAGCTCATGTGTTTTAACCCTTCATCTCTGGCTGGTGGTAGGGCTGCAGAAGGCCTTTTATAACTACCGGATGTAGGTTCTAGCTGGCAGTCGCAAGACCGTAGAGGCGCAGCTAGCATGCGAGGAGAGTCTGATTCTACCTGACACGATGTGAGGAGTTGTATCTACATTCCTGCTGCCATGCAGCCCTGCTATGCCTTCCTGACCTTCAAACCGTTTCTCTCTTAGTAAACCACTGGGTTTGCAGTCTGTGTCCTGGGTGGCTCCTGGGTGGCTCTGCCACAGCCTATCACATGGCCTGCTCTGTGCGTGGACCCGCCCATTAAGCACAGCCCATCCCTGTTCAGCCACTGAAAGAAATGGGAGCAGGGAGAAGCAAGACCCAGGCATCTAAAGTCTCTTTGGGGGAGGATGGGAAAAGGAAGCACTGTTGGTTGGTAGTGAGAAGTTAAGAATAAGAGTCCCCCCGGCCCCCACTAATGAAGCTGTCAGGCGGGAGATGGGATGGAAGCCACCTGCTCAAATGTCACTTTGTTCCCCTCCCCTCCCTTGTTTTTTAAAAGACCCCGAGGGATTCACTATGTAGCTGTGGCTAGCTTGGAACTTTCAGAGATCCACCTGCCTCAGCCTCTGAGTGCTGGGACTAAAGGGGTGAACCCAAGGAGCCACCTCACCTGTTCTGTACTCTCTCACAAGCAGATGTGGGGCAGTGGGCGCGAGCACAGTAGACTTGTATCTTAGTGAACGCAAAGCTGAAAAGCTTACTCAGGAGCGAATGAGGGTAGTTTTGTCTCTTGCGGCAAGAGTTCACTGAGTTATTTACAGAGCCATGCCCCTGGGAAGAGAGGGAAATACCAGGGATTCTGTAAGAAAGCAAATGCAGGGGCGAGCAGACTTCTGAGCATGCTCAGTTTAAAGTCCCAGAGGTCTATCGGATGTTCCAACAGGAGAGATGGCTGACACATTCCTGGGCGTGCTCTGTTGCAAGTCCTAGACCACGTGTTCAGAAAGGAAATATGGCAGCTATGAATGCCTCTGGGCATGCTCAGTTCAGTCCTGGAATAAGCCAAGTTTATTTCAGGTTGCCTAAAAAGAATGAGTCAGAGTGACTTTAGTGACCTTGGCGGTTCCTTGTAAGTTTTTCCAAAGAGTCTTTAGCTGAAACAAAAAAAGGACTTTCCCAGCCATTGAAAGGGTAGCAACTTACTCTCAAGTCAGCAGAGAAGTTTATCTCCTTTGGCCGTGAACATCAAAGCTGACGGAGAGAGTGCTCAGGACTGTCCAGACTGAGCCCGGGTGGTCAGAGGGCTGCTGAACCCCAAAACAGGATGATATCCCTCCCAGACCCCAATTACGGACATTTCATCCTGACACTCGAAACCCAAACTGGGTCTTAGGTTTGGGTTTTTGAACACTTATAGCATGCACCATCGCTACACAAAACAGTCTCCAGGAATGGAATGTGTGACTCTTCTTTCTTCACCTGGTCAGTGCAATGCGTGAGCTCATGGGTTATTTGGCCCACAAAGAGGCAACATCTCTAACTTCGACCTGGTCAATGGGGCTGGAAAACTCAGTTGAGGTCAGCTCTTCTGAGCCAGAGGAAGTTCCTCTTGGCCAGTTGCAGCGGGCTGAGGGACTGCTTAGCTCAGGCTGCTAGCTTTTGCGTCTTGCACCGTACAATCTAGAGGTCATTTTTAGCTCCATCCAGATTTGGGTCTTCACACTCTACTTTGGTTTTCCGGTGCACTTCCACTATGCTCTCCGAGGACCTCGTCTTTCCATGGGCTCAGTGTAGAGAGCTCCACCCAAGAAGCCTGCTCAACTCCACCGGCCCTAAAGTAGCCAGCTGGTGACTGAGTCAGGGGCCCTGGGAGGAACTTATGACCTGATTCCCACCCCAGCACCTCCCAGCTTCCCAGTGCTGACTTGGCTAAATGACCTGGAGAGTCTTGCCAAAAAAGCAGCCCTGAGGCCTGGCAGCCAAACACTGGGGCTGCTGGAGGGCCCAGCTGGGCTCAGCTGCTTGGACTTAAATTTAAAGAGCAACGGCACCATGACTGATGGGTGACTAATAGTGGTCACTCCGGGTGTCGTGTTAGCTGCCAGGGAAGCCACTGTATCACTTACCCTGAGTTCTTAAGGCTCTTCTCTGGAGGCTGAGAGCCCCACTCATCTTCTAGTTTGGCTGCTGGGCCCACTTCTGACAGGGCAGTGGCCCATGGTGATCTTTGAAATCCAATTGCTGTGTAGTCCAGATCAGGTATGGTGATAGACCATGCCTTCTAAGGATGAACTTCTCTCCTTGCTGGGTGAAGAAGCTTACAGCTTGATGAGGAATGACAGGTTGAACGCCTGTATACCTGACAGGAATGTGGAGATGGCGGCCTTTGCAGTCTGAGGAGTAGCCTTGAAGTCCCAGCATTGTTACCGTCTGGCTGTGGGTCCTTACATTGGGTCTGTAAGCTTCTCTGGACCTCAGGTGGACACCATCTTTGTCACCATGGAAAAGACAGCAGTATCATTATTTTTAAGGAATTATTTGTTTATTTTATGTATATGGATACACTGTCCCTGTCTTCAGACACACCAGAAGAGGACATCAGATCCCATTACAGATGGTTGTGAGCCACCATGTGGTTGCTGGGAATTAAACTCAGGACCTCTGGAAGAACAGTCATTGCTCTTATCTGCTGAGCCATCTCTCCAGCCCCTGCAACATCAGGGTTTTCTTTTTTTTGGGGGGGGGGTTCTGTTTTTTTTTCCGAGATAGGGTTTCTCTGTGTAGTCCTGGCTGTCCTGGAACTCACTCTGTAGACCAGGCTGGCCTCGAACTCAGAAATCCGCCTGCCTCTGCCTCCCAAGTGCTGGGATTAAAGGTGTGTGCCACCACCGCCTGGCACAACATTAGTTTTTAACCCGTCATCAGATGACATTATCCTTGGCTGATTCATGCATGTGTAGAGTGCTAATAAATACATAAAATACAAATAATACATTTACTTTATTATTTTAAACTGTTGTTTTGAGACTGGATCTTGTTAGAAGCCTGGTATAGCCCTGAACTCTCAATCCTCCTGCCTCTGTCTCCCAAGTGCTGGGATCACAGACACCCGGCCCAGCTGAGCCCAGTCTCTCACAGAACTTGACTTCCAGCAAACATCATCGTTATTTAACGCTCTGGGTCAACGTTCTTGCTGCTGTGACAAATGTCTGCCAAGAAGCAACTCGCAGGAGGGAGGCCTTAATGGGAACCTTACTGGCTCACAGTTTGAGGACCATGCTCACCATACCAGGGAACACCAGGCCCATTTTCCACATCACTGGGGACCAGGCAGCAGGGACAAGACGGGAAGTGAGCTGGGTTACAGACTTCATAGTCGGCCCTGTAGGGATCCCCTTTCTGCACCTAGCTTCTAACTCCTTAAAGGTCCTGTCTCCTCCCAAAATAACGTCACCAGCTGGGGACCAAATGTTCAGACACACGAAACTGCAAAGGACGTTTTACATTGAAGTCATACCACAGGTCTCTCCTGGGAACCTTCTTTCTTAAGTCTGGGGCCACCAGTGGTGACATTGGTGGCTTTCTTGGGAATGCGGTTGGGTAGCCCTGCCATTGGCCTGGCCTTTGCAGCCCCATGCTAGTGCAGATGGAGTTGTTTTCTGTTCTAAATTCATTTCCATACCCATGTGGCACTGAGTTCTAAGTCTCTGGGAATTTCTCACTCCCCTGGAGAGCCTGCTCTCCCAGTGAGGTCTGTGGAGGGGGCAGGGGATGGTGGTGTGGTACACATTTATTGAGTGCCTCTTGTGTGCCAAGGACTGGTGAGACTGACTGTGAGCAAAGAATCGGCTTTGCGCTTAAGAAATGTGTAGGAGATGGGGGTGGAGAGATGGCTCTGTGGGTAAAGTGGCTTGCCGTTAAGACTGAAGACCTGAGTTCAATCTCCAGGACCCACATTGTGCATTGAAAGAGAGATATGACTCCTGCAAGCTGTCCTTTGTCTTCTGACCTCCACATATGTACTGTGGTAACCGGCCCATATATAAAGAACTGTAAAATAATAATAATAATAATAATAATAATAATAATAATAATAGTAACAATAATAATAATAATAAAATATATAATACTATAAAATAATATATTTATAATATAAAGGTATAATAGTTATAAAAATTAAAATAATAAATAAATAAAAGAGGAAGGGGCTAGGATTAGCACAGTGCTTAGTGTGGGCGAAGCTCAGAGCTCTTTCTGCAGGGGAGAAAAAAGAAAATTGTAATAAAGAAATATATACAAAAAAAACAAAACAGCAACAAGAAAGCAAACCAGAAGTATGTAAGAGAGGTGTGTGTGGTGGTACTCTGCCTATAGTTTCAGCTTCCCATGAAACTGAGGCAGGAGGATGTCAGGAAGAGCCCAGGAGTCTCCAAACCAGCCTAGACAAGAAAGGGAAGAGGGAAGAAAAACATAAGGAATTGGGCTTGAAGCTAGGCGAGCTCTGCATGTTTGTTATCCCAGGCTGAGCTAGCAAGAGCTTAAATTCAAGGCCAACCTGGGCTACACAGGGAGACCCTGTCTCAAAAAAAAAAAATAAATAAATAAAATCAGACAAAACCAAGAGCTTGGGGAAGTATATGTCTCTCCAGACCACAATAGGAATCTCCTAACATTCAGTGGGCTTAAGAAACAAAATGGCAACCACAGACAGACAGTGCAGTCAGGGTTCAGTCTGAGCGACATGGAGATGAAGTGAGACCTCTGGTTTGCAGGTGTTAAGGGGGATGCACGGTACAGGGAGGGGCTGGAGAGATGGCCCGGGGGTTTGATCCCTAGCACCCACACGGTGACTTGCAAACACGTGTGACTCTAGTCCCAGACAATCCAACGCCCTCTTTTTTTAATGACACCAGTGAAGGCGAAACACCTGTACACATAAGAATAAAAAGTCCAGTACAAGGAGCACAAGCGGCAAAAAGCAGGAGCATGAACTGACATGCTGTGGGGAGAATGGGGTAGTCTGTGCCTGGAAGGACCCCTGGGGCCTCTGAGAGGATGGCCTAGGACCTCTGAGAGGACATTCTAGGGCCTCTGAGAGGACTTCCTAGGGCCTCTGAGAGGACTTCCTAGGGCCTCTGAGAGGACTTCCTAGGGCCTCTGAGAGGACTTCCTAGGCCTCTGAAGGAGAACTCCTAGTCACAGGAAAAGGCATCCCAGGGGACTGCGTCATGGCTCTCAGAGCCAGAGAGCACTGTAGAGGTGACCTAACTCACCCACTACTGCCCCTATTGAAGCTGGGACGAGGACGTAGAGGCTGGAGGGACAGCCTATTACTACCTAGCTGCTTAGAAGCAGTCTTGACTGCAATTTGGCCTTCTCTATTCCTAGCAAGACTTTTCCTTGCTGGGAAAATGCTGGGTACCATACACAAGGCTAATAGGTATACACAAGGTACTAGGTATCATCCACAAAGCTATCTGCCTCTTGCTATGTTCCAAGCAGGTACATCCCAAGCAGGTACATGTTCAAGTCATCAGAACTGCCTTCCTATTATGTACATGGGGAGCAGAGTGAATCCCTGTCCTCCCAGATCCCTGTCCTCTTTCATGGATAGTATTTGGGTAGAGGTGCTTGCCCCTTAAAAGACATATAGGTAACAAATAGGAACCTCTGATATTTTGAAATGAGATTTGCAAACACTCTGATCAAACTGAAAGCAAGAATTTCCAGGTCTCTTCGTGACTCAGCTTGACAGGGGCAGGTCATCCTGGAAATGACCAAGTGTCACCTCCAGCCTGGCTACCTCTGAGTGGTTGCCACAAAGAGGGTTTCTCAGTCACTGGGGCTTTCGGTTTCTAAGACTAAAGAGGAAATTGAGACCCCAGTGCCATTCCATCTGAAGGGTTCTGCTCCCTGGTCCTCACAGAGCTTCAGGACAGGCTGCTGCTAGGAATCTACTCTTTCTTTTCCTCCCTTTCCCCTCCTTCTCCTTTCTTTAAAATGTGTATGCCACCACGCATGGCCACTGTCCTTTCTTGACAGACAGCAGGTGGAATTTCTAGTCTCGTTGTCACAAAGCTCTGGGTTCCATGTCAACACCTCATAAAATGGTCATGGTGGTACACTCTAATGACCCCAGGATTCGGGAGGCAGGAGGATCAGAAGTTCAAAGTCATCCTTGGCTACATAATGAGTTCAAGGCTTGCCCAGGCTCTGTGAGACCCTATCTCAAACAAAACAAAAGAAACAGATACTTTAGGTCAAGGTCTGTGGCTATAGCTTCTAGCAAGAGTGCTTGTTTAGCAT
>JANHMN010000019.1:41611206-41641206 GCA_030674055.1 Rhabdomys pumilio
GTGTGTGTGTGTGTGTGTGTGTGTGTGTGTGTGTGTGTGTGTGACTCAGCTTGACAGGGGCAGGTCATCCTGGAAATGACCAAGTGTCACCTCCAGCCTGGCTGCCTCTGAGTGGTTGCCACAAGGAGGACTTCTCAGTTATTGGGGCTTTCGGTTTCTAAGACTAAAGAGGAAATCGAAACCTAAGAGAATGTGAACAACCATTTTTAAGGAATCATTGTTGCTATTGTTGGGTGTGCCAAACACATGGGTGCTCTTTGGTTTTGTTTTGTTTTCTTATTGTGAACTGAAATTTTTATTTGTGTGTGTATGTGTTCATGTGTGGCCATGTGGAGGCCAGAAGTCAACCTCTGGTGTCATTCCTAAAGAGCCATTCACCTTGGTTTTTGAGACAGAATCGGTCTCCCCCATCCCCTTCTCTTTCTCTCTCTCTCTCTCTCTGGTACCTGGGGCTTACTGATTGGGCTAGGCTGGCTATTCAGAGGACCGTCTGTCTCTGCTGCTTCAACCTTGGAATTACCTAGTGATTTATAATCGAGTACCATCATGCCCCCTCTGTTCACATGGGTGCTGGTGATTAATTTCAGGTTTTCACGTATGTGGCAAACATTTTACTGACTGAGCCAGTCCACACTCCTGGTTTCGTTTTTAAGGGGGTGAGAGGTGTCCTCTATTAGCTACGGGTGGTGAAGGAGAGACCATGTAAGGGGTTGCTTTAAAAACTTGGGTGTGGAGGGAGGGCTAGCACTGATGTAATTAATGCTGGTCATGTGATCCTGATGATTAAAGTTGGGTAATGAGAAAATAGAGGGAGGGGGTCTTCATACCATTCTATCTCCATTTACATGAGTTTGCATATAGGAGTAGTAAGACAAGAAAGAGGGTCAATAAGAAAGCATCCCCTCAAAAAAAAATTCAAAAGCTGGGCAGTGGTGGCGCACGCCTTTAATCCCAGCACTTGGGAGGCAGAGGCAGGCGGATTTCTGAGTTCGAGGCCAGCCTGGTCTACAGAGTGAGTTCCAGGACAGCCAGAGCTACACAGAGAAACCCTGTCTCGAAAAACCAAAAAAAAAAAAAAAAAAAAAAAAGCATCCCCTCCTCCACCGAGCCTGGCCACTGGGGCATCGGGCACAGTGCAGTCATTTTGCAACTAAGAAGGGACAAGCCTGAGGCTGAGACTAAGCATCAAGCGTGACAGTATGGAAGGAACACCTAAGAACACATATATGTAAGCGGTTTAGTGCATCTACGTGAAACCTAGGATCAACAGTGGTGGGGGCTCTTGACGCTCATCTCTCTGAGTCTGGTTTATCTCCCTCTTGACCGTGACCTCCTCCAGTTCCTTTAGGTTTCCTGGAAATGACATTACTGCCTTCTTCATGGCTCAGTGGACCTCCATGGTGTATAAGAACCACATCTTATGTTTCCATTAATCTGCTGATGGACACGTAGTCTGATTCCATGGTGATTTAAGTGGCTGATTCACCAGGTCAAGAAATGACTTGCTTTAGGGTTTTTTTTTTTTATCTATCTATCTATCTATCTATCTATCTATCTATCTATCTATCTATCTATAATTTAGTGTGTGTGTGGTCCATGTGCATGCATACTTGAGAACTTCCCACTTTCTGGCATAGGATTCTGGGAACTCAGGTTGTCAGGATTGGGGGCAAGCACCTTTACCAGGCTACTAATCTTACTAGCCTGGGGTTCTTTCCTTTCTCTCTTTCTTTCTTCCTTCTTTCCTTTCTTTCTTTCTTTCTTTCTTTCTTTCTTTCTTTCTTTCTCTCTTTCTTTCTTTCTTTCTCTTTTCTTTCTTTTTTTTATATGAAAGGCTATTTAACTTCAAAAATAAGAATCATCATTTGGTTACATGTACCCTAACTGCTCTAGAGAAAAAGGAGCAACATGCTGTCTGCTGGTCTCTAGGGAGGAGGATGCCCACATCCCAATCACAGCCGGTACAGTTTCTGAGGTGGAAATCACAGAACTGGAGCTGAGAAGGACAGCTGTCCTTTCTGGCCTCTGGCCCACGGAGACATGGAGACTTCCTTTCTCTGCGCCCCTCCACACAGAGCAACCGCGCCACGCAACGATTACACACAGGGTGCAAACAGCGTTGTTTCTAACTGACCTCATGGCCCAGCTGCTCTCGGGGGGTTGTCGGCTGTTCTGTAATGCAAGACAAGTCACTGTGGTTAGCTGAACCCAGCAGAGTCTCCTAGATACGGACATTAGAATCTTGCCAAAAAATGTGCAGAGGAAACGCTGGGGAGAAAAAGGAGGAGGATGTGGAGAAAGGCCACAAGGCACGATCTCTTCCTGTCCTCTGGATGCTCACAGGAGTTCTGCCAGGGGCCGCTGGGGCTCTGCTGTGCTCCAGCCCAGGCCCTGGACATTGGGATGGCTGAGGTCATGTACCCAGGATGAGTGGAAGGTCACAAGACTACTGTTTCTTTTCAGTCTTAATTGGCCCCATTTTTTAAGGCTTCGATTAGTAGAGTTGTAACCCTTAAATTTGAGCAAATATCAGAATCCCCCATAGGACACAGGTTACTGGGTTCACTCCCTCATTTTCTGATCCAGCAGGTTCTGGGGTGAGGTCTGGGAACCTGCATTCTGACTAAAGCACAAAAGGAGGCTGATCCTGCCAGTAAGGTTCCTTTTTTTGACAATGTCTGGCTTTAACCAACCGCTGCTAGATCCTGGTTCTCCCACAGTGGGAGGAGAAATTTCAAACCCTCCACTCTCTTCATTTTGACTGAAAGTAGTCCTGGTTGGGAGCTGAGGGAAGACTTGTGTTATCTTTGTTTGTTTGGTTTTTATTTTTGTCTTTGTTGTTTTGTTGGTGGTGGTGGTAGTGGAGGTGGTGGTGGCGTGTGTGTGTGTGTGTGTGTGTGTGTGTGTGTGTGTGTGTGTGTCTTGTTCTTCTGCAACGCTGGGTACAGAGCCAGGGTCTCACAAATGCTAACCAAATGGTCTATCTTGAGCTACAATCTCAGCCCAGTTGGGCAGGATGATGCTCTAAAGCCACTGGACAGGGAGCCCAGAGACTTATGGTGAGAAATGCCCTGAATGGTCTCACTGTATGGTTTTGATAAGTTACCTGTCCCCACTGGGCCTTAATCTGTGCCCCTGTAAAAGAAGCAATTGACAGTTTTCTGGAGCTACTTTTATCTTAGGGTTACTGTTGCTGTGATGAAACAATGTGACCAAAGCAACTTCCGGGGAGGAAAGGGTTACTTTGGCTAACCTTCCACATGGTAGTTCATCACTGAAGGAAATCAGGACAGGAACTCAAACAGGACAGGAACCTGGAGACAGGAGCTGATGCAGAAGCCATTGAGGGGTGCTGCTTACTGGCTTGCTCTCCCTGGCTTGTTCAGCCTTCCTTATAGAGAAGCTTGGACCACCGGATGGGTGAGGGATGGGCCCTCCCCCGTCAATCACTAATTAAGATAATATCCTACAGGTTTACCCACAGCCCAGTTTTATGGAAGCATTTTCTTAAAATGTCCTCCTCTCAGATGATGGCAGTTTGTGTCAATTTGAAATAAATCTAGTCAGCCCAACTACCGGCTGCCATCAGGAAGACATTTTGAAAAATAAAAAGGAATAAAAAAACGAACTAAATGACCCTGAAGAGACCAGCATCTTACAGTGGTCAGTGTGCTTGCGAGTCCGGTAGTACATGGGCGTGGGTGTTTACCAGCTGAAGGTTCTGGTCTGAGCTGCCTGACCAGGAAGGGGCTGTAGAAGAGATTGAGGTTGGTGTGTTGAGTGTTGGCTGTGACAAGTGTTTCAATTTTTAATTTTCTTTTAAGGTTAGAGAACCAGGAAGACATCTCTTCTTCCCCATCCCTGCCCCCACTGTGAAGCCTGAACACTTTCATCGTAAATTCATAGTTTCCAGACATGTCTTGAGATTTCCCCTGGAATGACGGATTGCTCTGGGAAATATCTGACCCCTCAGATTCTCCATGAGATGATTCCTTCTCTGACTCCTATTCATTTGATTATTTAATATTTGTGATGGCATACTACGTGTTTAGTACAGGGATAGCCACTGAGGACACAAAGAGTTTTTTTTTTTTTTTTTTTTTTTTAAATCCTTTCAGGTCCCTGCTTCTTGTGGAGGATGGAAGAAAGCAGATACAAATTTAACAATCACATAGGATGACGTCAGAAGGCAGCAAGGACTGACTAGAAACAGAGGAAAACAGAGGAAAAAGCTTTGCAAAGGTCCTGAGGTCAGATGAGCATGGTACCCACAAGGAGCTAGGCTGGAAGGCTGTGGAGGCAGGAAGATGGCGAACAAACGGTCTTTATCCCAAGACTGACCAAGGCTTTGGAGGTCTGACAGCATAGAGAGCCGAACAATGTGAAGGGCTGTCTCTTCTGGGTACAGCTGGAGGAGAGTCCAGGGAGCAGCTGAGAGATATGTTTAGAAACACGGTGTGCCGCCCTTCAGGAAAGGTGTGCTGTGTTCCGGGTCTGAATGTGTCTTAGAAAGGAGACGCTGTGTTTGGAAGATCTTTACAGTCTGCTCTGTGGATTTAGAGGTCACCTGGGGGCTCCAGCTGCCTGGTTTCCTGATTGTCTAGGTCACTGGTTCTCAACCTTCCTAATGCTGAGACCTTTTGAGACCCTTTAATACAGTTCCTCATATTGAGGTGACCCCTCCCCCCAACCATAAAAGTGTATTTGTTGCTACTTTATAACTGAAATTCCACTACTGTTGTGAATTGTAATGCAAAAAATCTGATAACCCGGATGGTCTTAGGCAACCCGAAGGTGTAGAGAGGGGCAGGTTGAAAACTGCTAGTCTAGATGGATAGTAGAGGTTTGCACTGAGCTCTCGTGGGACTCTCTTCCTCTCTTGAGAATTTCAGGACCCTGGGACCACTGGTTGTATCAAAAACTCTAAGACGAGAACCCTCTTTCTGTGTCCCGGGCTTCTCATCTCTTCCTGGTTGGCAATCAGATATGTCAAGTCTGTGACAGCAGCTGATACTCTGCAAGAAGCAGCCACCTACTGGATACATGCTGTGGCAACGCAGCAGCCTCTAGGCGTCTCAAACTTACACCCTTGGGGTGGGGGCGGGGGCGCAGGCAACTCCTTAATAAAGATACATTGTGTCTCAACCTTGAGCCACCTGATCTTTACCCCAGGACCGCAAGGAGGCCATCGGAAAGGAAGTGGTGGTTGGTGAGGGGCTCTTCACAGCTCAGACAGCAGGGATCTCAGCTGGGGGGCCAGGGGGTGCGGTCTGACTCTACCGGTACTCAGTTGTGTGACCTCAGCTGTCTTGTGGTAAGATAGAGATGAAATAAGAGGCCAGCCCTTCTTGTGGCCCCCAACCCCTGGGATTTGGGCTATTCAGAGGAGCTCAGGTTGGAGATCAGGCACGTCCTCTTTGCCTATGGATCCTCCTCACGCTTGCTGCTGCAGTGTAAAATTTCAGTACTAGGTCTCTCCTCCCCCCTCCCTTCCCCCTTCCCTCTTGGATAGCGGGACCACAGCATCTAGCTAATGCCACCTTTCCTTCTGTGTGGGACACTCCTTACAGGCAGGCTGGTCCACCTCCTCTCTGTGCATGGCCCTCCTCCCAGATAGGGCAATGTCCTTCTCTCCATTGGGCTTCTCCTGCTTCCATAGGCTCCTCCCCCCCCCCCCCCCCCCCCCCAGGCATAGCCCCTGTCCTTGCTGGTTGTAACGCTGCTGCTCCTCTGCTCCTCCTTCCACCCGCCCTTCTCCAGCCGGCTCTCACCTGGCTCCAACCTTGCTGGAACATGAGCCATCTCCTCTGACTAAGGACAAATGACACCTTCTAGCATTCTCTGCCCTGGAACCTGGCATAGAGCTTTGGATATAGGTGTGGGAAGGCCACTACCCAGAGAATGCCACCTGCCCTCCCCACCAAGCTACTCTGCCCAGTGCAAAGTCCTAAGGCATTAGCCTGAGAAATCCCAGAACTCCCCTTCCTAGGAGGGTCTCCAGCCTTCAGCAATGGTTTCTTCACACGGCCCTGTTCACATTCCGGAGCAAGGCCACCCAGCCTCTTCCCTACCTTATGTCCCCAATGCCCTCTTCCTAACAAAGCCTTTCTCAGTGGAGAAGGGCCTGGACACATAATCCTTGGCCAACACAAGCAACCATTGTAGCTCCAGGGAAAGGGGGTGGGGGCAGAGAAAGAGGATGAGGTTTGGATTTCGCTTTACCAAGGCTGGCTCCAGGGAAGGCCCCAGCCCACAGCTCATGACTCAGACTCTGGGGGTCGAAGCTGCAAGTCTATTCTTCAAGGCTTGCTCTGTTGGGGGCAGGAAGGAGGAGCTGGAGCCAGGCCAGGGTGCCTGGGCTTTCTAAAGTAATCTTCTCTGGGATGGCTTCTCAGTAGGGAGCAATTGAGCTATCCTTATGTCACTTGCCACATCTGTTCCCAATTTACAGCTTGGAAGACTGAGGCCTCGGGAAGGCAAGCCCTTATCTTAGAATCACTTAGATTGGTCGAGTTCTGGGGCGGAACCTCTGTAGCCTACAGCCTGGTCAACTCCTTGACCCTTCTTCAACCCGGGTCTACTTCTTGCCCCCATTAGTTTCACGTAGCCTTGTCATGACCTCACGGGTCTTTAACAGAAAGACTTAATATTTATTCATCTGGTGGTTGGTTGGTGACATTTCTAACCGAGAGCTCTAACCGAGTGCTTCGATGTCATTTGGGATATAGTGGGTATCAGCTCGCTGAGTTGACTTCAGAAATGAGCTGGCCTCTTCACACCTCAGCATCATTTCAAAGCCATGGCCACGGTTAAACACAACAACAACAACAAAATAAAAATAGCAAAACCAACCAGGTCCTCCCTTCTCTAAGTTTCCACCTGTGAGCGGTTTGAATCCGAGTCTAATTTCAAATTATTAAGGACATCCTTGTAAAGTGAAGCAAGAACATGGGGTTTTCTGTTGGGCTCTGGGCCCTCACTGTCAAACTGTTCTCAATGAGTGCCAAGCCCGGGGACGCTGTGTTCCTTGCACCGTAGGCTATGGTGCTCGGTAATGTGTCAGGGGGTGGACACGCTGGTGTTCGTCTTTTGTGTGCTGTGGTTAACAACTATGCCACGGATGAAGAAACTGAGGCTCAGCGCTGGGATTTCCATCTGCGCAGTTGGGCTGTAAGGCCTTGCAGGGCCCCCACTCTTCCCATCGCTGTGACCTGATCGTGGTCACAACAGCAGATGTACCCTAGGGTCCATGGCGCTATCATTTGCAAAGTGGGAAGACCCAAGGGGTCAGGCTCTAGTTGAGCATCCTGGAGGGGTTGCGCGGAGGGCAGGGGGGGGGGGAGGGACTCTCAATCCTCGCCTTCAAAATTCAATGGGACACTCCTGGGTGCAGTGGCTCTCAAGTCACAGAGCCTGCAAACGGGGCGGAGCGGCTATGGGAAGAGGTTCAGGCCGTGGCTCCGGAAAGCTCTGGCGTCTGAAGGGACGATCACCCCGTACGCCGGGAGCCCCTGCGCGGGCTCCGCGTGGCACTTCCGATCCGGGCCGCACGCCCTGGCTCGCCAGGCCCGCCCCCGCCCCCGGCGCCCGCGCCCCCCGCCCGAGCCGCGAGCCCCGCCCCGCCCGTGTACCCGCCCCGCGCCCCTAGCCCGGCTCGCCGAGTGCCTGCGGCTGGGGACAGCACGGGCAGACTGAGCGGCTGCCGCTGGAGCCAGCAGTGAGGGCGCCGTGCCTGGGGGCCGGGAACGGGCCAGCGGGAGGCGGAGGCTACCGGCTGGTCTGCGATCCGGCAGTCCCAGGACTCGGACTCCTGGCGGTCCCCGTCCCCGCGCAGCCACATGGCTCGGCTCCGCGCTCTGCTCTCCTGCCTGCTGCCCTGGTACTGCGCGCTTTGCGCCGTCGCCGGCAGTCAGACCCCAGGTGCGTGCGGGCCGGGCGCACGGGGACGTGGGGACTCTGGGGGTGCTGGCGGCCGGAGTGGCCCCAGGATGCAGGAGCCAACCAGGCAGAGTTCGAGGGGGATTGGAAGGCGGTGCGCCTGGTGTGGGTTGAGTTGCTTAGCTTTGGCTGCTTCTAGTAATTTCTGTTCCTTTTCTGTCACTGGAGGTACGGTGACCTGCAGGAGAGGATTGGGAACAGGAGTCTCTCCCAGTGAAGAAAAGTCACAGCCCACCCTTCCCCTCACATCCCCACCCCTACGCCCCACTGATTTTTCAATGCCGTCTCCACTTGTGGGATTGTTTGCACGTGCTCCTCCTCTGAGTGTGCTTGTCTAGATGTTCCACGCGGAATCAGGCTAACAGATGATGGCTTCCCATAGCAGAAAACTGTGAGCGCTCTTGCTTCTGACCAGGAAGAAGTTCGTACCCTAATTCCTCCCCCCCACCCCCCGCCAAGCCAACCATATAGCATCCTCAGACACTGTAGATCAATCTCCCAGGAAGAGAGCAGAGACACACCACACACCTTACAGCGTGGGTACCCATCAGGTGCTTCTAGGCATACAAGAAAAGGCTCTGGTTATCTCCAAACAGCGTTCATGTGCCCAAAGTGGGACCTGTCTTGCACAGTCTTGAGTTCCGAAGTCTCAGCTGTCCAGCTAAGAGATAAAGGAACACCACACTTGCAGTGTTCTGGGGGATGTCAAGGGTGCATCCTTCTTTTGTGTGTGTTTTATGGGCGCTGCGAGCTGAGGAGGCAAGAAATGGAACTATGGAGAGTGAAAACTCCTTCCAACTTGTGTCCATGAATCACCAGGCCTGGAAGCCAATGAACTGTCTTTTCTGATTGGCTGTGCACAGGGAGAAAGCCGTCCGAAGATGGGGCCCACTGGCAAATGGCCTACAGTACGGGGCCATGACCTCACACTTTAGTCAGCCCAAGTGGGCAGGTCACCCCCTGTGTCTCCTTTTATTTTGGAAGCTCTATATTTATCCTGCTTGGGGCTGGGCAGTGCAGAAATCTCACAGCCACTGGGATGCTTTAAAAAGTTTCCTTTCTAACCTCGGAAAAATATATAACGGTACATTCCCTCGCCTCCTCAACCTCCAGCCCCTCCTTTCTCTATGTCAGGGACCAGGATCCCCTGGGTTTCTAGGTGTGTTTGTTTTGGCAGCCACACTCTTGGGAGCTTGGCAAGGGCTTTGCCCCAGGGGCTGGGCTGGTGACTTCAGCACACTGGGGGAGTTGAGGCAGATCTGGAATTTCGGCCCTTTCTAAGCAGTACTCAGGATTGGAAGGCCTGTTGCTATGGTGACAGGACTCTGTTTGACGTCATTTATTTACTTCTGTTAAATATAAAAAAAGACCAGATGGCCGCAGAGAGAATGTACGTCCACACATTCATGCCTCTCTGAAGGCCATTCAGCCAAGTACAGCCTGACTGTGGGAGCTCAGGTAGCAACGGGCAGAAGGTGCTCGAACTTGGGCTACGGGACCTGTGATAAGTGATGTTCAGGGCTGCCTGTCCATCATCTCCACCCCCACCCTGTGACCCCCCACCCCTGGATTCTCATCTTCCTCTTAACCTCTGCACAGTCCATAGTGAAGTGACTCTGTGTTTACCTCCAACAGACCTGCACCTCTCTGGGAAACTTCACGACTATGTTGTGACTGTGCCCTGCAGCACGGATTTCCAGGGACGCTTCTTGTCCCATGTGGTGTCTGCCCGCACAGCTCCCTCATCACAGAGCCACCTCCGGGTGGCTCGCAGCCCCCTGAGCCTGGAAAGAGAGACCCAGAGGCCTGGTGATCCAAGACACCATTTCCTCTACTTCAATGTGACTGTCTTTGGGAAACTACTTCACTTGAGGCTGCAGCCTAACCGGAGGTTGGTGGCACCAGGGGCCCCGGTAGAATGGCAGGAGGACTTTCGGGAACTCTTCCGGCAACCCTTGCAGCAGGAGTGTGTGTACACTGGAGGTGTCACTGGAATGCCCGGGGCAGCTGTGGCCATCAGCAACTGTGATGGATTGGTAAGGGACACCACCTTAATCCCTGTTGAGTGTCAAGTTCCTTCCCCAACCCAGAACCCCCTATAGATTTTGGATTCCCGAGGAAATGGTACCCAACACCACATGTCAGTGGCTTGGCTGTCTTCCAAATGGGCATCACCATGGCTTGCTAGGTGCCAGACTCTGTCAGGTGTGAGGTTGTCAGAGTGGGACAGCACATTTCTATTGGGTTTCTTCACCAGGAATTCACCAACCAGTTCCCTGCTGGGACCTCTGGGCCCAGACTGAAACAGGGCTGAGATAGGCATAGTCTAGGGCAGTGGTTCTCAACTTGTGGGTCACAACCTCGTTTGGAGGTCGAATGACCCTTGCATAGGCATTGCCTAAGATGACCAACCAGTCAGATATTTACCTTACGAGTCATAACAGTTATGAAGTAGCAACAAAGATGATTTTTATGGTTGGGGGTCACCACAACATGAGGAACTATATTAAGGGGTCACAGTGTTAGGAAGGTTGAGAAATACTGGTCTGGGGTGTCCTGGTGGCTGCACTTGAAAGCTGTGCAGGTTTGGTTGGATAAGCTAACTAACCTCTCTGTGCTTCTTTCCCTTATGCTTAAAGCAAAGGGATTTATTATTTACTTATTGAGCCAAGGTCTTGTCAAGTAACCCTCCAACCTGAGATTCCCACTGCCTCTGCCTCTTAGTGTTGAAATCATAGGCTCAGGCCCCTCTACCCCAGCAGGATTTGTGTATCTTTCCTGCATCTAGCTACTATTCTAGAAGCTGGGGATGCAACCCGGTCCCTGTGCTTACAAAACAGATGTGATGCTAATACCGTGTGAGCTGTCAGTACGTCACGTGATACTAACCCTGTGTGAGCCAGCCTCCCAGCCAGGCTCAGATGATGGGAATCACACTGTCATTACTGTGTCATATTTTCTTCTCTCCATGTGTCTTCTCGAAGCTCTCTGCTCTTTACTGACTCCACATGGCCCCTCATCCTCTAGATAGTGGGAATACCGCCCCCTTTCTTTTTCTCCTCTCTCTCTTCCCTGTCTCTCTCCTCTCTCCCCTCTGTCTCCTCTCTCTCACTCTCATACACACACACCCATAGTATGTGTGTGTTGGATGCCTGTGTGTGCATGTGCTCCCCCGTGCACCAGGGTGTGGCAGCCCGAGGTCAGTCCTCTAACCTTTCTCTTGCTTGTTTACTTCCACTAAATATAAAAAAGACCTGATGGCCACAGAGAGAATGTATGTCCACACATTCATGTCTCCCTGAAGGCCATTCAGCCAAGGCTGAATGTGGGGGCTCAGGTAGCAACGGGCAGAAGGTGCTCGAACTTGGGCTACGGGACCTGTGATAAGTGATGTTCAGGGCTACCTGTCTCTCAGTCAGACTGTCACTGAAGCTGGTGCCTACTGGTTTGGCTAAGCTGGCCAGTGGACCAGTGAAACTCTGGCGGAATTCAGGGGTACTGCCACACCCGACTTTCACATAGCTGTTGGGGACCAGAACTTAGGGCCCCTATGCTTGCATAACAAACACTTTCCCAGTGAGCAATCTCTTCTAGCCTCTGGAATATGTATATGTGTATATGTATATATGTGTATATGTATATATGTGTATATGTGTATATGTGTATATGTGTGTGTATATGCACACACGCGCATGCACACACACACACACACACACACACACACACACACACATATATATATAAATATACATATACATATATTTTTTTTCTCCAAACAGTTTTCATACCATTGCAGGCAATGTGGTCACCATTGAGAAGCATGGTCCAGGCAATGACTGGTTCTTCACATTTAGGATGGGCTGCTGAGCACCCGCCCTGTCAGAGATATAGTGTTTCCCTCTCCAGGGTGGTGCCCAGGATCTGTATTGTCCACCAGACTCTCCAGGAAATCTGGGACAAGGTTAACCACGGGTAGAATGCCAGGTAGCGGAATCAATGGAGCTTGCTGAGATCTCTGGGTTCTGAGTCTCTCCGTATGTCCACCCGGATGGAGGCATGGAGTGATGCTTTGTACATTTTAGGTCTCAACTAAGGTGTGAAGGGATGGGCAGCCCCATTCAGACCTCCTTAAGTGCTGCTCTTGTACTGAACCCATTCACCAGTCTCCTGACAAGTGCTCACTGTCTGCTAGATGCTGCTGGGACCAGGGCCACATGGGAGCCTGACACAGGACCTAGTGAAGTAGTGTGCCTTACAGGGCCACATGCTCAGCACCCTGGACGACACTTGCGCCTCGTGGCTCGGGCTGGTAGGTGGTAGGGCTGATGTGTGGAACATGTCTGGACCTGGACATATGTGGGATGATGTGGCCTCTGTGTAAGTATTCTCTTTAGCTCTGTCACCTTGGACAAGCTGTTTCCTGTTTCTGAGATTTACACTTTTCATTTTGTTTCATTACATTTATTTATTTTCGGTGTCCATCCCCAACCTTGTGTATGAATTAGCTGCAGAGCACAGAGCATGGCATCTCCTCTCCCAGATGTCCACCCTGTCGAGATGGCAGGACTGAGTGGGTGATGGAGGGACACTGCCTCTGGCTCAGATCACAGGTCAAATGAGAAAGGAGCCCTGCTTAGACAGTCTCCTCACAATGAATGGCGATGAACTTGGCTGTGAGTCTGTCAAAAGAGGGCTTGGCTTACAACAAGAGGAGCATTAGATCCTGAAGGGCAAGCTCAGGATGGGTCTTGCTGGTCTCTGAATCTGCAGCCAGGCCTGGACCTTGCAGGGTTCTGGTCCTATGCTCCAGTTAGGGGTAGAGAGAAATCAGCTATTGGTTTCCAGAGTCGACTTTGAACCCTCCATCCAGGCCTGGCCTGGGTGGGCCATGAGATACTAATGCTGAGAAGAACGGGACTTAGGGCAGGAGGACCATTGCTTCAGAACTGCCCAAACATCACCAGCTGTGCAAGTGACCCAGTGGGTTACTCATCATGGCTACCAATGCTCTGTATCCAGAGAAATATGAAAGTTTCAGTAGAGACCAATGTTTATGGATACTAGAAGGACTGCAGGGTTCAGAATGAGAACTCTGCTTCTGAATTAGAGCTGTGACCTTACTGGGTCTACCCAGAACCTAGATTATCAGCTGAGTCCTGGGCTTCAAGGCCCTGTGCTAGCCTTGTAAGGGGCTTGGCTGGATAGTGCTCCCCTTCTGCCTTCGGTGCTCCCCCTCTGCCTTCAGTGCTCCCCCTCTGCCTTCAGTGCTCCTCCTCTGCCTTTGGTGCTCCCCTTCTGCCTTCGGTGCTCCCCCTCTGTCTTCAGTGCTCCTCCTCTGCCTTTGGTGCTCCCCTCTGCCTTCAGTGCTCCCCCTCTGCCTCCATTTTCTCCCTCTGCCTTTGATGCTCCCCCTCTACCTTCGATGCTCCCCTTGCCTTCAGTGCTCCCCTCTGCCTCCAGTGCTCCCCCTCTGCCTTTTGTTATTTCCCTCTGCCTTCAGTGCTCCTCCTCTGACTTCAGTGCTCCACCTCAGCCCTCGATGCTCCCCCTGCCTTCAGGGCTCCCCTTTTGCCCTCAGTGCTCCCCATCTGCCTTCAGTGCTCCCCCTCTGCCTTCAGTGCCTCTGTGAGTCAAGGACTGGTGCGGAAGTGGCCACACGTGTAAGATCTGTCACATCTGGTTCTGTTTTCTCACTCTGCAAATGCTGCATTTTTAGTGGTGTTGGGTGGGGCCGGGGAAGGGCCCTGTAGGCAGGATCCAGCTCTTCTTTTTCTCCCACCCCTAGGTCCCAGCAGTCTCTGAACCAGAGTCCTTTTACCTTTAAAAACGGGGCTTCAGTGGACTGGGCTGGTGGCTCAATCTTTGGTAAGGGGCTTGCTGGGCAAACCTGAGGACCTGAGTTTGGATCTGTAGAGTCTCTCTAAAAAGCTATGTAGTGCGTGCCTGTAATCCTAGTGCTGGAGAGATCAGGACGAGAGAGTCCGAACCGGTGAACAGGTTTAGTGAGAAACTGAGTCAAGGAATAGAGTGGGGAGCAATTGAGAAAGACGTCATATGCACACATGTAAGTACCTATGATATATACATCACACACACACACACACACACACACACACACGCACACGCACACGCACACACACACCCTCTGGGGAGATGAAAGGACAGACTGGGAAATGAGTCCTCTTGCTACGGGCACATAACTGCCTATGTGGAAAAGCAGCAAGTTACGAAAGCTGTGCCTTTTGTGATGCATTGCATGTATGTGAACTGGGTTCAATCAAGTAATTATGAAAGGCCTGTCCTGCAGAGAGGCCTGGAAAAATCCTGCTTGGTGGCTTTGTCAGGTGGGTGAGCGATGCTTTTCCAGTTCCAGAAAGCATGATTATCACACTACTTGGAGACTTTCCCAGATGAGGGACATTTTCCCAGTCTGACATGGAGTACTCTTAACAGTCTGGGGGCCTTGCACAGACTTAGGGTCTGACCAGGTTCTGGGGTTTCAGGGTTGATACCCAACCTTCAGTTCCATTGTTTCAAACAGACTTCACTCAACCCGAGGGACTGCACTGGCAAGGAGGGTGTAGGGGTACAGGGGTACAGAGTGCAGGGGAACGTGTTTCAAAGGGTGTAGGTGAGCTTTTAAAGTCACAAAGTAGGCATTGCAGGCATTCTACGAGGAAAGGAGAGATGGGAAAGAAAGAGGGCCAATGAGGGCTAGTGAGCTGCCACCAACCCTTTTATAAGGTGGCCGATCCTGTTTCTGGTGGCTCCATCCTCATGACTTAATCATACACTAAAGGTCTCGCCTTTTAGACAGTCACACTGGTGACCAGATTTCAATACTCAGATATAGAAGCCCATTAGGCCCACATTAGTAGGCAGCAGTGTATATATTCGGGATGAGGAGCTGGTCTACTTAGGGTGAAATTCCAACTCTGCCTTGTGCGTGCATGCATGTTGACCACGCCCAGCTCCACAACCTATCAGTGCCTCAGTTTTCTTATCTTGAAAGCAAAGGTGATCATAGCCATTACTTCCTAGACTTGTCATTATGCAGAGTCCCTTTCAGTCCTGTCAGTTATGGCCATCTTCTGATGTACCTTTGTCATTCACATTCCCTACTCTGAGATGGTGGTAGGCAGGAAGAGGAACACAAGGGTATCTGATTTGTCTGATAAGGCCTCTAGGCTTCATCTGGTAGTCAGAGTCCATGCTGGTTCAAGCATCACCCCACCCCACTCCAGTGGACCTTATTCTGATTGTTTTCTGGACTTTTCTCTTGGAGTTTCTCTCAGTGAGTGGGTGGGTGGGCTTGCTGGAAGGTCTCCTCTGGTCTCCCTCATGCCAGTGTGGTGCTGGCCGTAAGTTAGGTGGCCTGAGTTCTCCCCTTGTGGTCTCTCTTCCTCTAGCAGACAGCCTGGCTCTTTCCCCCACAGTCTCCAGGCAGCATTCCAAGATGAGGAAGGCAGAAGCCATATGGCCTCTTAAGGTCCAGCCTTGAAAGCTTGGAGATGTTCTTTGTATTGGCCAAGTCATACCATAAGGCCAGAAGAGAGTTTCCCAGGTAAGGACACGGACTCTATCTCTTGAAGGGATGAGTGCCTAAGTCTCATGTGCAAAGGGTGTACACACAGGAATGGGACCAGCAACATTCTTCCATGCTGAGGGACTTGACCTCTCTGAGCCTATTTCAGTCTGTGCCTATAAAGAGATGTCCTTCCTTCCTTTCCTCCCTCCCTCCCTCCTCCCTCCCTCCCTCCCTTCTTCCTTCCTTCCTCCTTTCTTTTTTCTCTTCCTTTCCTTTCCTTTCTTTCTCTTTCTTTCTTTCTTTCTTTCTTTCTTTCTTTCTTTCTTTCTTTCTTTCTTTCTTTCTTTCTAGAAAAAGTCTTGAGTAGTCCAGAGTAGCCTCAGACTTGCTATGTAGCTGAAGATGTTCTTGAACTTAAGGTTGCCCTGCTTCTGTCACCTGAGCTCTGGGATTACAGACGCGCACCACCATGCCCGGTATGTAGTATTAGAGAAGGAATCTAAGGCTTCACACTTGCTAGGCAAGCATTCTACCAACCGAGTTACATACAATTACACTGTGGTTTTGTTTATTAGAAATGGTACACTTGGCTCTTAAAAGCTCTTGCTGCTCCTCCAGGACCTATGTTGGGTTCCCAGCACCCACACTGGGTGGCTCACAACTGCTTGTGACTTCAACCCCTGTAGGTTTTGGTGCCCTCTTCTGGCAGCCTTGGGCACCTACACATGTGTGGCACACACACACACACACACACACACACACACACACACACACAGTCTGTTTTAAATGCTGCAATTTAGATGATGCTCAAAGTTGGGGACGTTGAATGGGAACTTTTGTGACCCAGGACAGATGAGATGTACAGTGGGATCCTTGTGGGTCCCTGGAGGCCTCCTCCAAGTCTTGCTCCTGAGAGGGTTTTTGCCCTGTAGCTCCTGCCTTGGGCTGCTTGGTCTATGTGAGTGGAGTTGCTTTGCTTCTGGGACTTTCCAGGCCTTGAGGCAGTCAATATCCATATCGCAGTCTTGCCTCCCCGTCTCCCCCGAGCCCTGCGTTGCTGTCAGCCCTGGATTAATAACCTATTTATGATATGGAATAGAAGCCAGACATCACCTCACTGCTGCTCTGGGGCATAAAGACCTCTCCTTCCAGCCAGGGCTGCTTTGAGTTTTCTTTCTCGGATGTGTCTCCAGGCTGTGGCTGGAGGGAGGGTGGCTCAGGCTGGTGAGGATGGGAGGTTGGACTTGCCTGCCTATCTACCTCCTGGTCTTCATGGGAGAGACCTGGGTGGGCTCCCGGCAAGTGCCCTGCAGGAGCTCCCTCAGCCTCTGCAATGGAAAGTTCTTAAGCTTCTTGCCAGCTCTCTGGCATGGTGTTTCTAGCATACAGGCCTTGCCCTAGCTTTCAATGTCCTAAAAGCACCACTAACAACAATGTTCACATGACATCTCATCCCTGGATGGTCAGGAGTGGCTGTGACAACTACCCAGGTGTCTGAAGCCGGTCCCTATCACAAACATTCCTGTAGTAAGTCTCAGCACAGAACAGTCCCTGCCCTCTCTCTGTCCTTAGCCTGACTTGGAGATGCTGTGTCTTCAAGAGGCTCTGGGACTTTCGGTCCCTTTTCATTTCTTAGCTGTGAAAGTCAAGATTCAGGTACAGAAAGAGATGTAGGATATATATAGCAAAGGGATTGTCTTCTCAGAGCAGGTGGGGGTGTACAGGCTCCTCCCACTATCTACCAGCCTCTCCTTACTCAAAGGAAAAGGATAGGGTTCACATGAGTGCTGACTCTAGGTCAGTGCTGGCCAGTGAGATGGTAGTCAGAGCAATAGCTTTAGGATCCTGGATACTGAAAGCCACCCAGCTGTCCTAGGGACTCCTGGGCTTGGCTGGGTGCTAAATGAGGTGTCTGTAGGGCTCCTGATCCAGGGGGGTGGACTTGCTCACCTTCTGCGTAGCGTGGTCTTCTTTAAAACTTGGAAGCCAACTAAGAAAAAAAAAAGACACATCAATGATCTGTGTCACGAGTGGGCTTTAGCTCCAGTGAGACTCAGGTCTGGTACCATGGACACTCCCCTCTCCATTCTCAGGTCCCAGAGTGGACTACTGTGATGTACTCGTTGCATGTCGGAGAACATGGCAAGCCTTGTGGTCTGCTTAGTGTTCCGTGACACGGTGGTAGGAGCTGGAGAGAGGCTAGCTTGAGAGAACATCACACTAGCTACAAGCTGCTTCCGGAAGGTTACTGCCCTGGGACCACTTTGTCCTCAGAGCTCCCGCTGGCCCCTCACCCATGGCCAATGTTGTGGGAAAAATGATCTATTATTATTTAAATTTTATTTTTATGTATGTGTGTGTGTTGCCTGTATGTATGTCTGTGGACCACACGTGTGCCTGCGGAGGTCAGAAGAGGGTGTCTGATCCTTTAGAATTGGAGTTACAGATGCTTGTGGACCACTGTATTGGTGCTGGGAACTGAATCTGGGTCCTCTGCAAGAACTCTCAGGTGCTCATTCCTCCAGCCCCCAGAGCAGATCTCCTATAAGGGCCACATTCAATGGGCTTGGTGGCACACACTTATAATCTCCTTGGGACGCTCAACCAGGAGGATCACTACAAGTTTGAGGCAAGCCTGGGGGCTATATAGTCAGTTTCAGGCTGCCTGAGCTATATCGTGAGCCCTATCTTATTTGAAAAGGAAAAAAAAAAGCCTTCTTGGGTTCAAGGCCAGCTTGGGTTACTTAGTGAGATCCTGTCCTAAAATTTAAATAAATCAAAAGAGGGTTAGGGATGTAACTCAGTGGCAGAGTGCTAAGCGCCTAGCATCCACAAGGTCCCAGGTTCCATTTGCAGTGCCACAGATAAAATTCTAGCCTCCAGTGACTTTACATGTATTATGTATTATGGTCCCTTTTGGGATGCTCCAATTCTATGGATATATTGTCTGTCTCTGCTTCAGTGAAGTGGTAGCTAATGTGAAGACGAACATGTGTGTATGAGCACACATGTACATGTATGTGTGTGCATGCATGTGCGCACACATGTGCATGTATGTGTGTTCGTGCATATGCATGTGTGTGTGAATACATGCACTTATGCACAAACAGAGACTGGGGGAAGATGTCAGGCGGCTCCTTCTATCATTTGCTCGAGACACAGATGGATTCTCATCAACCACAGGACTTGGTTTTCAACTAGGCTGACTGGCCAGCACACAACAACCATCCTCCCGTCTTTGTCTCCCCACTCACAGCCACTCTCAGCTCTTCACATGGATCTGAAGCTGCACCCTACACAGCAGATGCTCTTACTTACTGAGCCATCTCCCCAGGTCATAAAAACGCATTTTTTATTGTATTGTGGGTGTCTGGAATGGACCCTCTCTGGTGAGTAACTAAGTGACTGAATGAACAATGGATGGGTGGGTGGGTGGGTGAGTGAATGAATGAAGCCATGGTTGAAGAAGCCTTATGGCTGCAGGATGGAAATTTGTCCTGCTGCTCACTGACAGGCACATTGGTGAGGGTGAGGTGTCAGAATTCTGGCAATAGGGGACATTTTAGTGGTGCAGTTCTCAAGTAGGATTTATTTGTATTTTGTCTGCTCTTGCACCCTGTGTAGAGGAAACTGGTGGTTCCCAGACGGTCAGTGTGTTGTTAGGACCACCAGGGCTGGAGCCTGTTGGCATAGGATTTGGGTGTCTGGTGTACCCCACCTCCTACTCTCCTGTGCTTCCATGCTTGTTCAGGAACCTTCTCCTGGGCCTCCGCAGACTGACCTTGTATCGGAGTCTGAGACAGATATACAATTGTGATTTAATGTAGGAGAGACGTAGCTCTCAGCCAAGGCGGAACCTCGTGGGCCCTCTCCTGGCCGGCTCTCCCCTGCTGAGGGGGCTGCCTGTACCCTTTCTCTGGCGCTGCCCCAAGTGATCTGGTTGGCATCTGAGCCACAGGGTGCGGACTTCAGGGCCTCTATGCAGAGAGCTGCTTCTCAGTTCAAGGCTTGGCAGCCATGCCGTCTTCTGGCACTCAAGGATTGCTTCCTGTCTCCTCGTCCCGAAGCTACAGTCGCTGCCAGGACTGGGAGCCAAGCAAAGGGCCAGGCAGAGCTCCCAGCCCGATCATGGTGGGCTGTGGTGGTGATGAGTGGCATAGGCCTCGGAGCCACGTGGCTTCTGGATATAGGGAAATGGACACGTGGTAGCTTCAGCCCCAAGGAGAAACACTGTGACTCTGAATGGCCTCTAGGGCATGGTTTGCAGAGGAAGGGGAGGCTCAGAACACTTGTAGGTGTGAGCCCTGCCCTACATCAGGACCCCTCCCTCTGGAGGTGGGGTGGAGTGGAAATAAAATAGTCACCCGTCCTTTAAGTGTCCTTACCAAGCTGGAAATGGTCTGAGCAATTGAGGTCTGGTTGGCAATAGAGGATACATAATTATCACCACCAATGTCGTTGTTGTCATTATCAGCATCACCATCGAAACCACAGAGGGACTTATCTACGCTGTGGACTTTCTACCTTGCGTGGCCACTGATATCTCTGACTTGCCATTGGCTGCCTGCAGCTCACACCCTCTCAGCCCTTTCCTGGACCTCAAGACCCTCACTGTTTGGAGCAGTTATCACCCACAGAGCTAAGTTGTGTTTGTGGGGAGGAGATGGTGAGATCTTGAGATGGTATAAGGCACAGAGAGAGTGGTCTCAGGAATCCTTGCTCACTCCCTGCACGGGTGGGACGATTCCAATGTTAGAGTAAGGCAGACGCAACCTGACTGGGCTCTTACCCCATTCAGGGCATGCGCAAATGGTGTACCCCCAAATCAGGGCATGCGCAGATGTTCCGTTGGGCTTTCTATTTCCTGTCCATTTTCTGCATTTGTTCTGGCCACCCCAGGCCGACTGCCCATTTTATGAAAGAGTCCTTCGTCATCCCTTCAAGTCCCGTTCCACGGACCAGAAGGTTTCAGTTTGGGTGTGTGGTTCTTGGCAAAATCCTGGGTAGCTTTTGAGGGCATACCATATGGTCCAAGCCCCTCTAAATGAGGGGTGATGTCATGGGTCTGGAGTGTGGCCTGGGTGGCAATAGATCTGCAAATTCCTCGCATGACTGAAATAATCATTCAAGAGCAAGGACAGTTGTCAGAGCCACGTGTTTGACAGAGAAGCTGGGGTCACATCATGGGGATCAGGCCCAGGAAGGAAAGAAATTAGAAGACCATACCCTCCTGAGGGTCAGATCCTGTTGGGGGGGGCATTCTCCTCTTCCTATTTCATTTTGTCCTCCCAAACCTTTGGCTTCAGATATGGAAACTGAGGCTTAAAGAGGCCCGTACCACCTGGCCTGGGTTGGGTCTCGGATGTGTTACTTCCCCTGGAGCCTTATCACTGCTTGCCTGGAAAGTCGCGTGGCAGAGAAGGAAGGGTTCATTGTATTGGTACATGTTTGTAGATCCGCATATGTGCATTGTGCCTGAGGTTAGCGACATCCCCTGGAATTGGCAGCAATTGTGAGCTGCTTGAGGTGGGTGCTGGGCTTTGAACTCAGGTCCTCTGCAAGAACAATACGTATTCTTCACCACTGAGCCATCTCTCCAGCCTATCTTTCTTCTTTTGACCTTGATTTTTTTTTTCTCGGACATTTTGTCACAGCCGTGAAAGGTTGTCGAACACAGTTTACCTTTTACAAATTGCTTTAGGGAGGGGAGCTGTAGAATCCAGCAAGAACAGGATTGTCTTTTGAGATAAACCATAGAAAAGTCAGAAAACAGCATTTTAAAGAGAAAGAAATCGTACCTGATTAAAGCGACCCTCTGCCAGTCTCCTAGTCTTGGTAGGGACTTTTCCTACCTGGTGGGTTTTTTCCCCTCTTCTTGGGAATGTCTTTCCATTTACAAGTAGAGGACATAAGCAGGTAAAAGCCAGGCTGTGTCAGAGGCAGGAATCAGGGGCCAACCTTTCTGGGGCTCAAGACTGGTACTCCAAAATCCCTGGGTCCAGCATCCTGTTTCTGAGCTCCTGGGCTCTAAAACAGTGGTTGTCGATCTGTGAGTTGTCACCCCGCTTGTGAGGTTGAATGACCCTTTTACACATGTCGCCTACGACCATCTGCGTATCAGATATTTACATTATGCTTCATAGCAGGAACGTTTCAATTATGAAGTAGCAATGAAAGCAATTTTATGGTTTGGGGGTCACTCCAACATGAACTGTGTTAAAAGGTTGCAGCATTAGGAAGGATGAGAACCACTACTCTAAAACATAGTTTGACTGATGGTGATGACAGTCACAACAGCAGATAAAGATGCCACACGTCTGCCACTGGAAGGCAGAAAGGATGTCCAGATGTCACATGTGTATTACTTCCTGACCAGACAGGTGCACAGCAGTGTTGTGTCACCTTACCCAAGATTACCTGAATGAGCAGCAGAGTCAGGATTTGAATCGGGGACCCCCCTGAACTTAGGGTCTCTGCGTTTCTCCATATCACCCACAATATTGTTACAGATGGGCTAGGTCCAGCCTCTCCCAGAGCCTACAGATGTCCTCACCCTGGGAACAGATACTCAGTGGCCATTGCAGGTACCAGCCCCTGCTGGTGCAGACTCCGGATTGCTGCTGTTTCTTCCAGCCTTTGTCCTGTCCTAGTGCTGCTGGGTTGGAGGATAGTAGGGCAGACCCATTGAGGGAAAGTCTGGCTTTTTCAGCCCCATCCTGTAAAGGCTCCATGCTCCTGCTTGCCCTCAAGGCTGCAGCACTGTCTGAATCAGCCTGCAGACTTTCCTGGACTCCGGCTGAGACCTTGACTGCCCTTGTCTCCAGCAGATCTCCCTTAAGTGGGGCCTCACAGCATCCCCGGGCTTTCATCTGAGCCATGCTGACTCACGCTTCTTGCTTCCGAGGAAGGAGACAGTTTGGGTGCTGTGAGAATAGTTTCCCCGCCCCGTGGCTCCCCCCCCCCCCCCCCCCCCCCCTGTCTCCCTGAGTACCCAGTTGCCTTACGTGATAGACCACGTAGCACGCAATTCAAAGCACACAGTTCAGTGGATTTTATCTTATTTTTCTTCCTTTCCCTTTTCTTCCTTTCCCTTGTGCGCCTCTCTCTCTCTCTCTCTCTCTCTCTCTCTCTCTCTCTCTCTCTCTCTGTTTTTGAAGGGGGAGTTGGTTTTTCGAGACAGGGTTTCTCTGTGTAGCCCTGACTGTCCTGGAACTCACTCTGTAGACCAGGCTGGCCTCGAACTCAGAGATTCAATTGCCTCTACCTGGGCTGGGATTAAAGGTGTGTGCCAACCACACCTGGCTTTCAGTGGATTGTTTGTGGATAACCATAGAGAGGTGCAGCTGCCTCCACAGTCAGCATAAGGTTTCCTCAGTTCATAGAGACATGGGTGTCCCTTATCTCTTGCCCCAGAGTAACCCCTCCACCCAACTGTGGCCACCCAACTGCTTTCTCTATGCATTTTCCTATTCTCTTTCCTGGGCGGGGGGAGGTTAGTACCACCACCGACCACCAACTGTGTGTTCCCAGGGCCCTCACGGGAACTCGTCATCTTTTGTATCTGGCTTCTTTCACTTGGTGCAGTGTCACCAGGCTCATCTCTGTGGCATGCACTGGCTCTTCATTCATTTTTATGGCTAGATAAGCCATTGTGTGCATGTGTCATATTTGGTTGATACGCATCTTGGGCTCCTTGACCTTTCTGATCGCTGTGAACAGTGCTTCCCTGAACACCCGGTAGTCAGTGATTTTTCTGGTTGCTATGACAACATGCCTGACAAGAGCAACTTAAGGAAGGAAGGGAGGATTGGTTTGGGGCTCCAGGGTTTTAGAAGAGGGCAGCCCATCATGGTGGGAAGGCAAGGCCTAGTATGTGAGGCAGCTGGCTACACTGTGTCTTTGTGCGGGCAGCAGGAGAAGGGAATGATGGGACTCAGCTTTCTTCTCCATTTTTTTTCCCTTTTGATTAGAGCCACAGAATGATGCTTTCCACGATCAGGGTGGCTCACCCTCCCTTGGTTAAACCTATCAGGAAATGCCTTCCCAGACAAGCCGAGAAGTGTGTCTCCAAGGTGGCTCTCAATGCTGTCAAGTTGGCAATGGAGGCTAACGTCTGTGGACAGGTTTTTGTGTGGATGTGTTTTTGTTTGTCTTGGGTCTATACCTAAAAGGAGACTTTCTGGATCTTGCATCAGCGCTGCTCAATCGGGTAAGGAGCCGCCAGACTGCTTTCAAGTGGCTGTACAGTCAACATTCCCACCAGCGATGTGTCATGGCTCCGGTTTCTCCCCGCTCTTGCCAGCACTTGTTATTATCTTACCTTGATTCTAGCCAACCTAGTGGGTGTGAAGCGGCATTTCGTTGTGGTTTGGATTTGAGTTTCCCTGCTGACTCATTAATGACACTGGGCACCTTTTCATTGGTCATTTAGATAATATTCCTTGGAGAAATGGCTACTCAGATCCTTTGCCTAGTTTTAAATTGGGTTGTTTGTCTTAATTACCAAGTCGTAAAAATTGTATCATCCAGATATAAGTTTGTTAAGACTAGTAGAGGCTTGTCTCCCCCCCCACCACCACCACTGTTCTTTGTCATGCCTGTGCATAGAAAAGCCCTAAAAGGAACCCTCCCTAGAGTAGTGGATGACACTTCTCTCATGCCATGGCTCAGAGAAAATAACCTAACAAGACCCTTGGGTGCTGCGTGCAGTTGAGCTGACTGCAGTGTCAGGTTACCAGAGGTTGTGGATCCTCAACTAAGTAAGTTAAGTAAAATAAATAAGTCAAGGAAGGAAGATCGGGTCTGGCCACAAGCCTAGAGTTCTCTGAAGTTAACCTGCTTGGAGGAGATCTGGGTCTCTATCAAAGGGGGTTGTTGGGTAGCATCAACGGAATACATATATGTATAAGGAGTGCTGAGAAGAACTGGAGTGACTGAAGTAATCAGGAATTATCTGTCAACATGAAGTCTTTTAAGCCAGGATTGGGGATACGTCTCAGAGAGCATGTGATTTAGAGGAGACCAGGACCAGGCAAGGAAGTGATAGCCAGCTGTGGCCACAGGGTAGTCACAGGTAAGTGCATCTTTTGGGAAACGGTGGATCTGGAGGTCAATTTATAGTAGGCAGAAGAGAACAGGGAGACATGGGGCACGAGGCAGCGAGTACAGAGCCCTGTCCTGAACAATCGCCAGGTGGGGAGTGGAATTATTTGGATGGGCTTGAATGTTGAGGGCAGTGACCTAGCAGATCTCTGTGCGACCAGACCGACGAGACCAAAGAGACAGCCATGGATGCAGGAGCTGAGTCCCCGAAGAGTAAACAGGAAGTGACCTTCAGCACTGGGGGAGGGGGGAAGGACAGCATCCAGCCCCAGAAAAGGAGAGAAGGAAGGAACCAGGGGAGGGTCTGTTGTAGGAAGGCTGTTGACAGCAACATGGATGGAGCCTTGGAGTTCACATCTGGGACTCTCTTGGAAGTCCCGCCATTTGGGACACCTGGAAAGATATGTCCTAGGGACCCTCCACCTGTGTTATTCGTGTGTCAGCTATGTAGCAGCTGGTTTCAGATGAAAGCATCTAGGCAGATGTGCTGGGGACGTGTTGCAGAGACCCCAGTGGCATGCACCTGAGAGTGTCCGTTGGCTTCAAGCAAAGGCAATGAGCACCTGAGTGTCTTCTCTATAAGTGTGCGGCCCTGGAGTGGGTGAATGGAGAGATTGGGAAAGGATGGTTCTTGGGAGAGCAGAGTGGGAGAAAAGAGGGAAGTGAATCATAGATGTTTGTAGGGGAATTATCATGCATGTAGACCAAGAGGTCCAAGGCGATGAGGAAGGATGGGGTTCGGGAGTAGGGAGCAGTGCTCAGTATTTTAGGTTGTGGAAGACTTAGGGGGTCATGGTAGCCTTGTCGTATAAGGGAAGGATAAAGGTACCAGTGCTGGGGATGGTGTGGCACCTCAGGATGCTGCGATGAGAACAATCCAGCCACCCCTTCAGGAACCTGGTGGAAGCAGTGCCTAATCCTCATCCAGCCTCCAGATGCAGAGCACAGGTAGAGTTGACTATTGTAAGGCCCTCCTTCTAGGAAGCCACGGTACCTAAGAGACCCTCCTTCCCAGAAGCCCCGCAGTTATATCTCAGAGCCAGTCTTGAACCTGTCTGGCCGTGTCTGTTTTCACCATCTCTGTACCCGACAGGGCACAGACAGAGCCTGGCCCATTCCTAAGCTTGGATTTCCATTCCATTTGAGGACACATTTCCCAGGCCTTCCGGTGGCCTCCCTGTGGTTGTCTCAGTGTCCCTCTTGCCTCTGTCTCTGCACACGTACATGTAACCTACAGAGCAAACATATTATGCATACAAGAGCACACTTGTGAACACATTTCAAAATAGTTTGGCTTCAGTTATCTACTTAAATATCTGGGACTTTATCCTGATGGTAGACCGTTACCAGTGAGGACCTGAGCCTGCTCCATGAGAGCTCATAGTGGGTCACAAGGTGATTTCTAAGCCCCACTCCCCTTTCCAGTTGCCATGTGACCATTTCTTCTTCAGATCCTCTGGGATTTTACAGGGGCATTGGGAGTTCCTCCCCACCTGAGCAACTGGAGAAAACCTCTGCATGGCTCTTAGATGCTTATGGGTGTAGACAGAGAGAAGCTGTTGCTTTAGCCATGAAGGTGACACCATCACAAGGCACATTGGAAAAAGAATCCCAATAGAATCCTTGCTCCCACTAGCCATATGCCTCCCAGGAAGGACACGCAGAGACCATCATATTAAAAGGAATTTAGTGGAAGGCTAGGATGGCCAGGCCTTCTGCTGGCTGAGTGCCCACGTGGTATCTGGCTCTGTCAGATGTAACCAAGGATTCCGTCTTTGTTTTGTTTTTGTTGCGTGAGAACCCTTTGTAGCATATATTTCCTACCTATGTACTGTCTGTGAAGAAGTAAGCAGAAGGTGCAAATACATAGAGCCGACATTGATTTTTTTTCCAGCCTCCCACAGATAATTTCCCCCCCCCTTTCTCCTTGATGCCTTACCCAGAAATTTGATTTGATTTTAGTACTTTAAAATTAGCTACCACTTTTCAGAAATATAAACATGTCATAAATTGAGAGACGGAGTGATTTAGCGAGGAGGCAGGGAGCCAGGAGGCTCTGCTTGCCAGTCTGTCTGCCTCGCGTGGTGCCTGGCTTCCTGGCCAGGGCACGGATTCAAGGGAATTTGTGCCAAAGCTCTTTTTGTCTAGAGGAGGAGAGCAGAGCTGGTGGGGAAAGGTCAGAGACTGTGCTGCCCAGGTGGGTCATACCCTAATGGTATCCGTGAAGGTTAGGAATGGCTGGAGATTGGGGCCAGGGACAGGCTTACTGTCTCGTCTTCTCTCCAAGAGAAAAATCTCTGAGGCCCAGAGAGAGCTCCGATCTGGCTCAGGCCCAGGCCCAGGCATCATGCCCCAGATGGGATAAGAACAATCTTCGGAGAGACTCTGCTCTTGATTTCTGGGAACCAGTAAAACCCACAATCACAACGTATGCAATGTAAGCCCTCCTACTCCCAGTTGCTGGGTCCAGCACTTTTTCCCTACTCAATAAACTCTTGTGGGGGTCCAACTCCTCATGTGTGCCCTGACTGAGCAGACACCTCAGGGCTTGAGGAGTCCATGGTGCTGGAGAGAGTCGCCTGTGTGACAGAAAGGTCAGCATGAGCTGAGGACCCTTTCCAGTTGAGAGATGGGAAGTCACCTGAGCAGTAACAGGGCATTGTTCCTTCTGTGAGCCGTGTGCTTTGGGTCCTCTCTGTTGTCACATCCATGGTGGGAAGTGGGCTGGTGTCCATGGGGACAGCTGGCCAGAGTCAAGAATGAACATTCTTGCTCTGCAAGGTCAGACTACAACAGAAGCCAAGAGAATTTCTGGTGGGACTAGGAAAAGACCCAAAGGGCAGATGCCAGCCCAGATGCACCAAGGTTATATGGTATATCAGTTACGGACCACACAGACCTGGGCTCCTCTTCAGTGTTGACCCTCACTGGGTGACTTGAGCAAGTTGTTTTATTTTCTAAGTTTCTAAAATTCATTTATGAAATGGCTCTAGTATTAGTGCTTTTACCCAAGGATTATGAAGATGAAACGGGGCAAGACAGTGTAAACTGTAGGAACTATTTTTAATGATAACAGATAATAAGGCAGT
Source organism: Rhabdomys pumilio (assembly GCA_030674055.1). Classification (NCBI taxonomy): domain Eukaryota; kingdom Metazoa; phylum Chordata; class Mammalia; order Rodentia; family Muridae; genus Rhabdomys; species Rhabdomys pumilio. Next base: position 41,638,864 of record JANHMN010000019.1, read on the forward strand.
TTATAAAGTGCAAAACAGAGACATATTCTTGTTTCCTTTCTGTTACTATGATAAAAACACTGACCAAAAGCAGCTTAGGGGGGACAGGGAAGGTCTATTTGGCTTATACTTTCAGGTCATGGTTCATTGCTGAGGGAGTCAGGGCAAGAACTCAAAGGTAGAAACCATGGTGGACTGCTCTTTGCTGATTCCTCAGGCTCATGCTTGGCTAGCTTTCTTATGCGGTCCAAGATGGCCAACCTGTGGAATGGTGCCGCCCACAGTGGGCAGGGCCCTCCTATAACAATTATCAAGACAATCCCTCACAGACATACTCTTAGGCCAAACCACAGAAATACAATCACAGAGCTGAGATTCCCTTCTCGATGACTCTAGGCTGTGTCAAGTTGACATGTTAGGAGCACCCCAATAGTGTAAAAAGAATTATTTATTCTAGCTAACTCTGTATAAAAAGACATAGCATCCTAGTATTTTATTTACAAGCTGTCAGTCTAGATTGGACTGGTTTTGAGCAAATCTAACTTACATCCCAGTCATATGTCCCTTGCTACTTGCCCTTTCTTCTGACCATGTGCTCATGGTCCATCCCCTTTCATGGCGGCCTCCTCCTCTCCCCGTCTCCTTTCCTTTTGTCCTTCGTCTCCTCTGGTCTTCCTCAGACCCCTCACTCAATCCTCAAGTCCCACCTTTCTCTTCCTACTGCTCAAAGGCTCTAGTCTTTTATAAACCAATTAACTTTAAATTGTGGGTCAGGGTTTACATAGCATCACTTGATGTACATGCGATCTCCTCGTTGAGCGGGACAACCAGATCTTGGGGGGCCAGCATTTAGCATTTGCGTACGTAGCAGCACCAGACCAACCACCAACGCTATCGAGTCCCTCTTGCATCAGAAGAGGGGAAGGTTCCTGTCACTGGAGACATTCAAACGTAAGTGAGAGAGGTTCCCTAGCTGGTTTTGTCATTAAGTTAGGAAATCTCAGTCTGGAACTTAGAAGTGTGATCGTTGTCTATGGGCGGGGCAGTGATCCAGATCCTTCTGGAACCTACATCCCTGCTTTGAACCACGTGAAATCACCCATCATGAGGCAGGAGGTGTCAGCTTTGTGCAGTTGGCGAGACAAGTCTCTGAACAGAGAGGATCTAGCAAAGAGGACCAGAGCATGAGAAAGGTGCTGGTGGTCTTGTAACCTGCTTTAGGGAGTTCTGCTCTGCCAGGCTACTTTAGGAAGCATGGGGGCTGAGATGGCACAGGCCACCACTCTGGGCAAGCCTAGTTGGGCGAACCTTTGTGTGAATAGACCTGTGAAGGGATGGTGTTTTTGCTTGTCCTGGGAACAGCCCCTCACTAGCAGATGGGACATAGGAAGGAACACAGAAAACAATGATGGGCTGGGTTGAGCCTTCTCACCAGTCCCGTCAAGACTGACCAGCTGTGACAGCATTGGGACATGTCCTGTGCTTGAGGCCACCAGCTGTCCCTTCAAGCCTTCACATTGCCTGTGCCCTGGGGTTCTGTGGCTCTACAGCACTAGAGGCTCTTGAGTTTAGCCATTATTTCGTGTCCTTGCTCAGTTTCTGCCTGTGATCTTCAAGTCTCTCTGGTCTCTGGCATGGTCCATGACTCTGGCTACAGGCTCCTTCCACCTGCCATACCCTTCCCATCTTGGATGGCTCTCTCTGACTAACCTAATGCTTTCTCCCTTCCTTTCATTCATTCACCCCTCACCCCTCCTTCACTGAACTGTGGGGTCTAGCCTAGGCTGCCAGTCTCAGGGTGCCTGTGTAACAGCTGAGGTCACCACAGCACTCCCTCAGGCTGCATACAGGCCTGTGAGGAAGGTCTGTTGTTATCTGGTGGCAGTGTGGAGATGTGCTGTCAGCAAGGGAGAGAATGCAGTTGGTACTGGGAAGCTTTTGAGCCTCTTGCTTCTGGTCCCATTCTTGCCAACATTTCCATGCGGCCAATGAATGCCTCTTTGGGCAGGGGTGTCAGGCTGTGTTTTTAACTCTTGTAACTAGGTGTCTGATGTACACCCATCCCTCAGGGCCACACCTGCCCTGGTGCTAGGCAGAGTAGAACATTCCTCATCCTTAGCTCCTCCCCAGAACCAGAGGTTGAGCCCTTTTTACCTGTGTGTCAGAGCAAGTGGCAGGTGCTGAGTCTTTTGAAAGAATGCTAATGCTGGCATTCTATGTTGTGCATGTGTTTTTGTGTGTGTGTGTGTGTGTGTGTGTTTGTATGCATGTGCATGTGTGTGTGCATGTGTGAGTGTATGTGTGCATGTGTGTGTGTTGTGTGTATGTGTGTGTATTGTGCATGTGTATGTGTGTGTTTGTTAT
>JANHMN010000019.1:41645500-41658000 GCA_030674055.1 Rhabdomys pumilio
ACACACACACACACACACACACACACACACACACACACACACACACACACAGGATTCCTCTCTTTTTCCTCCCGGTGGCCTGTCTGAGCTACTAGAATTGTTGGGCTTAGATACTGGGCTTCCAGGAATGTTCACTGTTTTGGATTTTTGAGCATTTCCAAGTTGGGATTTTTGGATCAGGGATGCTCAGCTCTCGGGGCGTATGTGAGATCCAAGATTTGAAAAAACGCCTGTCTATAACCCCAGCTCTGGGCCCACTTTAGTAGGTTTTCAGATGAGTGTTTGAGGAACAATCAGAGGGACTGGGGATATGTGCTTGCCCAGCAGTCAGGAAACCCTGGGTTTGCTCAGCTGCATTTCATGCAATGGTGTGGTGGCACATGCTTGCAATTCCAAAGCTCAGGAAGTAGAGGCAAGCAGATCACAAGTTCAAGACTGTCTTTAGCTACATAGTAAGTTCAAGACCAGGCTGGACCACTGGAGAGCTTGTCTACAAAAAGAGAGAGAAAGATATGAAGACCCATTCAGTACGTGGCTCAGCCTCCCATTTTTTCTATCCCTGGTTCTAGCCTTCGGCCTTGGTGACCTTCCCAACGTGCTGGACCTGGTGGGGGACCGGCTGGGTGACACAGAGCGGAAGCGGCGACACGCCAAGCCCGGCAGCTACAGCATCGAGGTGCTGCTGGCGGTGGATGACTCGGTGGTTCGCTTCCACGGCCGGGAGCACACGCAGAACTACGTGCTCACGCTCATGAACATCGTGAGTGTCCCCCGTGCCTCGGGTGGAGTAGGTGGGCTGCTGCCAGTGCTAATGTCTCAGGCCTGGAGCTCCTCAGAGGGTGTGGGGGAATGACAGATTGTAACCTAGCCCAGGGGAGCATGGCTGTGAACACACCTCTCTCCTTGGAGTACTGACCACTCCACCCAAGTCTATAAACTGCAGGTCCAGCTAGGACCATGACACTGGGTGGAGTAGTGTGTGTGTGTGTGTGTGTGTGTGTGTGTGTGTGTGTGTGTGTGTGTTACAGAGTGCTCCTGAGAGGTCAGAGGACAGTCTGTGGGAAGTCTGTTTCAGGAATTGACTTCAGATTCTCATGTTTAGCATCAGTGCCTTCACCTGCTGAGCTATCTGTCCGACACTCCAATGGGTTCTTCTTTTTTTATTGAGCATTTAAAAAAAATATTTATGTATTGCTGAGTGGTAGTGGCACACACCTTTAATCCTAGTACTTGGGAAGCAGAGGCAGGCTGATCTCTGAGTTCGAGGCCAGACTTCTCTACAGAGTGAGTTCCAGGACAGCCAGGGCTACACAGAGAAATCATGTCTCAAAAACCCCCAAAAAACCACAAAAGATTCTTTATTTTTTTTATTTTATGTGCATTGGTGTTTTGCCTGCATGCATGTCTGTTTCAAGGTGTCAGATCCCCTATAACTGGAGTTAGAGACATTGTGAGCTGCCATGTGGGTGCTGGGAATTGAACCCAGGTCCATCTGGAAGAACAGTCAGTGCTCTTAGCTGCCGAGCCATCTCTCCAGCCTCCCCAGTGGATTCTTAAAGGCAGGAAAGCATGGAGATGAGGGGGTTATTGGTTGTTGCTCAGTTAGGCTCCAAAGATCTGTCTTTATGGTGTGGAGCTCTCCATGGGGATATCCTGCAATCCCTTTTCCTGGAAATTGCTGCTGTTTCAGTAAGGGACATTCCAGAGGTTTCTTGCTCTTTCTGTTCAACTAGAGAGATTTTCATCTTAAAGTATTCTAACTACTCTGGGGTTAGAGGTGGGTCTCCATGTCCAGGAGCTGCCCCCTAGGACATTCATGGATGTCCTGGAGGAGCCTTGACTCTCTGCTGCATCATGAGGCCACTGCTTATGGTGGGACCCATGTGTGGGGGATCTGGGATGAGAGGTGGGCTCGAGTGGCCAGGGGATGAAGGGGATGTTCTCAGGGGCTGTGGCAGAAGGGGAAACTGGGAGGTTCAGGGCTGAAGGAATATGACTAGGAAGGTGAAGGAAGGCTGAGAAGACAGACAGGAATGGGGTCACAACCCAGAGGTAGGGCTCCCCTTGAACACAGGAAGAGACCATGCGTTTTTGTTGCCCTTGTTTTAAATTTATTTATTTTCTTTTATGAGACTGGGCATTTTGTTTGCATGTATGTCTGTGCACCGCCTGTGTGCCTGGTGCCCTGGTAGTTCAGAAGAGGGCACCGGGTCCTCTGAAAATGGAGTTACGAATAGTTATGAGCTGCCATGTGGGTGCTGGGAACCTAAGCTGGGTCCTCTGTAAGAGCAGCAAGTATTCTTGAACCTCTGCACCGTCTCTCCATCCCCTGTTGTTCTGAGATCAGATCTTGCTAAATAACTCAGGCTGCCGTTCCTTTCCTTCATTTCCCTTTTTCTTGTCTGAGGGAACTGAGCCTCGAGCTTTGCATAGACCTCTGACCCCCCAGCTCCTTCACTTAGCTCTTTATTTTGACACGATCTTGCTAACTCGCCCAGGCTGGCCTTGAGCTCACCCGTGAGTGCCGAGGTTATAGACTGTGCCATCAGCTCATCCAACGGTAAGGAGAAGAAGGTCTTCGAATGAATCATAAGGAGGTCATTCCTTTTCGAGGCCAGAGTACTTCTGAAACTTGCTTAGTGAGGTGTGATGCGTTTAGAAGGATCTGGCAAACCCCTCAGATCGGGATCTGAAAGAGAGTGCTGTCGGCCTGTCAAGGAAGGGGTAGGGAGTTCTTTCTCAGACCTGGTATGTGGAGGCCTGGGTCCTGTTGCTCTTCTTCCCAGGCCCTTTTCCACATCGTCAGATTTTACTGTTAGGTAAAGGAGGCCTGTGGCCACCCTGGCACTCTTGGCGTGCCCAATTACTATGCTCTGATTTTTGACCCTTGACCTATGTCTTATACCCTTGGCCAGGAATCACTGTCAGCTTCCACTAACAACAATGCTCTGAGATGCATCTTTGGAGACTGCTGTGTGGATAGCCTGGGCTTATTCTTTCTTCCCTCCCTCCTTCTCTTTCTTCCTCCTCTTCTTTCTTCTCCTCCTCTCTTTTTGCTTGTTTACTTTTGATATGGTGTCTTCCTGTGTTTTCTAGACTGACCTTGAACTTAGTATGTGGCCCAAGCTGGCCTTGAGCTATTGATCTCCTGCCAACCAACCCCAAGTGCTGCTATCACAGGAATGGGCCACTCTGTCCAGCTTTCATTCAGTGCCATAGGCTGGGCTACTTGCTTGTTGCTGGCTTGCCCTATGGATAGGAAATACAGGGCCTTGGATGGTGCAGCTAAGGCATGCTTCCCATGGAGCCTTGCTTCTATAGTGGGGAGCCTCAGTGCACTCACACAGGCTTAAGGGATTGTCACCACACACACCTGCCAAGCAGGTTATGTGGGGCTCTGACTTCCCTTAACAAAGGATGGTTAGCTAGACTTCCTGTCCCTGGAGTAGGCAGATGACCAGCCGACAGCCTCACCCTCCTATGAGACCCAGAGCACATCCTCTTCATTGTGTGGGTCTTTTATTTGGCTGGGATGCTGGAAGCACAGACAGCCCTGGGGGAGGCTTCATGGACCCAGGGACAGAGGTGTCACTTTACTTTTTGCCTTGAAGCTCTGCCTACCTGAGGCCTTGTCTCTGCCAGGCTGGCCTGGTGAGATCATGGGGGATATCTGGTTGCCAGGCTGGATGTTCTCATTGTGCTAGTGTGTCGGGGCTGAGTGGGACAGAGAGTCAGGGCAGATTCAGAATGAGGTAATTACCATCAGCCAAGAAGATTCTGGCCCCAGAATGGCCATGGCTGCAGAGAGTGGCAGGTCTTTCATGCCAAGCCTGGCCTGCTTGTCAGGTTAATTTTGCATTCACTTGGGTTGTGCTAGAAAGATCTAGAACTACTGATGATAGGCAAAGGGTACCATACCATTTGATGGTGGACTTTGGGTGCCTTTTCTTTTTCTGTGCCTTCGTTTGCCCTTTTCTCTGGTTCATTTCCTTAGGGTTTCATCAAATTTCAATGCCAGGGAACCCTTTGAGGCCCTGAAACATGAGAAGTTATTTTCAGGACTTAGCGTGCACTTGCTGGGAGCCTGTCAACAGAGGTAGTCTCTCGTTCTCAAAACTTCAGTCTGGCTGCACACGAAAAGAAAACTTCAGTCCCCTGAAATAACCAGAGACTCACAGAGGATAATGCTGAAGGGGCTCAAAGGAGGCCAAGAACCGAGAGGCAGGATCACCTCTGAGCATTGTGTAGCTGCCTTGTCTCTCTCCCATCGCCGTAGCCTTGTGAGGTCGCAGCTATTACCTCCGGGGCTTGGAGGAACTAAGAAACCTGCTTGGAATATAAACAGTGGCTTTAAACTAAGATCTGTCTGATTCCAGCGTTTATGTGCCTTACCTAACACAGCTGCCATTGCAGAACTCGACAGGCAGCTATGGAGAGATTGGTACCCTCGCCTAATAATGTGCAGAGGGTGCACGCACATACAGGAAAGCACGCATGTGCGCCAGTGCGCACATGCGCACATGTGTGCCCTCGCGCATGCTCATGTGCTTACAAACCCGCACTACCTTTAAAATGGGTTTGCTTTTAACTTTTATCTAAACAAAACAAACAAACAAATGAAAATACAGTGGGGTTTGGGAGAGAGAGACGAAGGACATGAGCAGAGCCAAAGAGAAGGAGTAGGCAGCTTTAGGCTGTATATCTATAACACCTGAAGGAGGTGGGATGCTGCCAGCATCTCATGGGTAAAGAGATGAGGGAGGCCCCAGAGTACTCTACTGTGCACGAGGCAGCTCACAACCAGCGTCAAACTGTCCATGGTGGTAGGTGGAGCCCCTGCTCTAAGGGATTTGCCCCTGTTGCCACACACAAGTGTGAATATTTTCTAAGCCTTCTTACCGGAGAGGAAACAGCTCTCACCCCACTAGGAAACACAACACACAGATGCTCCCCTCCCCAGCACAAAACATGTGTTAGTAACAGGTGAAGAGGGCACTACTGTCCCCAGAGTACTTTCTTTCCCACATGACATTCCACTTCATCAACCACAGAGGGGATTCCTGACATTCTATTTCTGGGGTGGTGTAGTGGGTTCCCAAAGTAGAAGGCCATTTTAAACTAACAGACGTCACTGGCTAAGCCCAGGCTCCTAGCGCTGGACATTTGTCTCCTTTTGTCCTCCACACCACAGAAGTGCCCAGTGGGCTCCAAAAGCCGAGTTCAGGAGGCAGGAAGTGTTGAGGTTTGCCAGGCCTCCTCGTGCCTCTGTTTATATGCAGGCGGGCCTGCTTGGGACATCAAGGCTGCTGTGTTTCAGAAATAAGTTGTGGGGTTTAAATGCCGAGCATTGTGGGCTGATGAAAAGGAGCCTGTTGGGCTGGGTGGGTCTGTCCCTGTGCCCTCGGAGCCTCCCTGCACAAACAACCTGGATATGAGGTGGGCCAAACAGCTTGATCCCAGGGGAGCTGTGCAGGCCAGCCCTTGGGCTCTGGGGAGCCTTGGAGACACCGCATCCCTCAGTGTGTGCAGATTGGCAGAGAGAGGACACCGCTCACTGGGAGCTCATGCCAGCCCTGTGAAATATAAGGTCATGGTTATGAGCTTGGGCCAGGGGACAAGTTAGGAGAGTCAGCATTCTCTTTTTACCCTCTTGCTGGTGACTGGAGGCAGGCAGGTCTTGCTCATCTGGTACCTTGGCCAGATGTGCTCCGACTAAGGAGATAGGTTTGGGTCTAGGCCTGGCTAATGTGTGGGTCAGGCTGAGGACCAGGGAGACAGACTGATGGTGGTTAATCTAGCCTGGGCTCCTTAGTAAAACCCTACCCCTTCCCTCTAAATGCAAATGAAATATATATATATATATGTATGTATATGTGTGTATATATGTATACATATGTATATATATGTATATATACATGTATATTTATGAGCGTTCTTTAAAGTTCCTGGGTAGTTCTCTACAAAATTATTAAAGCCACCAAAAGCCAGAAAGGGCTGAAAAACTGTGGCGGACATGTGACCTAATTCATTATTGTATCCTGGATGAGATTCTCCAGCAAAATCGGACATTAGGGAGACACTAGAGAAGCCAGGGTGATATGCAGACTTGAGTTAAGAATTGCCTGCTGGTGTTGGTTGGTTCATCCTGACAAACTTAACCATAACATGCAAGATGCCAGTAGTGGGGAAAATGGGTATGGGGTGTATGGGGTGTCCCTACTGCCCTAGCAACCTCTCTGCAAACCTTACCAGTCATGTATCTCTTCTCTGGAATTCTTGAGACCAGAAGGTTTAAGGTTTGGAATGTTTGCATATCAGCAACTCCAACCTTGGGGAGGGGATTCAAGTCTAAACCTGAAGTACACGTAGATTTCATACTCACCTTAGATACACAGCCAGAAGGTAATTTTACACGTTATTTTTAGTGCACCTGAATTTTCGACAGTGACCCATCACAAGCCCAGGTGTGGAATTTTCCACTTACAATGTAGCACTGGCAAAAAAAAAAAAAAAAAAAAAAAAAAAAAAAAAAAAAACCAGCTGGAAATTAGAGCCCATTTTCAGATTTAGGATGTTCAACCTGTAATTCAAAAGAAGGCAGGGTGCAGGGTGGTGGTGGCACACACCTTTGATCCCAGCACTTGGGAGGCAGAGGCAGGCGGATTTCTGAGTTCAAGGCCAGCCTGGTCTACCGAATGAGTTCCAGGACAGCCAGGACTACACAGAGAAACCCTATCTCGAAAAACCAAATAAATAAATAAATAAATAAATAAATAAATAAAAATAAAAAAGAAGGCAGGGCTAAGGTCACCTACATAATTCTTGGGGATGACAGACCTGGGCTGCTCTCAGCTCTGGTCATGGGACCTCCTTTTGCAAGGCACAGCAATCAGTGGGGATTGATTGTGACCAGATGATACCTGGTCACAGTGCTAACAGAATGACACTTGAGTGCACAGCCCTAACTAAACAGGACATCCTTATCAACCCCACTACCAAGAGAACATCTCAGAAGAGTAGGAAGATGTAAGACGGAGGAATGGGGGAAGAACAGGGTGAAATGCTCCCACCTGGACATGAACTACTTCCAGTGTGGTCCCCTGCACAAGATCGATACAAGAACAAACCAGTCAAAATCCCTACACAGAGAGGGCAGGCTGACGGTCTTCAGGGCCCTGCCTCATACTGAGGAATCGTGGCAGTGAATAGTCACAGGGAAGTGGAGAATCATTCTTTATTGAAGATGCGTCCACTGACACACATGCTCCATTGGATGGCTCCATGCCCATGTGTGTATGCATATCTTAACTAGACTTAGTGGGTTAGAGCGGGGGGGGGGGGGGGGGGGGAGAAAAAGTGGGGGGGGGGGGGGCTCCAAGAGTATGAGGAAAGTTGGTGGGACATGAGGGGGAAAAGTGGTCATATTTTGTTGTATACATGTTGGAAATTCTTAAAACAAAAGCAAGCTAGCAAGTAGGGAGGCAGGCAGGGCTGCCTCTTCTGTCTGAGATGGTTGCTAGGATTCAGGCAAGGGGTTGATGGAGGGAGGATCCGGGTGGGCTGGGCCAGCACTTAGTGGCAGCTGGTGCCTTTGTGTCTGTGTGAGCACAGGTGACCTTAGGCTCCAGGGTCTTGCTTCTTGGCACCATGCCTACTCCCATGACTTAAAACCTGCCTGGGCCCTCTGACGGAGGTGGAGGTGGACCGTCTATCCTGTGGCTCCTTTGAGCATCTCAGGAGAGAAGGAGTGCATAATGCCGTGCTCCATGCAGCTCTCTTCCCCCACTCTGCCAAGGAGAGGCTGGTGTTGGTGTGGAACAGGGAGGAAGGCTGCCCACAGCCCTCTCATGGTCTGCTGGGGACCTGGTTTACCTCTCTAACTACAAACAAGCTGGGGCTCTCCTGCCTCAGGCTCAAAGTCTGAAAATGTGGAGTTCTCCTAGCATAGGGCTGTGGGTGCCTGACACCCGCAGGGTTACAGGGTGCTGGGGAAGGTGTCTTTGCTACTGTTTGGCTGGCTGTGATGCTGACCATTGGGCTGGGAAACCCTGCCCCACCCCATTTTGCAACTTGAGAAGTCTTCTGTGACTTCGAAGTATGTTTGGGGAAGCAAGGGTGTTTGGGAGAAGGTTCCAGAAAGCTCAGAGGCATAGGGGTCTGATGGCTCAGTGTTCCCTTCCCCTGGTGTCTTCTTTTTCATTCCTTCCCATCACAGAAGGTGCCTTCTGTCCATGTCTGTCCCACTGAAGGCTGCAATATTCAGGGCTCTAGAGCATGACACTCCTGTGGCTTCCTATCTCCATCAGCCCCTCCACATCCCCCCACATTGTGCTGTGGCTCATGCCAGTGGGACTGTCAATCAACTGGGTAACAGCGTCTCTACATGAACCTACCCTCTCAGGAGCCACGTTTCTGAAATGAAGCCTGAGGAGACACAGCTGTGTGTCTGGGTGCTGCTGGGATGGAATGACACACCTGTAGCCCTGGCCCAGGAGGAATTCAGCTTCTATCTGTTTCCTACTGGTGCGGCCCAGTGCTAGCTCAGGCCCTGGGTGCGGGGGAAAGGGCTGACTTTGTCTTTGAGCTCCTTTTTTTTGTACTGGGGTTTGGGAAACCCCTTCATTGTCACCCAGAAACTGGACAGCCCTGAGTGTAAACTGTGGCCACAGAGTTACGAAGATCTCAGTTTAAATCCTGGCTCCCCACTTCCCAGCTGGGGGAGCCTTGGAAGTGGCTTAACCTCTAAGAAGCTTGGCTGGCTCCTCCTTCTCTCTCCCTCCTCCCCTTCCCAACTCCCTCCTCCACCTCTCTCCCTTTTTTCCCTTCAACGAGATCTTACTGTGTGACTAAGGATGACCCTGAACTCTCAATCTTCCTGCCTCTACCTCCCAAGAGCTGGGATTAAAGTGTGCCCTCTCAAGCCCTGTTTCCTCGAGTCTCCTACACATTCAAGCGCCTTCCACCTTGGTCCCCAGCCCTCAAGAAGCTTGTATTCGTCATGGGGGCTGGGGAGATGGTTCAGTGGGCAAGAACTTGCTGTGCTCGTGTCTTAGTTAGGGTTTCTTTTGCTGTGGTAAAACACTGACCAAAAGCAACCTGCAGAGGAAAGGGTTTATTTTATTTCAGTTTATATGTCTGCATCTCTGACCATTTGAGGAGGAGGAGGTGGAGGAAGAAGAGGAGGAAGAGGAAGAGGAAAAGGAGGAGGAAGTAGAGAAGGAGGAGGAAGAGGAAGAGGAGGAGAGGAGGAGGAGGAGAGGAAGAGGAGGAGGAAGAAGAGGAGGAGGAAGAGCAGGAAGAGGAAAAGGAGGAGGAGGAGCAGGAAGAGGAAGAGGAGGAGGAGGAAGAGGAGGCAGGAACTGAAGCAGGGTTTCTACACTGTCAATGGCTCACTCCCCATTGCTTGCTCAGCCTGCTTATCTGCCCTAGGGCCACTTGCCTAGGGGTGGTACCATCCACAGAGGGCGGGCCTTTCCCAGTCAATCACTAATTAAGAAAAGTCTCCCCTAGGTTTGCCTACAGGCCAATCTGGTGGGAGCATTTTCTCAGTTGAGGGTCTCTCTTCCCAAATGACCATAGCATGTATCAAACTGACATTTAGAAAACCTAGCCATCACAGCAAGCACACAGACCCGAGTTCAAATCTCTGGTACCCACATTAAAGAGCTGGGGCATGCCCTTTAACCTCGGTACGATGGGAATCGGATACAGGAGGATCACTGGGCCTTCCTGACTGCTAACTTAGGTTCAGATTCAGGGAGAGCTCCTGTCTCAAGGGAGTAAGGTGGGGAGTGAGAGACCAGAACACCCAGTGTCATCCTCTGCCATGAGCGTGTACACTTGCACCTGGAGCACACACACACAGATTTGCACACACATACGTATGTCCACACACGCACACAAACACACTCAAGAGGAAGAAAAGAATACAAGAAAGAAAGTCTTGTTTTTTTGCTTATGAGATGAGAATAGTTCTCTAAGGTGGTTGGGAGCTGATAAACAAAGCCTGGCACACAGTAGTTGTTCTGGGAGTGGTAGCTCAGTCCTGCAGCCCAGTGCTCTCCACCTGTCCCCTCCCCTCTGCCGTTTTGTCTCCCCTTGGCATCCTGACCTTTGCTTGTTTTTCTCGTACACACCCGGTGACTACCTCAGGCCAACAGTTGATGTCAAAACCCTAACCTAGGAGACCTGCCAAGGGTGACCTTGAACTAGATTCAGAGGTGAGAAAGCAAGGAAAGCCATGCACTGTTGTTCCTGCCCCATGGGTGTGCCTTGTGGCCGTTCTTTGTCCAACCATGGGAAGCAATTTCAGGTTGCTCCCTGACGACCTCTCTCCACAGCCATGGAGGTTGAGGGTGCTGGGCCAAGCCCTGGGTGTGTAGCCAGGGTGGAGCCCCTGTGGATACCCCCTGGCTGTGGCACCCTGTGCAGGGGTAGATTCTGCCAATATGGTGGCCCTATCCAGGCACTTTTCTGGCCTATGTAGAACCCTGAGGCAGTTCCAGCTGAATCACCCCTGAGCTCCCGACTCCAGGGCCAGGACTGGCAGGGGTATATGCAGGTAAGCATGCCAGGACCCAGAGGACTGGACCAGGGAGCTTGGGAAGACAGAGCCTACCCTGTCTACCAGTGTTCTAGGCTGAATGGCAGTTGGAACAAGAGTCTTTGAAAGCCTTCATGAGTAGATCTAGCCTTCTGAGCAAGTGACAGAAATGAGTATGGCTGTCCCTCAGTGTCCCCAGGACCCCACCCTGAATCTCCACATCTGTAAAAGCTCAAGTCTCCTTTGTAACCTATGCCCTCTCTCTCTCTCTCCTTCTGTCTCTCCCATCCTGACCTTCATCCTGGCTGTGTTTCTCTCAAGTTGACACAAGCTTGAGTTATCTGGGAAGTGGAACAAACCCCAGTTGAGAAAATGCCTCCATCAGATTGCCTGTAAGCACATGTGTAGGGCATTTTCTTGAGTGATGATTGATGGGGGATGGCCATGCCCACTGTGGGTGGCTCCATCCCTAAGCTGGTGGTCCCAGGTTCTATAAGAAAGCAGGCTAAGGAAATCATGAGGAGTGAGCCAGTAAGCAGTGTTCTTCCATGCCCTCTGCTTCAGCTCCTGCCTTTAGTTCGGGCCCTGATTCCCTTTTATGATGGCCTGTGATCAGGACATGTCATCTTAAATAAACCTTTTTCTCTTAAGTTGCTTTTGTTCATTAGGATGGGATTGAACCAGGGCCTTCCGTGTGCCAGACGAGCATTCCACCACTGAGTGGCAGAACCCTCAGATACGTAATTACAGTGTCTCGAGATGACTTCGATTAACAGGCTCTTAAAGATTCACTTTTATTTCATGCTTATGGGTCTTTTGCCTACACGTCTGTGCACCACACATGTGCAGTGCCCATGGAAACCAAAACAGGGAACAGGGCCCCTGGACCTGGAGTTACAGATGGCTGTGAGCCACTGTATGGATGCCAGGAATCGAACCCAAGTTCTCTGGATGAGCGGCCAGTGCTCTAACCACTGAGCCATCTCTCCAGCCCTGCAGGTGACTTTGAACAAATGAATACAGTGTAAGCACTGAGCACACAGCTGCTAGGCTGTATTGGTTAGGCAGTAGCAGCAAAGAGGGAAAAAAAGCCAGCATGTGTTTCATATAAATAGTTTTTCTTAGATTTTCAGTTCACAGATGGTGAAGTCTACAGGTGCAAAGCCTTCCGACATGGGGCTGGCTGCCACATGCAGGATTCAGACAGGATTTTCAACAGCCCCACTTACTAGAGGACACATGGGAGAAGACAGTAACCCAGGAATCCCTCCAGATGCCTGGAACCCAGGATAGACCTCAGTGTCTCAGTTGTCTCTCTCTTCATTTTGTCCTTGGGGCAAGCTGGGAGTGTGGAACACTGAGATAGTTGAATGGTATGTGGCTTTCCTGTCACCCTTGGGTCACCTCAGAGTCCATATACAGTACTGACCCCAGCCCTGTGTAGGAGAAACCCTGTGTCCTGGTTCTGAGAGGCCTGAAAAGTCAGATTAAGAATCACTTCTCATGGGGCTGGAGAGATGGCTCAGGGGTTAAGGGCACTGGCTGCTCTTTCAGAGGACAGGGGTTTCATTCCCAGCAACCACATGGCAGCTTGCAACTGTGTGACTCCTGTTTCAGGGGGACCCGACACCTTCACACAGACAGACATGCAGGCAAAACACCAATACATGTGGAATAAAAATAAATACACAAATAAATAAGAGTTATTCTCATGGGAGCTGGAGAGATGGCTCAGTGGTTAGAGTGTTGTCTGCTCTTCCAGAGGATCTGTGTTTGAATCCCGGCATCCACATGGCAGCTCACAGCTGTCTGAAACCCCAGTCCCAGAAGATACAGTGTTCTCTTTTGCTTTTTTCATGCAATGGGTATACACTTGGTGTAGAGTCATATGCCGGCTTATACACACACATGCAGACTCATACACATACAGGCTCATGCACATATATGTAGGTTTATA
>JANHMN010000019.1:41663000-41664444 GCA_030674055.1 Rhabdomys pumilio
CTGTCACTCCAGACTGTAAGCACTTGGTGGTAGAAATGGAAGCCCATGCCCTGTGCCATCGCACGGATCTGGAAGTTCTTCAGTTTCTGAATTCTCCCAAGTTGTAAATGGGGGAGGGGGTGACCGTAATATTTACCAACCTCCATTTCCAGTTGCTCGGTGGGTAGAGAGGTACACAGGAATCCAAGACAGTATTGATAACTGTGTGCCATCTGTATATGTGCAGCTTTGATCATAGTTCTCATACGGGGAAACTGAGGCACAAGATGGTGAAGAGACTTGCCTATGCCTGTTCGCAGGCGGGGACTGACCTGATGCTACACTGACTCTTCAGAACTCATGCTGAGGGCTTTTGGGATGTTTATCTAATCCAGTGGTAAAAATGAGTCTGCTAGCTTGCCCACCCAAAGGGCTGCTTCTCTGAGCCACCAGGTCTCAGATGGGTATAGCAGACATGCGTGCATACACATGCACAGACATGTGCACATACACAGAGACACTATACACACATGTACAATCACACCCAGATATCAGACATATGTACACATGTGGACCAGACACAGACTGGTTGGCACACGTGTGGGAACAGGATGGCATGGAGCGCTAACCCCAGGGCTACAGGTTGCCCTTTCTTGCCGCGCCACGGCACTGTGCTCCCCAAGTCCTGTCAAAATGAACTGTGAAATCGGCACAACTCTTAAGTCAGGGAGAGCTCGCTAGTCACTGCAGGCCCAGGCAAGGCATCCTTCCTGTCCATACCACCAGCTCCAGATTGTCCCAGCCTGCACTCCTGCTGCAAGCAGGGTCTGTTTGACTGTTTATTCGCCTCTCAGGGTGGACTGCATGGTTCCTTATGCTTCACTATGTGCCACAGCCCTCAGCACTAGAGGCACCCCTAAAGGCAGACCGTAGCTCTCAGGCCTTCACACAGCAGTGTTTACGGACCACCTTACTGCCTGCTCTCTCCCCATGTGGTTTTTGGTCCATCTATACCTTGGCCTGTGACTCCCCAAATTCTGGAGTTATCTTGTCTGTTCTCCAGCTTGGTGGCCCTCAGAAGTCACTCCCTCTCTCTCTTTCCCTGGGCCTGTCAAACCTCCCAGGAGAACTCTTCCTTTCCTTTCCTTTCCTTTCCTTTCCTTTCCTTTCCTTTCCTTTCCTTTCCTTTCCTTTCTTTTCCTTTCCTTCACCTCTTCCTTGAACTCATGATTCTTCAGCTGTGCTCCTGGGACACACCTGTACTCAGTCCCTGTCTGCCTGCTGAGTTAGACCCTCCTTAATGATGGGCGTGTTGGGAGTAGGGGTTCTATCTTAGTCTGTTTTTCTTATGGTATCTAAAGAGAATTTCTTCTCCTCCTCTTCATCCTCTTCTCCTTTTCCTCTTCCTCTTCCTCCTTTCTGCCTCCTATTCTCTCCTCCCCTTCCTCTTTCTTCCTCCTCCTCC
>JANHMN010000019.1:41664454-41690264 GCA_030674055.1 Rhabdomys pumilio
GTGTGGTCTTCCTGCGTTAGTCTCAAAAGTAGCTGTGGCTACAGGCTGTTGCCACTCTACCTGGCTCCCCACAGCACTCAACACAGGGCCATCCCTAACGTCTACATAAACAGTGTTCTGAGTTTGTTTGTTGACTGGCTCACAGAAATGGAGTATGTGTAGGCTTCGGTCTCACCTGGAAGTCCCACCTGTTCAGAGACGTTGCTACTGGCAATTAGAAAACTATAGGCCAAGAACCAGCCCTAATCCTGGGACAGGGTGGCAGCCAGCCCCTGTTTGTTCTCTGGGAAGAGATTTTTGAGAACCTTTCTTCTCCAGGAACCTCCAACACCCACCAGGTTGGGATGTCTCTGCATTGTTTAGGCTGGGGACACAGGTCAGTACACCTCCATCTTATGTGCCTTGTGACCTCTCTACTTCTCTATGGCAGGGTATGCACCTGTTACTGGTATGTGCCACCCCCTGAGAAGTTGTGCCCTCAACCACGAGGATGGCTTCTCCTCAGCTTTTGTCGTGGCTCATGAGACAGGCCATGTGTAAGTAGCCCTGGGAGGGTGTGGTTAGGAGTGGCTCTGGGGCTCCGGGCCAAGTACTGAGCTCAGAGGGGGCTTGAGGGTAAAAGGCCAGGCCAGGTTCTGTCCCTGACACATGATATCTACCAGCTGCCTGTGGCAGGAGGCAATGCCCCAGGCACATGTGGCCTGGCTTTTATCAGGCTGGTGGCAGAATGCCTGTCATAGGTCGGAACTGCTGTCTGGGTGGTCTCTGTCCTTGCCACTTCTTCTTTCTGTCTTCACCCAAGCATGCTTTAGAGGCCAGTTCCAGCTTACCTTGGCTTGTAAGAGAGAGAGACTGGCCCAAGCCCACTGTAAATAGGCACGCTTGGAGCCCAGGCAGTAAGCCAGGTGGGACTGGCAGCCGGTTCTCTGGGCTCAGATGCTGTTTAGAACACATCCATTCATTCCCTCACCAGTATTTGGGCTTATTCTTTTGGTTTGTGGGTTTGGTTTTTGAGACAGGGTCTCATATAGCCCCGACTAGTTTCAAACTAGCAGAGGATGTTCCTGAACTCTGGATCCCCCTGCCCCGGGTTAGCCACGTTCTGGGGTTATAGGTGTGTGCCACCTCAGCTGGCTTCATTCAGTATTTCTTAAGCACCTATCATGCACTGGGGTTTGAGTTGCTGTAAAAGGCAGTAGATATCCACTCTTCCCTAAGTAGAGACCCTCAAACGTAGTGATCTATGTTGTGTCTACCCAATGATCAGGAGCCCCTGAAGTCACTGGCAGTGTTTTAAGAAATTAGTTAGGCTTTGGTCTTGAATATCAGTTTAAAAAACAAAGTTTTAAATGTAAACTTTCGTGGGTACCTACTCTGTGTAGAATCCTATGCAGAAGGAGGGTTGGTTGGTTGGTTGGTTGGTTGGTTGGTTGGTTGGTTGGTTTCAGACAGGGTCTCACTATGTAGCTCTAGGCTAGCCTGGAACTCACTATGTAGATCAGGCTGGCCTCGAACTCATAGAGATCTGCCTGCCTCTGCCTCCCAAGAAGTACATTAAAGGTGTGTGCTACAGGCTCATCCACTGAGGAGAATTTTTAAGAGGTTCACACACTGAAGAATTCCATGAGTGAGGGTGGCAAGATCTTACTTAAGGAGATTAGACCTTACATGCAGAAGCCTTTCTGGTGCGGCAATGCAAGAGATATTGATAGCAGGGCAGATGGTCCCTGCTCTAGAGGTCAAGCCATGGGTGGGGCTGCCATGGGGCTGCTGGGGCTAATGTTGTACAATAGGACCCCATACAGGGATCTTCTACCCAGGCCAGCAATGGGTCCGAGGATGGGCCTTCCAGCTTGATGTCAGTCACATGTTGAGGGGGGGCAGGTGCGGTGTGTGCAGAAGCAATGGAGTGCACACATTCCTCTGTCCTGTCCATGGGCTGGGCAGGGGTGTCCATAGGGAATGATGAGAAGAGGGGGATGGGGAAGATGAGTGTCCATTGGTGTCTCAGCTAGGCTATCCTCAAGAGCTAGAGGGACGTGGATAAGATCTGAGGGAGGGATGGGTTTCCATGGGAATAGAATATGGAGAGGAAGCAGAGACATAGTCAGGAAGTGGAGGCTAGCTGGCCAGTCTGAATTCCTGGTCAAGGCAGGGTCTGCTGTTTTGGGTCCATCTACCTGTCCTCAAGGGTCAGGACCCACACAGCAGGACTTTCTTCTTTCCCCCAGGCTTGGCATGGAGCATGATGGCCAGGGCAATGGCTGTGATGACGAGACCAGTCTGGGAAGCGTCATGGCACCCCTGGTTCAGGCCGCCTTCCACCGGTTCCATTGGTCTCGATGCAGCAAGCTGGAACTCAGCCGCTACCTCCCGTAGGTTACCTCCACCCCAAGATAGGAATGGGTGGGCAAACCCAAGCTACACAGCTGTCCTGTCCTGCCCCACCTGCTTGGCTTGGTCATTCTGTGTCTCTTCTAGTCCCCCATTCCTTCACCTGGCCTAAAACACCCACCTTAGTGCATCACAAGTGGGTTAGTGAGCCTCCCGTCTCAGCGTGACCAAGGGACCAAAAGCGTGGATGTGCTATTAAAAACCAGACTCTCATGCTTTACCTGGATGCTAATTAGAATTCCCTGTGGGTTGGGCCTGGGAGTCTGGGTTCATCAAGGATGCAAACACCACCTGCAGATGGAGATAAGGTAGCTTCAGTTCCCCAGGGCCCCAGAGACAGGGATTCAGGGGAAGGGGCACCAGGAGGTGTAGGACAGGTATTCAAAGCAGACAGGGACAGGGACACTAGTCACCGACCTTCCGCAGCAGCTGGCTAGCACTGCCTTCCGAGCATACTTCCCGTGTGCTGGATACACTGAGACTCAGGCAGTGTGGCCTCAAATTGTCTACAAGGCCACTCCCAATCCTAATCCATAGTGCATCCCTTTTATTCAGGCAAAACCAATACCCCGAGCTACATTATCAGCTGTATCTATGAGGCCATAGTCACCAGGGGACATAACTCTAACCCTACCCTGCAGGACAGGCCAAGGGATGACCCTTGACTCTGAAGGTCAGCTTGATCCAGCCTGAGTTCTTTAGGCAGGCCTTGGTACCCATGCCCATGGATGTAAGTAGAATCCTCCTGCTTAAACAACCACCTAGGAAGGAGGATGCTGGGACAGTCGATTGTCCTTAGACATCTGGGGCCCACGACAGTGGGCACAAAGTCCTATAGGCCTTCCTTGCTTATTAAAAGCCCCAGCTTGGGAAAGGAAGGCTTAGGATTCATAGCCCTCGGGCTGGCTCACTTTCTCTGTCCCTGCCACAGATCCTACGATTGCCTCCTTGATGACCCCTTTGAGCGCACCTGGCCCCAGCCCCCGGAACTGCCCGGCATCGACTACTCCATGGATGAGCAGTGCCGGTTCGACTTCGGCACTGGGTACCACACCTGCTTGGCTGTGAGTAGGCTGCATGCCCAGCTAATGTGACCCAGGTTTTTTTCCTTTACCAGATACTGTCAACCCTGCACGTCGTGGGCCTAGGGATGCCCTTGCAGGCTTGGTTCCGACAGTCACCACACAGGGGTGGGGCTGGGTGGGGCAGGGTGCACACTCCATCCAGTCCCACTTGTAAGCCATATGTATGCAGAGACCTGGACAGAGCTCAGACCTGGAGAAGATGGGAGGGGTAAGGCAGGGAGGGCAAGCCATCGATGCCCTGGCTGGTCTGGTCCCTTGAGGAGTTTACCTGTGATGGGTCAGGCCAGGGGCTGAGCCACAGGCAAGAAGAGAGTTTTCCCCTCTGAACTGTAGTGGGACATGGTGGTCTATCTCCATAACCCTGTGTCTGAAAGTCTCCTCTCTATGGGGTCATCCCCATGTCTCCACCGTGCTGCTGGAGGCCATAGCTGCCAGAGAACATAACCCTACTCCCTGCTCTTCAGGACAGGGCAAGGGGCAACACTTAAGGTTGGCTGTCAATTTGATCTAACCTTGAAGGGACCCACACAAGGGGACATCTCAGGGTAGAGACAGCTAAAGAGCAGGCTTCTGTGAGCCTAGTACTTCGTACCTCCACCCAGAGACTAAAGCCTCCCTCCCCTCTCCTCTGCAGGATAGGATGTCCTGCTTGGTAGCATCCTTGTGTGGTCACCTTTCTCACTCTCTAGGCCACACTGGGACATGTGACCTGACACAACACTGCTTTGGTACTGAAGAGTAGGGTGTGGACTTCAGTGTCCACATGCTTCTGAGTATTTGAGGAACACTTGGCTGCCTCAGGGGAGATGCTAAGAACGTACTAATGAAATTGGGGGCATCCCTCCGGGCTGGAGCACAAGGTGACTGACCTGTGACCTCACTGGGTATTTTTATTATAAGGAGATGGGGGAGTCTCAACTTCAGGTGGGTCTATTCAAGATCCCCCACATGCCCAAGGACCAGGGGCATCCTGGGCCCAGACCTCTGTGGAGCCTCCAAGTGGCTTCTATAACAGTCCATGAGAGTGTGTACACTGTGCGGGGCCCCTTCTCAGACTGTAGGAAGGGCCCAGAGGAGGCCCTGGAACCACTGGACTTTAGTGACGTTTGATAGCACAGGAGGTTCTGGCATCCTGCGTCCCAGCAATCACCACACCTTCCATTCTCTCCACCACTACTCACTTTATCCTCCTGCCTCACAGTTCAGGACCTTTGAGCCCTGCAAGCAACTTTGGTGCAGCCACCCCGACAACCCATACTTCTGCAAAACCAAGAAGGGGCCGCCGCTGGATGGGACAGAGTGCGCACCAGGCAAGGTACCTGTGGGGGGCTGTGCACACAGTGGCCCTCCCCCTAAGGTGTGGAACACCCATCACTGTCATGGATGCAGGTACCAAGGCCCTGCTCCTGTGCCGTGGACAGTCCACGTGCCTAGAGTCTTCTCATGACCTCCATACAAACGTCCATCTTGCCCTTTCCCCTTGGCCTCTATGGTCAGCCTGGTTTAGCATGGTCTCTTGAGCTATAGCCTGCTTACTTCCTGTCACTGTATAGACAAGATGGCTGACCCCAGATGAGCTAAGGAAAGGGTCAGGCCACACAGCAAGTGATTAGCAGTGAGGGATAAAGAGAGGAAGATACTAGCTATCCCACCCACTCCCCTGCTCCCTGGCTGCCTCTTCCCCACCCCACAAATCTTCTCTCCTCTTCCACAACCTGCCCTTCCTGTGTTTCCGGGTGTGGGTTGCTTCCAGGGAATTAATTACCTGGCTGTTCTGAGAGCCCTAAGCTACTCTCTTTAAGATCCCAGATCCTCCTCCGTCACAGTCCTGCATTCGAGTTAACCAGTACATCTCCATCTTGGCTACACAAGGAAATCTGGGAAGCTTTAAAAATCCCACCCCAGAGTAAGAGATCACCACAGACGGGTACAAAGGGCTTTGGGGGTGATAGTGAAAGAGTTCTTAAGTTTAACTGTGGTGAAGGCTGTGCACCTCTGGATTATAAAGATGTTTCACTGCACACTCAGATTGGGTGATTCCCATGGTGTATAAATCACATTTCATTCTAAACATCTCAGGACCCTAAAGACTGACTCGACTGGGGAAAGCCCATTACAGATGGTTGTGAGCCACCATGTAGTTGCTGGGAATTGAACTCAGGACCTCTGGAAGAGCAGTCAGTGCTCTTAATCGCTGAGCCATCTCTCCGGAGCTCCATGCCTTCTGTTCTTAGGGCCATTTAATTGAGGTCCAGCAAAGCGAAGTGGCCACACATATTTCATGGCAGCTGAGCTGGGATTCAAACCCAGGCTGCTCATATGCATCTATCCCTTGGTTACAGGCCATAGGCTTGGCTCATATATGTCTCTAGTCCCATAGGAAGGCATTTCAGGGTACAGGTCAGCTTCAGACAGGATGAGACAATCCTCTCTTTTTTCCCTCTCAGCCCCATCCACACCAAATAGGCTGATGCATAGAGTAGCGCCACGTCACAGATATCATTGACTAATGTTTGCTGTTTGGGAAAGGCTACATGTGCTGCTGAGATGCTAACTGAGATGCTGTTCCCAGCTTTGCATTGGAGAAGGGTGGCTACACCCAGGGTGGCAAGCCCTTTGTCTGAGGCAGCTCAGCTTCCTAGGTTCCAGTAGAGCTGGGATTCTGTCCAGTTCATTCCCCAGGCCAATCTCTTAATGGCTCTACTCCTCTCCCTCCTCCTTATCCTCCCTCCCTCCCCCCCGGGGGGGGGGGGGCTTGCCATAGTATCTATTAGCTATGCTATGTGCCCCAAGGAATACCCTTGTTGCAGGCTCCATTGTGGTGGCCTAAGGTGACCATATGCCCTGTGCTTCACCCTAGTGGTGCTTCAAAGGCCATTGTATCTGGAAGTCACCAGAGCAGACTTATGGCCAGGATGGAGGCTGGAGTTCCTGGACTAACTTTGGCTCGTGTTCTCGGTCATGCGGAGGTGGGGTACGATCCCGAAGCCGGAGCTGCGACAACCCTCCGTGAGTGCTGTGGTCTGGGGAGAGGCGGGCAGGGCAGAAGATGCCACTTATGTGGGAGAGAGATGGAGGGGAAGGTAGTAGGTGGATGGGTGCAGGAGAGTGACCCTGGATAAAGACCCAGAGTGTTGAAGCAAGGCAGTTTGCTAGTGAGCCATGGAGGCTGAATTCTGGAAATGTGCCTGAGATAATGTTTCAAGTTGTCCTGTCCAGCGAAGTCCCTAGAGAAACTGTGTGTGTCTAGGACCCTACCAGGTTCTCAGAGATCTCCCATCACCCCAATCCTTTGGTGAAACTTTGAGCAAACACCAGTTTTAATGCGTTAACACACCATCAAGTTTGCTTTCTGCCAGGTATGTAAACTCCCCTCCCCCCCTTTAACTTCTTCTGTGTAACACCAGTGCCTCCATCCCCCACCTCAGTGTACTGGAGGGACAGTTGTCTCTCCCTTTCAGTCACCTTGGTAGGATCCCCTCCCCTATTTCACGGCTATGGAATGTCTGAGCCCCAGTTCCCCACAGTCCTCATCTCCCAGGGTGAAAATGCTTGCTTCGTACACCCCAATGAGGAGTGGGTGAACTAGTTGAGGCCGCCAAAGCTCCACTGGCCTAGAGACTTGCACAGGGCCTGGTGCAGGCCCTCCTTACACCAAATGGCATAATGAACATTCTTGCTAACAGGTCACAGGGCCACAGTTGATCCCTAGGAGATAGTAGTCACTTGGGGCTCGCTAGATAATGTACTTTGTCATGCAAGCTAGACTGGGGTCCGCATTCCCTAAGTCTACTTAAAGACTGAACAAGTCTGGGGGCTGGAGAGATGGCTCAGTGGTTGAGAGCACTGACTGTTCTTTCGGAGGACCAAGGTTCAATTCCCAGCACCCATGTGGTGGCTAATAACTCCAGTTCCAGGAAATCCAACACCCTCACACAGACACGCATGCAGGAAAGACACCAATTCATATAAGGTAAGAATAAGTAAATCATTTAAAAAAAAAAGATCAGGCAGGTGTGATGGCTTCTTATAATCCTAGCATCTGGGAGATGGGGATGCAGGATTCCTCAGGGCAAGCTGGCTAGGAAGACTAGCCAGAATCATCAAGTTCCAGGTTCAACGTGAGACCCCCGCCTCAATAAATAAAGTAGAAAATGAGGGTACCCAGTGTCAACTTAGGGCCACCATGCACATGTACACACAAGTGCATCCATACACTTGTGAGCATGCACACACACCTGCACACCACACAGGCACATGAAGAAAAGGGCGGGGGGAAGAAATAGTGGTTATTGGTGCTATACCAATAAGATTGCTGGCTCACTGTCACCATAGCAACCAGCATCTGTGTTAACCAGGCTGACCTTATATGGATGGCAATGAACACAGACTCCCTTTTGATTTTCCTCTGTTGGAGACACAAAGGTCAAAAAAAAAAGGGGGGGTGATGGGAAGGGGTCATGGTGCCTACTCTGGCAAACCACCTTTTTTTTCTTTTGCATTTGCCAGCAAGTCGCCCCCTTGATAGACTCTCCCATTTGTTATACTTCCTGTAGCAATACCTGTTGTAGTAAATATTTAACCTCAGTTGGGGGTTTCTACCCCACCTTTGATCATTCAGTTCCCAGATAAAAGGCATACGACTTTTACATTTATGACAAGCCTTTAATGCACTAGAGCCGGGAGGATATCTACCCTCTAAGCTGTGGGCATCTACTTTCCTACCAATAACCCTGAGTTATAACTTACCATGTTTCATCTGGGCCTCTCTTAACTCCATCTGGCCAGCCCTCATGAGTGTGTTTCCATGACCCACCTACCTCATGGCGTCCTCTCCTCTCTCCACCTTCTCTTCTCCCCCCTTTGTGGTCCTGCCTCAGACCCCAAGTCCTGAAACCAAAACCCCACCTAACTCTCTTGTGCCCAGCTATAGGCTGTCAGCATCATTATTTAACCAATAGTTTTAAATTAAGGAGCAAGGTCACATAGCATCACTTGATATAAGTGCAAATTCTCTCATCCCTAGGGGTGACCAGGCCTTAGGGACCAGTATTTAGCATTAAAATACATAGAAAAGGCTAAGACCTCAACAAATACCTTTTTGCTTTATGAGGCTTAAATGGATTAATGTGTATGCTTCGCACTGGAGCATGGGTTAAGCACTCTAGAGGTGACAGAAGCTATTGTTGGGAACTGTCCTAAGTGCTGTGTGCAGGATGCTGTGTGTTCACGTGGTAATTACGCCTGGAGAGTTCTCCTAGAGTCTCTGAGCGGGGCACTGTTGCCTCCTGTGCTTGGATACTTTATACTGAAAGAGTTTTATTTTGTTTTGTTTGAAACAGGGTCTCACTAGGTAGCTTTGGTTAGCCTGAAACTCAATATGTAGACCAGGCTGGCCTCGAACTCATAGGGATCTACCTGCTTCTGCTTCCCCAAGTGCTCGCGATTAAAAGTGTATGCCATCACACCCAGCTTAAAAGTCTTTTTAAAAAGATTTATTTTTATTTTATGTGAGCGTTGTGCCTGCGTGTATGTATGTGCACTGTGTGCCTGCAGTGCCTGAAGAGGCCAGGAGAGGGCATCATATCTCTGGAAACTGGAGTGATAGATGTGTGGATACTGGGAACTGAACCCACAGGAATAGCCAGTGGAGCCATCTCCCTGGCTCCACATTAACTGTCTTTTCTAATCCTCTTGATCTAATGGGGAAGAGTGTCGGTTGCTCTCCTCTGTTTTGTCACAGCTGGAGACGAGTTACGATGATCTCACCTCTCAAGGAGGAAATCAAGGCAGAGCAAAGCCAAGTGACCGCAAGGCCACATGGTCAGGACTTGGATGTCGGCTCTTCTGGTTCAAAACCCAAGTCTCTTTGGCTGCTCTTTAGTTTACTGTATGCCATTAGGAGACGGGAGTGGATATGGAGAACTCTTTGTCTTAACCAAGTGCTTGCACGGTCTGCAGTAAGCACTGACAGAGTTAAAAAATAAGCAAGACTAACAACTGACTGGTGGAGAGGGCTAGCCAGTCCCTCGTCTGTCTGTCCTTATGTCCCCTCCCCCCATCCCCCACCTCTAGAGAGATAGAGGCTAGCACTCTTCCTGTGGGTAAAATAGTCAGGGGAAAGGAGGAGTACTTGTTCACTTGTTGGAGTACTTGCCCAGCGTGCAGCCCTGGTTCAATCCTAGAATCATATAAATTGGGTCTAGAGGTAGACACCTGTAGTCCCAGTACTCAGGAGGTGGAGACAAGAAAATTCAAAGGTCAAAGCTATCCTCATAGTCCGAGGCTAGCCCAAGTTACCTGAGACCCTGTCTCAGAAAGAAAGAGGGGGGAGGGAGTTAGGGATAGAAAGGGAGGGAGAGAGAGAGAGAGAGAGAGAGAGAGAGAGAGAGAGTTTAGAAGACCCTGAGTTCAGTGGCCCAACACTGCAGGTCACTACTGAGTTGAGAAATCCACTACTGTGTGACTGAGCTGTCCCAGGTCTCCTGCGGGAAGCTCTCCTCTTCCCAGTCGTCCTCCCACCCCGACCCCCAACTCAATCACCTGGTCTCTCTGCCACTGCAGTCCAGCCTATGGAGGCCGCCCGTGCTCAGGACCCATGTTTGAGTACCAGATCTGCAACGGTGACGACTGCCCTGGGCCCTACGAGGACTTCCGGGCCCAGCAGTGTGCCAAACGAAACTCCTACTATACCCACCAGGATGCCAAGCACAGCTGGCTACCCTATGAGCCCGATAGTGGTGAGTGGCTCGGCTCTGCCCAACTCCTGGGCATGTTCTCATTCCTGTTCTCCCACCTATCGAGGCCCAAGGACCTGGGGGTGCCATGGTGAACCTGTGGGCAGACTCACCCGAGTCCTTGGATGTGCTTGTGTGTCATGTACTTGCGGAATCCCTGTTGCTGTTGAGGCCACCCTTGCTTATTTGTAAAGCAAGCAGCTTTCGGAGGTGGGCTCCCTCTCCAGGGATGCTTATAGCCCATCACAGAGCTAGGGTCGAGTAAGTACTATTCAGATATCTGTCCTTACCTGCATGCGAAGGCATCTGCCCTATAAAAGAGACAACTGAACAGAACGTTTTAGAGAAAGTAAGACAGATTGCACAGCATCGGTCTTTAATCTTAGCACTCATAAGGCAGAAGCAGGCAGATCTCTGAGAGTTTAACACCACCAGCATGGCCTATATAGCAAGTTCTAAGTCAGTCGGGGATACATAGTGAGATGCTGTCTCAGAAACAAGAAGGAGGGAGGGGGGAGGGAAAGGAGAGAGGGACAGAGGGGAGGAGGGAGGGAGAGAGAAAAGGAGAGAATGAGAGGAAAGAAAGAGAGGAGAGAGAGAGAGAGAGAGAGAGAGAGAGAGAGAGAGAGGAGAGAGAGAGAGTGCAACCCCAGGACTTTCATCACTCTCTAGTACCAGAGGAGTTTCAACCTATAGGCCAGGTTTCTAGGTTTTATGGATAAGACATCCATCCATTTATCAGTCGCTGAAGGTCATTTGAAAGGCAGATAGTTAGGCTGGAGAGATGGCTCAGCGGTTAAGAGCACTGACTGCTCTTCCAGAGGTCCTGAGTTCAACTCCCTGCAACCACATGGTGGCTCACACCATCTGTAATGATTCTGGTGTATTCAAAGACAGCTACAGTGTACTCATATACATTAAATAAATAAAAGAAATCATTAAAGAAAAAAAAAGAAAGAAAGAAAGGCAGGCAGGCAGGCAGGTAGAAACCTGAAGAGAGGGTCTCATGTCGCCCTCCCCCTCTGGCTGCTCTGGAATAGAAATAGGCCTTGGAACTTTGAGTGTCTGATGTGAGAGGACCACACCAAGGCCAACACCTAGTCTTTTTATGCATGTTTAGAGAGAGTTCCTGCTGTGGCACTAGGGCAGGAATGGCCTGGATGCCTGGCTCTTCACGCCTGAGGCTGGAAGGGCTTTGCTGGTGCAGTGGTCCCCAGCTCTTGGATCCCAGGCAGCTCCTATGAGAACAATGTCTTCTCAACCTGAGTTGACTTCAGAACCTGAGCTTAGGCTCATGCAGATTCCTTGGGATACAAGGAACTTCAGAGTCTTGCCAGGGCCAGACTTCTCAGCTCTGCCCTTGCGGAAGCGGGCAGAAACAGGCAGGGGGGTCATGAGTAGGCAGGAGGGGCCAGGAGGGGGCAGGAGGGGGCAGGAGGGGGCAGGAGGGGGCAGGAGGGGGCAGGAGGGGGTAGGACCTTCCTTCTGCCTGGATTCCACCCACTCTGAGGAGCTCACCACTCCTTTGGGGGTGCCAGCTGTCTAAGCAGCTGCCTGCTGGGTCCACTAGAGTGATCCTCTCATTTAGAGGTAAAGACCCTGCAACCAGACCCCACAGGGAATCTGACACTCAAGGAAGTTCTCGAAAGTGGTCTTAGATATTGTGACTCCAAAGTGGAGTCCTATGTGAGGGACCTGGTATCTGGGTGTGATGTCCAAGCACTTGGGAGGCAGGGGCAGGCAGATCTCTGAGTTTGAGGCCAACCTTGAACTACAAATCGAGTTCTAGGACAGCCAGGGCTATCTATACAGAGAAACACTATCTCAAAAAAACAAAAACAAAACCATCTAAAAAGAAGGAGGAGGAGAGGAAGAGAGGAGGAAGAGGAAAAGGAAGAGGAAGAAGAAGGAGGAGGAAGAGAAGGAGAAGAAGAAGGGGAGGAGGAGGGAGGAGGGGGAGGAGGGGGAGGAGGAAGAGGAAGAGGAGGAGGAGAAGGAGAAGGAGAAGGAGGAGGAGGAGGAAGAAGAGGAGGAGGAAACCCAGTCTCTTGGGAGCTTGGAAGCAGGGGCTAACTAAAGGCTGGCTTTGAATCCCTTGCAAGTCACTGGGAGAGGCCTGGGCAGGCAGGGTAAGAAGGTTGAGGGACAGCTGGACATCAGGCTTTTCCCAGGACTTTAGTCCAATTCCAGGAAGTTAGCTAAACCCCCAACCCCGCTTTCTCTAAGAAACACAGCGAGTGTTTATCTGTTCTCTATAACATCCTTTTTAGGACATTGTCAGCTCATAGAGACGCGCGACATTTCATTTTGGGACATACAGTTCTCCTACTGATGTTCCCAGCTAGGCTGCAGAGCCAAAGCAAGACCCAAGTGATTTTGTGGTTACAAGCTGGCTGAGCCACTCCATGTATGGCCTTAAGCATGTTTCTTAGCCTCTGGTCTAGTGTTTCCTCTGAGATTTCAGAACTTGTGTAGGGTGTGGCTCAGTGGTAGAGCACTTGCTTAACATGCATGCGACCCTAGATTTTATCCCCAGTACCACTCAGTGTGTGTGTGTGTGTGTGTGTGTGTGTGTGTGTGTGTGTGAAGGGGGGAGCTTAGTTGGTAAAGTGTTTGCCTTGCAAGTATGTTAACTTGAGTTGATTCCCGGACTCTACATTAAAAAGATAAGTCTTGAGCTGGAGAGATGGCTCAGAAGTTAAGAGCACCTACGGCTCTTCCAGAGGACTCAAGTTTGATTCCCAGCATCATATGATGACGGCCAATATCAGTTTGTAACTCCAATCCCAGGGGTTCCGCTGCCCTCTTCTGGCCGCCACAGGTACTGCACACATATGGTGCACAGACATATGTGTACTCAAAATACCCATATATATTAAAATAAAATAAAATGATAAATCTTTAGGGGGTTGGAGAGATGGTTCAGCAGTTAATTATGCTGACTACTCTTCCAGAGGCCCTGAGTTCAATTCCCAGCACCCACGTGGTGGCTCCCAACCATCTGTAGTGGGTGGGATCCGATGCCCTCTTCTAGTGTGTCTGAAGACAGCGACAGTGTACTCATATACATAAAATTTAAAAAATAAATCCTTAAAAACTAAAATAAGTAACTCTTGGCAGAGTAGCATATACTTGAAGTGTCAACACCAGGAAGATAGGAAAGTTGGGTCCCTGGGTTTACTAGACAGCCAGCCTAGACTGGTTGGCACACTCCCCATCCCGTGAGAGACCCTGTCTCAAAAAAAAAACAAGGTAGAGACTAGGAAGGTGACTCAGTACATAAAGTGCTCACCGTACAATCACTGCATGTGCGTGAGTGTATAAACTCACATATATGCTCATGAGTTTGGATCCGCAGAGCCCAGGTAAAAGCTGGGCACAGTACCCACACATGTATAATGCCAGTACTGAGGGGGTGGGCAGGGACAGGCTGACGCCCGCCAAATCAGCGAACTCAGGTTCACTGAGAGACTCTTTCTCAAAAAATTAGACGTCAAGTGATTGAGGAGGACACCTGATGTCCACCTCTGGCCTCTGCATGCTTGTACACTCAATGTGTGAGCATACAACATTCACGTACATACATGAATACAAACACAAGAGGGTGGCTCCTTAGCAAACACACACACACAGAGACAGAGAGAAGCAACTATGAAGTTACCCATGCTCCTCTAAGTAACCCCTCACTAAAGTTCATGTAAGTGACCCTGATTAAACTCACCGAGTCACTACAGAGTAAGGATATGTCCTCTAATGCTAGAACCTTCCTCACTGGTATGTTGAAATGAGGTGAGTTACGTCATTTGCTAACATTTGCTATTGTTTCTCAAAGGTGTAAATGGGCTTTGGAAGGATCTGGTACCCAGTGAGTATCTGCTAGGTTGACATAGATAGATAGATAGATAGATAGATAGATAGATAGATAGATACATAGATAGATAGATAGATATTGATATATATATAATATATAAATATATTTAATATTATATTAATATAATTTAATTTAATATTTATAATTTACTAATTTAATATAATACTAACTATAAAGCTGTGTGCACTCATTCATGAGAGTGAGTTGAGTGAGTGCTGCTATGCTCAGAGGCCAGAAGGTGTCAGATGCCCTGGAGCTGGAGTTGTTCGGTTGCTAGAGGCTCATCCTGGGTGCTGGGGATTAAACTCAGGTCCTCTGAAAGAGCAGCAAGCATTCTTAACCACTGAGCTGTCTCTCCAGCTCTAAAACTGTTGGTTTAATATTAATGGTTTGTCAATAGATTTTTCTCAGTAAATTGATGATACATTTTACTGATCAGGGATCATGAAAATCAAGGAACCGAGGCTCAAAAGGTCTAGAGACATTTGCCTCAAGTCACAGGACCAAACCATAAATGCCCCAGCAGGGCTCTTCAGCCAGTCCCCCAGACAGAGCTCCCACCACTGCCCCAGAGCTGGCCCTGGACTTCGTGGCTAGACCACATGCTGATGGCATCCTAAGCCATCCCACTCTCTGTCAACCCAGCGCGCTCAGCAAAGTCTCTCTCCTTACAGATGCCCAGAAGTGCGAGCTCATTTGCCGGTCTGCAGACACTGGAGATGTGGTATTTATGAACCAGGTGGTGCATGATGGGACACGCTGCAGCTATCGGGATCCTTACAGCATCTGCGCCCGTGGCGAGTGTGTGGTAGGTATACACTCTGCTGCCTCACGGGGCCTGGGATACTAGGTACTGCTCACTGCCACACCTAGGGGCAGCTAAGGCTGCTGTAGAGGGGTCCCTTCCTGTCCTACACCATTAGAGAAGAGAGATGACCACCTGGGTCACAGGGTGGATTTGGGGGAGTTCTCATGTGCCAGGGTTTCCTCTTTAGGCAGGACCAGGAGTCTCAGGAGGGAGCCATAGGCCAGAGAGGTGGTGGCAGGGAAGCCTCCTTCTGCTGACCTCACCTCTACCGCCCCCCTCCCCCACCCCAGCCTTTTGGTTGCGACAAGGAGGTGGGATCTATGAAGACTGATGACAAGTGTGGCGTCTGCGGTGGAGACAACTCTCACTGCAGGACTGTGAAGGGGACACTGGGAAAGGGGTCCAAGCAGGCAGGTGAGCATGGGTGAGCATGGCTGGGGGTGTGGCTGGGGGTGGGGGCGGGGCACTGGGGAAGGCCTCCCAGCAGGCAGGTGTGCATGGCTTGGGTGCGTATATATGGGGTTCTTCTTGACCAGTGCTGGAGAGGGGAGGGTCCTGGAGCCTGGCTGCAGAACTTCCCAGGCTACCTGTGACTGGGTCCCTGTCTTCCTGGCGTACGAATATGGACTCACAGGAGCATAGAAGCTCAAACCTTTTTTTTTTGGGGGGGGGGGGGGGTTAGGTAACATGGAGGACATGTGCTGAGCTATCTCTTTGACCCCGGGGCTTTTGGTGGGAGCAAGGGGATCATTTTCTATTCTCATTTTAAAAACAAAGTCCGGGACTTTTTTTCCACTTTGAATTTCTGGTCCCTCGAGTTTTTTAGTTTCCACCTGTAATCTTACGAAAGTCACTATAGCGAGGAGCAGCCAATGCTCCTTTACTGTGTGGAGTTAAGTCTGGTCTTCTGGGAGGATTTTACAGCTTTGTCTTACTTTGAAGCAGGGAAGGTTGCTGACCAAGAAAGGCTTGTTTCCAAGCTTGAATCGGTCCAAAAGAGCCGTGTAGGATCTTCCTGGTTGATATCGTCTACAACTCGACAGTAGCTTAGGAAGAAGGGGGTGGGGGTCCGGGGTCGGGGGAAGGGCATGGAGAAAGCCGAAGAGGAGGACACGATGGGAAATTAAAGCATCCGTGCAGGTGGTGGCGACCCCTAGAGGGTACTTGTAGCTATAGCATCTCACATGCCCTCCTGTCCTTGCGCGGCGGGTGGGGCGGTTTCTGGAAGGCTCTGTGTTTGAGAAGTCCTTGTGTTCCCGGCCGGTGCTGTGAGGTAGTGTGGGGTGAAGTGGATGGGTGCTGAGCAGGGAGTCACTCTCTCAGGACTCTTTGCTTTTTTGGATGCCCCTGGGTGGCAGCGGCTCTCAAACAGGTGCAGATCCCGGCGGGTGCCAGGCACATTCAGATTGAGTTGTTGGAGAAGGCTCCCCATCGGATCGGTGAGTGCTGTGTGGGGCCCGGAGGACAGGGAGGGTAGGGATCCTGGAGCAGGCGGGACCTCCCAGAGTTAGATAAAGACAGACAATCCCTTTTAGTTGTTAAATTTATGCTGAATAGCTGAACCACCACAGTAGCTCAAATTTATGGAGGGGAACGCACTTCCATCCCCCTCCGGCCCCCCCGACCCCCCCATCCCTACTTGTTCCCTCGCACCAGGATCAACCACTGTTCAAATTCCCCACTTGAGCAGGTGGCTTCTTCTAAAAAAGTCATTTCTCAGAAAGGCCCAGGCAGCTCCTGCTGCATGGTACACTACCCCAAGAACATAGGTTAGGAGTAACAGTTGTCACAGGATCTCAGTTCTGTGGCCATGGTCGTGGTGGTTGGTTCTTCTACTGGTTGCCTGAACCAAAACAGCCATCAGACGCTGGATGCTGATGGGTCTGTCTGGGAAGTGTGGGTGGTATTGGCAGTTGACTGAGACTGAGGTTGACAAAGCTATGACTAACCCCCAAAAGCAAATCTGGGACTGTTCACTGGATATCTGTCCCTTGGCTATCTGCAATAGCTAGAAAGGGCAAGGTCCCAGGGTGCAAGCACTCTGCCAGCCCCTAACACTACATTGCCCCAAGTCACATGGCCCAAGCACCAGTCGATGGTTAAAAACACAGACTGTCTCTTAATGGAACTGGGCTATGTGAGCCGCCATTTCTACAGTCCACCATACGGGCCCTAGATCCCCATTCTAATACTACTTAAACAGAGTTAAAGAGGTTTCGTGGTTGTTGCACAAACATGAAGCCAAGACAGTTTGAAAGTTAGATCCCCAGCAGCTGGGGAGACAGCCCAGATAGCAGAGTGTTTTCCATGTGAGCCTGAGGACCTGGGTGTGCCCCCCCAGAACCCACACAAAAGCCAGCAGCGCAGTGTGTGCCTACAATCGCAGCTCTGGAGCAGTGCTTGCAAAAGATCCTTGGAGCTGGACCCCGCTGAATTTCTGAGCCTTGTGTTCATCTAGAAACCCTATCTCAAAAATAGGTAGATGGATGGATGGGTGGATGGATGGATGGGTGGATGGATGGATGGATGGATGAGTGGGTGGATGGATGGATGGGTAAATGGGTGGATGGATGGCTGGGTAGATAGATGAGTGGATGGATGGGTGGATGGATGGATGGATGGATGAGTGGGTGGATGGATGGATGGGTGAATGGGTGGATGGATGGCTGGGTAGATAGATGAGTGGGTGGGTGGATGGGTGGATGTATGGGTGGGTGGATGGATGGATGGGTGGATGGATGAGTGGGTGGGTGGATGGGTGGATAGATGGATGGGTGAATGGGTGGATGGGTGAATGGATGAGTGGGTGGATGGATGGATGGGTGGATGGATGGGTAGATGGATGGGTAGATGGGTGGATGGGTAGATGGATGGATGGGTGGATGGATGAGTAGGTGGATGGATGGATGGGTGGATGGGTGAGTAGATGGATAGATGGATAGACGGATAGATATATAGATAGATGTGATGGATGGATGATAGAAAAAGATAGCTAATAGATAGATAGATAGATAGAGATTTATAAGGTAAAGTTACTGAGGAAGACTATAACAAAGATAGATCCCTTGCCTCCACATACACCACACACATATATACACATATATACAAACATGTACATATATAAAACATGTACATGCATACACACACACACACAAACATCAGAACCCCCAAACAGATTAAACTTGAAAAGTCAAATCCAGACGTAGTGGTGCACATCTTTTATCCCAACACCCAAAAAGCAGAAGCAGATGGGTCCCTGGGAGTTCAAGGCCAACCTACATAGCAAATTCCAGACTAGCCAGAGGTACCTGACTAGTGAGACTCTATCTTAAACTAAACTAAAATAAATAAATATTCAAGTTAAAAGCTAGCAAGATGTTCTGAGTTTGAGGCCAGCCTGGTCTACAAAAAAGAGCTAGCAAGATGACTCCATAGGTAGGTAAGCTG
Organism: Rhabdomys pumilio; assembly: GCA_030674055.1. Lineage (NCBI taxonomy): Eukaryota > Metazoa > Chordata > Mammalia > Rodentia > Muridae > Rhabdomys > Rhabdomys pumilio. Next base: position 41,682,797 of record JANHMN010000019.1, read on the forward strand.
AATAACCAGTTTGATCCCTGAGACCCACAAAAAAGGTATAAGGTGAAAGCTGACGTCACAAGGTTGACCTTTGACCCCTACACATAAGCCATGGCATATACCGCCCCCAATACTAGTAAATAAACTATTTTTCAATTTTAAAACTACATGTTAAGACATTAATGCAATGGGAAAGATGTTCTTATCATTTGGTCTGGTCTTGCTTTTACTGAAACCAAATCAGCAGGCAAAACATAGGCCATGTCCAAATGAGATTCCCAAGACATCGTACAGAGTCCAGTGGTGGTATGGCTGTGGCGGGGTTGGGGGGTGGTTGAATGCTGGTGTGTGCTAGGGTTCTCTTGGGGTGGTTGGAAGTATTTTGAGATTACACATGGTGATGATTGAAGGTGCTAAACCATCACCAGGCTGCAAGCTTTAATAGGGTGAATTATACCGTGTGGATTGTGTCTCAATTGCGAACTCAAGAGCACAGCTTGGAACCCCGCCTGGTGGCTGTGGGCAGCGGCTGCTCCTACTTCGGGCAGCGGCTGTGTTTTCCCACGTCAGTCTGTGCTCAGGCAGACCCCCCTCATGGAGAGAATGTAGGCTTCGATATCACAGTGGCAAGTCACAGAGGCCTCTCCAGCCTGATAGCCTACCAAGTCCTGTCAGCTTCCATTTGCACATAACAGACACTAACATGAAATGCAGTGTCTCTTGGCAAGCTCGGCTGTCACAAGAATGTTCACGGTCACCGTTTTAGCTCATTATCAGTAATATGAGACGCTTCAAGCTTCCTGGAGCTGCGTCTCCTCCTGGTACAGCTGCAGTGGCTCCCACCCTTCTGCCTTGAAGGCACCGGAAAGGCCATAGTCCATCCACACAGTGGCTACAGAGAATCCGAGGCCTGAGGCAATTCAGGGCCTTCTCTGGGTTCTGAGTCACTCATCAGGAATGAGACAGAGTGACCCTGGGTCACCAGCACCTGCACCCTTGTCAGCCTGCCCCATGCTACAGTGGACATGACTTTGGGAGACCTAGCCTCAGGTGACTCCTGCCCACTGTGCTCACTAGGAAGTGGGGATTGTGCTATGGGAGTCAGGGGGCAGGGAGGCCATTTACAGTATACCAGTACTGTTCCTTCTGCCATTCTGAAGATGATCCACAATATGAGCTGTCAACCTCTTCTACATGATTCACAGTGTGTCCTAGTTAGGGTTTTACTGCTGCAAACAGACACCGTGACCAAGACAAGTCTTATAAAGGACAACATTTAATTGGGGCTGGCTTACAGGTTCAGAGGTTCAGTCCATTATCATCAAGGTGGGAGCATGGCAGCGTCCAGGCAGGCATGGTGCAGGAGGAGCTGAGAGTTCTACCTCTTCATCTGAAGGCTGCTAGTGGAAGACTGGCTTCCAGGCAGCTAGGGTAAGGGTCTTATAACCCACACCCACAGTGCGCAGTGACATACGTACTCTAACAGGGCCACACTAGTAGTGCCACACCCTGAGGTGAGTATATACAAACCATCACATCCTCCAAGAAGGTCACATCTCCTAATAGTGCCACTTTTATGGGTCAAGCATTCAGACACATAAATCATTGGGGGACATTCCTATTCAAACCACCATAGTGTACAACCTGTGTGGGCGTGAGTGCAAGCAATAACTCACATTTGTGTGCCCATGTGTGTGAGTATATGATTGTGTGCATGCATGTGTGCATGGACGTAAGAACATGCGTGGTCCCAGCCAGGGTAGGAGCTCTCTGCAGAAGCCCAGGGTGGGCAGCCGTCCTAATAATGAAAGTCAAGTTTCTGACCAAACTGGAACCAAGTTTTTATCCATTATCTTGTCTAGTCACTATGGCAACCTATAAAGGATGACGTTATCTGGTTTTTGTATTTGAGGAAACTGAGGGCACAGAATAGTTAGGTAGTTAGTTGATGATTGAGAGGTATTAACTTCCCGGGGCTGGATTACAGGGTCACATTTGTCTTTGCCCCCTCTGGGATATGGGGTGGACAGCCAAGTGACTGCCACCATAGCTGCTGTGAGCTGTGTAAGTGGTTAAAGTCAATGAGGTGATTTGAACCTTGACCTGGCCTCAATGGCAGCTCCGCCTTAGCCTCAGTGATCTGGAGCTGGGAGATGCCTGAGGGCTTGGGTGGTCAGGAGGTGGGGGCAGGGTGGTGGCACTCCAGCTTGCCTTTGCCCTACCTGTGGTCACTATCCTGGGATTTGGCCGAGCTGCAGCCCACTGTGTGTCCAGACTGAGTGCCTGCCCCCTCCCAATGAAGCCTCTGAGCCCATCTGTGCTCATGATGCCCCTTAGGATCCGGCAAAATGTAAGCGCCAGCTGAGCACACGGCATGAGATTGGTGTGTTTGGATTGCTCCCTTAGATGATAGGGACTCCCGGGGTTCCTTTCTCTGACACCCCAGGCCTCCCCCAGGGCAGAGACCCATGCTGCTGCTTCTCCCCAGCCTTGGTGACACAGAGTATGCATGTGCACAGTCTCCACCTTCCTCAGTAATAAGCTGCCTGTTACTCTCCAACAGGAACCATAATGAGTTGATTTTGAGAGTTTTATTGACGATTGAACCCGGGGCCTGGCACATGCTAGGCGGGTGCTCTGTCCCTGAGCCACACCCCAACCCTTTTTAGGTAGAGTATTGAGAGGGTTTCACTGAATAGCCTAGGCTGGCCTGAACTTTCAGGGAATCCTCCCACCCCGGACTCCCTATTACTGGGATAATAGGTGTGTATTATCATATCTGACCTTACAAGCATTCTTTAAATCTTCTCTGTGCCAGTCAAGGACTCCCAAATGGGAGGCTTACTGTCAGGATACTGGGAACAACAGGCATCTATAATCTCAGCAATGTATATAGTATATATACATTGTATATGTGTGTATATATATGTATATTATATGTATATGTATATACATATGTGTATGTGTTTATATGTATATACACATATATATATATGTACACACATATATATATATATTCTCAGCATGTACATAGCCTCATATATATGTGTGTGTGTACATATACATTATATATATATATATATATATATATATATATATATATATATTTTTGTTTCTCAGCATGTACATAGCCTCAGCAATATATATAGCCAGTACATGTCACAGGATGCTGAGGCTGTTACATACATGAGTTCCTTCCCTTTCACTGTCTGGGAATGTATATGTGTGCAACTGTGTGTGTGTGTGTGTGTGTGTGTGTGTGTGTGTGTGTGTTGGGGGTTATTGTAAGATCTACCCGAAGAAACAACTCTGTGTGCTGGCTGCAGTAATCAGTCTCACGTTGTAGAGGTCAAACAGGCTGCACGGTGACTAAGTCACTTCCCTGTGAGGCTCGCCCGCCTGTGCTCTGAGCTTTGCTATAGATCCTTCAGGGACAGCAGCGTCTCTGAAGGCTGGGCAATTAAAGGAGGTTTTCTGAAAGAGGTTAAACTGAGCCGTAACTATGGGTGGCCATTAGTCATTAGAGGGGCTCGCGTGGGATCAGTAGTATACCTCTGGGCTCAGAGGCAGGTCTTGTTTGCAGAGGGCTCCTGGGTGGTCCTGATGGGAGAGCCCAAAGGGATAAAGAGACAGGAAACATGAGGAGGGGCCTCCTGGAATGTCCTTGGATGTCAGAGTCTAGGCCCCTATAGAAAGAAATAGAAATTTCTGTCCCTCTCCACTGGACAGCGGTGAAGAACCAGGTGACTGGAAGCTTCATCCTCAACCCCAAGGGCAAGGAAGCCTCTAGCAGAACCTTCATTGCGCTGGGCCTGGAATGGGAGCATGCAGCAGAGGACACCAAGGATAGCCTCAGAACCAACGGGCCGTTGCCTGAAGCCATCGCCGTCCTGGTGAGCCTCCTTGCCTGAAGCGGCCTTCTCTGTCCCTTTTGCCTACTATTTGATCAGTACATTTAAAAATGGCCTTTCCCAGGTGTGTTGAGGGCAGCTGCGTCAGCTTTTTGCTCCTTCACTTGGGGGTGGGAAATGAAGTCTGGAGGGGGAGTCCTGTGAAGCTAGGGTTGGCTCCCTATCCTCACAGCACCCCCCAGCATCCACAAGCATTGCGCCATGGCCATAGGTGTGAGGCCTAAGGTGGTTTGGGACCCTTAAGGCAGCTGGCATGAAGAGACCATGGCAGCACCAGCTTCTGAGGTGGGGGGCAGGGCCATTACCCTCACTGGGGTCCATTGCTGCCCTATGCTGTGTCTGGGCTCGTGGAGCAGGGATTGGTAATTCAGATTGGCCTAGTTCTGTCAGCATGTCCTCAGCCTGAGCTGATGGCTCTGCTCTCGGTGTTGGCGTCGCTGGTCAGTGGCGTTCCGGAGGGTAAATTCTGAGGCTGCCGGTGTTGGCGTACAACTTTTATCTGGCACGTACTTTCCTTTCCATTCACCTTGTATTTGGGATCGCCCATGTCTGGGGCCAGCTGATGTTTGCTCAGGGTGCCAAGGCTGTCTAAGGGAGAACAAGCAGTCTCAACAAAGGATGCTGAGGCAACAGGATACCTACATGTAAAAGGCTGAAGTCAGACCTTTTCCCCTCATGCCGTATACAAGTGACTTAAAATTGATCCAAGACCTAAACGTAAGCATGATGGCCTGTCACTCTTCAGAAGGAAGTGGTGTGTTTTCATGACCTTCCATTCTTCAGTAACAAGATAAGCAGCAAAAGAAGTGAGACATCGCCGGGCGGTGGTGGCGCACACCTTTAATCCCAGCACTTGGGAGGCAGAGGCAGGCGGATTTCTGAGTTCGAGGCCAGCCTGGTCTACAGAGTGAGTTCTAGGATAGCCAGGGCTATATAGAGAAACCCTGTCTTGAAAAACAAACAAACAAACAAACAAACAGAAGTAAAAATAACCAGGCACAGGGGCACACACCACTTGGAAGGTGGGCTACATGAGTCCTTGTCTTTAAAAGAAGAAGAAGAGGAGGAGAAGGAGAAAAGAGAGAGGAGGGTGGGGATGTAGCTCACTTGGTAGAACGGTTGCCAAGTGTACGTGAAGCCACTGGTTCCACCCTCAGTACCAAGCAGGGAGGTTCCTACCTGTGATCAGAAGTTCAAAGTCACCTTGCTCTACATAGTAAATTCAAGACCAACATGGGCAATTTGAGACACAAGAAGTGTGGAGGGGTGGAGAAAAGGAAGTGGGAAGAGGAAAGATTAAAGAGGTTGCTTACTGGCAGCCAGGTTGAAGTTTTTGAATACCCAAAAACTTTGGCCATTGGATGTCATCTTTGAATATAGGTCTCATGGGCCTCGTATTGGCTGCTGTAGGGCTCGGTACATACATAGCAGGTGCTTAGTCTGGGAAGTGGGAGTTTGTGAGTGTCCCACCTACTCCAGCTAGGTACTGAGTTGCATATTTTAATAGAGTTAATTACACAGTATGGATCATGTCTTAGCTGCAAACCCCAAAGCATGATTAGAAACCCCATATGGCAGCTGCTTTCCTTGAACCCCCTGCTGACCCTACTTCTATCTCTGGCCTTGTGCTGCCCCCTTTGTGTCTCCCCTCCAGGTTCTCCCCCCGGCTGAAGGTAAACCTCGAGGTAGCCTAGCCTACAAGTATGTTATCCACGAGGACCTGCTGCCCCTCATCGGGAGCAATAATGTGCTCCTGGAAGAGACGGACACCTATGAATGGGCTCTCAAGAGCTGGTCTCCCTGCAGCAAGGCCTGTGGAGGAGGTATCGGCTATTGCGGCCCTGTGGTTCCTTATGGGGAGTGGCGGGGGTTGGGGAGAATGGACCAGAGACTGCTAGGAGTCTAGAAGATGTGTCTCAGTATGTCCTTGAAGATCTCCCATGCCTACAAGCAATTGCGTGCAGGGCGTTGGGAGAAGCTGGGACTGCAGAACAGGCTGTCTGTTCAACTGTCCAAAGCCACTTCTGCACCGGTGACAGAGGGAGTCCTATAGAATGTTACATGCCCAAGATAGAGGGCTGGGGCATGAAGGGAGAGTGACTTCTAGAAAGCAGGCTCTTTGAAAAGTCACCCTGAGGGCAGGAGGCCTGGAGCTGGCCCACAACAGCCTGACTTTCACAGGAATCCAGTTCACTAAATACGGCTGCCGGCGCCGCAGGGACCACCACATGGTGCAGCGGCACCTGTGTGACCATAAAAAGAGACCCAAGCCTATTCGACGGCGTTGCAACCAGCACCCGTGTCCCCAGCCCACGTGAGTCTTTCAGGGGAGCAAAGTCTGATCCCTGCCTCTCTCCACCTTGGCCCACAAGGAAAAGTAGCTAAAGTTACTGTCTTAGTCTTCCTCATGCTAAAGCCTGCAGCCCCAGGTCTTTCGGGGATACACCACAGCCCACAAGAGGCACTGTGGCTACCCTCCAGGGCCAGCCATCCTTGTTGGGTTTCTGCATTGCCAACCCACACAGCTAGAAAGGATGGCACCACTAGGTTTGTCCCCCAGCTGATAACCATTCACAGATAGGGCCTGGGCTTTCTGCTGGCAAAGCAGGGGACTCATGTCTCTGGGCAAGAATAGAATCTACTGCCTTTTCTTTCTCTACTCGGTCCCTGGGAGTCCAGCCTTCAGCATGGTCTAATCCCTGGTTAAGATTCCCTAGCCTGTGTTGCAGGCTGTTCAGAGCCCAAGGGATTATTTTTAGGATTATTCAAGAGTCTGAAGGGAGAGGTTTGGGCTGGGCTTGAGAACTCAGGATTGATCCCCCTCAGCCTGGGGCAGTGCTGCCCAGGGACTCCCGGAAAGGAAAGGTGGGATTAGCTGCTTAGTAGGAAACTGCAGAGGGTCTTTGCCACATTCTTGCTCCCTGGGAGTCCCCCCTGGCTGAGGATCTCCAGGGCTGGACATGTGATCTGGGGCCGGTGTGGGAATTGACAGCTAGGAGTAGTCTACTGTGATCTTCTGGGGCACGAGCAGGCAAGGACTGTGTCATCCCCTCTGTCTGCTTCCTCAGACCCCTTTGTTATTTTCCGCTGTCACTCAGGACTTCCTACACTGTGATCGTGAGGCATGTGTGCAGGACTAACTGTGTAAGACCCTATCCTAAGATCTTAGGGCTTGCTAAGGGCAGTTCTTTCTTCTCCACTGCTCCCTCCCATCCCTTCCCTCCTCCTCTTTTCCTTCTTCTTCCCTCTCCTTCTCTCTCTCTCTCTCTCTCTCTCTCTCTCTCTCTCTCGTGTGTGTGTGTGTGTGTGTGTGTGTGTGTGTGTGTGCGCGTGCGTGCGCTGAGATCACAGGCATATGCCATCACAACCTGGCAAGATTTTTTCTTTTTTTTAAAAGAAAGGGATTGACTTTGAGAATGTGCTTCCCACTCCAGTTAGCGAAAAGACAAGGAGTTGGGGCTCCCTTCTCTCTACCCCTGGGATGCTTAGGCTGCTGCCTAACTCATGTCTGGCTCTGCTTGCTGAGAAGTTTGCAGGACCCCCCCACACACACACACACACAAACAGGACACACCCCC
>JANHMN010000019.1:41690274-41719419 GCA_030674055.1 Rhabdomys pumilio
GCAAACACACACACACACACAAACAGGACACACCCCCTGCAAACATACACACACACACACACAAACAGGACACACCCCCTACAAACACACACACACACACTATAGAGCTGTAGGTACTGAAGTCCTGTGGGTGTTGAGAGCAGTCTTAGTAGCACTCTTGTCCCCAGCTGAGGGGACATCTACAAGAAGTGTGGCTTTGGTGTGTTTAAGGACAACCCTGAGTTTTAACATCCACTCCAGTTCCTGCAGATGGTAGCTCTGAACTCTAAAGAGTTCTAAAGCAATCCCGATGTAAGCATGGGGAAACTGAGGCTTGGTGGCGTTAACAGCTTGCCCAAAGACACTCGAGGGGTCAGCATTTTAATAGGTACCTTTCCCTTACCCAAGGAGACAGCAAGAGAGACTAATGATCTCCCAGAAGCCAGCTAGCCAGGCAGTAGCACTCTAAAGCACTTGCCTTCTCTGGTGGGATGCGGCCCCAAGGGAAGTGTCTCCATGGTCCCATCTCCCTCTACCTCTGTCCTGTCTGTCTCCAGGTGGGTGACAGAAGAGTGGGGTGCCTGCAGCCGGAGCTGTGGGAAGTTGGGGCTGCAGACCCGGGGGGTGCAGTGCCTGCTGCCTCTCTCCAACGGCACCCACAAGGCCGTGCCAGCCAAGGCTTGCCTAGGTAACCGGCCAGAGGCCAAGAGGCCATGCCTCCGTGTGCCCTGCCCAGCCCAGTGGCGGACAGGAGCCTGGTCCCAGGTGAGTGGTTCTTGTAGAGTGGGTGGAAGCGCGTGGGCTAGAAACGGGGGTGGGTCGGGGAGGAGTCTGAGGAGGTTCTAGTGCACCGATGGCTGACATTTCTCAGAAAGAGAGCAGCCCCCTGGCGCGCTATGCATGATGGTTCTTCGCTAGGCTCCTCCCTCCATTCTCATCTCCTCTAAGCTGCGTGTCCCCAAGTCATAGAGGAGGAAATGAAGACACATTCTTGGTGTTCCAGAAACTTTTACTGAGCCACGACTGTTTGCCAGATGTTATTCAAGGAAGGTTGGAAGCCTAGCGTCACTGGGCAGGTTGATCAGTCCAGTGAGGGAACAAGACAGATAAACGGGCCAATAACAGATGTTACACGCCACAAGCTGCACCTGCAAGGGTTTCTGGGGATGCAACAGGCACAAAGGGGGATGAGTCATGTGTCCCTTGGTTCCCTTTGGTTCCGTAACACGTGTAGCTTGATCAGTGGTCACATGCCCCAATACAAGTTCTTTCTGGCCCTGCTTGAGAGCCTGTAGGCGGTGCCTAAAAGTGACCCAGTCACGTGGGGCAATAGGGCTTTCTCAGAGACCCTGCCCTGCCACCCCAGTGCCGCCCAGTCCATTTATCAGTCAAGAGTGTGTCGCTACAAGAACAGGGTGTGGATGGCATGTGATAACCTTGCACACAGAGGTCAGGTCAGTTCGCTTTCTGTCCTTGACTGACACTTCTCCTGGGAAGAGGACTCTGTAGACACACGCTTGCAAAGTGGTGTTGGGTAAAGGGAGCCCCAACTTTATTGCGGGTCTGTCCCCCAGCTCTCCTGGTTTACAGAAGTGGAAACTGGGCCAGTGTGTCAGCAAGAGTCACAACCCAGGCTCCTGCAAGCCCTGGGCAGGTCATGTCATGTGGTAGGGTCAGATCAGAGGAGGCTGCCAGAGCAGAGCATAAAACAGTTGAGAATTGGGCGTAGAGTGGAGACTGTAAACACAGGAGGCAGGTGATGAAACGGCCCCCAAAAGGCCTCATCTGAGACACAGTTCAAACTGCAATGATCTAGAGAGTTTCTTCACACTGTCTCAGGAGGACCTGACAGAGGCAGGTCCTGGTGAGGTTACAGGTTTTGCAAGTCTGTCTGATTGAGTGAAGACAATATAGCAGACTTCTTGGCACTCTTTTGGCCCGAGTTCCTTCTCCTTCTCCTTCTCCCCCTCTCCTCCCCTTTCCCCTCCCCCGCCCCCATCTCTCCTGACTACTTTGTCACTGGCATTATGGCTCTTGGCTTTCCTGCTCCTATACAGTGCTCTGTCACCTGCGGAGAAGGCATCCAGCAACGGCAGGTGGTATGCAGGAACAGCTCCAATGCCCTCGGGCCCTGCGAGGGGGTCAAGCCAGACACTGTGCAAGTCTGCAGTCTGCCTGCCTGTGGAGGTGAGCAGATGGGATGTGGAGGCCCAGTCCCTTCATTCCTCTGGGTTCCTGGCCCTTTGAAAATCCAAAGACAGGTTGGGCATCCTTAATCCAAAATCCCAAATGCTTCCAAATCCAGAACATCTGGAGGGCTGGCAGGCTGCCACGGATGGAAGATTCCATTCCTGACTGCAGAGGATGTGTTGGGATCGAACTTTCACTACCCAGCTAGCCAGCCTCCTAGAGAAGAAAAGAGACCTTCCAAGACTCTTACACTCTTACATACAAACCTCATTTCACTTCCCAAATCATTTAAAACGTTATACAAAATTACCTGCCACACTTCGGGCCTAAGAAACCAATGGGACCATCCAGACGGCTCAGTGGATAAAGGCACTTGCTGCCAAGCCGAGGTCCCACACAGTGGAAACAGAGAGTTGACCCCTCCAAAGCTGTCCTCCGACCTCTGCAGATGCCCTGCGGCACACAAAACCCACACTGGCACACACACGACAAAATGCAAAAAGAAACAGTAAATGCACCCCAGGATTAGATCTGGGTCTCACCTCCAAGAGTCCTCATTAAGTCTATGCAAATATTCCAAATCTCAAGGGAAAGTGGGAGGGCTTCTGGTCCCAAGCATTCTAGATAAAGGGGGCTCACCCATATATACTAGAACTGCGTCTCTGTTCACAGGAGACCGCCAGAACTCTACAGTGAAGGCGGAGGTCCAGGACCCTGTGACCAAAGTAGGACCCTGGGAACCCCAATCCAGGCCCCTGACTCCCACAGACAGGATCTCAACAAGTAAGTATAGCCATGGGCCCTTCCCCTCCCCCAACTTTTCATACATCCCAGGGTTTGGAGCATGGCAGTGGAACAGACATAGTGCCCACCTATGAGGGTGGCCTCAGAGAGTACAAATGATGTCACTCTAATCCATGATCTTTTCTGTGAATCCCATTTGGTCCCAAGAGTTTTGGTCCTAAGTCTGGGGTTATTCCTGTGAGGGCCAAACCTGATACAGACTAAAACAGAAATCGCATAGGCTTCTGCTGAAGGGACATTGCCATGTTTGGTGACAAGGTACTGTCCCACTGTTTGTGAGGGTGTCCTGTTTTATAAATCTAGAAAAGCATGCCCCAGAGCTCTGACTTCTCATCTTATCTGCACTTCCACACTTTTGGGAACTGTGGTCATAGACAGGAGCTGCTTTCCCAGGGCAGCTGAGAGGATGAACCATGGGAGTAAACCAGTGTCCTCTGCTGCTGTGGTGAGCTCATCACAAGGGTAGCAATTAATTCACCCTGTGGTCTCTGTGAATAAAGACTTGCCCTGAACCTGCTATGGTACACTCCCTAGTTAACAGAGTCTTCCCGCCCCACCCTCCCCCGCAACTGTCTAGTAAGATAATTTGCAGAAAGATGAGACTCCAGTGCTAGTTAAAGGATGTGACCTCAGGCAACCCTTTGACCTTTCCGCTTCTCCTCAAAACAGAAGCTGGGCAAATTCCTCAAAGCAGAAGTTGGTGGTCTGATTCTGGGTCTGAAGCTTTGGCGCCATCTAGTGACCATTGGCTTCCATTGTCTCTGCTCCAGAGCCTAGCTATCCGGGATATTTGCCTGGGTCCAATCACAGAAGCATTTTAGAACAGTTCAACCTCAGTATTCTTGATTGAGATTTAGTGAGAGGCTTTTTTTTTTTTTTCCGAGACAGGGTTTCTCTGTGTAGCCCTGGCTGTCCTGGAACTCACTCTGTAGACCAGGCTGGCCTCGAACTCAGAAATCCGCCTGCCTCTGCCTCCCAAGTGCTGGGATTAAAGGCATGCGCCACCACTGCCCAGCTAGTGAGAGGCTTTTAATGATCCATCTGCACCCCCAACAAGTGGCTGGATGTTGATCTGCTGGTTACAGGAGAGCTGGATCTTAGCTGCAGGGGTAATTGGATAGCTAGGAGAGTCAGGGGCTCCATCTTCTTTCTAGAGCAGGGTTCTCATGTTTGGTTGAATCTAGACTTAGCTCAATACCTAGGCCCTAGCCCAGACTCCCCAGGTAGAGCTTCCTGGGTGAAGACCAACATAGCTGAGTATGTGGTTGGACCAGACAGAGCTATGTAGCTCTTCCTATACACTGGAAGTTATTGGAAGGTTCTGCTCCACCGTAGGGTTCTGCTCAGTAGGTCTGCATGGAGTTTGACAATTGGCCTCACCACCAAGGTTCTAGTGATGCTGATACTGTATTTGGGGGTGGGAAGCGGTTGAGTTTCTCTTCCCTGTGGAAGGGTTCTGACCTGGGTGGAATGAACTTTGTAGTGATTCCAGCCTGGACAGAAGGAAGAAAGGGGTCCCCTCCTGATGGGCACCCCTCTGCCTCTGTGTATGTACAGTGGAGCCCTGTGTGGGAGACAGATCCATCTTCTGCCAGATGGAAGCATTGGACCGATACTGCACCATCCCTGGCTACCACCGGCTGTGCTGTGAATCTTGCATAAAGAAGGCCTCAGGCCCCGATATCAGCCTGGCCACACTACCCACCTTCTCCACTCCTGGGAGTCTCTTGCCAGAACCCAGGGCTACCCAGGAGGATGATGTGGAATCTCCAAGGGGGCCAACCAGACTGGAAGATCATTGGCAAAGCCAGCCCACGCAGCTATCAGAGGTGGTGGATAGGATCTCCTCAGTGACTCAACATCCGGTCACCCCTCAGATGCTAAGCCCTAAAGAGTTTGAGGGCAATTCTCCCTCCAACCCACGGGGCTCGCCTTGGGACCAGACCCAAACAGTTGTGCCAACCTCTGAGGGACAAGGACAGTCCAGGGAGGAACCAGGACATGGAGGCACCAGCCTTCCTGATACCTCCCCAGTGACATGAACCCACCCCCCTGGTCATGTTTACACTCCACATGTGGTCCCAGTGATCCTGGCTCAGAGAACTCAAGCACAGGAGACAGGAAGTAGCACAGGTCTCCTTTTAAATTATTTGCGCTCTTGTTCTGTTTGGGGCTGTGACACTCTTTACTCCCGTGACAGGGTTGGGGAAGTAAAGGAAGAACAGGCACTGCCCTAACCAGAAATACCTCAGCCAGCAGAGCCCAGGCTCCCCTTCCAAGGGTTTTCTGTGATTTGTTCCTCTAGGCTCAGTAATGCCCCTTCCCATTGCCACTAGGCCTGGATAGGGCTGAAGCTCATACAGAGGCCTGTCAGAGATTCTTGCTTGTCCGTGACTTCTGACTAGCAGGGAGGCCTGCACGGGCACACACACATACCCCAGAGACAAAGCAGGGCTCAGGAGGTAGGGCTGCACACAAGGCAGACTTGGGAAGGGTCTAGGATGGATGCAGAGGTGAGGCTTCTCGGCTGCAAGGTCGGGCAGGGGAGAGTTCTCAGGCCTGGCTCTTGTCGGCTGAGGGCTGCTAATCCCAGGTAGAGATCAGTTCACCTTTGCCGGCCACAGTGACCCACTCTTTCCCTGTAAATGTCACTGCTGGTGACTCTAGGTAACAGACTGACCTCCTAGTGTCCCACCCAAGCCACCAGAAGAGAAGGCCCAGATACACAGCTTCAGCATCCAGGAGTTTCCAAGCCGGGGCTTTGATCCCTGGTTGGACCAGGAGCAGTGACTTCAGTCATCACTTGGGCTTGCAGGAGGCTCAGCTTGAAAGGTGGCCACTGGAAAGATGTCACTTCCAAGACTGTCCCCCTCAGCCATCATTCTCTGCTGAAACCTACTCCTGCTGGAGTTGGGGGGGAGGGGGTCTTCCCTGTGTGATGCTCAGAAGGTCAGTCAGGTGGGTCCCATAGTCAGTCTAGTGGGTCCCACTAGAGAATCCACTCAGCTGGACCGTGCAGACGGCCTGGGCAGGATGCCAGCTGCTGCTGCTCCTCGGTTAGGGTAGGGAAGATGCGCAGAGCACTTTCCATGGCCCTCAGGCTCTCAGGAAATTGCCTAGATCCTCATTTTGAGGGTCAGTGACAGAGGTGCTTGTCTATCTGCCTTCCTCAGCTGGAGGAAGGAAAGCTCCCCCCAACCTCCCAACCCCCAGCCTGCAAGCTCTGTGAAGAGAAGGAATGCTGGGAACTCTGCATGCTCTTCCCACTCCTGCTTCCCCGCTCTGCAGGTGGCTGGAGCTACCCTGAGTCAAGTCATGCGTGGACTGGCCTGGAGATTCTGATTTTTAAAACGTTACCTATTTATTAATATTGCCCTTGGTGTTTTTGTTTTAGACCGCAAACATAACGTGATGCTGTGGTGTGTGTGTGTGTGTGTGTGTGTGTGTGTGTGTGTGTGTATTTTCTGTTTTGGAAGATGGAGACAGTGTAGCCAGTGCTCTAATAGCTGAGCCCAACAGTTGTAAGGTAATTGCAAGTGGGAACAAGGAAAGGCCACCAAAGACCTGAATGACTCTGGGCAAGTTACCACACCAAGGGTGGAGATGGCTGGGTGGTAGGTTTGAGGCTACCCCTAAAAAGTATTTTAATGGTTAGAGCTTTGCAACCCTACGAAGGGTAGTTTCCTTGGAAGGTGGTAACACAGTTTTTTCTTGGAAAGATCCAAGCAGAATCTGGGTGCCAAGCAGGAAGAAGGGTCGTGGTGTGTCTTACTGAACAAGAAGAGCTGAGGTGAGCTCACTGTGTGTTAAAGTACCAGTTCACTGGGCTGGAGAGAATGTTTAGTGAGACCCTGGGTTTAACCCCACAGCCAAGAGAGAAAGGGGCTGCTTGAAGGGTGAATCAATCCATGTCTTGATTTGTGTCAATAATCTATTACTACACCGGCTCTTCCCTGACAATTTTAAGGACCCTGGCTAAGACTATACAGACAACCCTCTACTCCCAGCTAGAGCACATGCCTCTTCCAACCTGCAGGCATTTCCCATGCCAGTTTAGACTCCACAACCAAGCACCATCTCCACTCCTTGACAGACTGCCTGCTCCAGGGAGCTGCCTCTCTAGAGACAGCCACGGGGGCCTGGGAGTTCACATCTCAGAGGACCAACCTAGGGAGATGCTTTTAGAGGCCTCAGCTCTGGCAGTGGTCTGACTTTTTGAACGTACTTCAGAGTATGTGTCCCCAGCTTGTGCTCACAGCAGACATTACTAGTCCATCACTGAACTTTTACCCTGCATAGCTCTGGGCAGTGGCCAGTGGATCTGTCTAAAATGTTATACAACCCTGGGAACATTTCCTAGATGCTCAATTAACATCTAGGGAGAAGTGAGACACATGGAAACAGAGCTTCAGTACCCCGATCAAGGAAGAGAGGCCAGAAACCAGCCCAGGGGATCTCCAGGGCCTCCCTGCATCCTAAAGTGTTCCACAGAGTCCAGGCTGGAAATGAGGCTTCTCAGAGCAGTCCTCATTGTCCAGCATCCCTGGGGTCCCTGAGCCTGTCTGCACACTCTAAATAGTGAGTGTGCTGGGTATATGGCTCAGATGGTAGTGGCGCGCTGGTAAGTTTCTCTCAGCTTGACACAAACCTAGACATATCTGGGAAAAGGGAATTGTCTCCATCATAGTGGCCTGTGGGCATGTCTGTGGGGTCAATTTCTTGATAAATGATTGACAGAAGAGGGCCCAGACCTTTGTGGCCAGTGCCACCCACCCCTGGGCAGACAGTTCTAGATAGTATAAGAAAGCAAGCTGAACATGACAGAAAAATGCTTTCCTCCATGGTTCCTGCCTCTGCCCTGACTTCCCCAATGATCGACTGATCCGGACATATAAGCCAAACAAATTCTTTCATTCCCAAGTCACGTTTGGCCAATGTTTTATACAAACAACAGGAAAGCAAGCAGATGCATCTAGCCTGCAGGAAAGCCTGTTTGCAGCCCATAAACTAGACGGTAGTGCACACCTGCAATCCCAGCACCACTTTGGGAGGTGGAATCAGGAGGAACCAAAATTTAAGGTCATCTGCTTATATAGTTTGAGGCAGTCTGAGACCTTACCTCATTTATCTGGACCACCTTAAAAAACAGCATACCTGAAAAATGGGCGGTTACTTCCCTTCCCTGGGGCTTTTGCTACTGCAAAATATAAAAAACTGAGGTAAGGACTCACCAGGTGGCTGGATCTTTTCCCAGCCTGGAGGTCTGTGAGTCAGACACAAGAGTGGACAGCCAGAGCCTGCAGTGAAGCCGGGCAGGGGTCTTGAACTCCAGGCGAACCGTGAAAACCAGGTGTGCTGCCGGAGAGCTTTTGCTAAGAACAAGAACCGGGTGTTTCCATCCTGTCCAGAGCAGACTTGGTGTTAAGCGTTCCAAATGAGAACTACAGCCCTCTCTGGGCCTCAGCTGCTTTTTGATCTGTGTGCTGATTAGAAGCATGGGTCATTAGGGCCTGTTAAATCCAGCACTGTGCTTAGCACTTAGCATGGATTATCTCTGAGTCCTCTTGATAAAAATCACTGCAGTTCTTATGTGCATGTGTTTGGAGGTCAGAGGACAACCCCAGGCTGGTCCGAGAGCTTCCAGGGAGTCTCCCGCCCCTGTCTCCCATCTCTACATAGAAATGCTGGGGTAACAAGCGTACACTGCGTGCCTAGTTTTCCTTTGGGTTCTGAGTATCCAAACGGGTTACTTCTTTAAGCCTCTTATCTAGTTGTAACAAAAGTATCTACCTCTTGAAAGTTCTGTGTGGCTGAAACATCTGAGAGTTGAAGGTGAAGAGCCAGGCTTGGTTGTACACGCCATAGTCCCAGCCCACAGGAACAGAAGCATCAAGAGTTCAAGACCATGCTCTGATACAGAGTTTGCAGCCAGACTATGGGACGAACTTCCCTGCCATTGATGTCCCCGTTTTTATCTACTGCAGTGGAATAGGGAAGGGCCTGGTGGTTGAGCAAGCGGACTGGGAGGGAGAAGCCAGGGAATGGAACATTCCTATGTGTGTGCACAGAGTTATCTTTGTTGTCGTACTCTCAGACTCTTCTAATTAACACTCCCCAACGTGGGGTCAGAATGTTAGGGTAGCAGAATAGATGAACTTAGGTGGTGCAGAGAAACATTGTATTTATTTATTTTTATTTTTTTAGACTACGTGGTTTTTTTTTTTAATTTACATTATTTTTTATTTCATATTGTTTCCCTTCCCCCAAGCCCTTCCCTCCCCACCACCCCCTACTTTATTTTTTATATTTTATTTTCTGTGTGTGCGTGTGTGTGTGTGTGTGTGTGTGTGTGTGTGCAATTAGGGACAGGCGAGCTCTGGCATAGAAGTGGGAGCCATAGAACTTGCAAGGCATCTGCTTCTCTTTCTACCATGTAGTCCCTCCCTGGGGAATCTGACTCTAGTCACCAGGTCTGGCAGCAAGTGCCCTTACCCACCAAGCCATCTTGCCAGTCCCAGTATTCACGTACGAGAAAAACTTTTATAAACAACACACCAAAAACTACGAAGCAGAGAGACTATTGCTTGAAACTAAATTATATCTAGGAATAAAATGGGTAAATTGAAAGAAATATTAGGGATATTAAAAAAAATAGGTAATAAACAGTTGTAACAAAATTCACCAGCGTTGGGGGGGGGGGGAAGCGAGGGATGGCCCAGATTTGGGAACGAAGGGCTCTCCTCTGGAACTGAGACCAGAACTCTGATGATGAAGATTCTAATTCTAGAAACTTCTATCTAGCGCTACATCTTTCGGTTAGTTGTGGGTTCTTTTGTTGACATGTGACACAGAACTCTGTTGTTGTGCTTCTGCCATGCTTATCCCAAGAGAAACATCATATGCACCAGGCAGAAGTGGAACCCACTCAACATCCTGTATCAAGGGATAAATGCATCAATAGCAAGGTCTAAGGGCAGGACAGGGCAGGACAGGGCATGTAGCTCAGTGGTAGAGTACTTTCTTAGCAAGTGCAGGTATCTAGTTAGGGTTTCACTGCTGTGAACAGATACCATGACCAAGGCAACTCTTATAAAGGATAGCATTTAATTGGGACTGGCTTACAGGTTCAGAGGTTCAGTCCATTATCATCGAGGTGGGAACATGGCAGCATCCAGGTAGGCATGGTGCAGGAGGAGCTGAGAGTTCTACATCTTCCTCTGAAGGCCACTAGTGGAAGACTGGCTTCCAGGCAGCTAAGGTGAGGGTCTTAAGCCCATGCCCACAGTGACACACCCACTCCAACAAGGCCACACATCCTAATAGTGCCACTCTCTAACCTAAGCATATACAAAGCATCACAGCAGGGCTGCCTTTGATTCTAATAACGCACACACATACACACACATGCACATAGACAGAGAGAGAGAGAGAGAGAGAGAGAGAGAGAGAGAGAGAGACCAATACTAACACCAACCCAACAAACATGATCTGTCTAAATGGTGAAATATTATTTAGCCTTCAAAAAGGTAGGAAATCCTGACATGCTATGTGTATGAACTTTTTCATGGAATAAGCCAGTCAGGAAAAGATGCTCTAAATGGGGCATCTAGAGC
This sequence comes from Rhabdomys pumilio, assembly GCA_030674055.1. Classification (NCBI taxonomy): domain Eukaryota; kingdom Metazoa; phylum Chordata; class Mammalia; order Rodentia; family Muridae; genus Rhabdomys; species Rhabdomys pumilio. The sequence goes on from JANHMN010000019.1 coordinate 41,700,861, forward strand.
AGCCAACCACTCAGAAACAAAATAGAATGAGACAGAGAGCTGGGAGTGGTTTGGAGGAGGGAAGGAGCATTTCTGTTTAACAGCAACAGACGTTCAGGTCTGCAAGAGCCACTGCCCTGGGAAGACATGAGGAAGATCCCACAGCAGATGGAACATTCTTGATGCTTCTGAGCCAGGCACTTCAACATGACAAAAATGGTAAGCTTTATGTGAGAAATAAGCAAAAAAGTTAACACTTGGATTTTGTTGTTACTGGTGTTTAAGACAGTTTCTCTAACCCTGGCTGTCTTGGAACTCACTCTGTAGACCAGGCTGGCCTGGAACTCAGAGATCCACCTGCTTCTGCTTCCCAAGTGCTGGGATTAAAGACGTGCTCCACAACGACCTGGAAACCCTTTTGGTTCTTTGATGGCTCACATATGGGAAGGAGTGTGGGAGTCAGAGATGAGTGGAATGAGCCCTTTGTCTCCATGGACCAGATGACTAATGACAGACAATCAATCAAGCCTTTGCCAAAGGACCAATCTCTGATTGGACAGAGCCCGTCTTTACGCAAACCTTGGGAGAGGAGGAGTGGACATCCCAGGTTAGTTCTCTCTCTCTCTCTGTTCTCTCTCTGTGTTCTCTCTCTCTGTGTTCTCTCTCTGTTCTCTCTCTGTTCCCTCTCTCTCTCCATTCTCTCTGTGTTCTCTCTCCCTGTTCTCTCTGTATGTTCTCTCTCTGTGTTCTCTCTCTCTGTTCTCTTTCTCTGTTCTCTCTCTGTTCTCTCTCTGTGTGTTCTCTCTTTCTCTGTGTTCTCTGTTCTCTCTCTCTGTTCTCTCTCTCTCTCTCTCTCTCTCTCTCTCTCTCTGCCCCCAAATGGCTAAACCCAACTTCAAGTGGTTTAATTATAAGAGGCCCCCTAACTCAAGATTAACCCATTATGGAGTCCAGTTGTTGGGATGTGGTGGGAACTTTCAAAGATGGAGACAAGCTGGAGGTGAAGACACAGGGCTGTGTCTTCAGAAACTACATCTTGTCCCAGATTCCTTTCTTGTCCCTCTTCCTGCTTCTTGGCTGCACTAAGCAGCTACCTCCTCTACATCACACTCCTACTGCCATTGCCATTTTACCGGCAGGATGCTCTTGCCCCTCGAGACTACAGCAGGGTAGCCACTAACAAGGGACTGATCCCCTGCGATGTTCCAAGTGAGGTTTATTCAGGAGATAGGGCAAAGGTGGGGGCAAGAAGATGGGAGAAGAAGAAGAGAGAGAAGAGAGAAAGGTCAGGGAGCTCTTCCTATTTATATGGGTGGGGACATAGCCTCTCACAGGTAAAGGTGAGAGGTAGCCAGGTGGATTCTGGGAATGTATGGTGGTTGCCTTAGCAACGATGTGAGGGTAGCCTAGATGTGATAACACTGGGTTCAGAGCCTGATATCAACCCTGAATCAAAATAAGGGAGAATTCACAGTGACAGGTATCTATCCCATGTTATGGTTTGTATATGCTCGGCCCAGAGAATGGTACTATTAGAAGGTGTGACTCTGTTGGGGTAGGTGTGACCTTGTTGGAGTAGGTGTGTCACTGTGGATGTGAGCTTTAAGACTCTCATCCTAGCTGCCTGGAAGTCAGTATTTGTCTAGCAGACAAAGATGTAGAACTCTCAGCTTTGCCTGCATCATGCCTGCCTGGATGCTGCCATGCTCTCTCCTTTGACAATAACAGACTGAACCTCTGAACCTGTAAGCCAGCCCCAATTATATGTCCTTTTTAAGACTTGCTTTGGTCATGGTGTCTGTTCACAGAAGTAAAACCCTAACTAAGATACCCACGACAATACACGTTGATGAACTCAAGATGACTTAGTGCCAGCTGTAGTTTATTTTACCTAGGATAAGGCAGGTGATGGTATTATGTCCCCTTCACTATGAGCAGCCCCTTGGTGGGGCTCGGGTTGTTGATGAAGCTGGACAGCTTCAGTGCTACATCAATAAAAACAGAGGTAGCAGGAGACTGTGACACAGGTCACAACATGTTGGACTCTTGACGGTGTTTTGCCAAGAAAAACAAACCTAATAAAAAAAGATGAAGAGGATTCTACTAGGAGACATCTGGGAACTGCTCTACACTCAGACACAGAAAACCAGAGGGTGGCTTCCAGCAGTCAAGAAGAGGGCGATGGGGACTTACTGTTTTGTCGGTGCTATGGTTCGATTGTTGGTCAATCTCCACCCTCCCCAGATTCATATGTTGAAAGGTGATAGTATTAAACACTGTCCCCAAGGTGACTCATGGTGTTAAGAAATTGGGACCCGGCCAGGGGTGGTGGCTTACATTTGTAATCCCAGCACTAGAGAGGCTGAACCAAGAGGACTGTAAGTTCAAAGCCAGTCTGAACGGGGCTAACTGGAGAGCCCCATCTCAATTTGAAAGCAGCAGGCCTTTGGAAAGAATTGGTTCGTTTGGGGGTGGGGGTTACCTCATGAATAGGGAGTGAATAGGCACCCTTCTAAGAGGGCTTGAGGGAGTCTGTCTTCCCATTATGCCATGCAAGGGCATATAGAAGGTCCTCATCCAAGAATGACAGGTCCTTACCAGACACCAAACCTACCAGAGCCTCGACCTTGGCCTTTGCCACTTCCAGAACATAAAACAAACTTCAATTGTCTATGAATTACCTAATCCAAGGTATCTGTGTGGTAGCTTTTCAGAGAGATAAGACAAAGACAAGACAGAGTCTCACTTCTGCAAGACGTAAAAGCTCTAAAGATGGAGGGACGGTTCCACAATGGAGGGGCCAGTACCTTTCTGTCTTAAGTCACTGTTCTATTACTGTGAAGAGACACCATGACCAAGGCAACTCTTATAAAAGAAAGCATTTAATTGGGGCTGGCATACAGTTTCAGAGGTTTGGTCCAATATTGTCATGGCAGAGAGCATGGTGGAACAGCGGCAGACATGATGCTGGAGAGGTAGCTGAGAGTTCTACATCTGGATCCACAGGCAGTAGGAAGAGACACTGGGCCTGACATGGACTTGGGAAACCTCAGGGCCCAAGGATAGTGAGTGACACACTTCCTCCAACAAGGTCACACCCACTCTAACAAGACCACACCTCCTAATCCTTACAAACAGTGCCACTGTAAGAGCGTAATTTCAGGTCTCAGTTAGAACAAATGTAAGAATGTAATTTCAGGTCTCAGCTTAAACTGAAAATTAAAAGATCCTTAAGTTTGAGTTTCGGTTTGCACTCAAATATTAGCTGCTCCCCCGAGGCACATCCCAGGAGGGGCACATTCCAAAAACTCAAATAAACATTCCAGGAAGAAGGACCCAAGATAAGAGTTTATCAGGGAGATGAGCCCTTAACACAGTACACCTGGGTAAACAGAAGCCACTTAAGGTGACCTTCTTTGTTGTAAAGATAAGGTAACAATTTGACCTACCCAGAAACCGGGCCTGGGAACGGCTGTTTGAAATTCTTTATGGTTATTATTCAAGAAGTAATTAACTGTCCTTGTGAACGCTGTAAAAATGGTATATAAGCTGCTTTTGTCTTCAGCTCGGGGTTCCTCTTACCTGCGTGTAAGGGAGCCCCAGTATACTGGTTATCATCTTATCGTCAATACACCTTATGTTATTGCATCGAATCTGCTGTCCGTGAGTGTTTCTGGGGGAGCTCGTCCACTGGTTTGGATCTTTAGGTCCAACACCACTCCCTAAGCATGTAAACACTTGAGCCTAGGGACCATTCTTATTCAAACCACCACACCCTGGTGGCTTAGGTGATGATAACCTTCCTGTGATATTTGAGCACATTTTCCAACCATGAATGGAAATAAAAGTGGAAACATCCACTGGTAAGGTAAAGATGAAGCCAGAGAGACAGCAATGGGCACAGTTGTCACTTAGACTGCCACTGAAGGAAAGGGGGTGTTGGTGGGGGGGAGGGGAAGGAACCAGCAGAAGGGCTAAGGGCTTTAAAAATGAGGTACTTTAATATGAACACAGCATGGCGGCTGGGATGGGTCATGTTAGGTGTCAGTTTGACAGAATCTAGAATCACCTACGAGACAGGCCTCTGCACAGGCCTGTGGGAGACTATTTTGATTTACGTGAACACGTGAAGACCTTTGCTAACTGTGGGCAATAGTACCATGACTAGCTCAGGAGCGGGGACACTACTCCTGTAGAAGAAGCCATTCAAACACAGACACTCCTGAGTGAGGGTGGAACTGCCCTCCTCCAGGGAGGGAGGGCAGTATTTTATTTAGTAGAGTACTATTGGAGGCCAGGGCTGGAGTTGAAGTAGCAGGACAGGAGCCACCCCCCTTCCCCAAGCTGAGGAGCTGCCCTTGAGCTAGGCAGAAGTGGCTGTGCTCTGGTCTGTGCTCCTCAGCTTTCGGCCTTTGGCCTGGTCACTTGCTCCTCTGGGTCCTCGCTGGGATGCACTAGGAGGACTTGGGCTTTGCCAATGTACTCTAGGGGACAGGAGAGCAGACAGAAGTATATACCAAGGTCAAGGCCAGCTTTGCTTTCAGTTCAGCTGTGGGACCAAAACAAGCTGGTTCCCCTCTGGGAGCCCGGCCACTCCCAGGTTACTTCTCATCTGGATAACAAACATGAAGCCCCCATGGCATGCCAAACACTCTGCTAGGCGCTTGGGACCCTGCACAGCCTGACAAGGGAGAGTCACATCCACTGGTGACAAGCAATCTCTTCTTTCCCCTCCAGTTGTCACCCCACCCCCACACTCTCGGGTCTAAGATACTATGTCCACCTCAGGGGCCTCTTTCCTGGGTTCCCTTGTCCCTGCTTGCCATCACCACCACCATCCATGTCTTGTACAGTGACCACAGGGATATACCACATCCCGCTCATAACCTCCAGAGTGGCTGACCCTCTCTCTGTCTTACCTCATATGGCTGCCTCCTACCCACAGAGCCCAGATACCCTGTCCAGCTTGGTCTTCCATCTGTATACCAGGCAGGAAGGAGTTCTACTTGTAGACTCTCCCTGGGCATTCATTCCCAAGTGGAAGTAACTATGCCTCACGACTGTGAGTGCTCCCTGATTCACCTACTGTCCTCCCAGAGGAGTCTGTCCTGTGGATACTTCCTAAGAAATAAGCCCTGATGACATAGGAACTTGTCCCAATTCTTCTCTCGTGACTCCCCAGAGCCGGACACATAGTAAGTCCTCAATTAATGTTTGCTGCGTGAAGAAGTGAGCCAACTTCCTTGGGCAGGAATCCAGCCAGAGGTGGCTTCAGTGAACCCTTTGGAGGACTCTTACCTGGTTTGTCTGGTTTGGGTAGAGGTGGTGTCTTTGTCTTCTTCAGGGATGGACTATAACCAAATACAAAAGACAGGCTCGAGAGGCTGAGTCTACAGGTAGTCGGGCAGGTAGGAGTTGGTGGCTGGCACAAGTGTGGTAAGCCACCCAACTCTCAGGAAAGGTAAGACACCCCTCCTGAAGAGCCTGATAAAGAACTGTCCATGCAAGGGACCCAGGCACCTCCCTGTACCACCCGATAGCTGTGCTTCTGTGCCTGCTGATACCATAGGGAACCAAGGTCCCCTTGTCTGAAGTCATAAGGGACGGCCACTGCTGTGGCCTTTCTCATAGCCCCTTGCCTTTCAAGCTTGTTCCTGACAAGTGGCTGATGGTCTTCTACCTTGTGTGAGCTGTGAGCTGCGGTAGCCCCGCCCCCTCTTCACATCATATTTTCCTGTAACTCTGGCAGAAGGCTTTAGAGGGGGCGTGAAGAGCCCAACTTGTGGTTTCTCATTCAATCACACAGTAGAGCTTGCCCTCCTTGCTGTGCTCTTTCCCGTTGACTTAGTTACAATGTTGCAACTTTAGGAACTGGAACCCAGGGCCTGTAAAACTGTTTACCGACGAACCCTAGCCCTAGCTCCGCCTTTGTAGCTCTCTTGGTACACTGCTTGTTTAGCATGTGCCAAGCCCCGAGGTTGCACTCTCGCCCTGTTCAAACAGGATCTGGTGATGTCCACCTGTGATCCCAGTACTCAGGAGGCAGAGGCAGGCGGATCAGGAGTTCAAGGTCATCTTCAGATACAAAGCAGGTTTGAGGCCAGCCTGGACCACAAAACAAAACAACTATCCACCAAAATATGCCTCCCTCAAACCTAAACCACTTTCTCCACCGTGCCCTACCTCGGCAAATGTTATTCCCTGTAGTGTGTCCTTTCCTGACCAGCAGGCCTGTGGCTCCTCCTACCTCCTGAGATGGACTCCCCCACTCCACCCCACCCCCTCTCAACTTTGCAGTTCTCGGTGTTCGGCTAGGAGATAGCTAAGTGCACTCGGCACTTGCTATGCAAGTGTGTGAGGGCCAAAAGTCCTCATGGGTGGGTGTTCTCCATCCTACTCCGTCTCTCTTCTGCACCCGGTGCACACTGATACATCCAGTCTAGCTAACCAGCTTTCTTCAGGGAACCACCTTCCCTTCCCCATCTACAGTGCTGGGATTATAGGTGGGTCGGTAAATCAGGGACTACAGAGGCAGATGCAGATGTGAGGGTGTGGCTCTGGAATAGAAGGGCAGGGGAGGGGCTGGAGCCCACCTGTAGGTTGCCTGTTGTGTCTCTTGAGGAGGCTCTTGAAGCTCTTGGAGATGGTTCCAGAGCTTCTCTGCTGGGATGGTGGGGAGGGACTGGGGGATGAGCTGAGCCACCGCCGTTTGCAGAAGCCCCAAAGCTAAATCTTTTTCTGAAAAAAAGCAGCACAGGGCAGTATGCTCAACCCTACCTGCTTCCTACCTCATCCAGCCCCTGACCCTGGTGAAGGACAGCTTTCTCTAACCCTGCTACATTCTTCAAAAGTCACCCCTCCCTGCCCCTCCCTTTCAACTTCACCCTCTAGCCCCCCCCCACACACACACCCCACTTCCAAGGAAGGTCCCCACAGTGCTTGTGAGCAGAGCTCTTTAGCCCTTCAGCACCCTCTCCAACCATGAGAGCCCATTATGCACTTTGGTTTCTCTTAACACCCCTTCCTCCTCCTTTCTTGCCCCCTCCCCCCCACCACGTTTGGAAATCTGGGATTTTACACCCTTCCTCTCCAACTCCCTCCACCCATCTAGAGTCAGCTTTAGCTCTTTCCTTGGAGATGTGCCCTTCTCACACTATCCTAAAGCAGATGTGGACTCGTGGGTCTTGTATCCAAGCCTATGTGTTCCTCTGTTTGCACTCCTGTGTGTGTGTGTGTGTGTGTGTGTGTGTGTGTGTGTGTGTGTGTGTTCTACAGCAGCCAGGAGGGGCTGTGTCTGCTAGGTACAATCTGAATTTTTTTTTTCATCCCAGACACCTATGCCTGAGGGTCAGTACTAAAAGAAGGGTCCCCTCCAAAGAACAGGGGCCACAGAAATCCTGCTGGTGGGGGGTGGGGGTGGGGGTGACGCTGGGAAGCCTTTGGGATGCTTTGAACTCCCAAGAGAAAAGAAAGAAGGCTCTGGAGTAGAAGCTAGGTGATATCTGCCCTTCAGGATCAGGAACAAGGGCAAGATCTTGACAACTCACATGTGTCCTCCACACACATACACACAAGCACACATGCATGCGCACACACATACATACACACACACACAACACAGACACACACAACACACAGACACACACACACACAACACATACACACACACACACACACACACACACACACACACACACAGTGAGATGGGGAGGAGTGCCACATTCTGGGGTCCTCACCTTTTGGTGGAGCGTAAAGCAGCCAGAACTGAATAGCCCTCAGAGAATCTGTTTGTAGAATTTGACAAAGAAGTTCCAAGATCTGTGTGTAAGAGGACAGGCCATGGTCAGTGGGAGACCCTGTCACACAAGTACAGGCAGAGGTGTTGGGGACAGCAGCCTCCTCCCCTCAACATGGGGTCAGTCCCTGGGCATGGCTAAGCTGGTCCGCCTAAAGATTCCTCCATAGGATCTAGCTCTTTGAGGGAGGAATTTTTCTCACAATTGTCCTAGGGGGCGGCTACACTTAAGCTCCCGCTGGGCAGGTACAGAATGTGAGGCCTTGAGAAAGAAAGCTGTCAGGTGGAGACTTTAGAACAGAATCAAGCCTCAGCTATCAGACATGTACACCCCTCAGTACCATTAGGCTCCATTGGGCTGGTTGGAACCTAGGGCCCCTCACTGGGACAGCAAAATCAGATCTGGCCAGTCACTTTCTCAGAGACGCACCGAGTCTTGCATGCTGGGATGTTTTGGGTGGTGATTTGGGGTACCCCATGGGCCTCCCCACCCTGAAGCTCCAAGAATCTGGAAATGTTTGCCAGGAGGCTGGGGACTCGTTGTAGGCAGCCTGCTGGCCAGAGTGAGTTTTCTCTGCCAAATGCCTAGTGAGGGGATCCATCCAGTGAAGCAGCTGGGAGTCTTGGCCCCTAGCTGCTTTCTTTGCCAATGGCATTTTCTGTGGCCTCTGGTCAGGTAGCGGCAGGATATGCTCCATCTGTTTCCCGGATGTGCTCCGGGGACTTCCTAGGCCAGGTTGCCGGCGGCTGCGGTGTCTGTAGCTATGGAGGGGTTGAGGGGGTACCGGAGGTAGGAGGTAGAGCCCTAGGAAAGTGGAGTTTCCTTAGCATTTTCCAGTCTGCCTTCCCAAGGACCTGGATGGGTCTACCAGACCCTGGCAGGTCCACCTAATCCTTGCCGGAGTAGGAACTGGGTTGCCCTTCTGCCTCAGGCCTGTACCTGCTAGATGGCCACCCTAGTCTCCCAGCACCCCCCATTGCAAGTGGTGACCCACCCTGAACTACCCTTTGGCCCTTCCCAGTTCTCCCCATCCTCCTTACCTGCCCTGGGCCCCCTCCCCACGGGACCTGAGAACTTAACTCCAGGTGCGGTGAGGCCGCCCTATGGTGGAGAAAGTACCAATTCTAGCCCCGCTAAGCTTAGACACCCTTTCAAGACCTGAGCCACGGAATACTACCCAACAGAGCCCAAACCTCCTCATCTGTCGAGTGGAGGAGATCCTGGGATCTGTCTGATCTATATTATTCACGTTGCTGGGCCCCAAATCACTGCCTTTAAGAGGGAGATGGTGACTCTCTGGCTCTGGAGAACACGTCCATGTTTTCACCAAGATCACTGGGCTCACCACTATCACACAGTGGGGCTCATTCCAAGTCTCAATGAGACAAGGAGCAAGAGAAGGGCCAGCCCAGGCTAGCCTTGCAGGCTGCGGGTTGAGGATACACAGGGCAGGTCCTTCCCTCCTAGCCTCTCAGTGTCTGTGCGGCTTTCTCAAGAGCCGTGGATGTCGACGCTGCAGTTGTAATACAGTGGCAGCATACACAATGGCCCACTGTGGCCAATGGCCCACGAGAGGGGACTTACATAGGATGACAACAGGCTTGTCTAGAGGCAGAGGGGCTCAGAGTCCAGGAAGCTGACTCCTGGGACAGAGTCTTTCTGGTTTTACAGTCTTAGGAGGCTTCTCTGAAGAAGCCTCCCACAGACAGGGAACCCCCTCGCAAGGCCTGGGAACCTGGAGGCTGAGACCACTGCAGTCCCTGCCTCCAGAGTAGGGCTTACCAGCAGCTCCTGATCCTGCAGAACGGAGGTTTGGACTCCTCCATCTTTACTGGAAGGGTGGCCCCGCTGGCCCTGGCGGTTGCGGCGGCTGAGGGCTTGACTGGAAGCAGGGATAAGCCTACCAGTCTCAGCTGAGTACTTAGCCCCCTGCTCTCTGGGAGGAGGATCCCTCAGAGGAGACTCTTCTTTCTGCTGGAACAAAAGTGATCAGAGACGCTAGGAGCCAGTGAGGGCAAGAGAAGGCATGTAGGGTACATGAGATCACACTACCAGACAGGCATAAGAATGGTAAGGTTGAATGAGCTTAAACTCCTGGAATCTCAGAATTGAGACCAGCAAGAGTGGAGCCATTCCCTACCTGCCTCTACCTGCTCTGGAGCAGGTAACCATGACAACCCACTGAGGACCATAGGCACTGGGTAGCATAAACATCTGGTGTTTTTCTCCGTGCTAACCAGATATCCAAATAGCCCTTGAGTGTTCAGCCAGTGAGCTTCCCTTCCTGGATATTCCTTCAGGCAAAAGGTGTTTAATCCCATGGTTCACCCTGAATAAAGTGTATGCCATTCACATCCACCACCAAATAAACCAGTATGAACAAGCAAGGATTGTCCTTTCATGAAGGATTGTGGGGGAAGGCCTTCTTAAAGAGCCACACCTAAAATGCTGGAGAAAGGTCTCTCTTCCAGCCCCTCTGGTACACTCTCAGCCTTCGTTCTCATTCAGACTGGGCTCTGCACATCCAGGGCTCCGGCTCTACCTCCCCTCTCTGCCTGGTAAAGGTAGACCTCCACTCCTGCCTCCTCCCTGTTCCTGGCTCCCTGTGGTATACCCCAAACCACGATGTTCTCCCAAATCCTGCTGTTTCATCTTCTGGTCTGGCAAAGGAGAACATGGACTGTGGACACCTCCATCACCATCTCTCTACCTCCCAACTCCCAACTCTCCACCCCCCACTCTCCCACCCTAATTCTCGGCTTAGCTGCCTCCTGTGTAAGGTCTGTTTCTCACCGATTCACATCCTTTCTTCTCTACCCCGTGTGTGTGTGTGTGTGTGTGTGTGTGTGTGTGTGTGTGTGTGTGTTCATGTGTATACAGGTACATACGGATGCTCAGGTGTACATATGTATTTAGGGAAGTCAGACAACAACCTCAAGTGTCTGTCATTCCTTAAGGGTTTTCCCCCCTGAAATAAGGTCTCATACTGGCCTGGAACTTGTTCATCTCTGCCTCCCCAGAGCAAGGATTATAAGCATGCATTGCTATGCCATGCCTTTTTTGTTTTTTAACATTTGTTTAATTGTGTGTGTGTGTGGGGGGGGGATGTTTCCTTACATGTATGGATGTGTGTACCGCATGTATTCAGTGTCTTTTGTTTATCCCCTGGAACTGGAATTATGAATGCTTGTGAGCCACATGTGAATGCTGGGAACTGAACCTGGGTCCTCTGTAAGAGCAGCCTATGCTCTTACCCACTGAATCATCTCTCCAGCCTTCTAACCCCCAGAGGCTTTAAAAAAGGGGGTGTCAAAGATTGAACTCATTTCCTCATAATTATAAGTGTATTTTATTTCATTTCATTTTGAGACAGGGTATCTCTACATAGACTGGGCTGTGTTAGATCTCACTATGTAGACCAGGCTGGCCTTAGACTCACAAATTCACAGAGATTTTCTTGCCTCTGCCCTCCAAGGAATTAAGTGCATGTTCCACTATACCTACAAGTTTAGTGATGGACACATACAAACATATTTCTGCAAGTGCTTTCTGAATGAGCTGTGTTCCCAGCCCTTGACATTCTTCTTCTGCCCCAGGGGGTTTCTGGGTACAAGGCAGGCTTAGAGCTTCCTGCCCCTGAAATTCAGGCTATAGAGTTTACTATCTCTCCCTTCCCCTGCACCCTTCCCCCCCCCACCGTGTTTTTTTCTTTGTTTTGCTTTTATTTGTTTTGAGACAAAGCCTCAGTAAGCAGCACTGAAAGCTTAAACTTGCAGTAATCCTCCTGCCTCTGACTCCCTGGTGCTGAGATTAGCCATGCCCATTTTCCTCCACACTTTAAAGCACACCGGGACCTGGACACTTGGCTGTGCTACCCTGAGCACCAGAATGAGTGAGCTACAAGCAGGAACAAGAAGCCATGTCCCCACCTCTACACATGGGTTGCCCAAAACAAACTCCATTAAAAAGGGCCAGGTCTGTCCCTTAGTATTTTGTCCCAGAATAGGACCCTTGAAGTCATCTACATCCTGTCTGAAAGCCTCCAGTGACTCTCCACTCCTGATGAGACTGGATTCTAACCTGTGTGGGAAGTTAAGGACTTCTTCCTCCCTACATTCAAAGTCAGTCACCCCACCCACCTCCCCATCACCTCTCATCTCTCGCTACCAACTTCCAACCTGGGATACAGGCTCTATTCTCTAAAGATGTCTTGAGATGGGCGGGGGTGGGGTGGGGTGGTGTCTGCTCAGAACTCTTCCCCATATAAGCTCCATGGAGGCCCCTAGAGTACTGGTTCTCAACCTGTGGGTCGCGACCCACTGGAGAGTCAAATGACCCTTTCACAGGGGTCTCCTAAAAGCATCCCGCATGTCAGATACTCACATTACAATTCATAACAGTGGCGAGATTGCAGTTATGAAGTAGTAATAGAAATAATTTTATTGGGGGGGTCACTCCAATGTGAGGAACTGTATTTAAGGGTCACGGCATTAGGAAGGTTGAGAGGCTCTGCTTTAGAGGAGGGTACTTCTGAGGACCCTTCTTGGATTTCTCTGCTAGGTGTGATTTTGTGTTTCTTTGACCTTCACTGTCACCTTCGTGGTTATGAGGGTCCTTCCCCTCCCATGCCAGCAGCTGAGCGTTGGAGAGACTTACAAAGGCTTTTTTCCCCTAGGTTCTATTCTGTTCAATACCAACCTCATCGGTCTTTGACTCGATTTCCTTAGTGAAGGCAGTCACTCTGGAAGCCAGGTCCTTTAAATTCTTTCTCCAGGTGTCTGAAAGGACAGGACAAGATGGGGGTAGGGGGTTGTGCTGTTTGCCTTCCCTATGTGGTCAGGACTTGGATGGAGGGGAAAAGTTCTAGGTGGAAGCGACCTCTCTCTCTGCAAGCCTTTCACTCCTGTAGGGAGATGGCTTAGAAACTGCCATGGATCGGGGTTTGCTAACGTTGGCAGCCTCCCCTGAGATCTCTCCACGGGACGCTGGAGGATGTTTTAGGCTACTGTGTCTAAATGCAAGCAGTTTGGTCTGGCTTCTCTTCCCTTTGAGATGCCTGGAGCCAACACAGAGATTTGGGAAAGGTGCCATGCCTGTTGCTAAGCCACCGAACGACTCTCAAGACAGGTACAGTGTTTGTTCTGCAGTCAGCTCTCAAACTTCTCTACCCTGCACTGGCTACAGCCCTGCTCAACTGGATCTCTACCATGCCCTACCTTCCTGGCTCTCCCACACCCTTGGAACAGAAGAGTAGGGCTTGGCTTCCAAAGTTCCTCCAACATCACAGCTGGAGGTCCTGATAAACCATTGGCTGAGAGTGCCTGTTGCTAAATATTACAAGATGCTAAATGTAACTAAATAGAAGGTGTCACTCTTGTCTCTAGCTCCAAGTCACATGACTATGGCCCAAATCGGCTTAACAGGAGTTACTTTTTCATTACTCCTTAAATCCAAACAGGTGCACTATTTGAGGGTAGCAGGAAATGAGAGAAAGGTGGTGGGGGGGAACCTCTGATAGAAGATCGATGGTCCTTTCTTTCTCTGGTCCCTGCCCAAGCACACACTTTGGGAAAGGTGTGAGCCCCAGATAGAAGGGTGTGGCCAAAATACTCACCAGAAGTAGAAAGCTGGGGGTTCCGATTGGACTGTGGATCCCCAATGGGGACAGAGATGGTAGGCATCTCCATCAGACAGCCGGGTAAGAATGTGGGCTGAGCCAAGGCCCCCAGAGAGAACTCGTCCCTGACCGTGCAGACGGGCTTCCCATTGATATCTGCAGAGGGAGTGAGATCCGTGGGCTGGACCCCAGGAGCTTCAGGGGGTTAGAAAGAGGTGGTAAGGGGCAGGGAGTGCTCCAGGTCCTCCCTTCCTGTAACTAGAAACTCATAGCGTTAGAGCCAACAATCAAATCAGTCTCCACCTTCCTCATGGGCACAAGGACAAGAAGGGCCTGCTCAGGGTCACCAGTGAGTTGGGCACACAGAGGCAAGACAGTCAAGCCTTCATGGGACCTCCTCCTGAGGTCCTTCTGGCTTTCCGTGACAGGTCAGCAAATAGTAGGTAGCTTACAATGAAGACAGAGGGGCTGGGAAGACAGTTCAGTTGGTAAGTGCTTGCCTTGAAAGCAAGAGAATTCGTGTCCAATGCTTAGACCCATGACTTTTTTTTTTTTTTTTTTTAGGGCTGGGGAAGATGGGTGAGTAAAATCACCTGGCATGCAAATATGAGGGTCTGAGTTTGAATCCCCGGGACCTACATAGTGTAGTATGGGCATCTATAATCTAGTGTTCCTATGTATGGGGAGATTCGGGGAAGAGAGAAAATATCCACGAAGCTTGCTGGCCATCTAGCCTGGCATATATAGTGGAAAAACAAAGATACTCTGTTATCAAACAAGGTGGAAGGCGAAGACTGACCATTGCTCTGCTCTCATGTGTCTCTCACAGTGCACTGTTCCTTCCCAAATGGCTCTCCTAGTGGTCTCTCTCCCAACTTGTTCAGCTTCCTCCTCCAGTGGCTCCTCCCTGCCTCTCTCTCCTCCCTGACTGGCCCTTGATGGCTTCTTGGTATTGATGTACTCTGGCTCATTATTGCCCAAGCTGACCAATAAGGCATGACGTCGATGCCCAAGCTGACCAATAAGGCATGATGCTGATGCCTCTCTGCCCTGAATACTTCACCTGCAGTCAGTGGTCAAATCCTAGAGGCTTTCCCTTCAGTCCCTCTAGACTAGAGCTATGGAATCTCCCACTGCTTGATGGTTTCTCTCCTATGAAGGACAATGTGACCTTGTCTGAATATCTCTCATGGTCGCTTCTGGGCTGTCACCCTCCCAGTTGTGTTTTATAAGAAGATAGAGAAGGCAGGGATGTTTGCTGGAGGCACAGTATGGCGTGGGAGAAGAGGGTGTCTCTGTGGGCCCATGCTGAGGCATCCCTTAACCCTCTGAGGTACCAGCCACACGATGGTATAGTATAATATAGTATAGTATGGAGTTTATTCAAGGCATGGGGAGGGGAGTTTAGAGAAAAACAGAGAGAGAGAGAGAGAGAGAGAGAGAGAGAGAGAGAGAGAAGGCAGGAGCAAGAGGAGAGAGCAAGAACATGAGAGAGAACGGGGCAAGCAAGCAGACCCCTTTTATAGTGAGTCAGGCACACCTGGCTGTTGCCAGGTAACTGTGGGACGGAGCCTAGACCAAATGCCAACACCAGTGATCCCACTCGATTCAGTAAACTTATTCTTAGTCGTATTGTTTAGGAAAAAATCTCAGTAGGTAGCACAGGCTAGACAGGACCTCTTATGTAGACCAGGGTGGCTTTACACTGCAGCGATTCTTCTGCCTCTGCATTCCAAATGCTAGGATTATAGGAGTGCACACCACCACGTCAGGCTGAGGTGGCCTCTGGATCCACCCGATCCAATGCCTCTCTGAACCCACCTCTACTCTTCCACTTAGTACTTTGCTCCAAATACCAAGGGGCTCTCCTGCTGTACCTCCAACAGAGCCAGGGCCTTTGTGTCCCTCCCTCTGCAGGACATTCTTGTGCTTGGTTGATTTATGCCCATGGTTCTCGCTCATCCTTTAGTTTTTCTCAGTATCATGTAATTTACTGGGACTCTTATGACAACCTTTTAAAAATAACCATCTCCCCTCTTGTAGCCCCGACACAGACATCAACTCTGCCTCATCCCTCTCGGCTGGATGTCAGCTCCAGGACAGCAGTGACAGGAGTCTGTTTCTGCCTGTTGTCATATCCTTGAAATCCAGACAAGTGCCCTCCTGGAGCTCACAATGCTGAGGATGGATGAGTGGATGGACTGATGGCCATAAGGACCAGGTAGCATGAGTCAGCATAGTTCTAGGGTGGGCCACCCATTCCTTCTTTTTTCTGACACGGAGGGAAATTCTGTAGGGATCTCTGATATGCCCTTACAGGCTGCAGTTTCCTCCAGCTGCCCCCCATCCCACCCCGGGGTCAGTTCTGACTTGGCCACGGGCAGCCTTAGGACCCCCTGACAGACTCCACGCTGTCTAGGCTCTGCCAAGGAAATGTGAATGCTTGCTTCTATAGCAGATCTCATGATCAATCAGCGATCGACCTCCCCCTCAACAACCGCCCCCTCTGCCTCTGCAGGCCCCCGTGCCCAGGTCCTGCGCCCTAGGCCGTACCTTGGACATGAGTCACTCTCTGTGGTTGGGGATGGTGCCTGGAGAAGAAGGAATGGTGGCTGAGGCGTCCAAAGCGGTAGGCACTGGGTGTTGGTTGTGTTGTTAGGGTCTTTATGGTCTTCAACTCTTCATGGATTGGCTCGAAATCCACAATGCCTGGGACCACAGGCTCTTTCTGGAGCCCAACATCCCCGTGGCTTCTTGGAAGGTTCTCGGGCTTCTTCTCCGGCTGGGGCTCTGCCTTTGGACTGAAGCAGGGATGGTTAAAGAGAGGCCAGTGGTTTTCTCTCACTCACCAGGCCTCGGGGATTAAAGTGCCTATTGTAAAGCCCAGCCCCAGAGGCTGAAGTATGCCTTCATGGCATTCCCACCCCATGACCCCCACAAATCTTGGTTCCCCCAGAATCCTTTCCCAGTGATGCCATCTGGTCCCAGTGGGCCTCTGTCTTCCTAGGATGCCTTGGTGGGGAGCTGGGGTCCATCTGTCAGAGAGCAGATGGAACCTCCCAGGATCCCCTCTTTCTTCCTGAGACCAGATCTAAAACCAAAAAGAGAAGCCTCAGACCCACCTAGTCACCTCATCCCCTATGAGGTGCCAAACGCCCTTTATATACATTTCCCAGGAACAAGGGCTGGCCCAACACAAATTTCTCTCCAAACCTAACAATTGGCAACCCCAAGAAACCAGCTTCAGGCTGTTACCCTCCCCTGTGTCAGGCTGTTACCCTCCCTTGTGTCGTTATTATCTTAGTTTCAGCACCCAGGAGTCAGAACTAGAGCCAAGACCAGGGTGGGTGGTCCTAGTGAGTTCTTTGCCCACGTGGTCCCTCTCTGGAGACTCGGAGCAGACACCAAACCATTGGGGGGGGGGGACGGGAGGGGGAGCCCGACGGGACGCCAGGAGCGTCCAACTCTTGTCTTGTTGGGTGGGGGCCCGGACACCATTTGTCTCAGGTTCCCAGCAACCCACCCCATGCCCAGGATTTGAGGATGCTTAGTCTCTGTCCCTGAAGGAAGCCGAAGTCTGTGTCCCAGGAGAGCCTGCACTCTACCACCTGCCTGGTGGTTTTCTGCACTTCCTTTTCTTGATGGCCCTGGCTGGAGGGAGGTCCCCTGGTGGAGTGAAGGTGGGCTGGGAATATGCTAAGCAAGGCGTGCCTCCCCTGATTCCTGGAATGATGTTGCTGGGCGGACCCCTGAGTAGCCTGTTCCATTCTCCTTCCTTTCAGCTCTAGGCAATCTGGGTCTTAAAGAAAGAAAGCAAACCTCTCTGAAGTGCCAGTACGAGGCTTCCTCTACTCCCAAATAAAGGGAAAAATCTCTGGAAACTCTAGAACCCTTCAGCTGTAGCCCTACCTCCTCCTGTGTATTTCAGAGACTCGTGTCAACACAACCACTCAGGCCCTTGGTTAGATGTTTTTTCTGGAACTTGGACCCTGGTTTACCAAGTTCCTCCAAGGCTACCCTTGCCTTCGATCCTGCCTCCTCTCCCCTTTAGCCTTACATGCTCCTCTCCAGCCCGTGTGTGTGCATTTAGAGCCTCACCTCACGAGAGGATGCTCAGCCAGCTGTTTGACCTCTGTAGTCATCTCAGGGTTTGCAACAAGATATGTAAAGACTAGACTCAGAATGCCAGTGTCTTCGGTGGATGGCACAGCTCTGGTGGACTGGAGGCGGATGTATAAACTGGAACAGACGATCTGAGGGCGAGAGGGGCACAGCACCCAGTAAATCTGGACACCGTATCACCCAGCCATTTCTCCCCCAGACACAAGAGAAACTCCTACATCTGTGTGACATGGGATGTCTGGGAGAATAGTGCCATTCAGAGGGTCCGAAACAGCCAAAACCCAGTGACTTCACCTATGTCTAAACACTTGAGTAAAGCTGAGGCTTCATTCCGACCATCGAGCTTTTTCGATTGCTGTGAGAAGCAGTGAACCGTAGTGACAGCCACAGCATAAACCATGCAAACATAGCATTTAGCGTGGCTTGGTAGCCCATGGAGGGGAGCAATTCTCAACCTGTGGGTCGCTACCCCTTGGAAGGTCCAATGACCTTCTCACAGGGGTCAAATATGAGATATTTACATTATGATTCATAACAGTATCAAAATTACAGTTATGAAGAGGCAACAAAATAATTTTCTGGTTGGGGGGGGTCACCACAACATGAGGGACTGTATTAAAGGGTTGCGGCATTCGAAAGGTTGAGAAGCAATGACCTCACATCTCACTCTGTAGACCTAACTGGCCTGGAACTCAGTATGGAGACCATGCCAGCCTTGGTCTCAAACTTGCAGAGATCCACCTGTGTCTGACTCCAGAGTGCTGGGGTTAAAGGCAGACCCACTGTGCCCGGCTTTGAAGTGCCTTTTCAAAGTAAAAGTTCTTAGGATCCGTAAGACAGTTCAACTGAGGCACTTGCCGACAAGCCTGATTTAATCCCTGCAACCCACAAGATGGGAAGAGAAAAATCTACTCCTCCAAGTTGTTCTCTGACCTCTGTGTGTGCATTTGCGTGCGTGCATGTGCACGTGCACACACACACATACCCACACACACACTATACACATACATCCATACACACATACAAACACACACAAACCCATTCA
>JANHMN010000019.1:41719429-41801214 GCA_030674055.1 Rhabdomys pumilio
CACCATACACACATACCCATACATACACATCCATACATACATACACCCCCCCACACCCACACACACACATACAAGCAAGTTCCCAGGCAAACAGAATTATCACAAACATGAAATCAGACAATAAAATAACCAAGGACATTCCCCTAGTGGCATTTTGGGGACAAGGAGGAGAGCACACAGGAGATGAGTCAGTGGCGGTGCTGTGGTCCTTAAACAGGTGGCTCATTGACTCCAGTTCAGTTCACTCATAAGTAAACCAATGAAAAGACATGGATGAAAGATGACGGATATCAGCGCCAGAATTATGGTTAACTCTACAGCTCCCATGCAAGCGCTGGGGACCGGATGTGAGTGAGTTCTGAGAAAGGCCCTAGCACTACAGATCCACAAGGCTCTCTGAGATGCTCCATCAGGTTAGTAGTAGATGATGGGTTTGCCTGGTTTGAGGCTGCACAGCCAAGGGCCAGCACAGGCATCTGACTCACAGGCTGCTGGTCTTTTGTCTAAAAACAGTGAGCAGGGCTCCCTCTTCAGGAAGCTTCGTGCAGGTATCATCGATGGCAGGGGCTGGGGTTCTTAGATGCTTCATGCTTGAAGACAGGGCATTTGGAAGTCCCTCATCCACCCGCCTACAGGAAAAGGTGCTCTTTAGAGTAGAAAGAAATCTATTTTTCTTTAGGTCTGAATTCACATAAGTATGTGCATGTGTGTGTACGCACGTGCACGCCTGTGTGTGTGTGTGTGTGTGTGTGTGTGTGTGTGTGTGTGCGCGCGCGCCTGCATGCGTGCATGTGTCTGCAGTGGACATTGGAGTACTCTGAAGCAGTATCTACACATAAGATGTACATGGATACTTGCATCTTGTGGGTTTTTTTTTTCATGAATGTTAGACATGACCCATTAAATCTTCAATAAGCTTATAGGTCAACACCCACCTACAGGGTTCAGTAGAGACCGAGTAAGAGAGACAGATGAGGTCACTACAGCCCATCACTACTCTCCCCTGACTCTGATCCTGGGCTCACTGGCAGTCGGGTACAAGAGATCTGAAGGGAGCCACCAGTGTAACCACAGGACACCCTCTTATCCCCCATTCCTTTATCGTCACCTGGAGTCAGAGCCCTTTTCGTTCCCTGCCCTCCAGAGAGGTCCCCAAACTCACCAAGAAGATGTTCACTATAGCATATGAGCAAGAAGCCCCTGGTGCCTGACCAGGATGGATAAGAAGACTAATGAAGGGTAGGGCTTGTCGGAATTGTGGGCAAACCTGTTGCTTTGTGACTGTGCTGAGCCCAGTGGTTGCTAGGTTACCCCTTCCCCACAACTCCAGAACATAGCTCAACACCTTTCACCCCCACCACCAAGGAGTTCATCTTTCCCCTTTCCTGGGGGGTCAGACAGCTCACAGAGGACTCTCTCTTGTCCCTTGAAACTCCTCCTCTGCTTCCTAGCCAAGCAATTCCAATATGGATCCATACAGGCAGGTTAACTACCGGGTTGAACCAGCCAGCAGCTGATGGAGGGTAAAAATCTGTCCAAGGACTCAGACTAGACTGGATGCTGGTCTTGACGAAGCCAGCTTGACAAAGGCGGATGCTCTGCCTCTGGGAGCTTTGATTCTTGGGATCAGACCTGGGGTGGGGGTGAGGGGCCTGGTGACTTCTCAGATAGAGAAGAGAAACCCAATCACAGATCTGGAGGGTCCTGTGGCTTCACTTGGCTGGGTGGCAGGGACGGAAGATTATAGTTTTCAGTTAGTTAAGGTGTCTGCATTGCCAGGGATATGAAGTGAAAAGTACCCTCTGTTAAAACGCCATCCTGCCATTTATCCTGGTGTGATCTCAGACAGTCTACCCAAAGGCTCTGAACCTTATATCTCTGACCCTATCAGAGTTTCTGCCATAGCGGGAATGACGTACGTAAGTGTCTATAAAACTGAGTTTCTGGTATAGCAGGAATAGCAGAGGCCTATTTTCTACAATCTAAATCTAAACCAGTTTCATCTAAGTCTAACCAGTTAGGCCTGTTATGAACAGTTTTCTAACGTATCTGTGTTTTGTTTTGTTTTGTTTTTTTTTTTCAAAATTTTGCCCAAGAGACCAGGAGTGGGGGCAGTGTTAATTACTCTCAGTTCTGGTTGGGCTGAAATGGGATTCCCACTTATTGACCCTTGGAAATTGAGTTAACACACATAAAGTGCTTATAACACTATGTGGCTTCAACTCTGATCTCTTAACTATTACTCTGTAGGCTGGGCTTGGGAAATGAATGCTCTCTCCTACTTCTGGGTTTGCTCTGAAGAAGAAATGAACTGGTTGCGAGCCTAACAATATGCACGCAGAAGACGCTCCAAAAAGGGGCACTGGGGAGGTGGCTTCATCTGCAATGAGTTCACCCTGCAAGCGTGAGGGCATGAGTTCAACCCCTGGAACCCTCATGTAAAAAAAAAAAAAAAATGGGTCACAGTGTTGTCATATCTGCACTGTCAGCACTGGGCAGATTTAGGTGGCTCCCTGACACTCTTGGGCAATGGCTTAGTGTGCTAGGTAGATTCTCATTTGTTTCACGTTTCATTGATTCTTTGTGAGTTTCACATCATGCACCCCAGTCCCCCCACTCATCCCCTGATATCTGCCCTTGAAACTTCCCCCAAAATAACACACACACACACACACACACACACACACACACACACACACACACGGCATAGAAGACATCTCATCATGGAAGCTGTAGTGTGTCACCATGTGTCCCACAGTGCACCCCTCTGTCTGCACATCTTCAATCGCAAATATTCATTGCAATGAGTCATCGGTTGGTCTGGTTCGAGGTCTCTGGCTTCTGTGACACCATCAATGCTGGATCCTCACTGGGGGCCCCTCCGGGTTATCCTGTTGTTGCCCTGTGTCACGGAGATCCTGTGGCTTTGGATCATGCCCCAGTAGTTCACAGATGATGTAGATTTGGGGGTGGGCCAACTCAAAAGCCATGAGCCTGGGCCTGGGTGGCAGCTGAGCTGGTCAGCCCTGTGCTGGCTAGCTTTAAATCAATTTAATGCCAGCTAGAGTCTTTGGAGAGGTGGAAGCCTCAGTTGACAAAAGGCTTCCTTAAAATAGGGCTGCAGACAAGCCTGCTAGGCATTTTCTTAATGATCGGTGGAGGAAGGCCCAGCTCATTGTGGGTGGAGTCACCCCTGAGCTGAGCAAGAAAGCAAGTTGAGCAAGCCAGGGGGAGCAAGCTAGGAAGCAGTACCCCTCCATGGTATCATGCCTCCAGGTTCCTGTCCTGACTTCCTTTGATGTTGAATGGTGGTGTAGAAGCACAAGCCAAATAAACCCTTTCCTCCTCAAGTTGCTTTGGTTACAGTCTTTCATCAGGTCAACAGGAACCCTAACTAGGATACCTAACCTACTTAGTGAGTTCTAGTTAGTGAGAGATCCTGTCTAAAAAAAGAAGAAAAAGAAAAAAAGAAAAGGTGGAATGTTGTTTAAGGTTGCTTCCTGGCCTTCACATGTGCACACGTGTTCACTACTACCTGCACGCACATGTACACAGTGATGACTGCCATTACTGGTCACTAAGTGAAAGTAGGATGTGGGGTGACTTTTGTGATTCATTCACTTGATTTCGCTGAAGTCCAACCCAGATACAGGGCCGGCTCAAGAAGGCTTGAGAAAGCACCTGGAAGCTGGTCTAGGAATAAGGCTGCTGGTTTTCAGAACTGATGGGGTGACTCTGTGTCAGGGCTGGCACACATCAGTGTTCTGAGGCGTCTAGACTCTGTGGGTAGACTCCGGAGCGCAAGGACATTGAAATGGATAGCTATGGGCAAACCTTGAGCTGTCCTAATAGAGGCCCCTTTGCCCTTCCCTGCTCAACTGAAGCGGCTTGGGGAGGGAGGGCAAGGGATGTGATGGGACTCCAGCCACTGAAGTGGAAGGCAGTCTCTGACTTTGCCCTCCCTTCAAAAACTTTACTCATGACATTCTCTGCCTGAGAGGGACTTTTCCTGGGTCTGTCTCTGCAGGGTTCAGGTGACGCTTTGGAAACGAGCTTGAAAGCCCCTGTTGCATGTTACTGGGCAGTCTGGTGACTACTGATACAAATCCTGCTGTGTTTGAAGGGGGGAGGGTTTTCCTCTCATGACCAGCCCCTCCCTGCAGCTTCCAGCATTCTGGGGGGATTTCCCACTAAGTCTGTTGACACAGCTGAGAAAACCCCTGTCACCCATCTTATGAGTGACATGAATGCGTGCGTCTGCACCAGCGTCTGGATGTTTGATGAAGTTGCGGTGGGGAAGGCAGGAGATGGCTTAAGAAATGTCTTAAGCCAGGCAGTGGTGACAAGTGGTTATAATGCCAGCACTTGGAAGGCAGAGGCAAGTGGATCTCTGTGAGTTCAAGGGCAGCCTGGTCTACAAGAGTAAGTTCCAGGACAGCCAAGGCCACACAGAGAAACCCTGTCACAAACAACAAAACAAACAGAAAGGAAAAAAAAAACAAAAGAAAAGAGAGAAATGTTGAGAGAGAGAGAGAGAGAGAGAGAGAGAGAGAGAGAGAGAGAGCTGGAGACCTGAGTAGTGTCAGAAAGAGGAATGAAATGAATTGGGCTGAATGGGAAGACTGAGATAGGAAGGTTACCTCTAGCTCAAGGCCAGCCTGGGCTAAACAGAGAAATCCTGTCTAGCATAAATAAGAAAGACAGAGAGAAGATAGGAGAGTAGAGGGGAAAGGATGGGAGGGGAGGAAACAGAGAGAATGAGAGACAGTCAGATGGGGAGAGAAATGAGGGGGAGAGAGAGGAGGGAAGAGAATACAGAGAATGAGAAATAGACAGGCAGATAGACAGACAGATGGAGAGAGATGAAGGGATGGGGGTACAGAGAGAGAAAGGGAGGGAGATCTGTCTAGGAGTGGTTGGCGGTAGAACCCTCTGCCTCATTCTCTCAGGAAGAGAGGTCTCTCATATTAGACTTCACAGAAAAGGCAGAACAGAGGGTGACATTTCAAGAGGCCGATAGTCCCCTCCTCCCCGTCAGATAATTATGAATTCATATGCGAACTAGGCACAGGGTTTAGTGCCTTCCAACAATTTAAAGGCTTGCTACTGCTTTTGCCTGTAAGTAAGTCTTCCTGATAATAATTTCATAAGTTCCCCCATTATGAAAAACTTCAAGAGGCTTCCTGTGTGCCAAGCTCTGTGGCATCTCTTCCAGATGTTTTACCTCACTTAACCCTCGAGCCGAGGAAACTCGTGACCGGGGAAATCTGCATGCTGCTAATGTTTCTCCTGTCTTTGGCTTGTTCTTCTATCTGCAATGCATTGGTTTTCTGCCTTCCCCTCCTGCTGGGGATTGAACCTGGGGCCCTGAGCTATCTCCACAGCTTAGGTTGGCCTTGAGCTTGGACTCTCTCTCTGATGACAGGCCTACACCGCCAGGCAAGCTCTAACATAATCTTCTGATAAAGAGAAATTTGATTGCAATCACTCTTATTCTTATTAGTTTTGCCAACCTGAGGCTATGAAGATATTCTCCTATTATTTTCTTGAACAGCTTCTGGCTTATCTTTGAAATTTGAATCTTTGGTCAACTGGAGACAGGTTTTGCACATGGCATAGGATGGAAGTAAAGAGGTCTTTTCCAGATACGTACTCAATTGAGCCCAGTGTGATGTTTCATGCCTGTAACTGTAGCATTTAGGAGGCTGCAGTAGGATTGCTTTGAGCTCAAGGTTAGCCTGGGCTACAGAAGGAGACTTTTTCAAGAACGAACAAAGCTGGCAAGATGGCTCAGTGGGTGATAGGGTGAGAGTCGCTTGCCACCAAACCTGATGATCTGAGTTCAATTCCCAGGACTTACAGGGTCAAGGAGACAACTGACTCCTACAAATTATACTAGACACACACACACACACACACACACACACACACACACACTCATTCTCACACATACACATCACTCTCATACATGTACACACTCTGACACACACTGACACGTACACACATACACATTCACTGACACACTTCTATATCACGCTCACACATATACACAGTCACGCACACATCACTCTTACACATGTACACACATGCACACTCACGCATATAAACATATTATACTCTCACATACATCACTCACATTTCACACACACACAAATAAGATTTCAGAAGCAACAACCAAGCATAGCTACTCATGAGCCTGTCTCTGAGTGTCTGTTGAACTGTTACACTAAGGCTGCAGAATCTCAATTACTGACATTTTCAATGTATCGATCCTCCCTCCCCCCCCCCCCCCCCCCCCCCCCCCCTCCCTCCCCCTCCTCCCATTGCCCTTTCTTTTCTACCTTTGTTTTTCTTGGTGCTAGTCAAGTGCTCTCTTGCTAGCCTACCGTTGAAACCCTTGTTCTACTTTCTGTTTTAAAACAAGGTCTTGTTAGTTTGCACAGGTTGGCCTTGAGCTTTCTACCCTCTGCCTCAGGCTGGGATTATAGGCTTGCAGTCCAAACCCAGTTTAAATGCATCTTGATACATAGTAGTCTAAGGCTGCCAGTTGTCAGCGCTGAGGGTTTTTTGTTTGTTTTAAAGATTTATTTATTTATTTATTTATTTGTATTTAAGTAGAAGGGTTTTTTTGTTTGTTTGCTTTGTTTTGTTTTTTTTTTTTTTGCCTGTGTGGGTGTCTGTTTACCACATTTGAACCTGGTGCCAACAGAGCTCACAAAGAAGACACTGGATTCCCTGGAACTGGAAATTCCAGAAGGTTGTGAGCCACCCTACAAGCTGGGAATTGAACCCGGATTCCCTGAAAAGGCAAGAAGAGCTCTTAACCACTGAGCCATCTCTCCAGTACCCCCTGGTTTTTAAGATTTCTTTGGCTATTCTCATTCCTTTGCCTTTTCTGTGTAAATTTTAGAGAATTCTTACTCAACCAATGCTTTTTGAGACTTAGCAGGAATCAATCCCAGGTCTCCGAGGAGAATTACAGTCTTCAGTGTATGGAGTCTTTCAGTCTGAAGACACCATTGCCTCTCCACCCATTTGTTGGTTGGTGTTGAATGTTTGTTTTTGAGTTTGTGTGTGTGCACATGTGTGTATGGTGTGTGTGTATGTGTGTCTGTAAGTGCATGTGTTTGTGTGTGTATCTGACTGTATGTGTGTCTATATGTGTGTGTGGTGTGTATGTATTTGTGTGTATGTGTGTGTTTGTGTGTATGAATGTGTACATTTGTGTGTGTTTGTGTGTGTGTGTGAGTGTGTATGTGTGTGTTTGTGTATGCATGTCTATGTGTGTGTATGTGGTACATG
Source organism: Rhabdomys pumilio (assembly GCA_030674055.1). Classification (NCBI taxonomy): domain Eukaryota; kingdom Metazoa; phylum Chordata; class Mammalia; order Rodentia; family Muridae; genus Rhabdomys; species Rhabdomys pumilio. Next base: position 41,726,732 of record JANHMN010000019.1, read on the forward strand.
TATATGTGTGCATTTTGTGTGTGTATGTGTGTGTGTTTGTGTGTATGTGTATGTCTGTGTGTGTGTGTTTGTGTATGTGGTATATGTATGTGTATGTGCTTAGACAGATTCTCCCTGTGTAGCTCTGGCTGACCTGGACCTTCCTATACAGACCAGACTGCCCTCTACCCACCTTCTGGGATGCAGAGAGGGATGAACACTGGGGCTCAGCTCGATCGTCCCTCTCTAAGTGGAAAAGGTCAGCAGAGAGACGAACTTTATCCCATGTTTCCAAATACTTACAGATGAATGGTTTAAAATCATTATCTGGGGGCTAGGAGATGGTTCGGTGGACCCAAGTGTGAGTCTCAGCACCTGTGTCAGGCAGTTCACACCTGCCTGTAGTTCTGGCCACAGGGGGATCCAATGCCTTGGGCCATCAAGAGAACCTGCACTCATGTGCACACACGGATTCTCTGTACACATAATAAAAAATAAACAAGTCGTAAAAATCAATTATTCTTAAGTATACAGCGAAGAGACTGGAGGATTAGAAATAGTTTGTTGTGTTTGGCAGGTAAAACAAGGTCAAGGACTTGTTTTCCTGAGGGAGACTTACCTACAGACACAGGCACCTGTTATTCCCAAGTGAGCTTTGTGAAGGAATTTGCACGAGACACCACCTGGCTTTTAAAGGATGCCACCTTAAAGAATTTCCTGGTTGGGCTGGAGAGATGGCTCAGTGGTTAAGAGCACTGACTGCTCTTCCAGAGGTCCTGAGTTCAATTCCCAGCATGGGTCATAACCATCTATAATGAGACCTGGTGCCCTCTTCTGTATGTAGGCATACAGCAGGCAGAATGCTAGATTCATAATAAATAAATAAATACCTTTAAAAACACCTTCCTGGTTTCTCTTCAAGCTGAACTTCCCTTGGTAGCCAGCCCCTACATCTCGGCCAATGTGCTTACAGTGTTGGGGCTTTCCAGAGGGGACATCGGCCCCTATGCTCTGCTTTCAAGTGCATGCTTCTAACCTGTGCTTTCCATGCTCCTTGCTCTCATATGGATTTTATTGTCTATTTATCTGTTTATTCCTCTTCATCTTCCTCTTTGTCTGGTTTTTTTTTTTTGGTCCCCTTTTGATTTGTTTGTGTTTCTTGAAATAGGCTGTGTAATTTATATTGAACTGAAACTTTGTTGTTGTTTTGAGACAGGGTTTCTTTGTGTTACCCTGGCTATTCTAGAACTCACCCTGTAGACCAGGCTAGCCTCGAAGTCAGAGATCCACCTGACTCTGCCTCCCAAGTGCTACGAGCAAAGGTGAGCGCTGCCACCACCACCCACAGACCACAAACTTATGATCCCCCTGCATCAGATTCTTGAGTGACAGTGAAACAGAAGTATGGTAACACACTTAGCTGATGGCCTTCTTAATTCCTAACATCATCCCAGGCTCTTGGATCCACAGGTCTGGTTCTTCTAGTTTGCTGAGAAAACTATGCTATTCACAATGAAGTTACTGATAGCTGACTTTCAAATGGTTCATCTCTTTAGGGCCACTGTAGCTTCTTCCCATAAATCTGTCCAACTTAATGGAAACAGATGCTGCCTGACCATAGCTTTCCTTTTCCCTATTCAATGAATGCAGCTAAGCATATTCCTCTATGGCCGAGTGCTGTAATTTTGTAACCTCTGCCATATCTTTCTTTCTTTTTTTTTTTTATTTTTTTTTTTTTTTTTGGTTTTTCGAGACAGGGTTTCTCTGTGTGGTCCTGGCTGTCCTGGAATCCTGGAACTCTCTCTGTAGACCAGGCTGGCCTTGAACTCAGAACTCAGAAATCCACCTGCCTCTGCCTCCCAAGTGCTGGGATTAAAGGTGTGCGCCACCACCGCCCGGCCCCTGCCATATCTTTCTAGCACAGGTTTATAGATGTAACTACCAAAGCGACAACCTCTCCGTGATATGACAAAGGCTCTTTAGCCGGGCAGTGGTGGCGAATGCCTTTAATCCCAGCACTTGGACTTGGGAGGCAGAGGCAGGCGGATCTCTAAGTTCGAGGCCAGCCTGGTCTACAGAGTGAGTTCCAGGACAGCCAGGGCTACACAAAGAAACCCTGTCTTGAAACTCCCCCCCCCAAAAAAAGAAAAAGGCTCTTTTTTTTTTCTCCTTTGTGTATCTTCTAGCTCTGTCCCTGCTGTAAACTCATTTAAAAAAATTTTTTTTCCCCCTTTGGCTATGCTGTAAACTGGTAGGAGCTTACCTGCTTCCGGACCTTGGAGGGGCCAGCTTACTTTAACTCACTACAATTTAGTGTGCTCTCATCTAAGTCTGCAAGAGGGGCCGCAGAACCGATGAGAAACCCCAGCTCCCAGAGACACAAGGGTCACCATTATGAACCTATATGACTATGGATACACACTGGCAGCTTCTAGGCCTCTGTTTTCCTCATTACAAAACAGAGATGAGGATTCCACTCATCCCTAGAGGCTGCTTGATGACTATGTGAGACAAGGCTGAAATGGTGGTCAGCTAGCACAAGGCCTAGCCCACTGTTCATAAAAAAAAGAAGCAGCTCGTTTTGAGAATGGCGGCTCTATTTTGATGTTATTCTCTATGAGTGTGTGGGAAGAACTCGTGTGCCCACATGCCCTTTTCTCACAGATTCTACGTTCTCTGCTTTGTCAGGATTCTGGGCAGTACCACTGAGTTGTTCTGGTGAGAGCTGGCTACTCTGAGGTTTGGGTCTGTGCCAGACTCTTGGCATCTGCCCTGGCATTGCTGGTGCCTTGTTATTCTGAGGTTTGTGAGAGCCTTTTGGTGGAGTTGGGAAGAAAGAGGAGGGCGTGGCTGCAGAGCCCACCTGACTCCTCCGGGCAGCCAAGCCTGGTCACCTGTCACTTGAGCAGGACTCTTAGCTCTGGGGCTGACATGTGTGGGCTAGTCTAAGTCAACACAGGGAAGGGTCAATAAACTGGAAACGCAGACACAGAAAGCAGCTGAGCTCTTTGGAAAGTCCAAGGTCAGGCATAAACAAGCAACCGAAGCATCTTTTCTTTGGCCTTTTTCCTAGTTCTCTGCTTACATTTTTCTTAGTATCCAGTGGTCCTCATAATTTTATGAGTCCCTTCTGCAAGTGTGCAAGGTTCCTTTCTTGTTCGTCACCAGGCACGGGGGCCCTTGATCTGTGCGGTAGCTCCGTGGGTTTGTTTGTTTTGTGATCACCTGTCAAGCTCCTGCTACAGCACCTGGTGCTCAGTATCATCAAATGAAAGAGCGAATGAATCCATCAATCAATCGGTTTCGGGTACTTATCTAATTCAATTATTTACTGCACCCCTGGATCCTTGCCTCATATGCGCTAAGCCTGGCTAGTCTTAAATAACTCTGCACTGGCCCAAGCTTGCCTTGTAGTTTGTGGTATAGTTCTGTTGATTGGCAAGTTTTTGTTTTTAAAGATTTATTTATTTTTATTTATGTGAGTACACTGTTGCTGTCTTCAGACACACCAGAAGAGGGCATCGGATCCCATTACAGATGGCTGTGAGCCACCGTGTGGTTACTGGGAATTGAACTCAGGACCTCTGGAAGAGCATTGGGTGCTCTTAACTGCTTTGCCCTCTCTCCAGCCCGACTAGCAAGTTCTTAATACTACATGAAATATGTTTTTCTGGAGACTTCCAGGTTATCTTGCTAGTCTCACAGTGTCTAACACTTTTTTCTTTTTGCTACGATTACGTTTCAGATGTTTGGTTCTCATGCCTAGCTTCCTCTCCAGACTAGTCCCAGAATCATCAACGAGATCCATCAGGAAATGGGCTAAAGAGAAAGGTGAAGGGATCGATGGGCGGGAGAAACGGTTCAGTGATTAAGAGTACTCGTTACTGTCAAAGAGACCCAGGTTGAGTTCTCACCTGCTCACAAGTCTGTCTCTAGTTCTAGGAGACCCGATGCCCTCTCCTGGTCTCCACAAGCTCTGCACATGGTGGTGCGTACACATACATGCAGGAGCAGAGTTCTAAGGTGAGGAGGACATAGGGGGAAAGGTAAACTGAGGCAGCGGCTGATCTTTAGGGGTCTTAAGTACCACAGCTGAGGACAGCTTTAGTCAACCAGGCTCTGCATGGTGTCTTTCTCTTTGATGTCTTCCTCAGATGTGGTGGGCTTCATTGGCATATCAGTACCATACTCTGGTAATGGCTCAAGATTATTTCTGATTACCACGAACGGCATTCTTATCTTACCAGCCAAGAGCTATCAATATGGCTTGGGGGAAGGCCCAGGCCACCTCTGTTGACCCTCTCACTGATGCATGTCCTGTGACTGATTCTCTGCCAACAGGCCTTGGGCTTTCGTTTGTTTTCACGGTTGTGATGTTGCAGAGATGTTGGGCAATCCCCGTAGGGCTTTCTGTTCTCAGCCAGAAACTCTGTAAGGCTTCCCTGGAGTCCTCAGGCAGGCCGTGTTGCTGTAAATAGTTTGCCTGACTCGTGTGGGTTTTTGTGCGGAAAGGACTTGTGTGGCTTCACAGAAGAAACCAGTTTAAACGGACTCTTCGATGGTACAACAGCAAGGACCGTAAGATGTCTGGATAGGCAGCCTGCGGACGTGATGGAAACCTCTGAAATGCACAAATGGGCCGTAGACAGTAAGAATGGATCTTTGCAAGGTGTTTGAGCAGGTAGTTGTCTCTCAGCAGGTGCAACTACCCTCTTGCAACACTGCTTCCTGTTTATAGTGGGTAGTTGAGAACAGCAGTCCCTTCAAGCTGGTCTACAAAGGCTAGCTTCAAACTAACTGGTCCATCAGGAAGCAGGTAGGCGTGGCTACAACAGGGCTCTGGACACCTCCCAACCCGGTCTCTCCACTGATATTCAGAGGGAACAAGAAGCTATTTTGTACCGAGAATGGCCCTGGCACTTGTCCTATCTTTTTTGCAAGCTTATCAAGGCTCAGGGGTTCTTCTTGATGCTCCCCCCGACCCCCGGTCCTGCTCGGACAATATCTCCACAGGCTTGGAAATGTATAATAACCAGAAATGTACTGGCTCGGGATGCTGGAGGCTGGAAATCCAAGATGCAGGGGCCAGCATCTACTGAGGAACCTCTGACTCTGTCATACCCCGGCAGAAGGGCAGAGCAATGCAGAGGGCAAGAGGAGGCTAAAGTTGACAGTGATGCTGATATTGGGAATTCACTCCCGAGGGCAGAGCTCCGATGGCCTAATTGCTTCTTAAAGATCCCCACCCCCTACGCCTTTGCATTGCAGACATTTATAACACGTGACCATTGGAAATTTATAACATGTGAATGTGCAGGGCCAGATCAGCTGTGCAGCTTGAAAATCTAGGTCTCTTTGTTTCCTAAGTAGGATGCTTAGATAAAATAGCAGCGAATAAACAGAAACTTATTGTCTCGAAGCTCTTGAGGGTAAAGGTCAAGGTGCTGGGACAGTGTAGGTGTTTCTGAAGGCAGGGGGAGAAAGGTTTCCTATCTCTTTCTTAGCTCTCGGTGATTTGCCGATGATCTAATACCTTTGCCTTAGAAAACCCATCAGTTCCGTTCACACCCATTCAGATTCCCCCCCTTTTAAGATTTAGATGAAATAAAGGGTTATTGTGTGTGCACAAACACGGGGTATATGTGTGTGTATGTGTGTGTATGTGTGTCTCTGTGTGTGTTAGGGCATGGGTATATATAGTCAGAAGACAACTTCATAGAGTTCTCTTTTACCTCTAAATGGGCTCTGAGGTATCAAACCCAGTCTGTCAGGCTTGAGTAGCAAGTGTCTCTACCTACTGAGCCATCTTGCTGACCATCAGTTACCTCTGCCTAAGGATATGAGTCATTTGGGGCAAGGCACCTAGCCCATCCAGGCACTACACGGTGTCCTCAGTGAGTTCATGTTCTAGTAGTTACAATCTGGGAACGGGAGGGTTAGGCGGTCAACATAGGGATAGCCAAGGGCATAATTCATCCCTGATGGTCTCACCATCAGCACCAGACAACACCCTGTTGGTCACTGCTGTACTGATTCTGACTTATGGGAAACCATAAAAGCAGAAATGTGATGGTTAAGGGCGCGGCTCCTGTTCTGCTGCAGTAAATTAAAGGTAGAACCCATTAGGGACGGGGAGATAGCTCAGCTGATAAGTGCTTACTGTGCAGGCATGAGCCTCTGACTGGTACAGCACTTGCTTGCTATGTGTGAGTCTTTGGACAGGATTGCTAGCATTGCCAAAAAATAAAATAAAATAAAATGATGAGATTCTGTCTTAAAATAATCAACTAATAAATAATATAGATTAGCAAAATAAAATTGAGAATTTTATGGAGGGTTTCTATCTTGCCTTGGAAAAGCTGCATGCTGATCCTCTTCTCTCTCTCTTTCTCTCTTTCTTTCTCTCTCTCTCTTTCTGGTTTTTTCGAGACAGGCTTTCCCTGTGTAGCCCTGGCTATCCTGGACTCACTTTGTAGACCAGGCTGGCCCTGAACTCACAGAGACCCACCTGCCTCTGCCTCCCAAGGGCTGGGATTAAAGGTATGTGCCATCATGCTGGGCTCCATTTGCCTGTTTAAAGCTGTAGTGCCCGTGACCTCCAGCACTAAGCCCTATCCTCTATTCCCGTATTTTTCTGCTTTCTTTCCAGCAGCCCAGGTACCCTCTAACGCATCATACAGAATCAATAAGCATGATTTGTTATGCTTACTGCTCACCTCCCACCAGAGCAGGAGCAGAGATCTGTCTTGCTCAAGGATACACTCCACACCCAAGATGTTGACACCTAGCAGTTTAATAGTTGGCTGAGTGGACGACTGAGTCTGTAGCCTACATTCCCAGATGGCTGGTCACTTGACTCATCTAAAGCTCCTGAAGGCAAGTGTATTGCTCATATATGGTCTAACACATCTGTGGCTGCTAACCGGCACGCCAGGCTCTCCTCTGGACTTGTCTCTGGCCACATCGGCCTTTCTTCCCAAACCAGTGCCTGAACAAGTGCACTTTGCTCAGCCAGAGCCTCTCCTGCTGCCTGTCTCTGCATGGCTAGTCCTTAGTTGTCTGTGTGCTCAGCTGAGATGGTCCTGAATCCCTGTTTAGGTCAATGCCACTCGGCAAGGAGAAGAACTAACTTTAGACTTTAAGAAAAAAGTTCTCACCGGGCAGTGGTGGCGCACGCCTTTGATCCCAGCACTTGGGAGGCAGAGGCAGGTGGATATCTGAGTTCGAGGCCAGCCTGGTCTACAGAGTGAGTTCCAGGACAGCCAGGACTACACAGAGAAACCCTGTCTCGAAAAACAAAACAAAAAAAAAGTTCTCAGAACATTCTTCATATTTGATTTTGTGCTCTCTGTGTGTGTATGTTTATGTACAGACTAGTGTTCAACCTTGAACATCTTTCTCAACTCTTCTTATATCACTCTGTGAGACAGTTTGTCACTGAACCTGGAGCTCACTGATTGTCCTGGACTAGTTGGCTGCCTAGTTCCAGGAACCCTTCTGTCTCTGCCCCACCCAGTAGAGGATTACATGCTGGTGCCACTATATCCAGCTCTTTTTCTAAGTTTTTAATTTATGAAGGAGTTATTTTATGTGCATGGATGTTTTGGCTGCATGTGTGTTCGTGTGCCACACGAGTACACGGAAGCCAGAAGGGGGGTTGGATCCCATGGAACTGGAGTTATGAATGGTTGTGAGCTGCCACGTGGGTGCTGGAGATCAAACCTGCAACAGCATCCGGAGCTGTTATCGTCAAGTGGCCCCTCTAGGCCGTGTCGAGCGTTTTCAGATGTGTTCTGGGGAATCGAAGAGTCGGATCAGCATCCTTGCATGACGAGCACTTTATCGACTGAGCCACCTTCCTAGGCATTTTCATTTTTCAAAGACAGGGTGTAACTATATAGCCCTGGATAGCCTAGAACTTGCTACACAGACCAGCCTGGCCTTGAACCTCTGTTCCTTGAACCAGCTGGTCCTCCCACCTCTCTCTAAGCATGCTCAGCTTTTGCTTTCAGTCTTTAAAGACGATAGTCATCTTGTAAAGATGGATGGCTGCTGGCTCTCCTGACCTCTGAACTGGAGAACTGTACTGTCTCGCTTTCTGTGAGTCCAGTCCCTCTGAGTCACCCTGGAAACTGCTTCTACCGGAACATACCAAGAGAAACTGTGTGCCCAGAGATCTTATATAGGGTGAAAAGACACCATGACCAAGGCAACTCTTATAAGGGACAACATTTAATTGGGGCTGGCTTACAGGTTCAGAGGTTCCGTCCATTATCATCAAAGCAGGAGCATGATAAAGTACAGGCGGGCATGGTGCTAAAAAGAGCTGAGAGTTCTATATCTTGTTCTGAAGGCAAACAGAAGAAGACTATCTCCCACGAGGCTAGGAGGAGGGTCTCCAAGCCCACCCCTTCAATGACACTTCCTCCAACAAGACCGTACCTCCCGTCAATACCACTCCCTATGGGCCAAGCATACTCAAACCACCATACCAGGTTTGCAATGATTTTATTGGTCTCTGTTTACTCAGGACTTAGATTTCCCTAAGTACTTCTTCAACAGACTCTGTCTGTGCAAACAAGGCAGGGAGCTAGCCTGGTCTCTCAGGGCATCTACTCATACTGTTCATCCTCCCAGCAGAACCGGGACAAATGCTTCTCCAACAAATGGTTGCAAGGCAGACAGCCCTTCCGAGGAAGCTGGAGTTGTCAGAGACCTCTGGGAAGTGAAACTCAAGCAGTCATAGAGAAATCTAAACTACAGACATGGAGAGTAGTTTCCCCTTTGTACCCAATCATCATGTTATTGATTGGTTGGTTGATTGACTGGTGATGGTGGTGGATGTAAGACAGGGTTTCACTGTGCAACTCAAGCCTTCAGTTAGAGATCCTCCTGCCTCAGCTTTCCAAATGCTAGGATTACAGGCGTGTATCAATACACTCAGTTTTGAGATGAGAGAATTAAAATTCAGAGACGGTAAGTGGTGCATCAAAACCATATAGCACGTATCCCCAAAGCCAACACAAGAAACAACTATATTGCTGGCTCTGAGTTCTGGAGCTAAAATATCAGGAAACCTGGATTTAGACTCTGCTAGCTGCAAGACCAAAGCATAGGAAGAGATAAAACAAACTTTGCCAGCTTTTACCCAGAAGTGAATGACATACACGTGACCCGGGGCTCCATTCTTTATTCACTCCATCTGCAGGAGAATCTCAATATGTAGACTTTGAAAAGCTCTTGGGAGGTTGGGTATGGTGGTCCCTGCCTGTTATCCCAGCACTTTAGAGCTGAGGCAGGCTGACTTTGGCTACATCGTGAGTTTGAGGCCAGCTTGGGTAGTGAGAGACCCTGTCTCCTGCCTGCACCCTGGAAACAAAATGCAAAGCAGAGGCTGAAGGTTTGTGTCAACTGTTAAAAGCGTGGGCTGACCTTCCAGAGGGCCTGGGTTCGGTTCCCAGCACCCACACAACAGCTCACAGTCATTCATAACTCCTGTTTCAGGGGTTCCGATGTTTTCTTCTGGTTTCTCTAGGTACTGCACATTCATGATGTACAGAGATACATTCAGGCTCCCTCTAGAGCATCCTGGAAATGAGAAAACTCGGTGACCACAGTTACAGAAATAGTCCCCTTGGAGATTCAGTGACAGAATGCAGCACCCCATGAAGAAGACCTGTGCATCTTTCATTTTGGCCAAAAGATCCGAAATTTTAGCTTCACATAGGAAAATCAAAGTTTTGTTTCCATTTATTGCTTTTGGTTTTGTGGCTGTTATTGTTTCATTTGTTTGTTTGTTTTAAAGGAGTCCAATATATAGTCCAGGCTGGCCTGAAACTTACTATGCAGCCAACACTGGCCTCAAACTTGTGATCCTCCTGCCTCAACTTCCTAAATGTTCAGTCATGGCATTTCATGTTTTGTTTTGTTTTATTTTGTTTTGTTTGGAGTGAGGGAAGGGCTGGTTTCATTATTTATTCTTCCAGGAAGAAATACAGTTACGGTGTTGTAAGCTACCCATATGTTGTAGTTGAAATTTTTAAAGATTTACTTTGTGTGTGTGTGTGCGTGTGTGTGTGTGTGTGTGTGTGTGTGTGTGTGTGTATGCATTCGTGTGGGCATGTGGTGTGTGTATGTGTAGTGTGTGTACACAAACATGCATGTGGGTGTCTGCAGAGACCAGAAGAGGGCATCTGATCTTTTGAGGTTGGGTTAACAGTTACAATCTGCCTGACATGGAAGCCTGGACTCCACCTCATTTCCTCTGCAAGAGCAGCAAGTATTCTTAGCCATTGAGCCATCTCTCCAGCCCAAGAAATTGTCCATTTTGCAGTTTTGGAAAATTATATGCCTTGTGACAAGACTACTCACATAATAACTGAGTCACCAAGACACCGCCACTGTCTCTGTCTGGCCTGCATGGGTAGCTCTCCTCTTTGTGATAATAGCATGTTTTGTGACAATCCTCCCAGAGTCTTTATGGCTTTGACTTGTGGAGCCCTTTGAACTGAAGAACCCAGGTACTTCTGACCCTCCCAGTTCCTTCCCTCCTTCCCTTCAAAGCCTAAGGAGGGACTTTATCTTCTGACCGTTCTTTATCTTCATGGAGATCCAGAGAAAGACTCAGCTGTCACGAACTTCTCCCCCCCCAGCAATGTCATCTCCTGGGGCAGAAAGAGACTCCAGGCAGTGTCATAGGTTCACTCACCTGTTCTAATGTCTGCTTCCAGGCAACTTACATTACTTAGCAAGACAATCTTCATTGACTGTGTATTTCCCTCTCTTCTGCCCTACCAACCCTTGTCACACCATCCTGAGTAGCCTCTCAGCTTGCTAGATTAATGTCAGTCATCCAGATTTCTTTAAGGATCATATTTGTGGGACTCCTGCTTGGAATCCCGTGATATGATCATGTGGTTTCTCTCCTATTCGCATGCCTACCGTCAACTTCATAGATAAATCATCGAATTTGCAGTGGTTAAGGGTGCCTGCTGCCAGAATTCGATACCCAGGACTCACACCCAGGACTCACATAGGTGGAAGGGGAGAACTTCTTCCCATTAGTTGTTGTCTACATCTCCACATACACACACTCCACACACATGTGCACACCATAGCATGCAGCTTCTCCTGCAAAATTATATCTATTAGCATAAAACATTTTTTAAAAAAATAATTTGATGCTGAGATAGTAAAAGGGAGTTATAATAATACGAGTATTAGATTTAATAGGACTGGGGACTTACTGATCTCCAAATAGCAATACCTATAGGCTTCCAGTAGCCCGGCAGCCCACAGGAGCTTTACAAAGGCTTAGAGAGAGGCTGGTGAGAGGGACCAAGCAACCTGTTAAGATAAAGTCCTTAACTGCGCTTAGCTCATCTCAGAACTCTGACAGGGATCTGGCAATGGAGGAAGCAGGTAGACTAATGTTTGTAAATAGCTTGAGTGTGACATTATAAACTTTGATTTGAGAATCCTGGAAGCCCAGCTCAGAGAGTTAGAACAACTTGCCTGCACCTTATTCCATCAGACATATCTGACAAACCCTGCATGGCTGAGAGGAGAACTCTGATTAGACAGAAACAAGAGAAAAACTCAATGTTTTCCAAAGAAGCAATGGAGTCAAACATGACGACACACAGATGTGACCCCAGCACTCTGGAGGGGGAGGCAGGAGGATTAGGAGTTTAAAGTCATCCTCAGCTACATATAGAATTTTTTTGAAAAGATTTATTTTATGTATATGAGTACAATGTCACTGTCTTCAGACACACCAGAAGAGGGCATCAGATCCCATTGCAGATGGTTGTGAGCCACCATGTGGTTGTTGGGAATTGAACTCAGGACCTCTAGAAGAGCAGTCAGTGCTGTTAACCACTGAGCCATCTCTCCAGCCCACATATAGAACGACACGCTATCTACAGTAGCAAAACAAAGACAAAGACACACCTGCACACATACACACACACACACACACACACACACACACACGTACACATTCATGCACACACACACACACACAAATAAAATAGCTTGTGGATATAGCTTAGTTGGTAGAATGCTTGTTTAATATGCATGAAGGCCTTGGGGTCAGCATGTCCATAAACTGAGCATGGTGTCACCCATAAACCCAGCACTTGGGAGGAGGAAATAGGAAGAGGTCAGTTCAGGGTTGACGGCAACTGAATTTGAAGCCAGCTTGGGATAGAGAAGACCCTGAATCAACAAACAACAAAACCAGTTGAAGCCAGCTGGCCAGTTGAACAAGGCCCACGGTATGCATTCTACAAACACAGCTCTTCCCTTTTAAACTGCATTTGTGTGTGTGCTTGTTCTCACTCTCCACCATGTGGATCGATTGAACTCAGGACAGCGAGGGTGTCTTTTTCATTTGTCCTTTACTTTCTGGGGCTTCTCACCGAATCTCATTAAATTAGCTTATCTAATTCCATAGCATGCAAAGACATTAGAGAGAGTTTAAAAGATAATGCTGTCCCTTTCACGGCAAAGAGTAGCAAGAACGCATTGGCAACAGACACCACATCCATCCCTCACATCCATCTGGCTGACAGTGAGAACTTGTGTGTTCTTGAAGAAGGATGCTGGGTAGACAGACATTCAGAGTAAGATCCAAGCTATCTAAGCTTTCTGGCAGGCCTTGACATGCAGTTTAACCCGAGTGTCTTTTATTGTTGTTCAAATGATTTTAATTACTGGAAAGTTAAACACACACTCACTTGTTAAATACACACACACACACACACACACACACACACACACACACACACACCTCTATATCAGGGTGGGGTGGAGGGCCTAGCCGAGGCCCACATGCTGTGTGTCTGAGGACAGGCCACCTGTCTTCAAAGTTGTTTTGTTGTAGTCTTCACTGGTTTCCTTCTGCCAAAGGAAGTTTCTATTTGTTTAGCTTTTTGATAAAGTTAATGTTTTCTGAAGGGTTTTTGTTGTTGTAGTTGTTTGGCTTTTTTTTTTTTTTTTTTGTTCACAGTAGGCATCCTTGGGAAGGGTGGGGCTTCCTTGAAAACTTAGTTTTGTGAAGGCTTGGTCCCAATGTCTTTGGGGATGAACACCTAAGATGAAGGAGAACAAGGGGCCACTCAAGCCATGGGTGTGTGTGTGGGGGGTGTGGGGGTGTGGGTGGGGAGGTGGGGTTGGGAAGGGAGGTGCAGCGACTCACTGTTCCTCTCTGCTTGTCACACAGCAATGACCAGCCACTTGCTTTGTTCTGTGGCCATCTCCCTTTTACCCCGTCTCCCCACTGTGCCCATCTGCCAAGCCTTTGGATAGTCTCCTAATAGGTGCCCGGCCAGTAAGGTTGAACCCAGCCTGTTCCTCGACTACATGTTATGTTCATTCTGGCCTTATGAACCTTTTTTTGTGTGTGTGATGATTTCTCTATGTATTTCTGGCTGTCCTGGGACTCACTATGTGTAGTGTAGACTAGGCTGGCTTTGAACTCAGAGCTCTGTTTACCTCTGCCTCCTCAGTACTGGCATTAAAGGCATGTACTAACTGCTTATGAACTCTTTGTTGGATTCTGCAGGTTACCTTCCTGATTTCTTCAAGGGTCATGTTTGTGGGGCTCCTTTTTGGAATCCCATGTTATAATCCTGTGGTTTCTCCCCTGTTTGTCTACCTATCGTCAGCTTATCTTTATGTTTCCAGATTCCTTTCCAGCAGGATCTCTCTCTCTCTCTTTCTCTCTCTCTCTCTTTCTCTCTCTCTTTCTCTCACACACACACACACAGAAACAGAGAGAGAAAGAAAAAGGGAGAGAGAGAGAGAGAGAGAGAGAGAGAGATCCCAATCTAAGCAAGGAATATCAGAAACAAGTCAGGGCCCACTGTGGTGATGTTTGCCTCTAATCCTAGCACTTGGGAGGTGAATTCAAGGCTCTGTTACTACACAGCAGATTCCAGGACTACACAGTGAAACCCTATTGTTGGTGCTTTTTTTTTTTTGAGCTACTTTAGACTACTTCCTGCTGATTAGGGTTGTTGGGTTCCTTAGGGGAAGTTATGTCTTCGCTGTGAGGATATACAATTTCTCTTCTTCTTTGCATTTGACAAACTGCAAAAACAGAGAGCAGCAGCAACAGCCACCAAGGTCTTTTTGGGGCTATCCCATTTATACCCTCTCCAGTGTCCCCAGAATTAAGCTATCTGCTGCTGGCAAAGGTCACGCCCCTGCTAGTGCGCGCCCCTGCTAGTGCGCGCACCTGCTGTGAAGCAGCCCCTTCTCCCATACCTGAGATTAAAACAAAAACATATTCATATAACATAATTTTTTTTAAGAAAGCAAAATTCTCACTACCCTCTATGGAAAAAAAAAAAAGGCAGGAGGGGGAGATGGGGGAAATGTGCCTGTATATGGAGGAGATATCACTTACTAGGCCGTGGTGGCTATCATTTTAAGCAGAACCAGGTGTGCTGGAGTGAATACTCTCCTCGGTTATTAGGTACAGGCACTGCAGTGAAATCTCTGCATAAACTGAACTCATCACATGGTTGTGTGTGTGTGTGTGTCCCAGAGTGGCTTCTTTCCTTCCTTCAAACTCTGCTTCAGGGAGATGTCCAGCTCCTCACTGGTTCCCAGTAGCATTTAGTCCATCTCAATCTCTTGTTATCTTAGGAGGCACCAAGGGTATCAAAGGGTCAGCCTGGGGAACATAAGCTCTCCCTTCAACACACATGACCCATGCTTGTTCTTCATTGACCTTCCTAAAGAATTGCAAACAAATGCATCGCAATAAGAACACACTAGCATTCTCTGCAAATGAGGTGTGTGTGTTCTCAGATATTGTTATGTAAAGATGAAGACCTGGGGAGCTTCTTACAGTCTACAGTACTGATTCAGGCCTGGTTTGAGGCTCAGAGTTTTACTTAACAAGTTCCCAGGTGATGCCAAAGCTGTTCTTGGGAAATGACAATTCGCTCAAGGTGGTTTTAGGCAGCCCTCTCTCTTTTTCTCAGCCAGCTGAGCTTAGGAGAAGGGCCCCAAAGCATTAGATTTCTGTTACTCTTTGCCTCCACCCTCACCCCACCCTTTCTCTGTCTGTCTGTCTGTCTGTCTGTCTGTTTGTGTTTCTCTCTCTCTCTCTCTCTGCCTCTCTCTCTCTCTCTCACACACACACACACACACACACACACACGGGAGGGGGCGTGAGGAGGGAGGGGAGAGAGAGAGAAAGAGAAAGAGCTTACAAAAGCACCAGTCAGGAATCAGAGGCTGCGAGCCTAGGCCTGTTTTGTAGTTTCTACTTTGCTGAGAAGTGCCAGGAGCTGCTTCTCTCCAGCCAGGTTTGGTGTGTGTGCGCTGTCTAGACTCCATCAGACAAATAGCTAGCTCAAGGCCCCTCTCACTCTTTGTCATTAATTAACAAGTCTCCCCCAGGTTCCTTTGAAGTCTGAAACCTTGGCTTTCCAGCTAAGCTCCACTTCCCCTTGTATGTTTTTGGAAGCCTTCATCCTCTCAGGTTTCGGTGCCCTTATTTGTCAGTTGCAAAGGAGGGATTAAGAGTCAAGGGATCTGGGCAAGCCAGGACACAAAATGGGCATGTACATAGAAACACGGACCATAGTATATATAGGTTTTTTTTTTTTTTTTTTTTTTTTTTTGGTTTTTGGAGACAGGGTTTCTCTGTGTAGCCCTGGCTGTCCTGGAACTCACTCTGTAGACCAGGCTGGCCTCGAACTCAGAAATCCTCCTGCCTCTGCCTCCCAAGTGCTGGGATTAAAGGCGTGCGCCACCACAGTCCAGCTATATAGTTGTTGCCAAAGAAAAGATCAGTCAAAATGGTTGACCCAGTTTGTATTTTTGGGAAGGATCAGATAAGTGTGTGTGTGTGTGTGGGGGGGGAATCAGACATTGCCCTCCAGTCACCTGGGTGCATGAATTCTAGATTCAAGAATGAGGGGCTAGGAATTGCTTAGCAGGTGCAGGTAAGAGGACATCAGTTCGAATCCCCAGTACCATGTGAAAAGCCATGCAGAGCCATGCTCACCAGTGTTGAGGTTGGGTAGGGGGCTCAAACAGGTGATCACTGGGTCCTGACTATCCACACATCATCTGCAAGCCTCTGCGCATGTGCATGGTATGCACAGCCACACACGTGTACACACACGGGAGGTGGGTATTCTTAAGTATTAAATAATTCTATATGTACCTGGCAGCTAAGGAGCAGGCTGGAGACAGTATCCCTGATCTGAAGAAGTCCTAAAACAGGAGACCCGGAGTATTCAGGGCACGTCTTATGTAACCCTCGAAGAGCAGGCATTGGAAGGGGTGTGTGTCCATCAGGGGCTATCTCAGGGGATCTGGATGGTGGAGAGAGGTGCCTGGGGCTTTTGGTTGTGTAAGGATGAGGAGGACCCTAGCAACCTGCCAGATTTTTTCAGGGTCTTAACTGCTGTGAGAGGGAGACTGGGTGCTGCCATGGGATGCAGAGGAGGAACAATGTCCCATCCCAGACATACCAGATGGAGATAAGGATGGCATTGCTAAGCACGCCTTCATTTGAGGATCACCATTTACAGGGGGGTGAAGTTGGCTGTCACAGTTCCAAGTGTGCTGTCACCTGCTCTAGCACATAAGCGGAGTCATACATACTTGAGAGGCAGTTTCAGGTTTTTTTTTTTTTTTTTCCTAATCTGGTGTGAACGGTAACCTTTGTGACCCCTTGTGGGTGGATCCTCCCACTTGAATTGTAGTGATTCCCAGCTTTGCTTCTGAAAATACCATTTCTGCCCAGTATTTATACCATTTGTCCTCTGTTTATTTCCTTTTAGGGTGTGAAGGCTAGGGTGGTATTGTTAGTATTCTGTCTAAACTCTGGCAAGGCCTGGCCCACTATAAAAGGGGCTGCTTGCCCCCTCCTCTCTCTCTTACTCTCTTACTCTGTTAATCTCTTACCCTCTCCCTCTTACTCTCTTGCCTCCCTGTCCCCTCCCCTCCTTCCTCTCTCTCCACATGGTCATGGCTGGCCTCTACTTCTCTCTTATCCTTCCACCTTCTTCTCCCCACCTTTGCCCTATCTCCTAAATAAACCTCCTCCCCCTTGGAACCGTGTGGTCTGGAGTGGTCTGTTCTGAGCTGTGGTTGGACTTCTTAGAACAACTAACAGGTATAATTTCCATTAACCAAATTGACATGCTGGTTTTCATCAGACATCTTTAACCTTGATGGGAAAATCAAGTTTTGAACACAGAAAAGAGATCAAGGGTGGTCAATCCCTTACTTACTCAGTGAATGTAACACAAGCCAAAGAGGGGCTGGAGAGATGGCTCATCGGTTAAGAGCACTGACTGCTCTTCCAGAGGTCCTGAGTTCAATTCCCAGCACCTACATGGTGGCTCACAACCATCTGTAATGGGATCTGATGCCCTCTTCTGGTGTGTCTGAAGACAGCTGCAGTTGTGACGCATGCCTTTGATCCCAGCACTTGAGAGGCAGAGGCAGGAGGACTTCTGAGTTTGAGGCCAGCCTGGTCTACAGAGTGAGTTCCAGGACAGCCAGGGCTACACAGAGAAACCCTGTCTCACAAAACAAAACAAAACAAAAAAAGAAACAATAAATATATTTTAAAAAGAAAATGGTTCTATGAGATTCAGGCTATAGGAAAGCCTTTTTCTGAATTAGGGATTGATGGGGAAGGGTCTGGCCCATTGTGAGTGGTGCTATGCCTGGGCTAGTGGTCCTGGGTTCTATAATAAAGCAGGCTGAGTCAGCCATGGGGAGCAAGGCAGTATGCATTGCTTTTTCATGGCCTCTGAATCAGCCCCTGCCTCCAGGTTTCTGCCCAGCTTGAGTTCCTGTCCTGACTTCCTCTGATGATGAACAGTGATGTGGAAGTGTAAACCAAATAAACCCTTTCTTCCCCAAGTTTCTTTGGTCATGGTGTTTCATTATAGCAATAGAAAGCCTAAAACACTCGGTAAAAATCTTAAAGCTCTTTCTTTAAAGACCCCGGTCAGGTGATTGCTTAGATCAGTCTTGTCTGCAGACACTGGCTGGAAGTGACCAACTGTGTTCAGAATGCAAGGGGTGTGAGTTGGGGAGTAAGAGTCTTAATTTTGAGGCCCTGGTTGGCCTCAAAATTGCAGCAGTGTTCCTGCCTCAGCCTCTTGCTGGGATTTCAGGAACAAACCACCACACCAGGTTCAAGTTAGTTATTTCAAACATTTATTTATGTGTAAGTGGTGTGTGTGTGTGTGTGTTTGCCCTCAGAGGCCAGAAGACCATGTCAGACTCCATGGACCCAAAGTAGTGGTTGGTAGCCATCTTAAGTAGGTGATAGGAACCAGCCTCACTTGAGCCCTCTCGCCCCAGTCCCTTCAAACAACTAACTTTTTATGGATATAATTTCAGTACTTGGGAGCTTGACACAGGAGGATTACATCAAGCTCAAGGCCAGTCTAAAGCTCACACGACAGAGTGAGACCCTGTCTCAAACGAATAAACACTAGCCATCCCCCAAACTGCTAAGCACGGCACATCTCTACAATCTCAACACTTGGGAGGTGGCAGGCAGGATGATTGTGAGTTCACAGATATCCCAAGACACACGACCAGTTTGAGGCCAGCATGGCCTACATTAGAACTTGGCTCAAAACGAAACAAAGAATTGTTAGAGAGATGTCTAGCTTTTTGGAAGGCTGTGGTGAGGTGGGAGAATACATAGAAAAAACTGCCCTACAGAAAGAGCTCAAAGCCAGCCTAGGCAATTTAGTATTAAAAGCCTGCATCATAAAATGACAACAAACAGCAAGAGCAACAAAAGACAAGTAAAAAGAGTGGCCTGAAGAAGTTTTAAACCAACAGGGCCAGTGTCTGGCTCTAGGAGAGACCCCTGGACACCCCATCCGGCTTAGACACAGCCCCTGCCCCGCCAACAGGCGGCGCGCACACCTACACGACTCTCGGCGCCCCGAACCTCGCCGCCGAGCCTCTGAACTCTGGCGCCACTACTCAGGTCTGGCTACAAACTCCCGCCTGGGTCTCCCCGAGGCCGCACCCCGGCTCCCCATCAGTCCGTGGGCGGAGTGCGGCAGGGCGAGCCCCGCGCAGCGTGGGACGTGCGCGCGCCCTACTGCGGCGAGGCCGCGCACGCCCGGGGCTCCTGGAGGCGGGCGGGTACCCCAAGGCCATTTCCGGGAGGGGCGGGGCCTGCGGCGGCGCACCTCCAATCTCTGCGGCGGCGGCGGAAAGGGGAACCCGGGTCCAGCGGCCGGCGAGTGAGTTGCTCGCAGAGCCGAGGCGCGTGAGGTGGGCGGCGGCCAGCGGAGCCTCTGCGGGGAGGAAGGCGCGGGGCCACGGCTGGACCCCGGCTGGAGCTGTGGGGAGCCAGGAGGAACTGGAGGGATCAGGGCCGGGGCTGAAGGGACAGGAGGGAGGCCGAGCTGTGGTTGGGGGTCCGAGAGGGAACCGGGCTGTGGGGAGCGCAGCCCAGGCTGAGCGGGAGCTGCGCTCAGGGGAGCAGGGGAGCAGGGGAGCGGGTCTGTGGTTCAGGGAGAGCTGGGCCGAGGGGAGCGGGGCCCAGGTTGGGGGGGATCCGGGCTGAGGGGAGCAGGGCCCGGGCTGAGGGAAGCGGGGCCCAGGCTGAGAGGGAGCCAGGCTAAGGGGAGAGGGTCCTGGGCTGAGGGGGAGCCGGCCTGAGAGGGAGCTGGGCCGAGGGGAGACAGTCCTGGGCTGAGGGGGAGCCGGGTTGAGGGGAACAGGGCCCAGGCTCAGGGGGAGCCAGACTGAGGGCGAGCTGGGCTAAGGGGAGCAGGGCTCAGGCTGAGGGGAGCAGGGCCCAGGTTGAGAGAGATCCGGACTGAGGAGGATCTGGGTTATGGGGAGCCGGGCCTGGTCTGAGGGGGGGGGGTGGCTCCCGATTGATGGGGAGCCAGGCTGAGGGGTGGGGAAGACCCAGGCCAGGGCTGAGAAGTGGCGCCAGGGTTCAGGGGCTCAGCACTCGGGCCGAGCTTCGGGGTACCGAGAGCAGTGAGCGGCTGAGTGGGGGAGGCAAGTCTGCCTGGAGGACCCCAAGTCTGGCTGGCGCAGAGGCGGTGGAGCCCTGAGTCCGGGGAAGGGGCGTGTCCCCCGCGTGCACTCTTCTGTTCTCCTGGATTCTGGTGTTGGGTTCCTCCAGAATGCTGACAAACCCCCGCAGGGAAATCCCGAACCTTCCAAGGGGCCAGGCAGGCAGCAGATGCCTCAGACTGGCGACTTCATTAAGTCTTAAGAGTAAACAGATAATGCGGTTCCCCTTTTCAGACGCAGAAGCAGAGGAGCCCCCAGGAGCCCTGAGGAGCCATCTGCAGGGGAAGATGCCTAGTACCGACCTTCTCAAGTTGGTGAGTCCCATCCCTTCACTTTTAGTCAGAAGACTCTGAGTCATGTGGCCGTTTCCCCTCTGTGGCTCGCTTTTGCTCAAAGCTGAGTATTCTCTGCCCCTTTTTTAAAGCTGGAGCTAAAGATAAGGGTGACTAAATAAATGGATGAATACGGTAAATGTAGAACTTAGAAATTCCTGGAGAATCTTTTTTACTGTCTTTGCTGATGACTCTTGGCTCTTCCTGCTCCTGCCACTAGAGCAATTGCTTTTGTTTTGTTTCTGAAACAATGGCGGGGGCGTGTAACTCAGGGTGGCTTGGAACTCAGCAGGTACCCTTGGTTTGAACTTTTAGTAATTTTCCTCCCTTTACCTTCTAGTGCTGGGAGTTTTGTTTGTTAGAGGTTTTTTTTTTTTTTTTTTTTTTTGGTTGGTTTTGGAGACAGGAACTCATTATGTAGTCCAGGCTAGCCTGTAACTTGCTTTGTAGATCAGGCTGGCCTGGAATTCTAAGAGATTGACTTGCCTCTGCCTCCTGAGTGCTGGGATTAAACAAAGAGTCACCACAAGCTTGTTTTGTTTTTGAGGCAGAAGCTGTCAGTGTAGTCTAGGATGGTCTTTAACTAGCAGTCCTTCTTCAGTCTCCTAAGTGCGCCGTCATGCTAAGCTCTTTGAGACAGCATATCACTAAGTATACTGGATGTCTATGAACACTTTAGGAAGCTGGAGCTGGCCTTGAACTCCGTATAGTGCAGATGAGAGACAGGAATACTTGTCTTCAGAACCTAATGAAAAGTCCACTGAAAATAGATCTTGTCCAAATTTCATGAATTTTCAGTAGGTAATAAATAGCCTTATTCAAATTTTTATTGGAAGAGAATTATGTTTAAAAATGTTGGAAACTAAATAAAAGGAGTCTAATCTCTCCATCCCCCTTCACCCCTTCCTTGCAACAATCTGTTACCAAGAGACAATTGCTGTTGGCATGTTGGATGGTTAATGGAGAATGCTTCCTACAATGGGAAGTTGCTGGCTTTCCTCTAATATAGCTGAACGTGTATGTAAATGCTGAATTTCCATACAGAAGTAGAATATTTCTTCCTGTAAGGACTTGTACTGGTTAATAAACTAAGTCTGATTAGGACTTATATTCATTTAGTATATTTGGAATCCTTTTTGTTCTGAGTTATTTCTCTTGCTGTCATCATACCCATTGGTGACCTCCTGGTACTGTAGAATGGAGATTTTGTTCAACTTAATTGCAGTAAGGAATTGACACAGATACGAATGATCTTGGACAAGTCATTTTCTAAAGATAACATAGAGATTGTATAAAAGTTCTTTCACTAGAAAGGCTATATCATCTTTCTCAACTATAGTGTGTTATTGCCTAGGGCTAAGAAGTTTAAAAAAAAAAAAAAAAAAAAACCAGACCTAAGTTTTCATAATACATTTTTATTATGACCTGAGTTCAAGGTTCTCTTTCTGCTTTTTATGATATATAAAACGGTTGTGCCAACTGGAAAAAAGGGGCCTAAGAAAGTAAAAAAACAACCACAATACAGGAAAATGTTTTATAATTAAAAAAAAAATGTGTGAGTGTGTGAGTGTGTGTGTGAGTGTGTGAGTGTATGTGTGTGTGTGTGTGTGTGTGTGTGTGTTCAAGATCTTACATGCTAGGCAAGTGCTGTACTTAAATCCTTATCACTTCTTTTAATATTTTATTTTGAGACAGGATCTTATTATCTTTGGCTTTGAACTTAGAATCTTCCTGCTCACCAGGCCCTGATTAAAAACAATCTTAAAAATCATACGGTAAACTTAATATTGTACATGAATCTAGATATTCATCCCTTATGTTAGCAGAATAAGATAAACAGTAGGTGAATTCTGGAATAATAGTATAGTTCTTACAACTCACATCAAGAATGTATTAGATGCAGAACGAGATAGTCTACATACTTACTAAATTTTTACCAAAAACCCTGATAAATGTCCTCCTTTAATAAATGAAAAAATAGATTCAGTTGAGTTCCATAGCAGTTAAGTAGGAAAGTAGTTTTATCTTATGTGGAATGATTTGAGAAGATCCCTTTCTTTCACCTTTGTAATACTGCCTTTGGAACACATTTCTGATAGGTAGAGGCTATTGATCATTGTCTCTGACAATGGTGGGTTTAAGAAGAACAGAAATTGTAATTATTTGGGGGGTGCACTTTGGAAATGCAAGTGGGGAAAGATTCTTGTCTCCTAGTATCATCTTGCCTTAAAGTCCCTGGTGTATTATATAATCTTGCATTCCTTTATATTGCAGTTAAAGCATTGAAATTTTGAACTTCGTACCTATAAGTATAATGTCAAAACGTTGAACAGTGTAAAGGGATTAGTGGGTGATAGGGCTGAAAACCACTGTGTGAACAGTGTGTTGGAGAGAAGCTGTGAAGCTCTCCTACAGTCTGCATATAATCCAGGGAGCTTGGCCTCTTTGTGTTCTTGCTCTCGGTTTTCTGTCTGGTTAGGGTGGTTTCCTTGTCTTTTTTTCCCATCTAGTCACGTGACATGTCATGGGACTGTCACACTTTCCATCTATGTCTCAGGGAGAAGAAGTGAGCATGTTCCTGTACAGAGGCTATCTCAAGAGGGAGTTCAAGTTAGGCAATTTTGTGGCAGCCTTTCTTAACTCTGGCAACATTTTCATCCATGTTCTCCTCAGTTTCGCCTAATGATAATCACTTTGGGAGTTGTCAAATATTCATAGTTTTAAAGGAAAGTTTACTTCATAAAGTCAGTATATTTCATAGGTATCTTTTGAGGAGTAAGTTTGTAGGTATTCTAGGTAAGACAAGCTTACCATATTATGATGGTAATTGTTGATTTAGTTAAGTTCTTAACCTAGGCAGTTTTCCTTCTGAGGAACTTTTAATGACCTTGGCTACTAACATCTACTCTATTAAAGCCAGGAATAAAATCAAGTATCCAGTAATGACTAGGACCTCCCCAACTAAGGGTGTGTCATGGGATGTCTGAAGTCCCGAGGTTGAAAATCCCATTTGCAGGTCTCTAATATCGCTGACTGCTTATCTGCAGGCTTTATTTTTCTGTGCGTAGGGGAGTGAGCAAGCCTCTTGCAATATTACTTAGGTTATTTTGCCCATGACTCAAGCCTTGTAATCTTGAGATGTATCTGGATGAATCTATAGTACAATCTTCTGCAGGAGAACAGATTCCTGAAGAAATTAATACTTTCCTGTTCAACATTTCTGCAATACTTTTGAAGTCAAGCTGCCATCAGTTTTTAAAACAAAGAATAATAAATCTTGGGGTTGGAGAGATGAGATGACTCAGTGGTAAGAGTTCTGGCTACTACTCCAGAAGATCCAGGTTTGATTTCCACATGCTGGCTAACAACTGTACTTTTAGTTCTAGCAGATTCAATGTATTCTGACCTCTTCTGCACCAGGCATGTAAGTGGTGCACAGACATGTGCAGGCAAAATACTCATCGTATTAAAAAAAAAAATCAAATCTTTCCAGGTCTTTGAACTTGATTCATGACCTTTGACTTTTAAAAAAATCATTTTTATTATTTTGCATTTTTATTTTATGTGTCTGGATGTTTTCTTCGTGCAATAACACAGAGGCCAGAAGGCATCAAATCCTCTCTGACTGGAGTTATAGAGGGTTGTGAGCCACCATGTGAGTGCTGGTAATTAACCCAGGTCTTCTGGACAAGCAACCATTGATAGCTCTTAACCACTGAGTCAGTCCTCTCTCCAGCCCTGTCCTTTGTCTGTGTCTGTCTCTCTGTCTGTCTGTCTATCTGTCTGTCTCTCATACATCTTTCTGAATCTCAAATGGAATTTAAAAATAAACTGAGATTGATATAAAAAGTTATTTTTATTATTTGAGCCAGGCTTCTTCCAATTAATAAATTTCATCCACTTGCCTCTGCCTCCCAAGTGCTGAAATTAAAGGTGTGCGCCACCACTGCCTGGCCAGAAATTTCATTTGTTACAGCACTTAAAATTGTGTGGCCACCCTGGAGAAAATTGAAAAGTAGGTACGGTTTTTTATGTTGTTCTAGTCTTAATCTTAATAATTTATACAGTCTTTATGCAGAACTCTTAATAATTTACACAACCTTTAGTCTAAAGAAAAGGGAGATTATAAATAGATGAGCTACAAACCCCAAATTCAGCTTAGCTTTGCAATCTAGGTGCCAGTAATTTTTAGTAACATTTGCCTTCTTAATTAATAGACATTACTATTACATACAGTTTGTACACATAGGTGGCAGAATTTAGAAACAGCCTGGGGTTAAGGATTTTCCATGGAGAGTTGATTTGTAGTGAACCAGTCTTCGTGTATAAATACACAGAGTCTAATTACTGAGAGAAAAGCCCATGTAGTAAATGGAATAGTGAAGGCCAAATCGATATGGCTTTACCAGTCATCTGGCACATTGAAGAAGTGTGTTTTCAGTGTTTCAGGGACTGTTCACCAAGGCAGGGCAGGCTTAAAACCAATGGGGAGCCATGAGTGGTGGTACATACTAGTCAGGTTGATGGTACATACTAAAAATATTGGAAACTAAACATCTAAACAGGGTTCTCTAGAGGAACAGAACAGATAGAATGAATGACTCTGTGTATGTATGTATGTACCTACCTACCTATCTAAAGAGGGGATCCTTACAGGTTGTGGGTCAGCTAGTTTCAACAGTGACTGTCTCCTGACAGAAAGTCCAAGAATTTAGTAGTTCATGTGGCTAGATATTTCAGCTGGTCTTCAGTATACACTGGAGACCCAAAGAACTAGGTTCTCACACCAGTGAAGCAATGACTCAGCAGCAGTATATATGAACTTGCCAAGGAGAATGAGGGCAAGCAGGTGAAAAGCAAAAGCTTCTTTCTTTATATAAGCCTATATAAAGCCTATATAAGCCACACTATCAGAAGGTGTGGCCCAGATTTAGGGTGGGTCTTCTAACTTCAAATGAAAGTTCAAGAAAAATGCCTCACAGGTATGCTCAGGTGCTTGGATTTTTAGTTAATTTCAGATGTGGTCATGTTGACAACCAAGAGTAGGCATCCCACCTGTCATCCCAAGCTCAAGATAGTTCCACTATCTTCCCAGTCCCAAAGACTGCAAGTCATAACTGTACAGGTCAGTAGATACTATATAAATAAATGTGTAACGATCCTTACTTCCTAGATCAAAACAAAAAGGAATTCCTTTTTTTTTTTTCCAGAGCTGAGGACCGAACCCAGGGCCGTGAACTTGCTAGGCAAGTGCTCTACCACTGAGCTAAATTCCCAATCCCCCAAAAGAATTCCTAGTACTCTAGGTTTCATGTCCCTCCACTCCTAGTTCACGTTCAAAGGCAGTTATTTCTCTCACTTTAGATTTTAAGTGGAACATTCTTTTCTTTTCTTTTTTTTTTTTTGATTTTTCGAGACAGGGTTTCTCTGTGTAGCCCTGGCTGTCCTGGAACTCACTCTGTAGACCAGGCTGGCCTCGAACTCAGAAATCCACCTGCCTCTGCCTCCCAGATGCTGGGATTAAAGGCGTGCGCCACCACCGCTGGGGGAACATTATTTTCTAAGTAGCCATTTTGTTCACTGTTTTGTAACTTTAGTTTTCTTGTTACTGTGTAATATTACAATGTATAAATACATTGTAGTTTATTCAATTCATAGTTGAGAAACATTCATGTCTCTTGTGTTTGGGTGATATGAATGACATTGTTACTTTGTTGAACTTGTCTCTTTGTAACCATCAAGCTTTGTCAAAATGTATAGTGCCGGATTTGAATAGTAAATTTAAATAAATTTACACTTCTATAGTGTTTTCCCTGTTTCTTTCTTTTTTGTTATTAATTTCCATGCCTCTTTTTTTTCTCTCTCTCTTTTGAGACAGGTTTCATGTAGTCAAGGCTAGCATCAAGCTTCATTCATAGTTAGGTCTGGCTTTGAACTTCGTATCTTCTTTTCTTTCTCACAAATGCTGGAATTACAGGCATGTATCACTCCACCCCCCAACTCTTTTTATAATTTTGAGACAGAGCCTTCCCTACACTGCAGCACTAGATGGCCTTAGACTCACAACCTGAGTGCTTGGGTTGCATGTGTCTCACTGCCTGCTGCTTCATTCATTTTGTTTTCTGAGCTGTTTGTAGCTGGGGATGACCTTAACTTCCATTCTTCCTCTTCCTACCTCCAGAGGACTGAGATTACAGGCATGCCTCAACCACACCCAGTTTATGTGGTGCTGAGACTTGAACCCAAAGCTTCACGCATACTAGGTGGTTACTAGGTAAAATGGTTTTTTACCTGCTGAGCTACATCCTCAGCCTTTCATTTCTCACTCTTTATTTCTGAGGCAGAGTATCATTGTGAATCTAAGGCTGTCCTTGTATTCCTTGTATTTGCAACTGGAGTGACTATTCACTGGACATTTCTCTAAAGCGTGTAAAGTCGTTGTTTGAACTGCGTTTGACAGCTAGGTCTGAAATCGAATAGATCAGTAGTTTATTGAATTTCAGTCTTAATGGCTCCTAGGTTTAAAACCATTAGAAGCAAAATTTTATTTTCAAATTCCAACTGACGAATCTAGGGCAAAGATGCCATGGCAGACCTGGTCTTTATGTAGTAGTTTGTTTTTGTTTTTTGTTTTTTTTTTGTCAAGAATAGAAGAAAACCTTTGTTTTGCTCAGTCCTTTTTAAAAGTGTTTTCACATCCTTTCCCAGAGTCTGTTTGGCTGTCAGAAACACACAGGTTTATGATCTGCAAACATAGTAGGTGGCTGATTTAGTTTTGTTTGTTGGTAGGTTAAAGGGCACTCGCAGCTTCTGATCGATTTATTTGATACTAAAGGTTAAAAATGTCTGTAATATATTTCTTACCAAACCAGGGCATATGGTTATTAAAGTATATTCTATTTCTATTTTATTCTGTTTCTGTAAGAAAAATAAAATGTTATCCATAGAAATTAAACTGCTTAAGGCCTTTCCCAGCTCCTGACTTTTTTCATGGTCTCTGCAAAGGTTGTTTTATGTTGTTGTGAAGAAGAAAAAAAAAATTAACATCAGATAATTCATTTGTCAAACATCGGTAAGTGTTGATTATCAGTAGTGATTTGTTATGGGTTTATTTATTTATTTATTTATTTATTTATGTTTTTAACACAGGGTTTTAATTCTGTAGTTGAGGCTGGAACTCCCTCAGCAGCCCCAAGTGGACTGAGACTCAAAACATTCCTGTGTTAGCTTCTCAAGTGTTGGTATTATAGGCGTGAAGCACCGTGCCCAGCTTCTACAGTGATTAAAGTGTGTGTGTGTGTGTGTGTGTTACATAAGTCAGAAAACAACTGTGGAGTCAAGTCTCTCCTTACACATTTATGTGGATCCTAGGGATTGAACTCAGGTCACCAGGTTTACCTGGCAAATGCCTTTCTGTACCTGCTGAGCCATCTTGCTGGAACTCAATATGTAGACCATGCTGGCCTCAAAACTCACACAGATTCACTTGCTTCTGCCTCCTGAGTGCTGGGATTAAATAGAAAATTAACTGTGCCAGAAATTCACCTCCTTTTTGAGTCTACTTATCCAGAATAAGAGTAAGCGTAAAGGGGGAGAGGAGGGGATTTTCCAGTTTGTATTTTTATTTTAATGTATTTTTTTTCCTTAACTGTGTATTTTAGGAAAAAACAAAGATGAAATCATGATTCATATCCAAATATTAAAGTGAACATGTTAAAAACTTTTGGTCATAATAGGGAAACTTGTCACTTTTAAATTAATTATAAGAGAAATCCAAAAAAAAAATACATACATTTCTATAGCAGAGATATTGAAAATGAGCCCAGTGTGGTAGCACACACCTGTAATCCCAGCAGTTGGGAGGTTGATGGAATAGGATTTATGTGAGTTTGAGCCCAGCCTGGACTTCATATTAAGTAACAGGTCAACCAAGAACCACATAGTAGTAAGTTTCTGTCTCAAACCAAAGGGAAACAGAACGAACAAACAAACAAAACCCTAAGAAAAGAGAATGGTGCAGATGGAGGTGAGACTGGTTTCTGCAAGTAGTGGGGATGGAAGTTAGAACTTTTACTGAACCATGGCAAACTTTGTTGTTTGTATATGAAAATTTGTTTGCCTGTCCATCAATTATCTACAGATTAGAGAGCTGTAATATTACCGTAGAGTCAGAAGCTGTAACCCAGAAGGTGACCTAGATAATACTGGCTTTCCATTGGAAGCAAACATTTCCCTGTTTGCTTTTCACAGATTATTAAAATACCTGAAACTCTGTGAGATGTTACTTTTAGACTGACTTTCCTCACTGCTTATTTCCATTTTAAGACTAGATGGTAGACTTTCCCAAGGGTGTTTGTACGTGGTGTAGGTCAGAGAGCAAGATTCAGTCCCTGTTTTGTTCTTGTGAACAGGATCGAAAGTCCTCAGTGACTTAGTGACTTTGTTAGGTTATGCATCTTAAAATTTCTTGCTCTAATACTAGCATTCTTATTGTAAGGGAAAGACTTCCATAAGTAGTTAAAACCTGAGAAAGCCAGGGCTGGAGAAATAGCTCAGCAGTTAAGAGCGTATGCTCTTTTTTTTTTTTTTTTTTAAGGGGACCCAAGTTGGGTTCCCAGCATCCACATCAGGTGGCTCACATGTATCTAGCTCTAGTTAGATCTGATGTTTCTAGTCTCTGGAGATACTTGCACTCATGTTCACATAATTAAAAATAAAAAAATCTTTGGTCTGGGCTTCTTAATTCAGTGATAAATCTAGTATGGTAATTATATTTATCTAATTTATGATCTTCCTCAGTCATGATATACTCAAAGTAATTAAAACTTTTATGAAGAATATAACATTATTTAAATGGATCTTACTTATTTAGTAAGTTCATATTTCTAGTCTTTAAGGATGTCTTAAACTCCTACTACAGTGATAAGACAATACAGCCAATGCAACTTTAAGAAGAAATTGTTTATTTGGATCTTACAGTTCAGAGGATCACAGCAGTAAGCAGACAGGCATGGCATTGGCGCAGACACTGAGAGCTTATATCTGATCCACAAAATGAGAGGCAGCTAAGTGGAAATGGTGTGGGCTTTTGAAACCTCAAACCTAGTTACACACTTCCTCCAACAAGGCCGCACCTCATCTTTTCCAACTAGGGACCAAGTACTCAAGTATATGAGTCTATGGGGCCAGTTCTCATTCAAACTCCCACAAAAGGATAATAAACTCCCTTTATATTTTGAAAGGCAGCCTAACTGAGTCTGCACAGTAAGCCGTTTAGTTCAGAGCACATTTAATAACACATTGGTGGAAGCTTGCATAGGCTAATAGTATTTCATATACATATATGCATGTATACATATATATACATACACACACATACACATGTACTCGCGTGCGCACCATCCATCCATCCATCCATCCATCCATCCATCCATCTATCTGAATGAGGCAACCTGGGCTGCCTCAGCCTGAGTGTGCCACTATACCTGGCTCCATAGTTCTCTTCTGCCTGCCTTTCATTTATGGATCAGATATTTTATAGCTCTCAGCTACTGCTCCAATATCATACTTTGCCTGTCTACTGCCATGTTCCCTGCCATGATGGTCATAGACTCACCCTCTGCACTGTAAGCCCTCAATATAGAATACATTTCTAAGCATTTATTTTGCTAGTTGCATTTAGTTTTATGAATTTTTCTTTTAATCTATTTAGAAATGCACCCTATAGTATACTTTTAAAGATTTATTTTTATTATCTTTTAAAAATTATATGTGTATGTATGTGTATAAAAAAATATATGTGTATGTGCATGAACAAATGAATGAGTCCAGTGCCTGCAGAAGCTAGAGGTGTGAGATCCCCCTAAAGCTGAGTTACAGGCTGAGAGTCAAACTTGGGCCCTCTGCAAGAGCAGTTCTTTTTTTTTTTCCTCTTGCCTTGAGTTTATTTGTAAAAACAGCATAGGACACTGGTCATCTGCAAAATAGTGTGTGGGTAGGTGTGTCCCAGCAGTCCATCTGTCTTCACATTGGCAGGAGGCTTTTGTATGGGGCCTTCACAGGGTCCTGGGCACCTTTGGGAGCCTGAGCTGGAACTGGTGCCTGGGATTTAGCTTGATCTTTGGCCTCTGCCTTGGTTTGAACCTTGAACTTTGGTTGGCAGAGCCTATGACCCTTGGCCATGTAGCTTTGAATTCACTTCCCAAGCTTGGGGTAATCGATGAGCTAGTTTGCGGCTGGGGCCCTTGGCATCTTGGGCTTGGTGACCTGAGGGCTTCACAAGGGCCTTGATGGCCTCTGTGCGTGCACTCACTGCCTTTGCATTGTCGGCCTGCGTCTTCTTCAGGCCTTTCTTGTTGTGCTTCTTGGCAAAGCGCATGTCCCTCAGGAACTTGGGGTCAACTCCCTTAAGAGATTTGTATCTTTGTGACCGGGGTTTCTTGTTGCCATTTCTGTGCCATTTGCGGGACTGGTTGTGTGTGGTGTGGTTCTTGGACTTGGCCATGGTAACCGGAGGCTCCCACAGTGCCTGGGTCCGGAAGAGAAAGAGCAAGAGCAGTTCTTGCCAGTCTATCTTGCCAGCTCCTATGTATTTTTGATGTATTTCAGAAGAGAGATGCTCAGAATTGTTCCTTAAAGAAAGCATCTTGTCTTTATTTGATACTTTGTCCTGATTGTACACACATGCACAGTAAAAGTACCTTCCAAAAAGTACCTTACCTTGTCTACTTGGCTTGTCTACTTTGTGAGATTCTTAAAAGGTTTTACCGTTCCACGAGCTTATGCCCAGTGGCATGGGAATATTGTGTCCCTCCTCTTTCCTGTGGCCAGGGTTGTTTGGTATCTCAGCGGTTGGGGAAATGCTGTGCATAATACCTCAGGGCTGCAAGTAGAATAATTGAAACTGGAAATAATACTGAGCATACAGGCTAATGTACCTGTGGACCTGTAAGCTTTCTGAGATGACTCGGAGATATCAACCATCTAGACTCCTGCAGTGGAAGTTTAGGGGAGGTGTACAGTTTGTTCTTGATGGAGCCAGTCTCTTCTATATCACAGCTAGTTGGTTGCAATGGCTGTTTGGTTTGTTGCTCAGTTCTCACTTCTTCTTTAATGACCCCAGAGAGTTTTTCCTTTGGGCTTGTGATCTGCTTTTGCTGATTAACTCTGCTGCCTTTCGAGGCTCCTAGAGATATTTTTTTCTTTTACCTGTTTACTTTGTGCTTTGAAGTTTGATAGAAAATGATATGTAAGAGAATCAGATTCTAGCTCTTAATTATAGAACTCTCAGTAGGTGATCTGGGTAAGACAGGTTTTTCTTTTTCTTGGTAATTAATTTCCGTTCTAAAGCTCAAAATTTTTTTTTTTTTATTTTTTTTTTTTTGTGGTCGGGGAGAGGTGCAAAACAAATGGAGCTGAATGGAAAGAGGAAATGAATACTTTTCCTACCAAAAGTTAAGTTCTCCCTCCCACATCGGAATGTGTGAGAAACAGGACCTTTGCTTTGTAATAACAAATTCACCATACTGATGAAAACAGAACAGTTGTTTGTTTGTTTGTTTGTTTTTTTGAGACATGATTTCACTCTGTAGCCTGTCCTGGAGTGAAAGAGTTTTTGTTTGTTTGTTTGTTTGGTTAGGTTTTGATTTTGGTTTTGTTTTTTGGTTTGGTTTTTTTTTTTTTTTTTTTTCTAGACAGGTTTTCTCTGTGCAGCTCTGGCTGTCTTGGGATCTGTAGACCAGACTGGCCTTGAAATCAAAGATCCACCTGCCCCTGCCTCTGAATGCTGAGATTAAAAGCATGCCCAGCAGTGGTTTTTAAGGTTCTCCCATTGTGAGAAATTTTTGCCTTCTTTTTTCTATAGGCTGGTATTTTAGAGAATTACAGTCTTCACATTCTTCTAGCACAGGCTGCTCTCTAAATTTCCCATCCTTTAGGATGCAAAGCCTCATCTAATTTTCTAAGCCTTCTCTTCTCTGACTGTGAACAATCAGTAAAGAACCCTTGAGTTCTGAGAAAGCTGCCAGAGGGGAGAGAGGGGCCTCTGCTTGTCTGTGCCTTTTTCATGAGTTGAGCACTAAGTATCCTTTGTACTAAAAATGGGTGGCAATGATTTATTTCTTGTCAAGGGAATAGCAGTTTTTCTTATGCTGGTAGTTATACTTAGGGCTTTATGTGTGTTAAGGCAGGCAAGAGCTTTGTCACTTCTATGCCTTTCTTTGCAGGATTTCAAAGTAGAAGATTCTAATTTTCTCTAGTGTCTGTCCAAAAAATAAATAGTAGGAACAGTTGATGTATTTGACCTGGTGGATTGATATGGCTGATTTAGCACTTCCTGAGAAAGCTTGGTGATCTTATTTTCCTTCCTTCCCAAGAACTGGGTGATTGGGTCTCAGTAATATAAGTGGGTTGTTTGCTATTTTCCTAAAGAGGAAGAGATGGGAAAAGAGAGTACCTTCACTACCCCCACCCAAACCAAGAAAGACAGCACTGCCAAATGACCAGAATGGTCTCTACACAAGCCAAGTATTCTGCGTGTAGCTTTCTCAAACTGCAGACTTACACACCTGTTACCTGCTTATAAAAAAAATAGAAATTAATTCAGAAAGTACTCTGGGGACTATAGCAATAGCTTAGCAGTTAGGAAAGCTTGCTGCTCTTGCAGAGGAACCAGGTTCAGTTCCCAGCAACTACACATGGTTGCTGCTCACAGCCATCTGTATGTAACTCTAGTTTCGGGTTTAGGGTGGGGGGTAGTGAAGCCGTGGGTCCTTTGGCCATTAGGATGAGTGAGATGGGAGAAATGCAAGTGTTGAACCCGTGGAGCTTCTGGTTGACAGCACTGATGGTTTGGTTCTGAAGAACAGGTGATAGGAGGTAAAAATGAGACAGGCTTGTAACCCCCCACCCCTCCCATGCCCAAACCTATTTTGCAGTATGATCTTTGGATCTCAGTATCTTTGTTTGTGAAGGACATAATCTGCTCTGATGGCCTGTGATATGGTGACTTGTGACTTGTCATTGAGTATACAAAGTTCAAATGACTGGCTTTCTTTTCCATATTCAGTCTTAAGCCATTCTGCTCTGCACAGCTTCTGTGGTAAAGATGTAAAAATTCTAGGACCTTGCAGAACATAGGTTCTAAAGGATCTAAGTATTAGAATTATTTCACTTTAGTTGAATAAGTGTTGAATTCCTAACATGGTAAAGCAGCTTTCAGGCACTCTAGCAGACAGGAGGTTAATATCCAACTTATTTGTATTCTTACTAGCACTGGAAGACCGTGGATTAAAATCTCTGAGCTGTTCTCCCTCACTGGGTTTAATGCTTTGCTTCAGGTCAGACTAAATCACAATGCCCCTAGGCTAATGCAGTTTGGCAGTGACTGACTCGTAGGAAATGACTGAATTAAGGCATGCTAGATATTTATTTAGCACATTAGAAGTTCAAAAAAGACATTGTATTGTGATGTAAGGATCAACTTTCTGTTGGAAGGTAGCTTTCCCAAAACTGTAGTTTTATAGTGATCTATAGAGATCAAGAAAATCATTACCAATGTCTTCCTGGGTTAGTGACCGATTTACTTACTCTCTGCCTGAGGTCTCAGCTATGACCAGATGTGTGCTTTCAGACAAACTGGCAGTTTGAGAGGTAGCTAGCTTCTGTGTACTTTAATTTTGACCATGTGATCTTAGTTTATGTTCCATTATTTAAAAACCAATAGCCAGTTGTTGTGGGAGACAGTAGTAGGGATTAAGTGTTAGATCGGGATTGATTGAGGCAATGTGAAAATAAAATAATAGACAGATCTCTATGGAAGCAGATTGTCCTTAAATCTTAACACTAAAGGACCACAGTCTCTACCATGGAATAGAGACTGTGCCTAGGTGCTGGGGTGGGGCTTGGAGCTTTTTAGGGCAGAAAAGGGAATTTTGGGAGTAGAAGATTCCACATGCAGAGTTGATCACCTGCAGTCTCGGGGTTATAAATACCTATGGAAATGGTATGTTCATTTCTTTTTCTTTTGAAGATTTATTTATTTTATATATGTAAGTGTACTGTCACTTCAGACACACCAGAAGAGGACATCAGATCCCATTACAGATGGTTGTGAGCCACCACGTGGATACTGGGAATTGAACTCAGAACCTCTAGAAGTGCAGTCAGTGCTCTTAACAGATGAGCCATAACTCCAGCCCCAGTATGTTGATTTCTTATGAGTCCCTGGATCCTAACATCCTAAAGAAGATGTTATCAGCTTATCAGCTTTGCTGTCCAGAGTCTCTTAACTCTGGTTTTAGGTTATTAGCCCTTATTAGATTCTTGTGCCAGTGGATATTGGTAGATAGTTAGGTCTTTATACAACTATATACAACTTTAGTTAGATGTGAATGGTACCATATAGCTAAAATAGAGTCTGCCCTGAACATAAATTATAAACAGAAAGCTCTTGAGGTACCATTGAATGTAGAATGTTAAGTCATTTGCCCAGGGACACTAATCATTGAAAGAAGACTGGAAAGGTTACGATTGTAGCTCAGCGGTAGAGTCTATACCTGGTATGCAAGCAGTCCCCAAAACTGCAATAGCAACACAGAGAGGGAAGGAGTTGAATATTAAGTTAGGAAATCTAGGCTTCTGGCCTTTTATTCTGTTCCAAACCTGTCTATAGGAGCATAAGCACATCATTTCAAACCCATGGGGCCCTTGCTTATAAAGTCAGAATGTTTATGTTGTACGTGATCACTAAGGCTCCCTGTAGCTCCTAGATTCTATGTTGGAGTGTTGCATCAGGACCCAACTTGGGGCTTGTTCTGTTTTCAAGACCCAAAGGAACTGCCTTTTTTTCCCAAGGAGATACTACTAGGCTATTTCATAGAACTGTTCAATGGGCTATCCTTGTGGTGAGGTGCTTCTTCATAGGGGAATGAGCTTGTTGTTTGTAGTAACCCAAAGAGGACATTAGGATGAAGCCAAAAGTAATTTCCATGGTCACTTAGTTGCCTACACAAAAGAAAACTTGTCATGACCTGTTTTACTTTGTTATTATTCTGTCTTTGGAGATAGAGAATTTACAGAACTCCAGAATTCCCATTGTCTTCCTAAGAAGCAATACAGTTGGGCCTAGAGAGATAACCAAGGGCTAAGAGCACTTACAGAGGGCCCTTGTTCAGTTCCCAGCACCCACATTGGGTGGTTTTTAACCACTAGTAACTTGTGATGTCTCTGGCCTTTTCAGGCTCTTACACTCAAATGTATGCACATGAAGATTAAAAATAATTTTAAAAAGAAGAATTGGCACAGTCACCAAGAAAATCTGTTGTTGCCGAATTTAATTTTGTAATTGAGTTAATGAGTATTCTTTTCGTACTGTATTTAAGGCTTCTGAACATTTGCTTTTCATTTCCTGGTTTTTTGCTTTGTCTCTAATATTCTGTTATTTTTCATTCATTGTCATGAAGAATTGGCCTTTGATGTCATCTTTGAATCATTACAATGTAATTTCTATGTGAATTAGGAATTAGTACCACCACTTACAGCACACTGTGTGCTTTGATCACAGCTTTGACCTGAGTCTTCTCTGGTGGAAATCTGAGCATCCCTTGGATGGTGACAGACCCCTGGTCTTCCCAATTTTCTGCTGGGGTTGCCATTGCTCTGTCGGGTTGAAGTTGTTGATAGCAACAGTGGACTCTGTGGAATAGCCACTTGTTGTAGATAAGCAGTTTCCGTGGCTCGCCCTCAGGGAGCCTAAAACTTGTCTAATGTTAATTGCCTATTAGTAATCCAATTACTAAAGGTATTGTTTTAGTGTGTTTGAGATGCTGTAGCATAGTGCCTTAGACAGAGTGACTTTTAAACATCAAAACCTTATTTCTCTGACAGTTATGGAGGCTCGGAAGTCTGAGGATCAAGGCAGTATAAACCAAGGGCCCACTTGTAGAAGGCGGCACTCAAAAGAGAGTTCATACAAGGGGTACTTCAACAGTGTCTGTCTTTTGTAAGGGGACCGATTGTAGTCATGGAGGCTCCTTGGTGACTTTATAACCTCAGAGGGTTTTACCTCCTGATAACACCGGCTCAAGGATTTGATCTCAGCAGAAATTGTGGGGGAATGTAAGCATTTAGTCCATAGCAGCTTCAAGAGAGACTTGTTAATTACTCATTCTATTTGTGAGGTTTCGTGTTCTTAATAATAAATACCCAAGAGGAACAGATCTCAAGTCAGTACCATCTTTTTTTTTTTTTCTTTTCAAAACATCCTCTTACTACTGTAGCTTTCTTTTACTTGTAGCCTTACCATCATAGTTAATGGTATGCCACTTAACGGATCTCTCTAACTTGAAGTGAACGTTTGGAATCATGTGAATTATTTTCTCCCTCCCTCCCCCCCCCCCCCCCCCCCCCCCCCCCTCTCTCTCTTTCGGTTTTTCAAGACAGGGTTTTTCTGGTAGACCAGGCTGGCCTCGAACTCAGAAATCCGCCTGCCTCTGCCTCCCAAGTGCTGGGATCAAAGGCATGCATCACCACTGCCCGGCTATTTGAATTATTCTCATTCCATAAATTCTCATAGCCAAAAATTTACTGTTCCTGTTTCCTTTCTGTTATTATGATAAAACACTGACCACAAGCATCTTAGGAAAGAAAAAGATTTATTTGGTTTACACTTCCAAGCCACAGTCTGCTGTTAATGGAAGTTAGGGCCTGAACTTGAAACAGAAGCCATGGAGGAGTACGCTTGCTGGCTTACTCACAGACTCAAGTTTAGCTAGCCCAATGCATACACTAGCTCCTTTCTATACATTTTCCTCTAAAGACTTTTGTCATTTATGTATGGATGCATAAAATGTATACACAAAAGTATAGGGGCTGGAGAGATGGCCCCTATTGATTTTTACATTTTCAGATTGTTGGCTAAAAAGAATATTTTGTGATACAGCAGTTACGTAAAGTCAGATTTCAGCGTGCATGTAGTTAAACTTTGTAGGAACCTTAGCACAGTGTACACTGTGCCACAGCACCAGAGTGAGTAGCTGTAATAGAATTAGTTCGTAGCACCCCAAATAGTCACAGTCTGGCTTCACACAGAGCTATTCTGTTTATAGCTAGAATAGAGAAGGGGGAAACTCAAAGGGAATAGAGAGAAAATGGCACTCACATGGAGAATTGGTCACAGAGAGGAACTGTCGGGAATACCAGCACTGAGATAAAAGTGATGGCTCACAGGGACTTGATCTAGATTAGTCCTCTTATTTTATAAAATAAGCAGATCAACATTGTATCAAAGTCTGCGTGGCACTGGCAGATGGGAGCGACTGGTGACTGGTGTATGAACTTTGAGGGCTGTAGAAGACGATAAGATATTGCTGAGGTGGAGCCATCCTCACAAGTAACAGCTTTGCCCTTGAAAAATGAGAATTGAACAAACCAAGAACAGACTTCCTTTCTCTGAATGTAATGTTTCTGTTTTTCTTATATTTCTAGAAGGACTTCGAGCCTTATTTGGAGATTTTGGAAGCATATTCCACAAAAGCCAAGAATTATGTGAATGGGTATTGCACCAAATACGAGCCCTGGCAGCTCATTGCATCGAGTGTCCTGTGTACTTTACTGATAGTCTGGGTGTATGAGCTTATCTTCCAGCCAGAGAGTAAGTATACTACCACTTCTATAAAGGTAGACTGCAGTCTCATTTATGGCTGGTGGGTTGGAAGCATCTCTTTTGGTTTGATTCTGCCTTTTAAAATCTATTTAGATGGGAAATAGACCCCGATTTATGAACTGTGAAATTCTGTTAGAACTTTTGGGTAACTGTTACTATTTATGGTTTTGTGATTTTTTTTTTTTTCATTTGTAGTTTAGGTAAAAACTTCTTAGGTATTAGTTACTATAAAGATTCACAGATGTCTCAGAATGTGTGTACATATCTTTCAGTACTAGTTTCTTCCTAGAGCATAATTGTGTTATTTGAGATTTCCAGAATAGAAATGTATTGCTTTTATTCGTGGCCTTCCTTTTCATTAAAGAGTAGGAGTAAGCACCACTTGGCTGCCAAGTGGCCTCTAGGATGTCTGTTAAGTAACGCGGGGCTCTTCTTCCTTTGGAGTTAGCTTCTGCTAAGGGACAGTAGTACTGACTTGTCAGATGGACTTGGGAAAAAGAACACAGTTTCTCAGGGGCTGCTGAGGGGGAGATACCGGTCAGTGACTGGCTTACACCCTTCCTAAGGTGTAAACAACTCCTGCACGCCCATCTCTTCCCCGCCTACACCTCTAGGTGACTGTGACCATGACTCTGAGTTACTTTCTCCCCACAGGCAGTTCTTGGGAAGCTGTTTGAATATACTGATATCTAAATACTAGATGTTAGCAGTGGCTATTTTGTGCCACTCCCTGGCTTTTCCTCCACACTGCTGATAACTTGAGTAACTTCCTTGGGAGAAGAATTAAATAACTGAAGAAAAATCTAACCATTTTTTACTTGTTTGCTATTTCTGAATTGCTTCACTTTCTTGGTGGCATCATCTGTTGGGAGCACTTTAACTATTTTTTCTGCTTTACTTTCTGTTTTCCCACGAACTAGATGGTTTTTGTCTTTGGTGGGGTGTCTATATGGGGGGTGGGGTGGGGGGTGGTGAAGGGTGAGACAGGTTTTCTCTGTGTTTTCTTGGCTATCCTGTTGCTCACTAGCTCTGTAGACCAGGCTGGCCCCGAACTCTAAGAACCACCTGCCTCTGCCTCTGGCTGCCAAGTGCTGGGATTAAAGGTGTATGCTACCACCACCAGGTGGTTTTTATCTTTTTTTTTTTTTTAAATGTATCTTTCTTTATGTTCACTGGTGTTTTGTCAGCATGTATGTGTATGTAAGAGTGTGAGATCTTGGAGTTACAGACAGTTGTGAGCTGCCGTACGGGTTCTAGGACTTGAACCAGAGTCCTCTGGAAGAGAAGTCAGCGCCCTTAATTTTTGAGCGATCTCTCTAGCCCCTGGTTTTTATCTTTTTATCGTGCAGCCTTTGAGCTATTTTAGTAGCATTAAGTAACAAAGTAAACATTGCAAAACATGACAGCCCAGAGGCAAGTTCCACTTCTTTAGAGCTTTTTAATTAAAGTGGAAATGAGACGTGACTGTTCTGTCTCAAATTATAGTTCTCACCGCAGCTTTAAAACACGGTCTTCGGTTTCTGTTCCTCATCCTTGCCTGGTTTTCTCCTACACTGTTGACAAGACTGGCCTTTCGCTTCAGTTCATGGTTTATATGTGGCTATCGCCTTAGTTCTGGTACTCCTTACCCAGGAAGTGTTTGATTCAGTGAATCAGGAGCCCGACTGACGTATCTTTTTTTTTTTTTTTTAAATAATTTTTAACTTATGTTCTTTTTTTATTGTATGAGTAGTCTGTCTGCATGTACATCTGCATACCAGAAGAGGGCATCAGACCCCTTTACAGATGGTTGTGAGCCACCATGTGGTTGCTGGGAATTGAATTCAGTACTTCTGGAAGATCAGCCAGTGCTCTTAAACGCTGAGCCATGTCACCAGCCCCCATGTCGGACATACCTGTTTATTCATTTATATTCTCTACCTCTCCCTCCTCTCCTTCCCTCCCAACCTCCCCTTCCCCATCTCATTGTCTTTGTCTTGTTTTGTTTCCACTTGGGATAGAGTCTCACTATGTAGGCCAGGCCTGCTTATAGCTTGCAGTGGTCCTCCTGTCTGTGCCTCTTGATGCTAAGATGTGCAGATGTGTATCGCCATGTCTGGCTTTTTTAAAACTTATTTCATACTTTATGTGTTAGATGTTTTACCCATACATACACATATGTCTCTGCACCACATTCGTGCCTTATGTTACTCTTTCAGGCTTGGGAGGGGACACGGCTGGGGTCAAACCTTGGGCCTTGTGCATGCCAGGGAAGTACTCTATCACTGAACTACAGTCTCTCATGTTACTCATTTTAAAGTATTCAGTATGGTAGTATTCACATTTAATTAATATTCGCGTTGTTATATAGTCTCTATCTCCAGAGTTTCCTCTTTAGTTCAAATTGAACTTTCAACAGAGAAACAGTTTCTGAGCCAGGGATGGTGGTACAACTTTGAACTCCCATCTTTTGAAAAGCTAAGGCAGGAGGATTGTAAGTTTGAGGCCAGCCTGCCTGGACTGTATTGGCTGTGTCTTAAAACCCAGAAAACATCAAAGTCTCCATTTCT
Organism: Rhabdomys pumilio; assembly: GCA_030674055.1. Taxonomy (NCBI): domain Eukaryota; kingdom Metazoa; phylum Chordata; class Mammalia; order Rodentia; family Muridae; genus Rhabdomys; species Rhabdomys pumilio. Next base: position 41,767,300 of record JANHMN010000019.1, read on the forward strand.
TATTTTTCCTAAGCCCTAAAATCACCATTCTGGGTACTTTCCATTTTAAGATTGTATATTTCTAAAACCAGATGAACGTTAGAGCTGCTGACATTTTTACTTGTTTGTTACAATTAGTGTTAACTTTCGGTATTTACTTTAAATTAAAATTTTATTTAACTGTAAATATTATGTAGAACATGTTGTTTTGAAGTGTGTATGTGGGCCGGGCGGTGGTGGCGCATGCCTTTAACCCCAGCACTTGGGAGGCAGAGGCAGGCGGATTTCTGAGTTCGAGGCCAGCCTGGTCTACAGAGTGAGTTCCAGGACAGCCAGGGCTACACAGAGAAACCCTGTCTTGAAAAAACAAAAACAAAACAAAACAAAACAAAAAAAACCCCAAAACCAAAACAGAATGAAGTGTGTATGTGTTCCATGATGGTTAAGCTGAGCTCGCTAACATTTATCACCTCTGTGTTTTCATAGTTAAATAGATAGTTATAGCTGGTTGTGCCATCAAGTTTGCTGAACTTGAAGCAGAAATGCAATCGTCGTGGGTGCTGGGTGGGGCCTGCTTGCTTGCTGACTCTGAGCAGTCAGAGTCTGAAAACTACCAAACCCCAGTATATTAGTAAAGTATTCTATTTAAGTCTTTGTTGGTTGAACTCTGAGTCATTTTAGCTTGTAATATATATTTTTATTAAAAAGGAGCCCGTGTTCACCATAGGAAAATTTTAGACAATATGACTAAGCCACTGAGGCCAATTAACATATTGCTACCAGAGTATATCAATTAGTACACAAATATTAGTCAGAGTTCCTAGAGGAACTAGACCAATAAAAAGACTTCATATTATGAAAGATTCATTAGATTGGCTTATGTGGTAGGGAGTGAGCAGATGTAGTAATAACGACTGTCTTTGCATTGGAAAGCTGAGACTCTAGTAGCTGCTCAGTCCGGAGCTGGGTCTTTCAGCAGTCCCAGTCTTGTGCTCACAGCCTGCCTAGAGGACTCATGAGAGCCACTGGCCTTAGTACACTGTGGAAGGCTGAAGATTCTAGGTTCCAGGGACTGAAAAGGGTTGGCAAAAGGAGCAGGTCTACCTTTCCCTAGACACCCACTCTAGAGAGGTTCTTCTCCCGAACTTAATCCTGCCAAAAGGATTGACTCCACAAGTGACATGTGCACCCCTCCCCTAAATATGTTGAAAGAAAATTTGAATGAATGAATGAATGAATGAATTTAGAATAAGGGTCTCACGTAACCTTGGCTGGCCTGGAACTCACTCTGTGAACCAAATTAGCCTAGAAGTCACAGTTTGCCTATCTATTCTTCCTCTCAAGCCCTAGGATTAAAGCATGTGCCACCATATTCAGAAGGAAAATTTAAACTCTATTTATTATGGAGGTGTGTATGTGTGTATGGGTATATACATGATGTGTGTATATTGCCACAGCACGCATCTAGTCAGAGGACAACCTGGGTGTCAATTCCTACTTTCTACCTTTGTCTGGGTTCCTGAAATTGAACTCAGGTGGTCAGACAGCAAGTCTGACCATCTTGCTGACCCAGAAGAATTTTTAATACAGAAAAAAAGGGTATTGTTAATTCATGTAAAAAGATTTAGTTCTATATTACAGTGTTGAGAAGAAAATATTCTGAAAACAAAGTAGTGCCCACAAATGAGTGACTTCAGTCTCTTTTCTTGTTGCTACATCATAGTCTGGGTCCCAGTGGTTCTGTCACCAGCTCTCTTAGCTGCTTAGCTAGGGTTTCCTTTGCTGTGAAGAGACATCGCATGGCAGCTCTTATAAAGAAAAACATTAATTGGGGCTGGCTTACAGTTTCAAAGGATTAGTCCATTATCATCATGGCATGAAGCATGGTAGCATGCAGGCAGACATGGTGCTGGAGAAGAAGCTAAGAGTTATATACCTTGATTCACAGGCATCAGGAGACTGTGCCATGCTGGGCATAGCTTAAGCATAAGAGACCTCAAAGTCCACCCCCACAGCGACACACTTCCTCCAGCAAGGCCATGCCTCTTGATAATGCCATTTCCTGTGGGTCAAGCATTCAAACACGAGTCTGTGAGGCCATTATTCAAACCACCATAACAGAACTTACAGTGTTGGTAGGACACAGGAGTAGAAGGCCAGTGCTACCTACTTAAGCAAGCACAGTGAAGCAGGGATGCAGGCAGGCCTTGATTCGTACCAGCTGAGGGAGTAGACACACCCGTGTGTCACTACATCAGGAGTCTTCTACCCAGACCCCTTAGGAATGCAGCAAAGTTTTTACTCAGTTCATGCTTCAGAGAACTGGGGATTCCTAGGCTGGCCTGGATGACAAAACAATCTCTACAGTGCATTTGAGGCAGTGTGGAGTCGCAGGAGTCCTGGACTACTCTCTCACTGCTCTGAGCTCTGCCTTGGACAAGTTCTAATTCTCCGATCCTCGGCTGCCTTTTATGCCTGCCATCCCAGCCTTAAAATGCTGCTGCCGGGATCAGTGGAGGCGTATTCAGTATGAATGCACACTCGTCCTTCCAACTTGTTGGTTTATAATTACTGTAGTTGACAGAAGCAGAATTCTTTGTCCCTTGTAACTGCCCGAAAGTGGACTCTGATGTGCATGGTTTTCAGACTCCTTTTAGGTCTGGAAAATGTTATCTGGGTCAGTGTTGTTGGTCAGACCTGCGTTTTGGGGATAAAAAGACATCTGGACATTTGGGAACCTTGGGACGGTCAAGAGCTCTGGAACGTGTGTGTCATTTGACTGGCAGTTCTGCTTCTGGGGGTTTATTCCATGGCTATACTTTTGTAGTATGTTTTAAAATGTTATTTTTAGCATGATTTAACAGCAAAAATTAAGATGAGCCTATGTGTCCTTCAGTGAAGAGAGGGTTAAATAGATTGTGAAACTTTAATTTAATGGAGTGCACATGTACATCCACACTGGCATATACACGAACCCGGGCACACATCTACTCTTACCCTATACACTCAAACAGCAATGAATGAGGAAATACTAATCTTTATACTAATTTCTGAGTAGAAAAACAAGGTCTAGTACAGTACTAGTCTATACTACCTCTTCAGTAAAACCGAGAAATAAATAAACCGGGAGTTTATCTTTGTTGTTACTGGTAAATGCATCAAACTCTGGAAGTGTATGCTAGAAACAAAAGCCCTGTGTAAGGGCAGGATGAGATCTGAGTGGAAGGAAGTGAGGGTGAAGAAACATTACTGCGTGTGTCTATTTACTGAAAAGTTGGGTCACATAAATATATTACTCAAAAATTAAAAGATTTTTATAAAAATTGAAAGAAACTTTTCTCCCTGGAGGAAGTGAAGTTGTTTGAGGCATGGAGTGATTGCTGTCTGTTAACTGGTAGGTTATATCCATGGAATTTCACGTGACTAACAGAACTATTTGTTTCTTGTAGGTTTATGGTCTCGGTTTAAAAATAAATTATTTAAGCTTGTGAGGAAGATGCCATTTATTGGACGTAAGGTAGGTACAGTCTGTTTCCCTGTTCGGTGTGTATATCTTTTCCCCCATTGCTAGATTAGTATTCTCAAAGGAGGGGAATGATTTTTGTCTGCCAGACTTGGGAATTTGACATTGTTTGGGAACTTGTTAGGCTGTGACACCTCTGACAGCAGGCTCCTGGAGTCTATGGGCAGAATGTGGGCTGCTATAAATAAAACACTTAGTATGGGCATAGTATGGACTGCCCTGAAGTAGATAGGACTTAAAAGGTTGGAAAGGCTAACGCTTAGTTAGCACTGTCTCCAGCATATTTGGCCAGAGGAGAGCTGAGAAATCTGCTAAGGAGTAACTTGAAATTAGACAATCCATCTGAAGTCTTACTGTGCTTTACAACAGTATTTGGCTGAACTGAATTGGGATTAAATCATGGCTTGGCAGACTTTCTGTAAAGAGCCAGATAGGAAACATTTTTGTCTACTCTGGGTCCACGCAAGAGGAGCATAGGTAAGGAATGAACCTGCCAGTTCCAGGGAAACTGTATTTACAAAAGCAGGTAGGCCTCGGGGAGTAGTCTCCTCATCCCGGGTTGGAGACATAAAGAGATAACCCCTGCTTTCTTGCTCTTTGCTCCTCTTTACAGCAGAGTCGCTCTCTTCACTGTGTCCCTCTGCTATCACACTGGGATAAGATATTTCTCCTCAGGGCTGGGCTCTTTATCAAGGGGGAGATAAGCAGGCAGGCTCCTTGCAAGGTATAAGAAAGGCCTATGAATCCTGCCTGTCTTCAAGGCCCCAGTGCCCTGCTCTGACCTATCTCTCACCTCTCTCTGGCTTTTCCCAGCTTTACTTACTTTGAGATTTTCCTACACTTTTGAGTCTTCTGGAATCAGGGGTGAGGGGTTGGGGGTGGATTGTGAATGGGGAGGGGAGGGAGGAAGGCTACGCTGGATAAGATACACTGTGCTGCAAAGGACAGCAGACACTTCCTTAATATTCCTGAGATCTTAACATCTCCACCTGTCTCCTTTAGTTTTAAGATTTGATTTGACTGCTTGGTTGATTAAGATTCTAGAACCCATTCTTAAATTTTTGAAATTGTAGAATTGAAGATGCTTGGAGGCCATGTAGTCCAATCAAACCCTTTATTTTTCAGAAGCAGACTCTAAGCTTAGAGACAGGAAGTTACTGTGTGCATGTACATATGCATTTGTGCCTTGTTTGTATTCAGCACAGTTATTGGGCACTTGCTCAGTTTAGTTCTTTTTACTATTTTCTAGGGATACAGTGTTGAAGAGCACCAAGTCCTTCCTCTTATAGAGCTTGTATTTTAGTAGAAAAGACAGAAAGCAAACAAACATATAACATTGCATTTTGAAATAAATGTAATGGAGGAAGGAAGAACTGGGAGTGGGAAGTACTAGTACTCGCTGTGACTTTTAATATACTTCCTAGTGGAATTTTTTTGTGTTTTTTTTTTCTTTTTTTCCTTAAAACAACATAATTTATCCTTGAGTACTCGTCTTTCATAATTGGTTCCTGTTGCATGGACACTGTGCACGTAGCATGATCTGTCTATGACTTTAAAAATGCCCTGTGTCCATAGCATGCCTCAGCTCTGTCCAGTACTGTGGACATTGCTACCGATTCACATGCTTTAAAAGGAGTCAGTTTCCTGGGGCTGCACTGAGAGGTGCATATAAGAAGATTCTCTTGTATTCTGATCATCCGTGGCCAGGATTGAGAAAAATGTGAATGGTGGGTGTGAGATCTTGGGCTTTATTATCTGTGGAAACCACAGCACTGTAACATATAGATAGCTTGTAACATACAGCCTTTCTCTCTACACTTGTCACCCAGGAGTCTCAGAAGTAGCATCTCCTGCCATTTGTGTTCATAATTTACTCTTTTGTTTCTCTCCTGAGCGTTGTTAGTAGATTTTTCTGTCTTTCTTGCTAAAAATAAGCTTTATGAGATGAGGACTTTTTTTTGTTTTGTTTTGTTTTTAAAGAAACCAAACAAACTGTGTACCACAGGGCATTTTCTTTTGCGTGTTTGTTTGTTTGTTTCTTAATGGCTACATTCCTAGCATGTAATAGTTTTTCCAGTAAGTATTTGTTGAGCAAATGAGTAAGTGAATGAATAAAAGAAATCACTCAGAAAGTGCAGCTAAGAGAATGGAAAAGAATCATAGTTGATAAATTACATGGCAGAAAGGACCATAGTTCTCCTAGCATTTGTGGGTCAGATGGGTCAAACTACCCATAGCCCCTTAAGGAGCTGCAGCATAGTACTCCCGGCAGTTCAAAGCCTGTGTGGGTACCCTGGGAGCTCTGTGGACCTCCATACTCGTGGTTCTTTTAAAAAATCTGTTGATGTTACTCATCAGTTGCACAACAGCCAGGATCCCCTTTTACTGTAGCTTGGCCCGTTCCATGACCGTCCGCAGGGATCTAATGCTGCTGTCAGGCCAGGCTGGCTTAAGTCAGTTCAAACCCAGGGCCACACAGTGTTGGTGACATCAGCACAGCCCAGAAAAGGGGAAATTTAATGCATCTTTGACTTTCAGAAGGAAAGCTGGCTTTTTAAATTCTAAGAGGCATTACACACACTGGCTGGCTAAACAGATAGTGTTCATTTTCCTTAAAAAAAAAAAAAAAAAAAAAAAAAAAAAAAGACAAACCCTTCTAATTTAGTAGCACCTATGTCTGGTATTGAGCCATTGACTTGGTCTCAGAGATGGCCTTTCTGCTTCTGTATTTCATTCTTTTACCTTCTAGTAAACTTTTTTTTCTTTATCCTTGGAGATTGAACAGCAGTTGAACAAAGCCAAGAAGGATCTTGTCAAGAACATGCCGTTCCTGAAGGTGGACAAAGATTATGTGAGAACTCTGCCTGCCCAGGGTCTGAGCACAGCGGAAGTTCTGGACAGACTCAAGGAGTACAGCTCCATGGGTAAGCCTTGGCCCAGGGATGCTGGGCCTCTGTCCCTGTTGGCTAATGTGGGCATAGGCCGGGGGTCACTTGGCGCTTACTACACGTACAGGAGGGTCCATTCTCTACTTCAAAGACCAGATTTCATACTGTAGATGAAGTGCAGACTTATGTCAAAATTATGATATCTGTTTCAAGTCACAGAAGACAGTAAAGACATTCACTGTAACTCCACCATCCAGAGATGAGCACAGAGCCGGGAGTGGCAGTGCCTGCCTGTAATCCCAGTAGCTGGGAGCCCGGGATGAGAGGATTGCTGCAAGCCCAAGGACAGCCTAGGTCATGGAGTAGCAGGCCAGCCAGGGCTTATGTAGATGCTGTTTCAAAATACAAGCAAAATCAAAAATCAAAGAGAGTGAACACGGGGCAATAGAAGTCAGTGAACAGGGCCTGGAGAGGTGGCTTAGCACTTAAGTACACTGGCTGTTCTTCCAGAGTCCTGGGACTCAGTTCCCAGCACCCGCCTGGTGGCTCACAACCATCTATATTTTTAGTTCCGTAGTTCAGTTCCCTCCTCTGGTCTCCCTGACCTGAGGCCTGCACGTGTATATACAGACATACATACAGGATGTCATCCTTCCTTAGTTTTTTTTTTTTTAAATGTCATAACCCATGCAATACTCTTTGGAAGAGTCAAAGAGCAGGATATGAAACCATGTACCTGTCTGTCTGTAGTTACCGCGTGGTGCACAGCCATGTCTTATGAGAAAAGAGTGAAAGTCAGCATGGATCCACATGTGGCTGTGGGAAGGAGGGCTTTGCCTACGTATTTGCTGCCCAGCCTTCTGCTCTCGTGAGAACTGGAGAGCTCTGCTTTGTAGAGCAGGTGGTTCTGTGCACTTTTCAGTTAGTGTTTCGGTGACACCCCTCTCACAGACCACTTTCAGTAGGGCACAGCCTTGTGGTAGCAAGGACTTGAAGGGCTCATCTCAGATTTGTTAGTATAGCAGAATGTTTCTGAGACAGCCAGCAGAACTGGCGGGGACCCCTGCTCAGCCCTGTTTCATGGTCACTTCCATGCCTGCTCTTGAATGTTAGTTATGGCACAGGAAGTGGCTACTGCACTGGTTATTTCCAGGTCTGAAGTGAACGTGCTCCTCCTACACATTTGTGCTCTAGCTACAGCTCTGGAGGTTGTATAGCAAGACTTTATGGTTGCCTCTTCTATCATCTCTGCTTATAGCAGTTCCTGTGACTTCCTGTGACTAGATAGGGCAATGAGGAGAGCTACTACAGAAAAAGGTCATGTTGAGGACAGGAACGGCATGGAGGCCAAGGGCTGCTTTTATGCTGAGAGAAGGTAGCTGAGGGTGAGGGCGGCATTACTATCTGTCTTCACTGAGCCTTGATTCACTTCTATTTTTTCCTACAATTGTTGGCACTAATGAATGACCTTTCATCCCCATTGCTGTGGTAAGTCAGTACTGAAATCCCTTTGTTCTTAGTAGAAGAACAGGATTGAGTTTCGACTCAGCTCTTTTACTCTTTTTTAAAAACACTTACTTTTAATTATATGTGTCGGCGTGTGTCTATTTGGGAATATGTATACTTGAGTGTAGATGCCTTCAGAAGCCATAAGAGGGCATTGGGTCCCCCCTTGAGCTGGAAATATAGGAAGTTGTAAGCTGCCTGCTATGGGTACTAGGCTGGTCTTCTGCAAGAGAATACATGTTCTTAACTCCTGAGCCATATGTATCTGGTTCCTGAACTTTAGGTTTTTGTCTGTCCTGTCAGTATTAATCCCTATGTTTCCAGTGATGTCTGCTCACTGACAGGGTGACCTTAACTTTCTCTGCAGATGTTTCCTGGCAAGAAGGGAAAGCCTCAGGCACTGTGTACAGCGGGGAACCGAAGCTCACAGAGCTGCTGGTGCAGGTGAACTCTGGGTGCTTATGTGCATGGGTGCCATTCCTAGTTCATTTAACTATTTAATCTTGTTCTTGTAATAATATTCACTTAATGGAAATTTACTATTGAAATAAAACTGTAGAGATTCAAAAGTTTCTTTTCACTTAAGTAGGTAAATGTGTGTAATAGTGTCAAATACATCTTCAGACTTCAGAAAATGTGAAATGTCATTTATATCTCTGGACTTTGCTATGTCCTCTGTATTTCTAGTGAAGGAGCTTACCATTTGAGGATACTGCCTATGTAGACCAGCTGTTTCAAACTCACAGGTCTTCCTGCCTCTACCTCCCACGTGCTGGACTGAAGGTCTGTCCTGCTATGCAGGGCTTCATTTGAGATTTTCAGTGCTACAGCTGATGTTGTTTGATGTGGGAGTCAGGGCAGAGCTGACTCTCAGAGCAGACTCCACAAGATGAGCCTGACTTTAGCGTGGATGTAGCCGCTTCTGTTTCTAATCAGCCTTAGTTTTGAAACCCATTTTTCATATGAAATTAAAGTTGTGATTTCTTGGGTCTTGTGTTATGACTGTGTTAGAGGTATAATGTTCATAACTCTATATTAAACTTTTTTTTTGAGATTTGTTTATTGTAATTGAGTACATATTGCTGCCTTCAGACAAACCAGAAGAGGGCATCAGATCCCATTACAGATGGTTGTGAGTCACCATGTGGTTGCTGGGAATTGAACTCAGGACCTCTGGAAGCGCAGTCATTGCTCTTAACCGCTGAGCCTTCTCTCCAGCCCTATATTAAACTTTTCATTAGCTATAGATGAAGCCTAGGTCCTCACGCAGTGGGAATGATGTGTCTCTTACATCCCAGCTCCCACCTATCACTTTAGGCATCCCCGTTACTTCCATGTTGACATGGATCTTGCTCTTTCCCATTTCTTTCCCTTCTGTTGCATAGGATGAGTTTCCATTCCTCTCTTCAGGTTCCTCTCATAAACTTCCCTAGAGCACTCAGGATGCTAGCAGTTTCCCCACCAGGGTCCCTTAGCATGTGCAGACAGATGAACTCACAGCAGCACAGCAGCGGTTGCTTTGTGGCAGACAGACTACCATTTTCATGTTTAATTATTGCTAGGACCCCCGTAAGGTAGAAATGACTAGTCCCCTTTGCATGTGAGGAAGATGAGCCTCACAGGGTGGGTATGGCCTGTACAGCTAAAAGTTGGAGGCAAAGGTGCGACTTCAAAGTGATGGCAATTTGTTGATGTTACAGTTTAATGCCCCTGTGTTTGTATATTCTCCTTATCGTGTTGTAAAATCATTTATTTGCATGTCTTGTCTCTTGCATTGTATTCTGGTCTTTAAGTTGGGGAATATATCATTCCATTTTCCAGTTCTTAACTGTTGGACCCAATATCTGAGAACCTTACCCAGTACATGATTCTTTGTCTTGTTTAGAACAGCAGCCTGTCTTATAGCCCTGGCATTTCTTTGCAGGCTTATGGAGAATTCACGTGGAGCAATCCACTGCATCCAGATATCTTCCCTGGACTGCGGAAGTTAGAGGCAGAAATCGTAAGGATGACCTGTTCCCTCTTCAACGGGGGACCAGATTCCTGCGGATGTGTAAGTGGCTTGTAACAGAGGCTTTAAGACGGTTCACGATTATTGGACTGTTGCTGTAATGATCTAGATGAAGCGTAGTTTTAAAATGTTACTTGTGCTTTTTAAAAAGTGCTAGCATTTTGGTATGTATTCTAGGTATTTTTCTCTTCAACTTTATTTTTTCAAACATCTTTCAGCCTATACAAAGTTGCTAGGAAAGTTTGTTGAACACTGCATTCACCACACCCTTTACTGCATCTCTCTGCTTGGCTTATTCTCTCCATTTTTCTCACCTTCTCATCCATATAACTATTGATTGCCATTTGTCTACTCCCCTCCCCTCCTCCTCCGTTTCTTTTTTTCGTTTGTTTGTTTCTTTGTTTTTTGTTTTTTCGAGACAGGGTTTCTCTGTGTAGCCCTGGCTGTTCTGGAACTCACTCTGTAGACCAGGCTGGCCTCAAACTCAGAAATCCACCTGCCTCTGCCTCCCAAGTGCTGGGATTAAAGGCGTGCACCACCACTACCTGGCTCTTTTTGGTATTTTGAGCTAGAATTTCATAGCCCAGGTTGGCCTCAAACCTGCTTTGTAGCTGAGGCTGACCTTGAACTCCTGACCCTCCTGCCTCCCTCTCCCTATTGTGGTTGTAGGTGTGTGGTACCACAGCCCTGGCTCTCTGCATTTTCTTCTTTTAGAGTGGGTTTTCTTGACCCCAGTGTCAAGTTTTAAAAATGTACCTCCTTTCACATTAGTGAGGTTTATTTCTTGTACAGTGAAGAGTTTGGGTTTTCTGTAGGTTTTCGTTGCACTGTGACCTTGGACAAACCCCTGGACTGCACACTGTTAGAAGCTTTGGTAGACTGTCTTGCAGAAAATTTGGTTATATTTTGTTTTAGGGCTTAGATAGTTCTTAATGTTAGTTCAGTAATGGATATAATTGTGTTAATGCTTTGTCAAGATTTGAGTTGTTTCTTTAGAAATATTAATTAGGGTATTGCTGTATGTCCTTGGAAATAGAAGGTCCTGTCATTTTCCCCCTACATAATAGGCCTATATCAATTGGAAGCCCTTTTTCCTCTGAATCTTCTTGCCCTTACGTCTTTTTTAGGTTATTCAGGGATTTGCATGATTCCTTGTATTTCCAACTGTCCAGGCATTGACTGTACCACACGGCTCTCTTAAGTAGAGTGGCACTGATCTTTCTGTCTTTGTCTTTTTTTAGTGTTCTTGACATACTTGCCCCTCTGCTGTTGACTGTTGTCTCATTTTGTTGTCTTCTTGTCTAGCTTTGATGACCTCCTGTTGTATTGAATTGTGATCTTATGACCGTGCGCTGGGGCAGTGCTTCTCAGCCTGTGGATCTCATCACCAGAAGAGACGTTGCTCAATAGCAAAGTTATATTTATGAAGTAGCAACAAAAACAAATTTAGGGTTGCGGGTTCTTAAGACCATCAGAAATATGTGTTTTTATACCAAACCCCATGTTTGCAATCGTCACCCTTTGCTGCTCATCTTGGTTCTTGAATGGTCTGTTTGGGCTGACGCGAGGTAGGCGTCTTATCTGCAGGGCTGGCTGAAGCTTTGTTCTTCTCTATTAGGGTTTCAGGTCTGTTCTTCAGAGATTCTGTTAGTTCTCTCTGCCCAGTTGTAGGAAGATAATATACTTTGAGCTTTAATCTACTCTAAATCTCTGTGATCTTTACTCTTAAAAGGGGTCAGATTTGCTGTTCTGTTTTTCTGTGTTGCTCCTTTGTCCCCGTTGGTCATGTCCTCTACATAGAGAAAGGCAGAGGATAAGGAACTCTGTTTCTCTGTAGTGGAAAGGTATGATCAGGATACTTCTTAGGACTTTCCTGACGGCCCCGATTTCCAGAGTTGACAAGGCACTGTATTTGGTTGTACCGCTGCATCTGGTATGTGTTACTGTTGGTCTTAGCTAGGGTTTCTATTGCTGTGAAGAGACACCATGACCATGATAACTCTTAGATAAAGAAGAACATTTCATTGGAGCTGACTTACTGTTCAGAGGTTTAGTCCATTATCATGGCAGGAAGCATGGTAGCATGCAGGCAGACATGATGCTGTAGAAGCAGCTCAGAGTTCTACATCTGGATCTGAAGGCAGCAGGAAGAGACCACCATACTGTTTCTTTGCCAGTACTTGAAATTTGTTGTAGATTTCTTTCTTTATCTGGTGGTTATTATTGCAGAGCTGTGGGGTGTTTTGTTTTTTCTTTCTCATTTCATTCAGGTAATGGGTAGTAAGTCTCCCATATCAATATACAACCCTAAGGACGTTTGTACTGCTGCAGGTAAACCTTGTCTCTCTCCAGCTATCCTCTTTCTAGTGGTATGGCAGGGACTAGAAGAAAGGATGATGTTTGATTCCCAGTCTATTCTTGTGTTTGACTTCTATCTTAGTTAGGGTTTGCATTGCTGTGAACAGACACTATGACCAAAGGCAACTCTTAAAGGACATTTAATTGGGGCTGGCTTACAGGTTCAGAGGTTCAGTCCATTATCATCAAGGTGGAAGCATGGCAGCATCCAGGCAGGCATAGTGCGGAAGGAGCTGACAGTTCTGTATCTTGTTCTGAAGGCAAACAGGAGAAGACTGTCTCCCAAGTGGCTAGAAGGAGGGTCTTAAAGCCCACCCCCACAGTGACACACTTCCTCCAACAAGGCCACACCTCCAAATAGTGCCATTCCCTGAGCCAAGCACATTCCAACCACTCCAACTTCTGTAGAGCGCTCTTCGTTTTTATCTCTCTTCTTAGTCTTTTATTCTTTTCTGTCCGTTTCTGCTTCTCTCTATGTGTTTCTCTTGATGAAAGTTGTTTTTGGTGAAAAAGCGAGGTTTCACTGTTGAGAGAAGCAAGAAAGCTAGGCCAAATTAAAGAGAAATCTTTAGACTGAAACTAACAGGTTCTTAAATACTTCTCAGGTCCTTTTTTTTTTTTTCCTGCTTCAAAATATCTTTCCCTATATTAACTTCATTTGTGTCATCCACAGAGGATTAAGGGGCAAATTCATGTAATAAAAAAAATCAGATCACAGTAGAATGTTGACTGGTTTGCATAAATGCAACCAGGTTCAATCATACCTGGAAAGAAATGTTTTGTGTCCTGAAACATATAACTCAGAGTGAGAGTTTTTACATTTGTTGAAAGGCATTGATAGACATTAGTGACCCAAAGCCTCTGTTTCTTACTCCACAGCTAAATCTCTGTCCTGAAGACAGGACACATGCTGTATATGACTAGGAATTTGGGAAAGTTTCTGTTTACGTCATTCATTGTCAGGCCTTGGTGAGAATGTAAGGCCTGCTGATTCCTCAACTTTCTACACTGCTGTCTTGGAACCTCATGTGACAGCTCGGAGGTCTGAGGCTAGACCACAGGGTGTTGTTGCTGATTTGTAGAGTTAATCTCAACTATAAGCTGTCTCCTCCAGCATAGAGATCTATAAACAAGAGTCCTTTTTCTACATTCTGTGAGCTATTTTAAGGAGGATGGTCACATGTTTCATGAAAGGCTTCCTGAGTCAATAAATTACTCATTTTCTGAGTTAATCTTCATAACTCTTGACCACTGGGATTCTATACCCAACGGTATTTTTATTCTGTATGCAGATGTTGGGAAAGTTTAGTAGACATTTTTCATTCTGTCTCAAGTTGGTACATAATCTAAAATTCAGAAGGTTTTACTTATCAACAAATGTAATGGGTGACACTGAATGATTGCCCAGGGACTTCAGTTTTCTTTTTAAAAAGAAAACCCCAAGATTGTATGAACCTCACAGATGCTGAATCTTAGATGATATCATGCTGGCTCAGTGCTGTAGCCTTTGGCTTTTGGGGAAATTATTCAAGCTCAGTTACTACTTAAAGACAGTGAGGTGATAGGATGTGTTTACTGAATGTCAAGTTGGGTTTCAGAAGTGTGAATTGCTGACCCTGTGGCACACCCTGTAATCCCTGAACCACATGTCTTGAAGATACAGCAGCATCTTCTCTGCCCATGTCTGTTTCTGTATCAAACATTTTTAAGGTCAAAGCAGCCTATGCCTCCTGATACCCACCCCTAACTTACTCTGTCCTCTTTTTTTCACATAGGTGACATCTGGGGGAACAGAAAGCATCCTGATGGCCTGCAAAGCTTACCGGGACCTGGCCTTAGAGAAAGGGATCAAAACTCCAGAAATGTATGTATGTGTGTGTGTGTGTGTGTGTGTGTGTGTGTGTGTGTGTGTCTGTCTGTCTGTCTGTCTGTCTGTCTGTCTGTCTCCCCTCTGATATTGTCTGCTTAGGCAGCACAGTATAAACTGGGCCTGACCTGTTTCTCTGTCGCTTTTCCTTTTACAATTCCAGTCTTCTTGCCCCTGCCCAGCACCTCTACCTGGTCCCGTCATATCCAGTAGCTGGTTATGAGCTTAAACATGGGGCATATTTATAGCAAGAATAGTAGTATCTTTTTCCAGAGGTGAACTACATCTCTGAATCCTGTATTGTTAGTTTATCCAGAGCCTAAAGAAAACTGTGTAGCCCGTGTGGTGTAGTTGAGTGAACGTGTCTAAAGTATCTTAGACTTCCTCCAGTTCTCCTCAGGAACATTTGCTTCTGAGAGTTAGTTCTAGGAAAGAAGAATTTAAAAACAAGTTTTTTGTTTTGTTTTTGAGATTTAGTTATAATGCTTTTCGTATAATTATAATCTTGGTTTTCTAAACCACCTTCTGTATGATGTATTAATATTATACCTCTTGGGCTAATGTTTTCTTTTTTTTCCCTCCAAATATAGGTAACTAAGTATTTTTTGTTCTTAACCACTTGCCTAGGAAAATAAACCTGGCTGCTCTTACTTTCTTCACATGTAAACCTTTGGTGCCTGATACTTAGTGATTGTAAAGATTTTTCTCCCTTAAGGAAACAGTAGTGGTGAGAGAGGAGTAATGGCAATATCTGTGACTCTGTTGTCTCTTTGAACATGGTTTGAAAACTATTTGTAACCATGTAGGAGAGTCAGATTTTAGTTTTTCATAGTTTGGTGATGGTGCAGGGCTGGCAGACCACTTTGACCTGAGGTTGACTGACTGCTGCTTCTCTCTCTATGCTAGGCAGCCTTCCTATCTGCTAGAACAGCATTTTGTTTCTCACAGAAGTCTTCTGGGTGATCAGCTCTCCTCAGGAAGTTCTGCCTCATCCACCCTCATCCAAACTCTCTGTCTGTTGGCTTTTTCCTGTCTGACCCAATTTATGGTCTGTGTCCTTTTGTGTTCTGAGTTTTCCTTCCTGTTGCAAAAATGATTTCCTAAATAGTGGAGAGAAGCTGTCTGCAGACAATCAATGTGCTTCTTTTTGTTTGCACCAAGAAAATACAAACATGATAGTGTGAGGAAAAGTAATCAGACTTATCGGTAACTGGTGACTTAAAGTGCTGCTGAGTTCTCCTGGGTGCTGTGCTCCACGGTTCATTGGCGCCCTTCTTCTCCATCACCTAGTGTGGCTCCCGAGAGTGCCCACGCCGCATTCGACAAAGCAGCTCATTATTTTGGAATGAAGATTGTACGCGTTGCACAGAACAAGAACATGGAGGTGGATGTGCGGGTGAGTTCTGGAAGGTTCGCAGAGCAGGACGTCACCTTCCATCTGCACACAGATGGGCTCTCTGCTCAGACTAGAGCAGCCACAGCAGAGACTGGACTGGCAGCGTGACAGGCAGCTGTGTTTCTGAGTACTGCCAGGTGGATGATCTGGTCCCTGATGGTGTCTACTTTCTACTTTCAGCTCTTTACTTTCTTTCCTTTGTAAAGCGACTGTGGATGAACTTCCCCACCATTCACTCCCGTTCACGGACCTGAATGTGTTTTTATATCTCATATATGTGTAGAGAAAGTTTTTTGTTTTACTGAAGCTGTAAGGTTAAGTCGAGTTTTTGATAAACCGTCTCTGGTAGATTGTGGACTGAGACTCACAGTTCAATCCTTTATGTCCTAGCTCAGTGTGGTTTCTGTTTCCATAGTGTTTGCATAGTGTTGCTCTTAGGTCCGCTTTTCATGTGGGCTGTGTGTACCCTTCATAGCAGAAGGCAGTCTTCTCCCAGGGTGTAGAGACTCTAAGCCAGTGGTCCACATCATCCTCTCAGCAAAAGGCATGAGCAGCTATGACTAAGATTCTTACTTCTCTTAAACTTTAAATCCCTAGGCAATGAAAAGAGCCATCTCCAGGAACACAGCTATGCTGGTCTGCTCTGCCCCACAGTATCCTCACGGTGTGATAGATCCTATCCCTGAAGTGGCTAAGGTGAGAGACTTTGACTGTGCAGATTTGCAGCATGCAGCATTAGTACTTGAAAATAGACATGACGATGCAGGGCTTTGTAAGGAGAAAGGTTTTGATTTTAGGTTTGAACATAGCAGAGATCGTTAGTGCTTATCAACCCCAAGGCAAGTCCCTGTTCCTCTTTTGGAAGCCTCTGAAGGTCAGCTTCACTGGGAGAAGGGTAGTACAGGACCCAGGCTGCCTTTAAGTAAGGTATTTTGAAATAGTACTGACACTTATATTCCTGCCAGGAAGTAATGTGCCATTAGGAACAAGCTTACCGTAAAGTGACTAAAGTAGAACCTTCCCCTCTAGAGGCTGTTAAGTAAGAGCACTGCTGTTTCTCATGTGATGTGGGGGAGCCTGAGGTCAGACATACTTAAATTACAAATTACACGGAATATATTTCAGGTGGACACTTTGAAGAAAAATAAACTTCATTTAAAAATGTCAAAAATCACTATTTGGACTGTGGGTCAGTTGGTAGCATACATCCCAGGCACGTGGGAAGTCCTGGGTTTGATTCTCAGCATCTCATAAAACTGGGCATTGTCATAGGTACTGCTCATCTGAGGCAGGTGGAGCAGGGAAATTCAAGGTTTCCCATGGGCTACATTGTAAGTTCAAGGCCAAGTTGAGATAAATGAGACCCTGTTTTCAAATAAATATAGTCACCTTTTAGTATGTGAGGTAGTACAGAGTAGCCCATCTTTCCACTCCTATTTTGCTTAGGATTTATTTATATTTTCATCTGTTATTTTTAACTAGCTGGCTGTCAAATATAAAATCCCATTCCATGTCGATGCTTGTCTGGGGGGCTTCCTCATTGTCTTCATGGAGAAAGCAGGGTACCCACTGGAGAAACCGTTTGATTTCCGGGTGAAAGGTGTGACCAGCATTTCAGCAGATACTCATAAGGTGAGCTAAGGGGATTAAATAACCAAGAGCTGACAGTTGGTGATTTCACTATTCTCTACACAGTGATTTGACTAAAGCCTTAGGTTTCCCCCGCACCCCCATTCCCACCCCCAAATTGTCTTAGAGTTTCTGTTGCTGTAAAGAGACACTACAGCCATAATAACTCTCATAGAAGAAAGCATTTAATTGGGGCTGGCTTGCAGTTCAGAAGTTTGGTCTATTATTGTTGTGGCAGGAAAGGAAACATGGTGGCATTCAGGCAGACAGTACTGGAGAAGTAGCTGAGAGTTCTACATCTGGATCCACAGGCAGCTGGAAGAGAATGTCACACTAAACCTGACTTGAGCATCTGAGACCTCTAAGCCCACTCCCAGTAACACACTTCCTCCAACAACACTATACCTGCTCCAACAAGGATACACCTCTCAAAAGTGCCACTCCCTGTGGGCCCACAGGGGCCATTGTCATTTAAACCACACATATAAAGTCTGACTCTTGTCTGTCAGCATGTGGAGGTGATAAGTCATGGAGAAAAGGAGCTCCTGCCTTTCCTTATACTGGGCTGACTTCCTGTCAACTGTCTGGCTAGGACCCTTGTGCCAAAAGCCTCTGAGGTCTTGAGGTGGTGCTAAGGTTTGATTCTGGAGTCCCTGAGCCTATGTGACAATATGTTTATGCTGATGGCAGAGTCCTTTTGGGAAAGGAAACCTGTGTGTTCAAGAGGAACTGACTTCTAGTGTTTGATGTGTCTGTGCCTGCCTAGAATTCCTGATCCTCCTTCCCCCACCTCCCACGTGCTAGGACTGTAGGTGTATGCCACTGTGCTCAGCGTCTGAAATATTTTAAATAAAGAAAGCCAAAGGCTGAGTGAGAGAGAGGAAACATAGTTGTTCTGTGGATCTCAGATGGCTTACCCCTTACATTGAGAATGTGGAATCTGTCCCTTAAGTTCCTTCTGTCTGTCAACACTTGAAGTATGAGCCTTACCTTATAGGAAACATCACAGAGCTCCCAAGAGAAAGCAGCATTACCTGTGTGGTTCTGCGGGCAGAGCTGCCAGATACAGCCACACTCTGACCTCTTTGCTTCTCCCCTCAGTACGGCTATGCTCCCAAAGGTTCATCAGTGGTGCTGTACTCTGACGAGAAGTACAGGAAGTACCAGTTCTTTGTTGGTGCAGATTGGCAAGGTGGCATCTACGCATCTCCAAGCATAGCTGGCTCACGGCCTGGTGGCATCATCGCAGCCTGTTGGGCCGCCTTGATGTACTTTGGTGAGAACGGCTATGTGGAGGCTACCAAACAGATCATCAAAACCGCTCGCTTCCTCAAGTCAGAGTATGTGTGGAAAACGGGGTTCCGCTTTGTCTTTGTCTCTTGCTCTCTCTCCTAGTCGGCCCAAGGCATCTCTGCCTAGTGGCACACCCTTTGACCACTTACTGTCTCCTGATAGACTGGAATTTAGACCAGCCCCTTACCAAATAGTGCTGGGAGAAGAGAAATGTTATTCTGTGCTGTGACTTAGGAGTGGGGTAGAGTGGGAAAAGCCGGTGGTTCTGGATGGAGTTTGGGACTTGGGAAATTCCTGATGTTCTGTCTGGGAGTCTGATCTCTATAAAACCCACCCATCCCAGCCTCGCCTCTGGTGTAAGACACAAGTCACGTCCCAGTAGAGTAGGTAGTGATCATCAACTGACATAAGGACTGATGGGATGGATATGCTCAGTTTCTGCATTTGCTTTTTTGTTTTTGTTTTTTAGACTGGAAAACATCAAAAACATCTTCATTTTTGGGAATCCTCAATTGTCAGTTCTTGCTCTGGGATCCAACGATTTCGACATCTACCGACTATCTAACATGATGTCTGCTAAGGGGTGGAATTTTAACTACTTGCAGTTCCCAAGAAGGTAATGCCTAAAGCCCTTCCCTTCACTTCATGGCCTGAAGAGCTGAGGTACAAGGTAACCTGATACTCAGCATCTAGAGCCCAGCACACTGGTAGCAACTGGAATTGACAGAACAAATAAGGTGGTTTGCTTTAAGCTCAGGTAGAACAGGCTTTTCTCTGTTCGTTCTGTGGCCTCTGTATTCTGTGATCTGTCTTGTCTATACCTATCAACCTGGTTTTCTAAGATGCCATTAATGTGTGTTGATGTTCCCTCCAAGCCCTCTACAGGGTTTCTGGTCATGCAGGCCTGGCGCACCCTTCGATGTGCTTTTCTGACTGAGTATTTCACTCCAGCTAGATGGTCTGTGCTCACCTGCAGCCTGCTTTCCCACTCCACCCTTCCCCAGAGTGAATGAGGGTTTCTTAGGAGCATTGAGGTTCCTCAGGACTCAGCTCTATGGTTTTCTCCCCATCAGGGCTCACTCTCTAAGATGAAAACCTTACCCTTCATTGCTCACACACAATGTAGGTAACCACCATTGACAGTTTGTGGTGTGAGACAGGACAGACAGCTAGCCATGTTCATTTTGTTAAGGTGGTTCTTGTTCATGCCAAAAAACAAAATCCTGATCTCCTGGAGTAAAAATCCATAGATTTGAGAGCCTGACTCCCAGGACTGGAAATAGCAGCAGTATGGAGAGTCAGCCAGTGCATCCCTCCCCTGGAGTGGCTTCATTTGAGGGTTTCTTTCTTTCTCAAGGTCTGTCCCTCTCTCCTCCCGTAGCATTCATTTCTGCATCACGTCAGTACACACTCGGAAGCGAGTGGCAATCCAGTTCCTAAAGGATATCCGGGAATCAGTCACACAGATCATGAAGAATCCTAAAGCTAAGACCACAGGAATGGTAAGAAGACCAGGGGGCTGGAGGGATGGCTCAGTGGTTGAGAGCACTGGCTGCTCTTCCAGAGGTCCTGAGTTCAATTCCCAGCAACCACATGGTGGATCACAACCATCTGTAATGGGATCTCATGCCCTGTTCTAAAGACAGCTACAGTGTGCTCACATATATTAAATAAATAAATAAATAAATAAATAAATAAATAAATAAATAAATAAATCTTTAAAAAAAAAATACCAGGGCATCCCTGCTTAGAAACATGAGGAGTAGCGTGGGAGCCTGTTATACTGTTTGGAGTCGGTTTCTGCCTCAGCTCAGTGTGTACAAACTTCTCAGCAGTTAATGCTGCTGGTCCCTGCTCCGGGCTTGTGAGGCATCTCAGGTGAGATAGAAAGCAGGAACTGCTGAATAGAAGCAGGGTTGCTCACATCCTGTGTTTGGAAAGGAACTTTTGACACAGGAAAGGAGGTGAACACTCTGGATTTTTTTTTTTTAAAGAAGGCAGTAAATCCCGGAGTAGTTCCTTTACTTGTAAAGTACCTGTGACAAACATCCTGTGGCAGCTGCTTGCCTGATGGAAGGATGCTGGGCCAGGAATGGGGGCTGGGTGCATAAGAGTGACAGAGAATGGCAGCTGTGCTTACATCACTAATAATACACCCCTGGTTGTATTTGCAGGGTGCCATCTACGGCATGGCCCAGGCAACCATTGACAGGAAGATGGTTGCAGAAATATCCTCCGTCTTCTTGGACAGCCTTTATAGTACAGACCCTGTGACTCAGGACAGCCAGATGAATGGTTCTCCAAAGCCCCGCTGAACTTTGACCCTTGTTAGACCCATGGAGCTTCAGGCCTTCAGAAGGTTCTTGGCATTTGGAACAGACCACACACAACTTGACATCTGGACTGGCTCCCTAGAGCACAATAGGACAAACCATAAGATAGCTTCAGCCTCAGGACTCCTTTGTTTCCTTTGGGGCTTTTAGTTTGAAGACCCTGAAGGATCCCACTGCATAATGAGTCTGCCCTGGTTATTAATGTTACCCTAGAGATTGTTTTAACCTTATTTTTCTCTAACGTCTTTAGCGTCGTCTTCACTTAATCATTGTGTGGTGGCTCTGACTTGTCCTGATTGCTTAAGGAAAGTGTGAGATAGCAAGAGGGTGTCTCTGCTACCTCAGTGGAATGTTCTGGCTGTCAGGAAGGAGGCATTTATGTACTGTGTTCCCCAGGTGGGTGTTAGTCTATCCCACGCAGGGGGAGATTTCAACCTCTGCTTCAGGAGAAGCTGCTTGTCTCTCAGGATCACTGTCATTACAGCTTGCTTTACTTTTCCAAGCACAGGTTGACCAGTCTACTGGCCTCTTTTTTTTCCTTCTCCTCTTCATCTTCCTCCTCTTCCTCCTCTTCCTCCTCTTCTTCCTCCTCTTCCTCTTTTTCCTCTTCCTCCTCCTCTTCCTCCTCCTTCTTCTTCTTCTTCTTCTTCTTTTTTTTTTAATAACTGGAGTATGCTCCCTTGGCAGGGTTTGAAGTGCTCCTTTACCTTGTGCATGACTGTGGCTGCTGCCGTCTTTGGAGATGCTTGTTGGCAGTGATACTCGCACGTGTTGTTCTTATTGCTGTAGGGTAGGAAATGAACATGTTGTTCAGAGCACCTAGGGCTTTCTGGCTATTGGCGCTGCCTCTCTGGTTGGAGGGGTAGATCTCTCCTGGGCCAGAGGAGCCAAAACCAGACCCTTTCCCACATTTTCCAGAACAGCAGCATAGGTAAGCACCTAAGTCGTGCACATGTGGTCCTCCCCTTCAGCATTGCCTTAAGCCTTCATGTGATGAGAATCTGTTTTTATTGAAGAAAACACTCCACAAGTGTCCTTGACTTCCTCAGTGGGTGTGAAGATGTGCAGAGGACGCTTGCTCCATCAGTGTGTTCTTCCTGCTCCTTCCCTCCCTTTACTCAGCTTCCAAAGGTACGACGCCATTTTAGCTTCAGGTACTGGATATTTCCTCAGGCCCCACTAAAAGGAATCGGCATAGGGCAAGAGGCATTGGAGTAGGAAGGGATGGCTACAGCCATTACACTTGGGGCCTGGGATTCCTTCATGACTGATTGCCCAGGGCTCTACAGGGACAGGACCAGTCCCTGGCCAACTTCCCACTTGCTTCTCCCTTTTAGGGACTGGGGGCTCTGAGGTAGGCCGAGCCCCTGTCCTGCTCTGATGATCATACCATGTGCCTTTCTACCCATCGGTGAGTAACAAACTTAGTCCTCACCCAGACCCTGGCAGAAATGGACCACTCTTTGAGGTATGTCTGTTTGTAGGAAAGAACTTGGGACTAATCACCAGAAGCCATGTTCTGTTCCTTCCCCTTCTCAGGGATTCCTGAGTATTGCTGGCTGGGAGAGCCAAACCACCAGACTCTTCCTCACCCTCCTTGGGAAGTGGTCTTCAGCACAGCTCTGACCCCATAGCTATTACCAGCTGGCTCATTGCAGGGCATGTGCATACGTCCACTTCCCTTCTGTATGCTCCACAGTGCACTATGGGGCTCAGGGATGGTTGGTGTTGATGTGTGTCAGAGAGAGACTGAGTTCCTGAGCTCACACACTTCCAGTGGTTAGGGCTATGCAGGACTTGTCTCTGGGCCTGCCTATAGTGCATCACGCTGGAGAGGTCCAGGGACCACCCAGCAGGCACCACTGTCTTGCCAGTGGCTAAAATGGAGAAACATCCTTTATAGTCTCAGCAGAGCCAGGGACCAAGTTGCTCCCTTCCTTTGTGGTAGCACTGGTGTTTTTCAGAGGGACCTGCTGCAGCCATTTTAATTCATTAGGAACCTTAGTGTGACTTAAGACCTTATTGTGTGTTTATGTGTGCATGCATGGCTAGCTGGTGACAGGAGTGGGTAGGGTGTCTAGTATCATGGTATCCTGTGGCTTAGTAGGTGCCACAGTAGCTTCTGCAAACACTGTACTGTCTTGTTTCTGTATTAGATGTAGGTAGTCATGTGAATATACTGCCATGTCACTTTTAATATGACCAGTTTTATACTTGGAAAATGGTACTTGCCTCTTTGAAATCTGTTTTGTCTCCTCTAATGTCCCCACCATTTCCATGGCTTTTCCTAACTGCAGCAATAACTCTTCAAAAGCAATTGAATAATAAACATCCCAAACTGTAATCATTGGATGGTTGCATTTTTTTCATACAGACCATAAATACAGCAGTTGCTAAGTGGGAAACCGGTGAGCATTACCCCGTTGCCCCTTCCTCTGGAGGCATTTAAATTGTCACATACCTGCAACAGAATCCATCATGAGGCACTTCAGCTGGGGGCTTAGTTGTCTCTAGGGGCTGTGGTTATGTCTGTCTGGAGAGACCTATAATCTTGGCCCTTCCCTGGAGCCTCGGCCCTGAACTCCTCTATCCATTCTTCCAGAATATACTGATATGCTGGCCTGCTTGTTTGCCTGGCCACTGGGGTGTTCAGAGCATTGTGGGCACACTGCTCAGGGAGACAGAACACAGTCCATAGTGGGGGTCCTCAGTCTGTGTTTTCCCAGGTGGGACACAGTGGAGTATGGGAAGATTGCTGTGGTTTCCAGTCTGCTGTGTACCCAGGAGCCCCTGGCCTACCACTGGGTCCCTGATGTGCGCTTCTCAGAATGTCCACGAGCCCAGAACAGGGCGGATCCAGGTTGGTTCTGAGTGAGTGCCAAGAGTATGGAGGGGCTATAATAAAGAAGGCCTTCTCTGGAAGGTCCTTGCTTGTTCAAACTGCTTTATTTGATTGTGAATGTGACCGTATGTACCTTACTTAGGGTGAATCGGGGATTAAATACTCTGTGGGAAGGAATGCCCAGGAAGGGAAGCTCATTGGCTGAACACTCAGGGCCTATCTAGATACCTCATTAGCATAGAGAACTTTGGGTTTTTATAACTTTCCTCAGAAGTGAGTGTGGGGACTTAAGACTCACCTGCACAAAGTCAGAGAAGGAAAAACCCTGCTAACAAGGGAGTCTCCGTTTTACTCCAAGCTCAGAGGCTATCCGGTTATGGTGGACTTTGACTTTAATTAGTAGAGTTTTCCCACATTGATGGATTAGCTGCCTTGGAAGGTCACCTACCAACTGAACCACGTGGCTCTATCTGACCAGTCAAAAGCCCGTCATTTCGATTGGGGGCCGATATCACTCAAAGTGCTGGGTGTCACATAAGAAAAAACCTTCCGATGGCTCAGGTAGCCTAACTTTGACACTAGTGAGCTTTTGAGGCATTCTAGCTTTGCCAGAATCTTTTCAAAGGTTCCTGACAAATGGCCTAGATCCCTGGTCACCAAAAACCATAAAATCATCACTAGTACACTTGAATATGGTCAGTAAGTATGTAACTTAGAGCGATCGATCACCAGTACACCCTGGGAAGACCTGGCTGAACTCATAAACAACTGTTGAGATGCTGATGGTTGCATAACTTGATCTTCTGTGTGGATCTTGATGGTACTGAGTTGCCTGAGCTAGACCCAGTAGTGACAAAAGCTGTGTCAGGCCACCAACTATAGCTTGGGTGGACAAAAGTCAGGCTTTGACAGTCTTGTTTTTCCCCATGTGATACTTGGTTTTGAACCTAGAGCCACAAGCATAGTGGGTAAATGTCCTACCACTGAGCTATGTTCCCAGCCCTATTTTATTTTGTATTTTTTTGTTTTGAGATAGATTCTCGCTCAGTTGCCCAGACTGGGATTTAACCCAAGCAGGTAGCTTCCAGGCCCATGTCATCAGTTTGACAGTCTTTTCTAGCTATGGTTATTCAGGCCTTCCTTCCACTTGTGATTTCGTGTGATTGTCATTTCACCTTGTCTCTGTTTAGAACTTCAGTTACCTGGGTTGATCTGAGAAAAAACAAAACAAAACAAACAAACTGGTTTGTAAAAGCTGTTGCCTGTCATTTGTAGACAGATGTGCCTCATACAGATGTGAAGCCACGGTTGGAGTTTTCAAATCTGAATCCATAATTAGAACAGGAAGGCCATTAACAAAGCCAGATCCACCATGTTTTCTGTCCTTTGTCCCATATACTCAGGTATTAGATCCGAGCACACTTGGGAACAGTGTCTGAAGTGGAACAGATGATGCCACTGTCTTAAGTCTGGGTGGTTTTGTTGTTAAGCTCTGCGGACAGATTGTCAATGCAGAGCCAGCCTCTGCCCCTTCTGGCCCTAGGAGATCAACTTACCCAGGCTGCTTGGGCTCTAGGCCAGAGGTCATCGATGAGGACTACAGTGGGAAGGAAGGGTGCTCTGTCTCCTGCTCTGGGTGTCTGGTGGCACACGGGTGAAGATGAGATTGGACTTGGCTCCCAGTAGTAGCAAATAGTCCGTCAATCCCTCACTACCTTGTGTCTTCTCTGTAGAGTAACAACAGGCAAGCCCTAAGATCTAAGAATTGCAGCTGTCAGAACCAGAGGGCTTAAGATGTTTTTGGTCTCAGTGTATTAGAAAGTATGTTGGAAATGATCAGTATACCCAGAAGGGGACTTTGGATGAGGAACTGGTTCCAGTGATAATGGAAGTCACGTTGGTTAGCTTGATGAGGAGTTCCAGCCCACAGCTCGAGACCCATGAAGTCAGGAAAGTACTGACATCCCAGCTCAAACAGGAGTCTAGAGTTCTATCTGAAGGAGAATCGGCAGCTCTATATAATAAGCCTTCAACTGACTGAATGGAGCTCACCTATATTAGAGCAATATGCTATACTTAGGACCAATTCAAAGCTTAACCTCATCCAGAACCCCTTTGTCCCAGCATACCCAGAATCCTATCTGATCTAATGTCTGGTACCTCATGACATACCTAGGCTCATTCATACAGAATTATCCATGAGAGCAGTAGGTGGAAAATAATGGTGGTAGGCTGCCTTTTTAGATGTGTATTCACATGCTATGTACACATCACCCTCCCACTGATGCCCCAGCAGCAGGTATAACTGGCATCCTTACTTGTCATCCTACTCACTTCTTTGTGTCCCCTTAGCTCACATATTTTGTCTAGTAACAGTTTGTGGTCTTCCTGTCTGAATACCCCATACGACAATGAGCCTGAAGGCAGAGTGCTCTGCCCTCTCCCTTTCCCTCAATACCATGACCCTGCCTGGCTTCCTACCCAGAATAAGTGCTTCCATTCAGTTGTGTCTTGGCTGAGGACAGGTTCCGTGCCTTAGTTGGCAGAGCATGTGCAAAGAAAGCCATGGGTCTGATCCCCAGAGCCACAAAAACAGGACAGACCCCTCAAAATCAAACGTGATAGATTCCACTTCGGCATGACCTGTGGTAAAGAAGGTTCTAGAAGCAGAGCTCATTGCTAGCATAGTTTTATTGGGGGCATAAAAGCACATGTTTCCATAATAGATTGGGGTTTGTTTTAGTAGTAGGATCTGAATTGGAGTTTATGTCATGCTTTAATCACAGCTACCTGGAACACTACTGAGGCTGAGAACTCCACAGAAAAAGGGAGAGCTTATTCAAATTAGTGTAACGTGGCAGAGCCCCAGTGAGGAGTGGCATGGGGAAAGGTCTCAGTCCCTGCCGGTGACACGGACATCATTCTGCACAGGGAGGGACTTCTCCCTGAAGGTGGTGGTCTTCACTGCAAGAGTCAGGGAGCAAGGGCCAGCCTCCTAGGTTTCTCCTTTAGTCACTCCTTCCCCCAAGGAAATATGAGACAGGGTAGATCTATGTCATAGACACAGCGACTTGTTCGATGAAGCTGGCCAGGTTTATATCCCGTTCTGAAAGGCCAGCACATTCGTGGGTGCTTAAGGTGATGTGGACCTGAGTAAGAGAAAACAGGAAGTTTAGGAGCAGGCAAGTGCCCTCCCAGGAAGAGCGAGAGAGCCACCAGCCGCGGGCTCAGCTCTACCGGGGACTGCCGGATAGTAGCCAGTCACTATAATTGCTTCTGGTGACAGGAACTGGACACTAGTAATTCCTGAAGACAGTAGCTGGTCACTGCTTTCCTGACTGTGCCAAGATAGGTGGTACACATCATTTTCCCTTGAAAGTTTCCAAAAATCATAATGATTTCAGTAATGGGAAAAAAAAATTCAAATCCAAGGCTGGAAAGATGGCTCAGTGGTTAATAGCACTGACTGCTCTTTCAGAGGTCCTGAGTTCAATTGCCAGCAACCACATGGTGGCTCACAACCACCTGTAATGGGATCCGATGCCCTCTTCTGATGTGTCTGAAGACAGCTACAGTATGCTCATATAAATAAAAATAAATAATTCTTTAAAAAAAAGTTTTTTAAAGCCAAAGTTAAAATCAGAACTTAAGGTGGTCTCCTAAACACATCCTTCACCTTTTCCTAAACAGTCCAGCCGTTAGCATGTTCATCCCAGTCTGATCTGCCAGCCGTGCGTGGGTATCTGAGTTTGGTTTTATTGCTCTCTCATTCTTCCGCCTAGAATAAAGCGGTTAGTGCCGTTAACAGTGAGCATGCCTTTCCATTCCTGACTCTGGCCTTCTTAATATCTGGCCACAGCATGTTAAAGTGTTTTAATTTGTATTTATTATCTTCAGTGAGACCTGTGAAGAGTCTCTGTTGGCTCTAGGAAGGAGATAGAAGAGGTGGATAGCAATTTGTTGGTGAGGAAGGACCTACAGTCCAAGGATGAACCTTTGGGAGAGACTTGAGATTCTGAGAGATGTACGGGGCAGGGCACAACACAGGGGACAACTTCACTCACCTTGTTGTACACGTTAAACCACTCGGGATGGTGGTCTAGCTTTTCAGCCTGAAGGGCGACTCTAGTCATGAAGCCAAAAGCCTGATAAAAAGAAAGGCCAATGGGTCATGGCCAATAAGGCCTTGATGCAGGAGGATAGCCTAGCTTCTTCCAGAGAGTCCCAGAGCTCTAATGTCCCCCTGTAGCATCCTGCCCCTGGTTCTGATGCCTGTGTTAGTGTCTCTAGCATCCCCAGTGTGGTGCACACAGCATAAGCTGTCAGTATTTGCCAATCCTTTGCCTTTTATTAAAGTGCCTTCAAAAGGGCAGGTGCTTGCTACCTGGACTGTCTCCTTCAAAGACTGTTGAGTTTTAGAAGGGAGAATCCAAGGCCCTTCTCTTTGCAGTCACTTGGAAATGTCTTTCCTCCTTGGCTAACAGGACATGACATGCACACACAGAGGGTGGTGCACTCAGGCTTGCTCCACATACCCGGTTGAAGTCTTTAAAATGGAACTGCTTGAAGATGGCGTCTCGGCCTTCCACTTCGTTCCATCCCACGGCCCTCAGGTTTGGTAGCAGCTGCTCCCGCTCCTCGGCACTCAGCCTGTGTGCCTTGCCAGCCTGGAAGAGGGAGAGCAGAGAGGCCCCAGGACACGCCTTTTACAGGTCAGACCTTTGGGAGAAATTCAGCCAGTGCTGGCTGCAGTGGATTCAGGTGCCCTCCAGGGAAATGCCCTGCCAGGAGGTGGGGTCTGGGCCTGCTGACTGATAGACAATGGGTCCTATTATTTTTTGTTTGTTTGTTTGTTTTGGGTTTTTGTGTGTTTTGTATATTTTGTTTGTTCTGGTATATGTGTTTGTGTGGGTGGGTTTAAGAAAAAAAAAAATATATATGCATGCATGTGGAGGCCAAAGGACAGCCTCAGATGTTATTGTTTGGATATCATTTGTCTTTATTTTAATTTAATTTTGTTTGTTTGTTTGTTTGTTTGTTTTTGTTTTTCAAGACAGAGTTTCTCTGTGTAGCCCTGGCTGTCCTGGAACTAACTCTGTAGACCAGACTGGCCTCGAACTCAGAAATCCGCCTGCCTCTGCCACCCAAGTGCTGGGATTAACGGCGTGTGCCACCACCGCCCAGCTTTAATTTAATTTTTAAAAATTTTATTCATTTAATATATGAGTGCTCTGCTGCATATGTATCTGCCTGCCAGAAGAGGGCATCAGATCCCATTACAGATGGTTGTGAGCCACCATGTGGTGGCTGGGAATTGAACTCCCGTCCTTTGGAAGAGCAGCCAGTGCTCTTAGCCGCTGAACCATCTCACCAGTCCCTTAATTTAATTTTTTAATTTTATGTTTTATCTTCACATAAGTCTGTGCTATGTGCCACCTATGTGTCTGGTCCCTGCCAAGGCCAGAAGAGAGTGTTAGATACCCTAGAACTGGAGTCACAGGCAGTTGGGAGCTGGCATGATAGTGCTGACAGTCAAGTCCAGGTCCTTTGAAGTAGAGTCAGTGTTCTCAACCTCTGAACAACTTTCCAGTCCCCCTTTATTTTTTTGGTTTCCTCTTTATTTTTTTGGACATGGTCTCTCACCAAGTAGGCTAGGCTGGCTGGCCATCGAGCCTCAGAGATCCATCTGTCTCTGCCTCCCTCAGTGCTGGGATCCCAAGCATATACTATCATGACAGGGCTTTAAGTGTGGTTTCTGGGAATGAGAACTCCGGACTTCATACTTGAAAGCACTTCACAAACTAAGCCGAGTCTGCAGCCCAGGTCTTGGGTTTTGTACCTGCTTTCATAGAGAATGCCAAACAGAATGTATTGTAGTGAGATGAAGTGCTCCCCTAACTCTTGCTCCCAAAGCCGCACAGATGCCTGCCTTCATCTTCTCATGTAAGCGAGCTCACCCTCGTGTTCCCAAGGTGGTTAAGACAAAATTTATCCCAATTTCAATGCCTTACAATATATTCTTCCTAGCATCCCCGTTTTTTTCTGCATTCCTTCTGTGCTCCATCCCCAAACCCATTCTGCAACGTTCAAGTATTCTAGAGAAGAAACAGGCCCAGACAAAGGGGATGTCATCCTCCCTCATCTGTCAGTCATCCTTAGTCAGTGACGTCACCAACTCAAGGTGTGGTCTCTTAGAGCTGTAGCCCTGGGGCAGGATGCAGAAACTCATACAAACACATTCCCAGATGAGTCTCTGCCACCTCCTCCATGCCCCTGTGTAGTCCACAGCTGTCAGGGTGAGGCTCTTGGGACTGCTGTCTCAGGAACCTAGGACCTCAGGGCCCAGATCCATAAAGGGAGTAGTCTGTCAAGGGCACCTGGCTTGCTCCTTAGCCTGTGATGAAAAGTGCCCATGGTGTGACCGTCAGCACACAAGGTCAGGTCCTGAGTGGGACCCTCAGAAAACAGAAGTTAGCATCAGTTCTATCCTCTAGAGGAACGAGGGGCCATGAGTCTAACAAGTAAGGACTGTGAAATAAAATCACCCAGGGACACAGTGTTCAACTGACAATCACTCGGATTTGGCTTGGGGAACTGGAAGAAGGTGACTGTGCCCTGCAAGTCACCCATCGGTTCAGTACCCTGGGATGAGTGGGCCAGTTGGCCCCTTGGCTTCATGGGTAAAGGGCTGAGACCCACTCCTTAGACCAAGAGATGCCGGTGGGAATACTTGAGTAAGTTGCAAGGTTATAAAGTGAAAGTCAGCTTCATTTAAACAGCACTTCCTAGGACAAGACCTGTGATGAGTCCCTGGTCAGCAGTGGGGCCTACAGATTCATCACCGTGTGTGTGTTCTCAGAAACAAGGGACTCCACCTCAGTGCAGAGGTCTGCACTGTACTTAATAGGGGGATCTTTCCCATGATGACCCTTCAGTGGCTGATAAACTGGACCCTTGTAACCAGGCAACCAGGTATCAACAGGGCACCAGAAGTATGCATGTGTTAGGAGGTACTTCTCTTTAGAATTTTCCAGAACCAAGTCTCAGGCTGACGATGTTCTGAACTCAGGTCAGGGGGTAAGGGCCTTATTTGCTTAGCAAAGCTCTGTCAGCCTCTGTTAGTGGGGGTTGAGGGATTACTGATTATCCAAGCCTGTGGTGTCTTTGGTTCCCCAGTGACTCTTATCAGGCCTCTGCTGCCAAAATACCCTCCCATCAGTACAAAGAAACGGAACCTTGCTGTTTGATGAGGGTTGCATGGAGGTCCAGGGACCCACCCTCACGCCAAGGTGGGACACAGCACCCTAACTAGGTGTTAGGGCGGGGCATAAGGCCGGGAATAGCACTGAGGTGTAGAGAACTGAGCTCCCCCCCCCCCCCGCCCCCCAGTCTGGCCTGTATGGCCAGGACAGCACCACAGGGACCTACCTTGCTGCCACACCCTACCAGAGCCCGCCAGCACACCCGGCCTGCCTGGGAGTCAGGACAGGCTAGGCTTCCAGGCCCACCGCCACCGCCACCTCTGGTATCTGCACCCCAGCGCCCCTAAGGGAGGCTAGGGCGACTCTAGCCCAGCTGGATGGCGCTGCGGGAGGCTCCAGCGCGACCCGCACCCCCAGCATCGGAGCCTTAGTCCCCGCTTCCCGGCCCCTTCTCAGGGTCCACCAGACTTCCTGCGCTTACCATGTCCAGTGCGGGAAGCAGGTGGCGGCAGCGAGGGAGAGAGCAGCCGGCAGGCAGCAGGCCACCACGGGGGCGGGGCAGAGATCCGGTGGCCGCGGGTAATAATTAACATGGGTCCTCCTTGCTCCACGCCCTTGCAGCTCTTTCTGTGCCCTGTGCTCTGTGAGCATGGCTGTGACGGGCTCTGGGGCAAAGGCTTTGGCACCTCTGTCCCTCTGGTCCCTGTCTGCCAGAGGACTCTCCAGACTGCCTGGCCTATTGTTACATTAACCAAGGACAACAAAAGCCGCCCAGATAAATGTCACATACACTGGACTGCACATACATAAAGTGCACTGTGGTTACCATCTTAACAGGTGAGAAGATCGGGAGAGTCATTGTGTCCCTCCCCTGGGGCTATCTGGCTATTGAAACAATGGACCCCAAGAAATCAGAATTTCCCCAGGAAAGGCATGTGAGGAGAAGGATAAGGCTGAGGTCTGGTGCCAGCCAGAAGACAAATTTGTCTCCTGGAAAGATTTCACACCGTTCTGATAACTTGCCAGCCCATTTTGTTTAGTAAGGCGTTCCGGTTGCCCTCTGTTTAACCCTGAGCCGTCTATTAGGTACCAGAAAATGGACTTGGAGGAGGATCCTGGACTTCTTCCTTTCTCTTCCCACTAAGGCTATACTAAGCAAATCACCTTGCTTGTATTCTGCTGTTTTAATTTTTAAAATGATTTATTTATTTGTGTGTGTGTGTGTGCACGCGCGCGCGCATGTGTGTGTATTGGTGCTCGCTCCCGCGCGTGTGGTCGCACGGGTTTATTAAGCATTGCACATTGCATCCCCTGGAACTGGAGTTACATGCTGTTGTGAGCCTGATATGGATGCTGGAGTCAAATACAGATTCTCTGCAAGAGCTGTAAGCGCTCTGAACCTCGGACCCCTCTCCCCAGCCCCTCTGCTGTGATTTGTCTCTTTAGTTGACATATGGAGAACAGGTTGGGGAACCTGGCTTGTCAGGGCTCCCAGGGTCCAGGCTCTGACCCCAATAACCGCGGTGATATGGTGGGACACGTGCTTCTCTTAAAACTCCATCGGCATGGATTAGGAACGTCGGCTCTGACCTCTCCCTGCGCCAGGGTGTCCACTCTCTTCCTGGGCTTCCCCTGAGCCAACGCTCTTCAAATGCTTCTTCGAGTCGTTTGAGTTTTCTAGA
The DNA here is from genome assembly GCA_030674055.1 of Rhabdomys pumilio. Lineage (NCBI taxonomy): Eukaryota > Metazoa > Chordata > Mammalia > Rodentia > Muridae > Rhabdomys > Rhabdomys pumilio. The sequence goes on from JANHMN010000019.1 coordinate 41,799,809, forward strand.
CATTACCATGCATTGAAACCATTTAGTTTATACTTACCTTGTTTGTTTTGAAGTTCATCCATGGAGTACCAATAGTTTCTTTCTTTCCTTTTCTTTCTTTCTTTCTTTCTTTCTTTCTTTCTTTCTCTCTTCCTTTCTTTTAATAAAAGATTTATTTATATATGAGTGCTCTATCTACATGTACACCTGCATGCCAGAAGAGGGCATCAGATCCCATTACAGATGGTTGTGAGCCACCATGGGGTTGCTGGGAATTGAACTCAGGACCTCTGCAAGAGCAGTCAGTGCTCTTAACCACTGAGCCATCTCTCCAGCCCTAGTTCCTTGTTTTCATGATTAAGTATATTATTTCCCTAGCTCCGAAAGGGGTATTGTGTATAGCTTAGTTGTTGGGAACGGGGCTGCCTTTTTTCTCTAGAGTCTTCTAGAACCTCCCAGATCTCAGACTGACAGCCTTCTGAACTCCCTGTTTGGATTGTGAGTGAAAGTTCCTGAAAAGGACTACACCTTTCACTGAGCCTTCTGGGAAGCTATTAACCAAGGTTTCCAAGCTTCTCATCGTTGCAACCTTTTAATAGAGTTCTTTATATGGTGACCCCCTGCCATAAAATTATTTTCATTGCTGCTTCAGTACTGTAATTTTGCTATTGTTATAAATTATAATGTAAATATCTGATATGTGGGATATCTGATGTGACACCCCCCAGATTGAGAACCACCGGGAACCTCATTGGTTGTGTAGAGTTTGGAATGATGCAGATCCGGACTCTGCTCATCTTGGGTCATCTGTAGCTCCCTTAAAATCACCTATTTCTCTCCTCTGTGTGTGACTTAGCATGCTGGTGTCTGGTAGGTAAATTCTTGGAGTGTATAGACAGAACACAAGTCTCCCCCAACCCGATGGTTATAAAGGCCGCCGGGGGCAGAGGAGGCCGCTAACTGAGAGTGCCTGCTGTTCTGGAACTCATCTACCTGATGTTTCTATCAACGTGTTTGAAAAATGTCTTGATTTTTTTTTTTAAAGTTTCTTTGTTCTGTTATTAGAAAAACATCCAGCTGGAGAGATGGCTCAGTGGTTAAGAGCACTGGCTGCTCTTTCAGAGGTCCTGAGCTCAATTCCCAGCAACCACATGGTGGCTCACAACCATCTGTAATGGGATCTGATGCCCTCTTCTGGTGTGCATGAAAAGAGAGCACTCATAAACATAAAATAAATAAATGAATCTTTAAAAAAGCAAGAAAGGAAAACATCATGTTGGAATTTGGGGTAATTCAAGTGAGCGTTCCTGCACCTCCGTTACCCATATTTGGATCCAGAATACACTCTTCCTGTCCTTTTTAGTGTGGAATCTCTGTGTCTGTGTGTGTGTGTGTGTGTGTGTGTGTGTGTGTGTGTGTGTGTGTGT
>JANHMN010000019.1:41801224-41815664 GCA_030674055.1 Rhabdomys pumilio
GTGTGTGTGTGTGTGTGTGTGTGTGTGTGTGTGTGTGTGTGTGTGTGCATGAACATATGCTTTCATTTTGCAAGGAGTCAATATGTAGATGTGGAAAAACATCTGGATTGTCTGACAGACACATGTTTATAAAATCCCAGGGATCTGGGCATGTTAGCACAAGTGTTTAATCCCAGGACTTGGAAGACAACTGTGAGTTCAAGGCTAGCTTGGTCTACATAATGAGTTCTAAGCCAGGCTAGTACAAAACTATAAAGACTGTCTTAAAACAAAACAGAACAAAAACAAACAAACAAAAACTCCGAGTGATGAGACAAATCAGAAGGGTGTTTGTAACTCTTCCTAAGGCCCCAACGATTTTAAAATCGTTATCTTATTTTTAATTATTTGTATCTGCTAGTGTGCTCATGAGTGCAGGGACCCCCAGGGCCCTCTCCCATAGAGCTGGAGTAACAAGCGGTTGTGAGCAACCCAGTGTGAGTTCTGGGAATTAAGCCCTGCTTCTCTGGAAGAACACTAAGTGCTCTTAACTGCTGAACCATTTCTCTAGTCCCTTAAGGCCCAGGTCTTCCTAAGAATATGAGGCTAGTGGTTAAGACAGTTAAGGACTGTTGAGAATGTTAATTCCTTGCTAGGTCTTTCTAGTGGGCATCCTTCAGCGGAGTTTGCTGTGATGATTTCTTTCTTTAAACAAACTGAGCTGTTAGGAACTAGCCATTCTTCTTGATTGACAGCCGCAGGCCCTTCCTTTGAGCCTGGCTGCCTTGAGCTGGATGGAGGACTGTCAATCCATCAGCCCCTTCCTTGGCAATCGGCTCAACTGTCAGCATGGCAGACCAGCTGCTTTGACTACTTCCTGGCCACTCTGAGAGAACTCCACTCCGGTTGCAAAGACCAATGCAAGCAAGCATGTGTGTTTGGTATAATAGAAAAATTTTTTAAAAATCTGTCTTGTGCATGCGTGCCTGTGTGTGTGAATTCATATGGGCACCTGTGTGCCACACTGTCGTATGGAAGTGAGAAAACAGTATACAGGAATCAGTTTTCTCTTTCCACCGTGTGGGTGCCAGGGATTGAACTCAGGTCATCAAGTGTTAGCTGCAAGTGCCTGTACCTGCTGAGCCATCTCATAGGCCCAATTCCTCTTTCCTTCGCTGCATTGTCTGGACCATTGTTAGAAAACCAATGTGTGCTCCTGGATCAACTTTTTAATAAGTCTGGTACCTAACACACAAAGCCTTATTTTTATTAGCCTTTCTTCCTACACCCCTCTTCTCCCCTCTGTAAGCACTGTAATAATGTGCTGATGCAAATTTTGTCCATATTCATTCTTGCAAGATTTGGGCTGCTTCATTTGCATATACTTTAACTTATGCAAGAATGCTATAGTATACATTGTCTTGTATAAAAATATAACACTTGAGTCAATTGTTTTGTCATATCCGTGATGCGTTGAGCACACTTAATCTGCGGTGGCAAGGGTTCTAACTGCTGCTCTGTGTTCTGTGATAAAGTCCACCCTGGTTTCTCATCCTTTCAGCGATGGCCACTCAGGTCATTCCCAACTCTTTACCCCAGCATGATTAACTCCCAAGCACGTGATCTAATGTCCACCCCCACCCCCCTCAAAAAACAAAACCCTGGGCAAAACTGTACTTGCATATTCGGCAGCTCCCAGGCTCATGGGAAGGATCCCTACAGACACTGCCTGCAAAGTCAGCACTTCCCCGCAGAGTGCATCCAGAACCATCCAGGTGTTTCCAGAACAGGGACAGCAGCAGCTGTTCTCACCTGTGCCTTGTGAGGGTTCCTGTTTCCTCACACATCTTATCCTCCACAGAGTCTGACTTTGTGTGTGTGTGTGTGTGTGTGTGTGTGTGTGTTTATGTATGTGTGTGTAAAGGGGGGGTTGTTTTTGTTGTTAAGCTGACAGGTACAGACTGAGCTCAGAGCTTTTTTTCTGTGATTTATTATGGTTACTGAGTACGGTGAGGACTTCGCAGGCTTATCAGCGGCCGAGATGAGTTGCTTTTTTTAAATACCCCTTTGCCAGTCTTCTAGAATTTATATTTCTTTCTCTGTTTTAGTTGACTCTTTTCGAGTCTCTATGTAGACATCAGGGCTTGTCAGCCTCATACCATGGAAACAGCTTCTGCCACTTGGCCATGCATACATTAACTTAAGCCACAATTTCTTTTAGGTTACATGTGTTGGCCAAGAGAGGGAGGAAGGAAGGAAAGGATGGTCAGCTAGAGGACAGCTTCCTGGAGTTGATTCTCTTCCTTTGATCCTGTGGGACCCAGGGATTGAACTCTGGTCGTCAGGTTTGGAGGCAAACACCTGTAGCCATCTTGATTGCCCATAGGAACATGGTGGTTCATCTTCCTATGGAGGTTCAACTTCCTGTGATGGTTGATGTGTTTATAAAAAGATAAAGAGATAAAGAGAGTATGTTCTGTGGGTGTATAGAGAGGTATGGGGGAAGGGGATGTCTCAGTGGGCCCACACCGAGGCATCTCTTCCCCCTGAGGGACCAGTCACATGACTGTATAGTATGGAATAGAGTTTATTCAGGGCATGGGGAGGGAGTTAAGAGAGTAGTAGAGGCAGAGAACGGCAGAGAGAGAGAGAGAGAGAGAGAGAAGAGGAGGACAGCCATAAGCATGTGGGGTAGGGAAAGGAAGGGGCGAGGGGGACAGAGGGATCAAGAGAGCAAGAACAAGAGAGAGAGGAGGGGGACAAGCAGCCCCTTTTACGGTGGGCCAGGCCTACCTGGCTATTGCCAGGTAACTGTAAGGGTGGAGTTTAGACAGACTGCTAACAATGGTGGCTCACCTTCCTGTGATGGTGGCTCACCTTCCTGTGATGGCGGTTTATCTTCCCTTGGCGATGGCTCATCTTCCTTTGCTCTTCCTTTTAGTAGTGGCTCACTTTCACGTGCATGTGACAGCGGTGATCTTCGTGAGGTGTTTTCCTTTCAGCATGTTTGGTTTTGTCTTGGGAGACAGTGTTCTGCTGTGTAGTCCAACTTGTGAACCTCTCGCCTTTCCCTCCCAAGTGGAGGAATTACAGGTATGAGACCTGCATTGACATAATGGAGGAGCCAGCAAGACAAGGGCGTTTCTTTACAGGTCAGGAGAGGGACATTGCTGTTGTAATAACTGTTTTGTTTTTCAGGTTTGTCATTTATTTTATTTTATTTTATTTTATTTTTTTGGTTCTGAGGCAAGGCATCATTGTAGTTCTGGTTTGATTCAAACTCCTTGTGTGGCTGAGGCCAACCTTGAGCTTTGGGTCTCCTCTTTTGCTTCTCTCTCTCTCTCTCTCTCTCTCTCTCTCTCTCTTTTTTTTTTTTTTTTTGGTGTTTTGAGACAGGGTTTCTCTGTGTAGCCCTGGCTGTCCTGGAACTCACCCTGTAGACCAGGCTGGCCTCGAACTCAGAAATCCGCCTGCCTCTGCCTCCCAAGTGCTGGGATTAAAGGCATGCACTACCACCGCCCTGCGTCCTCTTTTGCTTCTCAAGTGCTGGGATTACAGGTGTATGCTTCTTTGTCTTTTATTATTGCCATTTTGAATGCAACTGTGACCTCCCACACACTGGTGCTTGCACATGACAAAAGGTGAAACTAATAGGTTCTCTCTCCCTCCCCTCCCCCCTCTGTGTGTGTGACATCATTTGGGTACCTGAAGCCATGGTTGCTCATATTTGGCTCAGAATAAAATCTGACTGTGTCTAAGAGCTGTGCTTCTCATCCTGATAGGCTGTTTTTATTTGAATGTTAGCCGTGGATGTTTGGGAGGGAGCAGTGCTGGAGATTCAGCCTAGACTCTCATGCCAGGCAAGAGAGCAAGCAGTACAGCACAGAAAAACAGAGTCTCACTGAGTCTAAGGAAATACATGCATTACCATAAAATAACAATTTCTGATAATAGTTTCAAGATTTAAAAGGATGATCAATCCATTATGAGGAAAATTATGTTTTAATTTTGCTTAAAAGTATTCTTTCCCGCCGGGCGGTGGTGGCACACACCTTTAATCCCAGTACTTGGGAGGCAGAGGCAGGCGAATTTCTGAGTTCGAGGCCAGCCTGGTCTACAGAGTGAGTTCCAGGACAGCCAGGGCTACAAAGAGAAACCCTGACTCAAAAAACCAAAAAAAAAAAAAAAAAAAAAAAAAAAATTCCCAAATTGTTGTAAACTGATATGAGAAATGAGAGAGAAAAAAAAACCAAAATACAAACAAACAACAAAAACATTTTTACATCCCTCTCTCTCTCTAAAATCCTGGGAACAGACATCCAGGGCTTCACGTGTGCCAGCACAATTGACTTATAGCTTCTTGCTTCAGCAGTACTTACTGTAAACCAAGGGCTAGCCTGAAACCTTAATTCAGAAGCTGGGAGTGGAGGGTTGGGGGTGGGTAGCTCAGTGGGTCAAATGCTTGCTGTACAACAGGAGAGGCTCAGTTCAAATCCCCAGCACCCGTGTAAAGAAGACAGGTGCGGCAGCGCGAGCCAGTAACCTGTGTTGGGAAGGTGAAGAAGCCAAGAGCATGCTGGGGGCTTGCCCAGCCAGCCAGCCTGGCTGAATTGTTGAGTTCCGGGTTCAGTGAGAGGCCCTGTTTCAAAAAAGGTGAAGAGTAATAAATATGTAAGACGCCCAGCACCAGCCTCCGACCTTCACATGCCGGTGCACACACAGATACCCACAAACACAAAGCTCGTGCACACATACACACGCGAGTGCACACATGTGCGCGCGCGCGCACACACACACACACACACACACACACACACACACACACACAGATTCATGAAAGTCGTAATTCAGGGTGACTAGCAGCTTCCACCTGACACGTGACAGGCATTTGGTTCTCTCCCCAGACCTGCAAAAAAACAAAACAAAACAACATACAAATATAAATAAAAATAAAAGAGAAAACGAGCCGGGCATGCATGTATTTCACGCATCTATAATTCTGGCACACACATGTAACTCCAGCCCTCTGGAGACTGAGGCAGGAGGATTGTGAGTTCAAGGTCAGCCTGGGCCACAGAATGAGACCTTGTCTCAAAAACACACAAAGCATATGTCCCCAAGCATTGCACACCGGTTGTGTAGAGATCTTCCCAGCGATGCTGGCTCCTGCTCCCCTTGAGCTGTTCCTCCCCGGCCAGAGACTGGGGCCTCTCATAAGTGAGAATACCCCGAAAGGCACTCTCACAATGGAGACATCTAGCAGTGACACAGAATTTAGTGTCATGTAAATGTGCCCTTTGGAACCCAGATAGGTGTTCCCAACATCTACACCGAATACCACGAATACCACGGAGAAAGAGGAAGTGGAAGGAGCCACGGGGCTTGCAGGAAAACAAACAAACAAACAAACAAACTGGTCCTTGGATGTACCGCTTGAGGAAGGGGCTTGAGGAAGGGCTCTTACTCTGTCCCAGCTCTTCTGATTGTCGCTCATCCTCCACCTCCCTTCTACTGCTCTTCTAGAATCAATCAATCAATCAATCAATCAATCAATCAATCAATCAATCAGGATATGACTCATACTCCTAGCTATGGCGGAGGAGAAGGTGTATTACAGATCTGAGGGAGAGTACAGTCCAGACTGAACCAGGCCGCCCGAGGAGGGGGCTAGGTGAGAGAGGAAGAGGGAGGAGCCAGGAGTCAGCCAAGAGACCAAGAATGACAGGAGGGCAAGCCTGTAAAGCCACAGTGGCTGGATTATACAGGGTAGAGCAGCCAGAGGAAGGCAAGGGAAGCTCAAGGGTTGGAGAGGCTGCAGGTGGGAGGCAGGGTGAGAATGCTGGGAGGAGCCAGGACTCTGTGGCCGGTATTGGCTGAGAAGCAGAGAGCCTGGCAGCCAGTGTCTGCTTTGATAGGGTAAGAGGCACGTCAATCAGCCAGTTGTCCAGCGTTTGAGAGCTAGCCTTTCCCTCCCGCTTCTCTTTGCTCCTTCCCGCACCTTTCTCTCTTGCTTCTCCTCCTCTCCCAACTCTCCCCTCACCAAATAAAACTGGCCACAGCCACAAAACAGAGACCGGCATGGGTCTGTGGTCCCAGCACTTAAGAGCTGAGACAGGAAGAGCTCGAGTTCGAAGCCAGCCAGGCTACATGGCAGTACTCCATCTAAAAAGGGCTCAGGAGTATATATTTAGGCAGAAGGAGAATGCTGCCTGCCCATACCAGCCCCAAGCCTGTCATGGTCCCACACAGACATGTCAACGTCAATATCTTTAAAGACAGCATAGCCTCGAGGCCCATTCCTCTCTGGGTTTAGTTATGGGGCACCTGAGAGGAAAGGGCAATAATGACAGCTTTGTAGGGCTGTTATAGTGAATAAATAAACAACATTCCATGTGAAATGCTGGTGCCACCTGTGTCCTCACTGCCCCAACCTGAAGGTCACCTTCCAAGCCATGACTGTCTGTTTCTGTCTGGGGACAGTCTCTCTCCTCAATCCCTACAGACTTCAAGGTACAGGGAGTTAAGGTCCCCTCTCAAACAAAAGTGGACAGGTTTGACAATAAACATGAACTTCCCATCCCCAGGAAGAGCAAATGAGCAAGGAAGAGTCTGGTACGCTGAACGTAGTTCTCAGGTCGCCAGCACGAGCAACCTGCTTAGGGGCACTGGGGTTATGAAATGTCATGACGTGGTGGTGTGGTAAGGGGGTACCTGGTGGGCTCATGCCAAAGTGTCCCCCTGAGAAATCACATCATGAGACAGACCTGGTGTAAGAGAAGTTTATTGTGGGGGAAGGGAGTGAGAACTTGGGGAAATGGTAGAGGCAGAGAGAGAAGCAGGGGTCAGAGAAGGACAGAGAGAGAGGCTGGTCAGAAACATATGGGAGAGGAGAGGGGAGGGGGAGGGAGAGGAGGGGAGGGAAAGGGAGAAGATAGAAGGAAGGGAGAGAGAGAGAGAGGCTAGGGGAGAGAGAGGGGGTGGGCTGAGGTAGCCAGCACTCCTCTTGTATGCTGCCAGGCCACCCACACCAGGTATTGGGCAGGTAATAGTGGCCTCAGGTGATGACGTAACTATTGCTAGGTCTGTGGGAGGAGTCTAGCAGAATTGTCTATAAACCAAGAACTGGAACCCCCTTGAACACCCCACTGTCTTCCCTTCTTTCCTTCTGATGAGACAGACTGACTCCATGACAGGCTTTAAAGTGGCAGTTCAGGAGATTAAGCCTAAAAACACAGGCTTTAGGTAGCTAGTCAGAAACTGACCTTCCTGCCTTCAGAAACTGCCTCACCACCTAGCCTAAAGCAAGGACAATGGGTCAGCAGTTTCCAGCCAGCCCCCAGCCCCAGGTAATGGAATGTCCTTTGAGATAGAGCAAGATAAGGCCACCTACCCCAGAATTTGTCAATAGATTCCAGCCCCCCTCCCCCTTCCCCATGCCCTGATAAGGTCACCTACCCTGGAATTCCCATAATGTGCTTTAAACTCAGCATGCCCTGATAAGGTCACCTACCCTGGAATTCCCGTAATGTGCTTTAAACCGAGCCTGTGAGTTCACTCAGGTGTCTCTCTCTCTCTTGGTAATGGGAGACCTCAGCATACTGGACTTCTGCAGAATAAAACACTCTGCGTTTGCATAATATTTGAGTCCAGGGTATCATTCTTCAGCAAGTCATGGATCCTTACAAGGTGTCTCCCTGGGACATCACGCCATGAGACAGACCTAATATAAGGGAAGTTTATTGTGGGGGAAGGGAAATGAAGACTTGGAGAGACAGTAGAGGTAGAGGCAGAGGCAGAGAATGGGGGAGTGGGGTCAGAGAAGGACAGACAGAGAAAGAGAGCTGGGAACACACGGGAATAAAGAGAGAAGAGAGGAAAAGAGAGGAGAGGGGAGAGGGAAAGGGAGAGAGAGAAGGAGAGAGAGAGGGAGAGGGAGAGGAGAGAAAAGGGAGAGGGAGAGGGAGAGAAGGAGAGGGAGAGGGAAAGGCAGAGGAGGGAGGGGAAGAATGGGAGAGAGAGAGTGAGAGAGAGGTGTGGAAAGAGAGGAGAGTGAGAGGGGAGGGGGGAGAGAGAGAAGAGGAAAAAGAGGGGAGAGGGAGGAGAGAGAGAAGAGGGAGAGGGAGAAAGGGAGAGAGAGAGGGAGAGAAGAAGGAAAAGAAGAAGAAGGAGGAGGAAGAGGAGGAGGAGGAGGAGATGGAGGAGGAAGAGGGAGAAGCTGAGGTAGTAAGCAGTCCAGGCTGCTGGGCAGGTAATAGTGGCTGCAGGTGATAACTGCAGGTAACTGTTGCTAGGTCGTTGGGAGGAGTCTAGCAGAATTGTCTGTAAGCCAACCACTGGAACCCCCTGGATCACCCCAGTGTCTCCCCTGTTGGAGCATCTCCTTCTTTCATAGACTTGTAGGAGAGAGGCTTTGTCTATGATCTGCGTTGAAGAATTTCTTCAGTCTCATTTGTCTCTCAGCTCAGCCATCCAGACAGACTCCTAACGACTACGTCCTTCTGTAGTCCAGTCTGTCTGGCTTGTTGTTCATGTCTCTGTATCTGTGGCTTGCTGAGGGGGACTTTCTCACCCCAGTATTAAAGAGGATTTGTCAGTGATCTCCTAATACGTTTTATATTAACAGTTGTTGTTTATAAAGCAGCTGGTAAAAGCTGTGTTTGTTATACAGGATTATTATACCTAGAGCCAAACAACTGCCATCTTGGGGAGTTTGGCTGGATCTGCTCAGGAAAGATCCTCACAGCTGGACTTGTTGACTGCTGACACTCCCTCTTGGGAGAAGAAGGTTTGGAGGGTCACGGGAGCCTCACTTGGGTCTCCAGCCACACCTTCTGATTAGTTGTCTTCAAGTCTGCCCTAAACTTTCTGGGAGGGGCTAGAGTGTATAGGCTGGGAAGACTATGGGAAGGCCTCCATCAAGGAGAAAGGCCTCCTCACTGCTCTGTAGAAACTTTTCTGTTTGGCCTTTGAGGGAGGCACCCTCAAACTCCAATAATTTAGCCTTCGTCTAGGTTCTGTAAGGAAACCCAGTAAGGTATTGGTTCTCCAGAGTGAACTTTAGTGGAATTGTACCTGGTGTGTTGTTGAGACCTTAGGAGGAAAGGCAGGTGTTTACATGTCCCCCTGGGTGTTTGGTTTTGGACACCTCCTCACAAGGGACTGAGGTGTGCATTTTGCATACCAAAGCAGACCAAGCTTCCAGGTTCCCTCAGCATCCCTTAGTCCTTACTTGGCATTCTCTGCCCACAACCCTGAACTTTGCAGCCCAGGACTTTGGCTGCCTTTCCCCCCAGAGCCTCTTCCCTATATAATACAGACATTTTGGTCTCTCTCTCTTTCCGTCTGCCTCTCTCCTCTCTATGATTGAGCTTGCACCCTCCGTTCTTGGGGCCGGTGAACTTGCCTGAAAGCAGCTTCCCAATAAACCTGCTTAGATATATTCTAATCTGGCTTGAATTGGCTCATTTCACCAGTGGAGAAATAGCCTATTACTGGGAAGGAATTTTAGCAACACCATCTCTCTGGCATTTACTTGGGGGCATCATGTAAGATACAAAAGCAATACCCACAGATGCAAAATCATTCCTGAAACTTATCACTGACTTATCCAATAGATAAGCAATTACCTCCATTGTTGACTGGTCCATCTTTCCCCACGACATGAACCCTGCTGTGGTAGTTAATTTTCATTGTCATTGACTGGATTTGGAATCACCTAGGAGGCACACTTCTGAGCTACTCACTAAGGTCTTTCCAGAGGACTTTAACCTAGGGAGATGTCTACGTTAGGGTTTTATTGCTGTGAACAGACATGACCATAGCAACTCTTACAAGAACAACATTTAATTGGGGCTGGTTTACAGGTTCAGAGGTTCAGTCCATTATTACCAAGGGAGGAGCATGGCAGCATTCAGGCAGGTATGGTGCAGAAGGAGCTGAGTTCTCCATCTTCATTTGAAGGCTGCTGGGAGAAGACTGGCTTCCAGGCAGCTAGGATGAGGGTCTTAAAGCTCACGCCCTCAGTGACACACTTCCTCAAACAAGGCCACACGCACCTCAACAAGACCACACCCACTCCAACAGGGCCACACCTCCTAATAGTGCTACTCCCTTGGCTAAGCATATTGAAGCCATCACAGGAGGGAAGACTCATTCCAGAGTGTGGGTGTCACTGACTAAACAAAAAGGGGGGAAACGGAGAAAGTGAGCTGAACACCGGCATCTATCTCGTTCCTAACTGAAGACACCACGTGACCAGCTGCTCTGTGCTCTGGACACCATGCCCTTCCACCGCTGTGGACTCTATCCCCTCAAACCGAGAGTCAAGATACACTCTCCCCTCCATTAGGTGACTTTTGGCGTTTTGTCACGAGGAAAGTAGCGACAAAGACACAGCCACCTTTGTAACCCGCTTCCTCCATCTTCCTGGCATCCGGCTCTGCATCTTCTGCCACATCCCTTTGATCTGCCGGCTTTAACAGGTTTGAATTTCTGAAGCTTTAGAGTTCGTTTTTGATATCTGGTCAAGTCCCATCCCATTTTTTTCCCCTTCTTCCAAATGTTCTCGCTTGATCTGACTTGTTTACTCTTTCAGACGAGCTCTCAAGTCAGCTTGTCAAGTTCTATAAAAATCCCTTTAGGAATCTGATTGGATAGGCATTGAGTTTGTAGATTTAATTTGGGAAGAATTGACATCTTCCTATTATTACGTCTCCCTGTCCCCAAGTATGATATATCACTCCACTTACTCAGGCCTTGGTGTCCTTCAGTGAGCGTTTGCTGTGTCCCTATATGAAGAAGTGGATATTTCTTGTTTATTTGCTTTTTTTTTTTTTTTTTTTTTAATCTGGATTGGGCATGGCATATGAGATATTTTCCAATTACAATTCTAATTGGCCTTCGGGGTGCACGGAGCTGTTAAGTCACCTCTAGTTCTGTTGATGAACTTCTATTCATTGTTTTGTTTGGTATGAGTGAGAAAGAATGTGACCTCTCTGAAGGTCACAGAGCCCTGGATGGCAGTTAAAGCTGCTTGCAAGGGCTGTTGGATGGAGCCGGGCCTTTGAACTTCCATGTCATGATTCTGGGCCTCGTGTCTGCTCCTTGAGCTGCCTCTCTAACTGCACTCCCTCTCTGTCCAGCCCTTTCTCTGGCTTCCACAGTCTCCTTGGCGTAAGTTCTGGGAAGCTGATTGCCAAGATACTCTGGACACAAATGGTTTCCACCATGAGGATGCTGGAGTGTCACAGCATTCACCAAGCATCTGAGAGTGTCACTTGTATCCAGGGCTTCCTCACCTCTGCACTGACTCCTTCCCAAGATGGAACCTGTTTGGTTTGGGACTAGAACAAGGGACTGAGGTGTATATTTTACAGATCAAAGCAGACCTGGCTTCCAGGTTCTCCCAGCATCCCTCAGTCCCTACCTAGCATACCCTGTCCCCGACCCTGAACTTTTCAGCCAGGGGCTTGGGTGCCCTTCCTCCAGAGGCTTTTCCCTATATAATCCAGACATTTTAGTCTTTCCCCTTTCTCTCCTCCCCCCGCCCTATCTCACTCGCTCTTTCTCCTTTCTCTATCCTTCTCCCTTGGTGACTTCCCTGGCCTCAGTTCTTGGGGTTGGGGCCAGTGAACTCACCCAAGACCAGCTTCTCAATGAACCTGCCTTTAATATAGTCTAATCTGACCTGAATGGGCTCATTTCACTAGAAATAACCTATCAGAACCCAGGTCTTTGCATGATACCGAAGGAGGGGCTGCTCCCCAGGAGCCAGCTTCTGGTTGCTGTCTTTGCTTTCACTGTGTATGATGCTGATGCCCTCCCCCTACCCCTCCACCTTTGTGTCCCCTCTGGAGCCTTCTCAGACTCCCGCACAGAAATGGCAGCTTTGTGTACAGTCTGCCCTGAAAGAGGGCGTCCAAAGCAAGCCCACAATGAGCTTACCCACAAAGCAGCTCCTAAACTGACCAGCAATGGAGACCACTCCCTGGGAAACTCTCTGTCCGTCTCCATGGAGCCAGTAGATAAGGACTGCAGGCCTGGGGCCTGCCCATCAGTCCTGAACTGTCCACCTCTGGTCCCTTTCCTAGGCCACATGCCTTGTACATTTTTCTTCCACGCCCAGCACTAATGTCTGTCACAGGGATATATATGATCAGCAGAGGGTCCAGGACAGTGTTTTTCATTTGGGGGTGGTGATGGCTCTTGCTTCCTCAAGGGGACAGCTGCTGATGTTGGCAGACATTTTCAATAGTCATATCCGAGGGATGGAGGTGGTACAGTCTTCAGTGGGTGCCAACTAGAGATGCTGCTAAGCTCTGTCTAGTATCAGGGTGCTTCCAGACAGCAGCTGCTAAGGCTGGTAATCCTCTGCCTCCCACAGTGCCACCCAGTACGAATATGATGGGAACCCAGAGTGTGGGCTCCACAGGAATTCCAGGTCCTGAGTAGTTTCATTAAAAAAGAGCAAAGGAAACTTGAAATTACTATTACCTTTTTTTTTTCCTTTGAGGCGGTCTCATGCAGTTCTGACTGGCCTCAGATTCACTGTATAGCAGGGGATGACTCTGAACTTTTCTTTTCTTTTCTTTCTTTCTTTTTCTTTTCTTTCTTTTTTTTTGTTTTTGTTTTTTGTTTTTTCGAGACAGGGTTTCTCTGTATAGACCTGGCTGTCCTGGAACTCACTCTGTAGACCAGGCTGGCCTCGAACTCAGAAATCCACCTGCTTCTGTCTCCCAAGTGCTGGAATTAAAGGCGTGGGCCACCACCGCCCGGCGACTCTGAACTTCTCATTCTCCAGCTTCTACCGTCTCATCCACTGTGGTCTGCCTCTCTGCCAGCGGTGCCCAGAGGAGGCAGGGCAAAGGCCAGAACGTCACAGGAGAGACATAGCTCGATGACGCTAGCCACAAGTGGCCGCAGCTACCAGACGGGACAACGCAGGTCTGGTTGTGAGAAGCAGACCTGTAGGTAGAGGCAGGAGTATTTATGTAAGTTCATGACCATCCTAGCCTACGCAGCAAGTCCCAGGTCAGCCAAGGCTACACAGTGAGTTGCAGGGTCAGAAGTCAAGCGAGAACAACAGTAACAACACGGAACAAAACACAAGAAAAGAAGTAGAGAGCTCCTTAGGGAGGACCAGAAGCCCACCTCCTTTCCAAGGAGCGAGCCTCCTGACTTTCGGGGGACAGAGAGAATTTTGTTGATAGTCAGGGAACTACTACGCATGCGTGCTCAGTCATATGTCCCAGCCATGCTGAGAGACAGTGTACTGTCAGGGACCTCTTGATCTCGGGACGGAGACACACTCAGAGTGCTACAGAGCTATGTGCTACGTGGGCTGTGACAGAGGGTGGGCGAGTGATCAGGCTGGAGCAGAGACGCGGGGACTCTCCACAGGGGGACAGAGAATTATGGGTGGTACGTGCTTGAGAGGTCCTAGGAGACAGCCAGACTGAGATGGGGTGGGGAGTGATCGTGGGGGTCCTGGGAGAGAAGGCAATCTGACTGACACCAGGACTGTGGAAGTGAGGATCCTGTAAGAAAAGTCTGTATGCAGTTGGAGGGGTCAGAGGGAGAGGATGAAGAAGGTCTCCATGTTTATATCAATTCGAGACCCCTTAGGGGCCTAACAGTCCTTTCACGGGGGGTGCACATCAGCTATCCTGCAAATCAGATATTTGCGTCATGATACGTATCAGTAGCAAAATCACAGCTATGAAGAACAATGAAGTGATTTTATGGTTGGGGGGGTCACCACTACACGAGGAACCATATTAAAGGGTTGCAGCACTAGATTAGAGAGCTCCAGAATCACTGATATTAAGGGCTCCCCCACCTGAGAGCTTGGTCGGGAGTGGGCGGGGTAAGGAGGAGGATTGCGGACTGGAGAGTCCTGCTGTAGCACCAGGCGTCCCTGCAATACTGCCTTCTACCAACAGGGGGCAGGGCACCCTCAGGAAACGATACGGGTGCTCCTCAACTCTGTAACTAAGGTGGAGCACTGGGTGAGAACTTTTAAGACTCAGTGGACATTTTCTAAGCTTCAGGCCCTATGCTGAGATCTAGGTGAGCTACGGGAAGAGCTCCCGTCCCTCGAAGGATGTCTCCCCAGGCACGTGGGGACTCCACATCGGCAGTGAAGACTCTATCTGTAGGAAGCCCCAAGAAGTGTTTCCAAGCAGGGGTGGTGTGCGGAGGGGAGCGTCTTTCTTTTTTCTCAAGTGGTAAAAACATATTTTTATTAGTACGAATGGCACATGAATCTATAATTTTAATACTGTTAACCATCTATTTCTCTCCCACTCCCGTTTGGTGTATAGGTGGTTTTCTTTTCCTTGTTTGAGAATCATCTAACGTGTTTTGATCAAGTCCACCCCCATTCCCTCCCCTAAAATTACTCCCTTACCTACCCAGTGTGTGTGTGTGTGTGTGTGTGTGTGTGTGTGTGTGTGTGTGTGTG
>JANHMN010000019.1:41820424-41870604 GCA_030674055.1 Rhabdomys pumilio
TCCATCCATCATCCATCCATCTATCCATCCATCCATCTGTCCATCCATCTATCCATCCATCCATCCATCCATCCATCTATCTGTCCATCCATCTATCCATCCATCCATCCATCCATCCATCCATCCATCCATCCATCCATCATCCATCCATCCATCCATCATCCATCCATCCATCCATCCATCCATCCATCCATCCATCCATGGTTTCCTCATAACAATGATAATGTTAACAACAGCCTGTGTTTATTGAGCACCTACTCGGCTCTAATTAATGTTCTAATTAATCTCCATATATTAACTCACACTCAAATCAAAGCAGAGACAAGGAGCCAGGCCCAGGCTTAAGTAACTTGAGTTAGTTCACAGAGAGTCAGATGCACCCTGCTCAAGCCACAGGCCCGGGAGTCATCCTGGCGTGCTCTTCTTGACCCACCTGTCATGACATCTGACCTGTCTGACTTGACTGCCCCAGTCATTCAGAATCTGCCCTGTTTCTCTGACCTCACCCAGGACACCTTTCTGAGCTTGCAGCAGTGGCCTCTAGTTTCTGTGATACGTGCTCCTGAATGAGCACCCTCAAGCCCTGACCTGCTTGGCTGACCCCTTCTGAGAGCTGGGCCAGTTTGAGAACAGGGCCAGGGCAGGGCTGAGGCTACATCATCACCAAGTGCTTGCTAACTGTTGAAAAGAGAGGCCCGGGGGCCAGCTTGGAATGTCTCAAAGTCCTGAGCACGCTTGGGTGGAATTGGCCTACGCCTTTCAGAAGCATTCCCAGTTACCCAGAGAGCCTCTAGACATGGCCGTTTGCTCACTAAGTCGGGTCCTTCCTTCCTTGGTTGTCTGTAGCTGTTCATGTTGCCAGGTCGGTTGAGGGCCAAGTCAGACACAGTCAAATAACCCAGAGCCCTTTTCCTGGCACCTCCGATACTCCTCTTTGATGACTGTGGTGGAGAACACCAGAGCTGAGGACATGGGGAACATGCTGTGTCTTCCTGGTGGCTATCTCCCCACAGGGGACCATTTGTAGAGGCATCACAGGAAACAGGCTAGGTCAATAAGGACAGCTATGCCCACAGCCCACCCTGCAGTCTTCTGGGCTGAATATCTACTGGCCTGGGGGCTCCTCCTAGCTTTGCAGGAGGTGGTACCTGGGCATACGATATGCTGAGATGGATCTGTGCCCCGCTGAATGAGTCTTGGTTAACTGCACTGCCTTTGAGCCTGGCAGAAGCCAAGACACTGGTGTACATCAGGTAGGGGCTGAGATAATAAAGGGATAGATAGATGTCTCTGAGTGTGTTCAGGTATAACTCATTGGGTGGATCAGTAGCAGCAGCCAAGGGGATGGCCTGCAGACTTCTCTTCAAGAGAAGCTCCTCAGGACTGTGGCTGGCAGCCTGCCTTGCAAATGGTATCCCTCACACCCTCACAGGGCAGGTCACTCCTGCCTCTGTTCATTCTGTCTAGTCAGTGACAGAGCAGGGGAATCCTACCGCAGGGCCATATTTGGGGTTCAGGATCTCCCAGTGCGCATTGAGATGTCCTCATGGCCAGGCTTGATGAAGCTTGTCCCATTTCATGCTATTGTGGTATCAGATCACCATAGTCTTCCGGCTCCTACCTCCTACTGCTCCCCTAGTCCCCTGAACTCTTTGGGGGAATATTCCCAGCAACTCTGTCTTGTATGACACAATGGCAGTACCCACCATCCTGGCAGGAATATGTGGCCTGGAAAGAAAACAGCTTGCGCAGCCCCAGCAAGTCCATCCTTTGTGGGATTCTGGGCACAGGGGACAGAGAGCACAAGACTCAGTGCCTGGGACCTGTTAGCCTTCAGCTTTGCTGACTGGTCCTCCGTCTGCGGTCCCTGCAGCCCTGGGCTCCTTCCTACAGCCTCTCTGGCCTCTGTGCTCTCTGAAGAGCGTCAGGGCACAGAACAGGTGGAGATACTCTGGCTCCACTTCCTACATCCACAGAGAATCACAGAGAAGTTGGGTTATCTATCTTTCCTGCAGCGGCACAGTAGCTTTGAGGTAGGTGGGCTAGGGGCGTGGCCTATACAGGGGCGTGGCCTCTCCTGGGTTCACCTCCCCTCCTAGGTCAGAGCTCCCAGGGCCAGGCACTCAGTATCCAGTTACCTAGCCCATGGCACCTTCTCTCTACAATCTCTGATCCTCTCCAGGCTTGCCCCTCTGCTCGCTCTCCCCTCACCCCCTTGTCCCTCAGAGGCAGCTGACCCTCTTTACGGTTCACAGGCCTCCTGTGGAACTAGAGGTCTCTGGCACTCATTATATGAGGTCCAGATACAGGAATAGCTTCTCTAGACCCACAGCAGGTTAGCATTTAACTCAGAGCCACCAATACCCTAAGGGTTCTGGTGATAAATCCCAGCAGGCTCCCCGAGGCCAGAGCTAAGATCTAGAACCACCAGGGAGACAATGCCTGTGACCAGTTATCTTGATTAGGTTAGTTGAGGCACTAAGGCCCATTCCAAACGTGGGCCATCATTCTATGGGCTGCCCAGTAAAAGGAAGAAAGCTGAGCCTCCTACCCAGCCCCCCAACCCCCAGCATCTCTTTGTCTCTGTTTCTGTCTCCCTCTGTCTCTCTGTCTATCTCTGTCTCTCCACCTCTCTTCTTTCCCTCTCCCCCTCTCCTCCCTCTCTTCCTCTCCTGACTTCAGATACTTTGTGTCTAGCTGCAACGGCTCTTGCCAGCATGGCTTCCCTGATAGGTCAGGACCTTCCAACCTTCAGAAAGGTCACAAAAACCTTTTCTTCCCTTCAAGTGCTTGTTTTGGTCTGGTGTTCTGTCTTAGTCCTGGGAAATGTAACTAATACAGACAAGCTCTGGAGGGAGCTGGGCAAAGAGACCAGGGGCTTACCGAACTTCCCCGACAGGGCTTCCAGGAGGCCCAGCCTCCTGCACCCAGAGTTTGTAGAGAGGGAGAGATGAACTATCTGACTAACCCCAACTGGGAAAGACTGGAATCTGACCTGGTCATTCTGAACATGGTCCCTCCCACACAGTGATGGGGACACAGATTCCTGGAGGCCAATCCCGCTGCGGAAGTCCCGAGACAGCAATGATTCTCGGTGGGGGGTGGGGGGAGCGGGGCCTGAGCTGTCAGAAATGGTTCATGCTTCCTGGGCACCTGCCCCAATGCTCAGAGAGCCCATAGCAAGGCAAGATCTTAACAAAGACTGCATATTTTCTGGCCATCTGGGAGCTAGACCGTCAGGGCCAGTACAGGAAGCTACAGGGGCCTAGGCCCAACCCACCAGGCTGGGGATAGCTACCTTGGAGTTTTGGTCACATGTGGCACTTCCCCCATGACAGCGCATCCCAGTCCTTGAGAATACAGTGTTGTCTCTCCCTATCTACTCTGCATTTACTCTGTCTCAGGTACCCCTCTCCCCTTTCTAGATTCCTCCCCCATTGAGAGGCCCAAAAATACTTGGGAATAACAACTCCAATTCCCTAGGGAGCATACTGGGTTCCTCAGAATGAGCCACTGACCATGGGCCTTTAGTCAATGACAGCCCCGACTTAGGGAGGACAAGTCTGGAGCTGAGTCAGGTCCTGGGATGCCTAGCTGGAGGAGATAACAAGGCCAGAGGAGAGCTGGCCTCTGAAACTTCGAGGTTTCACCACATATAGTGGAACTAACATAGCAGCCAATCAGGAACTAACAAAGCAACCAATCAAAATGGTACTAATGTCACTGCTTTGTCCCTACCAATCAAGTTTAGAGGTTACCTAACCCTTTGGGAAAATTCCCCCAGCTCTGCGTAAAAAGGGGCCTGCAAGCCCCATGAAACATCACCTTTTTTGATGACTGGTTGACCCCAGCATGCTGGTAATTTCTGCAGAATACATGTTCTTTGCCTTTGTATACATACTATTTGAGTCTAGGGTTGTCCTTCAACGCTTCTCTGACCCTAACACTCCTAAGCCTATTTGAAGGCTTCTCCCTCCAGGAAACCTCTTGAACTTTCCCTAGCCCTCAAAGTTAAGGAGGAGCTCATTCCGAGGGCTTGCTGCAGTAGCTAAGAGGATAGGCTGCACAGAGCAGCCCAGGAAAGAAAGTCTGGCAAAGTACCACCAGGCTCAGCTGGGGAGTTCTGTGATCAATTAGTGATGTCTGCCAGGGTCAGGGTATAAGAAGGACTACGGGACTTGCTCTCTTTTGGTTTTGGTGTGCACATGTATTAGGGTATACAGGTGCTTGTGGAGGCCACAGGACAACTTCAGGTGTCATTCTTTGAATAGAGTTTCTGTCTGACTTGCTTTGAGCTTGCCAAGCAGGCTAGACTGGCTGACCAGTGAGCTCAGGTATCCTCCTGTCTCTATCTCCTAGTATTGAGATTCCAAGCATGTAACACTGTGCCTAACATAGGTGTTTTTGTTTTTGTTTTTTTTTTTTTAATGTGGGTTCTGGGGACTGAACTCAGGTCCTCCTGCTTGCAAAGCCAATACTTTGCCAACTGTGCCAGCTGTCCCAGTCCCCCAGCTCTGTTCTTCACCTCCTTGTTCTTACAGGATGAGAGCCACTGGGTGGCTGCCACCCCAGGGATAGTCTCTCCCACATAGGTGTTCAGACTCAGTTTACCCAGGGCCAGATGGGAGGTAGAGGGGAAAATGTCTCTTCACTGAGCCCGGGGAACTGGGTGGCAGAGTTTTGGAAGACAGTTTTTTCCATGTCCCAGAGTAGGGCATGCTGGGAAGGCTCTGCGGGGGGGGGGGGGGGGGGGGGGGGGGGGGTTGGGGCCGCCCGGGGGGGGGGGGGGGGGGGGGGGCTTGTGGTTTCTCTGACCCCAAGTGTCTTGGTGCCTCAGTGATAAGTGTCCTCTAGGCTGTCCATCATTCCCTCGGCTCCCTGGGCCTCATCTTTGTGAGCATCCTCAGCGCTCTGAGTTCACAGCTGGGAAGGGCATTCACTGACTCTAGTCCTGTTTTCCAGGCAGAAACCAGAGAGAGAGAGAGAGAGAGAGAGAGAGAGAGAGAGAAAGAGAGAGAAGAGAGAGTGCTCTTGGTTGTAACTGGTCCATGAGGCATATACTGCAAGTTGGTGGTGGCTCTCACTGTTTTAAGGCCCCTCAAGGAAGTTCCCCTGCTGGTTCCCAAGAGTGGCCAACCTAGGAAGCCACATACCATTCTGGACACTGAGTTCTTTGGGACCCGGAGTCTCCTTCAGTTGTCAGGCTTCTTGGTAGCTGCCTCCCCCACCCCCACCCCCACCCGCAACCTCAGCATGGAGGGAGAGCTGTGAATATTTTTCTCCATATCTGCCTGTTCAGACTCTTCTTGGGGCCCCACCTTGTCTAGGCCCACGAACGCTGAAGAGAGACCTGGCAGGATCCTCTGTCAGTTGCTTGGCCAGCCTGGGAGGAAGACAAGCCTTTTTTTCTTTTCCAGCAGATGGGATACTCTAGTGTCTCACCCATCTTGTGAGATGTACAAGAAACCACATCAGAGCCAGGGAGGCCATAACTCAGGCCTGTGCCAAGGCGCTTCCTTGATGTTGATGAGTAAGAATAACTTGTGGCCATTGCCCATCTCAGAGCCTCAGCTTCATCTCCAAACCGAGAGGGATCCAGGTCCCTGAAGTCTAGTTTCAAGTTTCCCTACAGTGTAAACGACTGATAGCAGCCCCATTCTTGCTCAGTCCCATGTAAGCTTGGGAAGACCTAAGAGAGGGAATAGGAAAGTGGGGGGAGAGGTTCTGGACACCCACCCTGCCTCTGCACTGTCCCTCACTAATCTCCTCCACCTCCTCAGCCACTCCTTCGTGTCCCTCCTGTTCTTCTGCGGCAGCTCTGAGTTTGGTCTTCGGCCCAGCATGGTGTGCTGTAAAATGCTGGCCCTCAGCCAGGTTTGCACGGAGTTTTATTGGTTTCATTAAACAGAGCTGTAAGCAGGGCCCCCACCTGTGTGAGGGGCTGGGCGTATCCACAGGGCAGCTGGTTGTCGTTAAAGACCAAAGGCTCTGCTGGTTCCAGGGCAGCCTGTTTAGGGACCTTTGACCCCGGTGACCTTCATCTCCATTCCTCTTGGATTCTACAGGGGCTCCCTCTGTCACAGCTGACAGTGATGGCTCCATCACAGTTTAGCACCTCTGCCAGGGAAAGAGAGCCTTGTTGACACGGATTGAGGCTACCACCCTCCTGCCCCAGCCTAGGTTAGCTGCCTTCCTCTCACAGCTGCCCCCTCCAGCTCTGCCAGGGCCATTTCTTTATCCCACTCAGTGGAGCTCTGCGGGAGGCTTGTGCTGTCTCTGCCTGTGCCTCACTTTGGCAGCTTAGGTACCCTGGAGGGGGCAGGAGTGATTTTAGGTGACCTCTGAACTCCTATCCTACCTCTGACCCAGGAGTGCTGGTCTGTGAGATACAGGTTGTCTGCTGGCCTGACTTGGCCTCAGGGGCTCCCAGATCCCAGCCTCAACTGCCATGGTGTATGTGGTAGTTTGAATAGGAATGGCCCCCATAAGCTCACATATTTGAATGCTTAGGGGGTGGCACTGTTTGGAAGAATTAGGAGGTGTGGCTTTGTTGGAGGAAGTTCATCATTGGGGGTGGGCTTTGAGGTTTCAGAAGCCCACGCCAGGCCCAGTCTGTCTGTCTGTCTGTCTGTCTGTCTGTCTGTCTCTCTCTCTCTCTCTCTCTCTCTCTCTTTCTCTGTGTCTCTCTGTCCCTCTCTGTCTCTCTTTCTCTGTCTCTGTCTCTCTCTATCTCTCTTTCTCTGTCTCTGTCTCTCTTTCTCTGTCTCTGTGTGTCTCTGCCTCTTTCTTTCTCCAGCACCATGACTGCCTGGATGCTACCATGCTCTCTACTATGACAATAATGGACTGACCTGTAAGCCAGTCCCAATGAAATGGTTTCCTTTAAAAAAGTTATCACAGGCATGGTGTCTCTTCACAGTTTTAGAACACCGATTAAGACAGGGGATCTTTTTGGATGTGAATTCAGGGAGCTGGAGACTCACTTAGGCTGCCTTGTCTTCTGGCTCCAGGTTGTCTGCCTTTCCATAGAGAGACTCTGAGGCCACTAGTGGGCTGGGCAACCTTTTCACACCACTGGGCATCCAGTCTGTAGGGTTCTGCAAAGCATGGAGTGTTACCTCCCACATTCACTCAGAGATGGACAGCAGCTCAGGGAGGCTCTGTGACAGGCCTGTGATCACCATGCTAGGCATAGCTTGGTTTGAGCCCAGTCAGTCCCAGGAGGGGTGCTCACGATGGATTTTCTCTGGCATCCCTCTGCCTACCTCTGCATCTTCTTCTCTTCCCAGAATTTGAAAGAGAGGTTGCCAGGGGGACAGGAGGGCCCCAGAGATGGAGGTGCAGTGGGCGGTACTTGGCTGGATCTTTTGGTGAGAAAGATGTTAAGCTGCTGGAATCACCTGCTTTTCCACAGGGAGGTGGGAGGCTGGGCATGGGAGGAGGGCTGCAGAGTGATCTCTTGTGGGCAGAAGACATGCATACCTGGGTAACCCAAAGCCTTGGCATTGCTGACAAGATCTAGAAGTCCATTGGCCAGAAGAGAGCAATGTGACATGGTTGGCTTGCATCTTCTTTTGAGACTCCCACCTGAGCCCTGCTGACTCTCCCATGCTACCACCAAGATGGGCAGAATCATCTGGCTAGCCTCTGTTGGGGTAGGGAGAGGCAGAGCCCAGAGTAGGGAGGGGCCCCAGAAAGCTATGTTGTCCTTAGTTCACAGCCACAGCTCAGCATCTGAATCTACTTCTGGTGTCCCCCAGCAGCCCTATCTCCTCCAGGGGCAATGGCCTGGTCCATTTTCCTTCATCCTCTGGCTGTCCCCACTCAGCCTGTTGGGTCCCTCCTTTTCCCTCTCTCCTGTTTCTGTCTTTCTCTGGGTATCAGACCTGGTCACCTAGGCTCACCCACCTGCCAGTGAGTGATCTCCTTCTACATTGTGGGAAACCTCCCTACCCACGATACATGCCCACCTTCCACAGAGCAACTGAGTGGTTGTCTGGTTCTTCTGGCCTCGCCTATCTTAGTTTCTATCTGTGCTCAAAGGGATTAAAAAATTAATTGTTTTTCATTTTTGTGAATGAGTGAGTGTCTGCCTGCATGTATGTCTGTGCACCATGTGTATGCAGTGCCTTCAGGGGCCACAAGAGGGCAGCAGATCCCTTAGAATGAACAGGCATTACAGACAGGCGTGAACTGCCGAGTGGGTGCTGTCAATCAAACCCGAGTGGTTTCTCTGCCACAGCAGCAAGTGTGTTTAACTGCTGAGCCATCTCCCCAGCCCCGGAAGAGATGTTTCAGAAACCTGCTTTATGGGTGCCTTTTCTAGAGGTATTCTCTAGAAGATTGTACAATGGTTTATCTACACAGGCGACAGGAGCTGGGCATTGGGGTCTCTTGGTTGACTGTTTTTGAGCCTGCCCTTCCTAGGTCATGCCCCTTCAATCCACTTGGGTAAATGCCTATGAGAGGGATTGCTGGATCACACTCACACAGTCATGTGCTAAGCATCGATTACTATTGCCTGGTGGCTTCACAGGTGGCTGGGGTGATTAGTCCTCCCAGCAGCAGTGCAGGTGACTGTCTGCTGCTCCACACACCTGACAGGACTTGGAGTCCACAGTTTTTTGGGGGGGGGGGAGGAGAGTGTAATGACTCCTCACAGGCTCTTAATTTGTCTTTCCTTGACTGTCCACACTGTCAAAAACACTTTACTTATTAGAAGCTGTACAGTCCTGTGTGGAGAGACCCTGCAGGTCTTTCTAGAGTCTGATTTTTCTTTCTTGTCTGTCTCTGTCTCAGTCTCTCTGTGTCTCTGTCTGTCCCTAGACTACTACCAGGGATGTATCAGAGGGTGACTTTCAACTTCTGATTCCCTGACCTTACCTCACAAGTGCTGGAATGACAGGCATGTGCCACCAAGCCCAGTCCCAGGACTTTGTGCATACAAGACAAGCGTTCTCCTAAACGGAGAACATCCTTAGCTCTCTGTATTCTGGGTTTAAGGCATTTATTGGATTTTTTTGACTCCATGCCTAACAAATATTGTTTCCTTTTTCTTGTCTGTCTCTCTGGACCCCATATGTTTTAGACAGGGTCTTGCTAGGAAGCCCTGGTTGGCCTGAAGCTTGCTGTGTAGAGATGAGGTTGCCCACTAACCACTTGGGAATCCTCCTGCCTCAACATCCTAAGGGCTAGACACAGCTAAGAGGTGCTTTTCAATCTTCATTTCCCTTTCTCAGGCTCTGATCCTTGCCTCAGGGCTCCTGGTCTCTGAGTGCGGAATGCCTTTGCTCAGATAAACCTTTTAGGAGCCCCAGGGAGAGGTGAGGAGCTCTGGAGTGGAAGCCCAGTCCAAGATGATATACATGTCTGAGATAGCCCTGGGTTTGGTCCTGACTGGTCTGCAGTGTGATATGTGCTCTCAGGCAAACCTTACTCCTTGTGCCTCAGTTTCCCTTCTATGAAATAGGAGAGCAAAGCTTCATCTCACTGGTCAATCATAAAAGTAAACGAAGCCCGGGCTTATGCCTATCCCAGCATGCAAAAGGTGGATCTCTATGAACTGAATCCAGCCTGGGCTACATAGAAACCTCATCCCAAAATCGAGATGGCCTGTACCCGAGGCTCAGTGGTCATTGCAGGAGAGGGGGTGGGAAGAAAGTAAGAGGGAATACATCAGGGAGTTTGCTTCGAGATTGCGTCTCCCAGAAATGTCAGAGTTATGCCCCTAAATTCTCACGTGGCTGCTGAAACAGGCTGAACAAGGACAGCAATAGACGTGCCCAATATATGTATGAATGACGTTTTACAGACCGAGCTGGTTGTTTTACCTATGTGTGCATATATGTATATATGTATATGTGTATATGTGTATATGCGTATATGTGTATATGTGTATGCACATACACAGGTATGTATCTAACAATAATTAATGAAAAAAGAAGTCATGAATTTGAATGAGCAAGGGGGGGCATATGGGAGGACCTGGAGGGAGGAAAGGGAAGAGAGAAATGTTGTAATTATATTACATATTATATTAAATATAATTTATATTAAAATATATTATATTACCTAAGTAGATAATTAAAAAACAAAACAAAGCTAAGTAAGCATGGTCCCAGTTCTTGGAGGTTGAGGCAGGCAGATCTCTGTGAGTCCGAGTCCAGCCATGATTACGGAGGGAGACCTTATCTCAAAAAAAAAAAAAAAATAATAATAAAACAAAACCAACCAACCAACCAAACAAAACAAAAGAAAACAAAAACAAGACTAAAGAGGCATTAGATGATTGTGTGGCCCCAGCTGAGCAGAGAAGCCACCTCTGCCCCCTGCAGTCACGGAGGACACTGCCAGGCTCCACAGATCTGCCGAAACCCTGGATGGAGCGGTGAGGAGGTTCTGAGCATGCTCAGAGGGCGCAGCGTTCTGACAGGGAACCCGGGCTGAGGTAGCCCCAGCAGAACGCAGCAGGTGGTTTTAAATTCTTTGCTGGCCTTTTCCGAGTGTCCAAAATATCGCACAAGTATGGTTTATTTGTTCGTTGACGTGAACTTGACAGATAGTAATTGAAGACATTTACAGAGTGCGGTGTGATCTTTTCCTGTGTGTATACATGGTGACATGTTTGCTATAATTAACATCCTCACGTGTACACAGCCTGCCTCCCCCCTCCTCTTTCTTCCCTCCTCCGCTCTCTCCTTCACTTCCTCCACCTCTCCTTTCCCCCCTTCCCTTTCTTCCTCTGTCCTTCCTTGTTTGGCAGGATCTTGCTATATAATCCAGGGTGGTCTTGAACTCTGAACCCTCCTTTTCTAGACTCCCTGTGTAGCCACAGCTGGCTCCCTGGCATCATTTCTTTCGGTGCTGGGAACATTTACGAAGGGTTCCTAGCCTTTTCCAAGTCCACTCTGGAGTCTGGAGTCAGGAGTCAGGAGCCACAGTCGCTGTTATACACTCCACCTCTAGGCCTTACCTGCCTAAGGGAACATTTTGCTCTTTGCTCCACATCTCAGGTTAATTTAGATAAGCTGAGAGGCACTCCCAGAACTTAAGGCTCAATTCCAGTTGCTCATCTTGGCCTTAAAGGGAGAGTGCTGTGCACTGGGCAGGCTGCTGCCACTAGCATCACCAGCTTAGGTCAGGGCCCTTTGGCTGGAGGACACTCAGCCTCAGGGGAATGAGCCCTGCAAACATCCAGAGATGATAACTGGCTGACGACAGGTGTGCGGCAGCTGAGTTAGGGACAGTGAGGAGGAGCATCTGGGGCTACGTCTGGGACGGTGGCAGAGAAGGCAACCCTGGGGCCATCCATCACCCTGGCTGACCACTGGGTCTTACACTCAGGACTGGCGGGACTGGCGCTCCAGGTCTGAAGAGCACTGAGGACAGTTCGCCCTGGCAGATGGGGGTGGGGCACAGTTACAGCCATTCCTAGCTGTGCAGATTGAGATAGACCAGGCTTGCAGATTGACACCACAGAGGCCACGGTGCAAAGGTTGAGTGTAGACACTTTTTCAAAACACCTCGCCCAGGTCCCTTAAACCGAGGCAGATCCCCTTTGTTCTGTTCTTGGTTATGGCTGGGATGGATTTTGCAGGAGGGATTCAGGGTTTACAACACACCTGGAAAGTCAGTGTAGACAAATTAGCCTGCAGCTGTCCATCAAGCCTGGCACACCTGGGCTAACTTGTGTATTTTGGTTTTGAGATAGGGTATGTGTTTGTAGTACAGTGTGAGTTCAGGCTAACCTTGGCTAACTTACTTGTGGGTATCTGTGAGTTAGTCTATGAGTCTAGGCTTTCCCAAAGACTTACTTGAGCTGATGAACAGGACCTGGGAGACATCTCCATTACTGAGAAAGATGTGGGGGCAGAGCTCAGATCTTAAGAACTCGTGTGTGTGTGTGTGTGTGTGTGTGTGTGTGTGTGTGTGTGTGTAGAGAGAGAGAGAGACAGAGAGAGACAGAGAGAGACACAGAGACAGAGAGAGAGAGAGAGAGAGAGAGAGAGAGAGAGAGAGAGAGAATATCTCATGTAACCCAGGCTAGCCTCAAATTTTCTAACTAACCTGCCCTTTCTGCTTCCTCGTGTGGAAGGATGTGATGTCCTCATTATGGGGCTGGCTCTGTGCCAGCCTTACCATGTCCCCTCTGGCAGGCCTGGCAGCTGACCACCTGTCTTCTGAAGAGATGGAGGACCATGTGCCCTGTTTGCAGATGAGGTAACTAAGGTAATTAAGCGAAGGGCAAGGTGGAGATGAATTCCAGGTGTCCCCAGCTCAGGTGCCAGAATGTTCTGTGTGCTGTTTATCCCCGCCCACAATGATCCCTGACTTTTGGGAGCCCAGTGATGACCCCCCTTGTGTCTTCTTCCTCCTGGAGAATCCTCCTTTCTGAGTATCCCCTCCCTCCATACTTCATCCAGGAAAGTCATCTTGGAGGGCTCGGATGAAGGGATGTGGTGGTTTCTCCCGCTGTCCTCTCTTGTGGACCCTCTCTGCTTCTCAGGTAAGGTTGCCAATTCAACACAGCAACCCTCCTGTGACACCTACTGTTTAATATCTGCTTCCTGGGGGGTTGGGGAAATAGCTCAGCCGGGAAAGTGCTACCTGCATGAGCTTGGAGAGCTGAGATCAATTCCCAGGACCCACGGAGGCAAAACCAGGCAGAGTGATGCCTGCTTGTAACCCCAGCTGTGAGGAGAAAGAGACAGGTGGATCCCTGGGACTGGGCAGCTTAGCCTACTTGGCAAGGCTCAGGTCACTGAGAGACCCTTCTCAAAAAACAAGGTATACAGTTCACGACCTGTCTTTAACAGTCTCTCTGTCTTTCTGTCTGTCTCTCTCGGTCTCTATCTCTGTCTCTCTCTCGCCCACCCACATTCACCCACCCATGCACGCACGCACGCACGCACGCACTCTACACACATACCCTACCTTCTAGAGTTGCGTTTGCCCCGTGGAGGCTCCATGACAATGGAGAAGCCATCAGGAAGCCTGGAGTCAGGTCCAGACATGAACGTGGGGAGCACGGAGCCTCTGTTTGTCCTTGCCCAGAAGCTCCATGTGATGAATGTGATGGTGTCCTCTGGGGTCGGGGGCTAGTGGCAATGATGAGTGAGGTCTTGTGTTGGAGGCAGGGGTTCTAAGCACAAGATCTTTGGCTTGAACAACTGGAGAGAGAGGGTTTTGAGGGCTAGGAGCCCATTGGAAGTTTAAGCAGTCTGTTACTCTTCAAGGGCACAGCGGGACAGGCGAATGTGTATTCTGGAACCAGTGGGCTATGACTTAGAGGTGTTGGTAGGCATGAGAATGACAAGGTTTAGAGTCACATGAGCTATGAACAGACCCACAGAGCCTGCTCAGTGTGGAGCACTAGGGGCTTCTCTGCCTTGGACGAAGGGCCGATGGGGAAGGAAACGGTGGCACGTGGGGGAGGAAGAAAGATGGAAGCTGGGCTCTTAGGGAGGCATAAAGAGTCGGAGGAGTACGGTTTGGGCTATCTCAGAGAAGGCTCTGCAGAGCACCAGAGAGAAGAGACATTTCACTTGTGGGCAGTGGGGAGCTGTTGATGGTAAGGACGGTTTGACAGACATAGCTGGTTAGGCCCAGTTATTAAATGAATGAGAAGAGCTGAGGTGGGAACTAGGATTCATATGGGACAGTTTTGGGGCTCACCTTGCACTTTAGAGTCTTTTTCTGTCAAGCAGGGTGAAAATATTAACAAGTAGCCATCCAATATAACACTTCCGTGGCTTTGGGTGCCACGGCCTGTCGTTCCCGTTATGACCACTAGGTGGCAGCCAGTGCTCGGCTGCCCTGGCACCAGCCCTTGTATGATCGGGCTAGGATTTGGGGAGCAGGGACTGGGTTTAGGGCTGACCCATTCCAGACTACAGTTTTGATATGGAATCGTCTCTTTACCCTTCCACCACTTCCTTGGAGGCTCCAGGGCCATGTCTGCAAGGGGTGAGGATCCATTGCTGGCTACATGGGGGGCTTCTTTCTGAAGCAGCTCTTGGTCGGGCACGGAGTACAGGAGACACATGCACGGCGTTGCTGTAGGTTGCAAATGAACGCAGCATTTGGGACACAAACACGCTCCAGATTGTTCTTCATAAATCTGAAATTAAAACTCATCCAGCCACCCTGTTACAGTGTTATGAGCGACTGTCATTCACAAATACCCAACTCAGAGCCCCAGCCCAGCCTGCCAATGCTCGAGAGCTGACAAAGTCATCACCTCCGTGAGGATGAGCCAGAGCTGAGGACACAGAGACCCCTGACCACTGCTCTCCCTATTCCGCCCTCCCAGGCCCAGCTTCTCCAGAGCCTTTGCAGAACCTGGTGGCAGAGCTGGCTGTAGTCTACGTTCCCAGCCTACCCTGGCAGAGAGGGTCTCACCTACATAGAGACATTGTCCATCTCCTTCCCAACGTGTGATTTCAGACCTGGAAGGCCAGCTCTAGGGTGTTTCCTAAAGACCCATTCTCGAGTCCCAGAGAGGGACAGCAAACAATCCACAGGCACACAGCACCCTGCTCCAGATCTAACCTGCTTCCCTGCATCCTTTAGGTTCTGACTCAACCCTGGCTTCTGAGCTCTGTGTAGTACCTTCCGTCCTCCGAGAGGTCCTCTTAGCAAGCCCCAAACCAGGCCATCTGCAATGATCCCTCCCTGGGCCCTTGACACGGAGCCTTGTCCACCCTTTCTACTCAAGAGAAGATTCACGAGGCAGGTGAGCTGGTTTAAAGGGACCTGCAGTCTTTTTATCACCTTGATGGTCTCCATGGATTTTGTCTCAGGGAGTATCCTGATTTAATTAAATCAGGAACTCGGCCCCCGCCAGCTTCCCGGCTTCTTATCTGTTTCTCAAGGCCCTGATTCATTACCCAGGATTATTTTTTTTCATCCCTGAAATAATCTTTAAAGGCCTTCTATCAGGGAGATTAAAGCCATAAGTCATACATGTCCTTGTGGACGCTTTGTTTTCTCTGCCCACGGGTGGCGTGAAGCCACCCAAGGGCCTGGGCTCTGCTGCTGTCCTGGGGTGGGGCTTCCAGCTGCACGGAGGATTGGCAGAGCTGTGGCTGCTGGGCTGGATGGCATGGGCAGGAGTGGATGAGAGAGAGATTCCCTGCTTTATGAATTGTCTTTCTTTCTTTAACACTCACATGCCACCTCTCTCTGGCCTTTCCCTCTTCTGGGCTGAGGAGAGCAAGACAAATGAGATGCCTTCGGGAGCAAAGACAGGGGACTGGGGACATTATCTCCCTTCTTGTTTCTTTGTCTGAAGCTAGAGGGACAAGGTTCTTTTCTGATGGTAACGGTCCCGAGCTCATCTTCAACTGTGACTCCCCCCTAAGGCAGCTACCTTTGAGGTCTAGAGGTCTCATCTGCCCTGCCCCCTGCCCCCCAGGGCCCTTGGCAAGAAATGAAGCCTTGAGTTTGATCTCTAATGAGGACCAGGGAAACCACAAGTATGGAGGGCAGGCTTCCCGGAGGAGGTGATGATGAGGACTTGGGTCAGGGCTTGGGAAGCTTGTATCTGGTTCCAGAAGGGACAAAGTGGATCCTAAGTGTCAGACCTTAAGTTCTGCCTTGTCTCTGTGGGGGAAAGAAGGGAGTGGGGAAGGGTCCTATGCTTAACAGACCCTTTCATCCCAAAGGAGGTCTGTGATCTCTGCCAAGTTCCACATGGCAGGTGTCCCCTGTCTGTCCTTGTTGGAGGCAGGTGGTTGCAGTGACCGTGATGTCCCTTTGGCAATGGCTGCTATGTAAGTGGAGCTCGGGGACATCTCAGAGAAAGGCCTCAGGTGAGTCTGAACAGGGACTCAGATCCCTTTGTATCTCGACAGGAGTCACTGTTCCTATACCTTCCTGGACCCACACCACACAGTCACCCATTTCTATAGTCATATCTGGCTCAGCAGAGCTGGGTCCCTTGGTCACAAGCTTCTAGCTGGGCTCTCTCACTGCAGGTCCCCCTACAGAGCTGGGGTTGGCTCCTTTGAGGTAGGCTGCTGACGACTGGGCCTCTTTCCACCTAGCCTAGAACAGACTTTCCGTGAACATTTACTGAAGTAATTAGGCTGTGGGAGGGGCATGGTTCTCTGAGAAGAGCTTTGGAGACATGGAGGTTCTAAGGGAGATATTCAAGTCCCTGGTGACCCTGCATTTCACAGCCTAGAAACAAGACTCATTCTCTGGCTTGCTTTGGCCTGGCCACTGTGGTTCATGACCCCCAGGACTGGTAGTAACAGGTCAGGTTGCTGGAAAGGAAGCAAATCTGTCAACCCAGCGATGAGGAGACGTGTGGATAGGTCGCAAGCTCACGGGAGAGCTCCCATCTTCCTGGGGTACGGAGGGGCTGCCATTGAGTGGGTGCAGGTTGTGATCTCCCCAATGCCCCCAGTGGGTGAACGGTCATCCATAACTTTCTTTTCTAAGATGAAACCCAGAAATATCTGCAGAAGCTTTCACATCCAGGACAGCCCGGCTTTCAATACTTGTTTGCGTGTGCTCTGTGCCCGTGTGTGTCCATGGGCATGCGTTTGTAAAGCCCCGGGACGTTATTAGACGGTGATTGAACTTCAGGAGCTATAGGTTGAGTTGTGGTTTCTGCAGGAGTTTGGAGTGACAGCCGACCATGGAGAGGCAATTAGCTCATGACCCCCGAGGGGCAAAGGCCTTTGCTCGTGCAATAACTACTTTTGCGGTGCCCACTGGGTACAGCTTGCTTGGTGCTGACTGTGTTGGTCATGACAGTCTTGTCTTCTAGTGGCCACCGTCCCAGTCCACAGAGGAGGGGATGAGACACCAGAGTGTCTGAGCACTCGCTTATCCAGTCCTTCCTTCCTCAGTCTCTTCGCTGTCAATCTCCTGTGCAGGGGGAGCCTGGGAGCTTGGCTGAAGCTCTCCTGGCCTGTTGCAGGCTCATCTCTCTCCACAAGACTGCTACTTACATGTAACCCCTCATACTTGTTAGAAGCCCAGAGACTAACAAGGTTAAGAACCCTAGACCCTGGCGGTGGTGGTGGTGCTTGCCTTTAATTTCAGCACTCAGAAGGCAGAGGCAGGTGGGTCTTTGAGTCTGGGGCCAACCTGGTTAACAGAGTTCCAGGACAGCCAGGGGTACATAGAGAAACCTTGTCTCAAATCCCTGTCCCCTCAAAAACGCCAAAACTAAGGAAGCCATATATGATGGCGAGCACCTGTGATCACAGCTTTTGAGGAGACTGAGGCAGGGGGATTGGGAGATCAAGGCCAGCCTGAGCAACTCAGCAGAACCTTATCTTAAAATAAGTCAAAACACATTCAAATAGATACTTGTTTAGGAGATGGGCTCCTGAGTCCTGAGTGGCCAAGCTGGACCTGGGCTCAGATGCAGAGCCTTGTGGGTCTGGCCTTTGGGATCTAGCCATGGCACCTTAGCCAAGCACCTCACGGGGGCTGCTCTGACAAAATCCTGCTTGGAAACAAGCCTCAACCTTCCTTCCTCTCTCTGCCTCCCTTGGGCCCTCAACCCCAAATCCTCACTAGGGCCACCCAGTCTCCTCCACCCGTGCCTTGGATAGAGCACACTGAAGCGCTTAAGACTGCAGCATATTGTATCGTGTTGACATACCTCAAACAGGGGCGCTCGAACAGGCGCACCCAAACAGGCGCACCCGAACAGGGGTGGGCTGGATGATCAAACAGTGACCTCAGGCACTTGGGTCGCCATCCCACTTCCTTCTGCTTCCTTGGAGAAAGGTGCTTCCATTGCCCCTTCTCCTTCAGTGAAGGAGACAGAGGGCGTCGCCATATCAATATATAGACATAGCGCGTGAGTTCTTGGTTGGGTACGGGGACTATGGAGCGCCCCCTGGAGGTGAGAGGCGGCAAAAGCAGGTTTTAAATTTACACAGTGTTGGTGTTGAACCTTCAACTGCTCTGAGCCTCCAGCCTGTGCTAAGGGGCTCCCACCTTTGTGAGACTGTGGTGGGGATTGGTGGGATGATGGGGATACCCCCTCTCCCTTTTCAGTTTGGGCACACAGCAGGTGGAGTAGAGGATGCCTACATGAGAGAAGGAGGGGGCATTCGGAAGAGACAGTAGCCACCCCTCCTTTGTAGATGTGAGCTAAAATGGGGCAGTGTGGGGTTCTGCTGTGCCCACCTTGGAAGAGAGGCTTGGGTTATCCAGGGATTGGAGGAGGGGCTGTCTATCCAGGGATTGGGGAGGGATGTGAGTGGCTTCCAGCCGGTCTCCCCTCTTCGTTTCTTCCTTCATAGATTGGAGCAGGCTGATAGTCTGTCTATTTTCCTATGGCCCACACAGCTGGAGGCTGCAAGCCTGGGAGTACCCAGCACTGCTCAGCTGCAGGGCCCTGGGGCTCCTGCTCCACTCACAAGAACTCTGTTTACCTTGCGGGTGGTAACCAGAAAGTTCTGAGTGCAAGTATTTTTAGAAGGTGGGGAGGTTCAAGATAGGGTTTCTCTGTGTAGCCATGAGTGCCTAGGAACTTGCTCTTTAGCCCAGGCTGGCCTTGAGCTCAGAGATATGCCTGCTTCTGCCTCCCGAGTGCCGGGGGTTAAAGGTATGAGTCACCACTGCCCAGCTAAGTATTCTTAACTCCATTGTAAATGGGTCTGGTGAAGCCCCACAGCCTCTGAGGAGCACCTTCAGGGCGTTGCTCTTGGGTTGGTCTTTGCTGTGTGAGTCTCCAGATCCAGTACAATGCATGGCCCCTGGATCTCAGCACCTCCTTGGAACCCACGGAAGCCCCAGAAGTGGTGTAACTTCGCCGCTGGCCTCTGTGGTCCATAGGGAATGTAGACTTCTCAGTCTGGCATGTGTCCTTCCCCAAAGATGGCAGAGAGTGGGAACTGTACTTGAGGCTGCCCCATACGCTCTAAGGCCAGACTCACCAATCATCTGGGGGTAGCCTCGGAATCCTTCCTGACGTGAGAGACCCAGGAAACCTTAACGGATCAGTTTGTGGGGTGGCTTGACTTTCTCAGCATTAAAATAGATTGGAAGAGGCAAGGTGTGGCCGTGTCCCACGGAGAGGTTAATCTACTCTTGCTCTGTGGAAAGAGTAGAAAGATGCTCTTTGTGATGTCTGCATGGGATTGGCCTTAATTCCAGACTCTCTTCTCCAGAGGAGAGTCTGCCACAGAATTGTGCCAGAGGAAGCCAGGAGCCCCAGGCTTCTAGCTGTATATGTGTTATCCATCCCAACCCTTAGTCCAGGTGGGGTAGAATGCCCATCACCTCCACCTTCCTGTGTGAGCATCTCATCTGTGCCAAGCCTCGAGCAAGGTCTGCACATCCAAGACATCATTAGTCCAGCTGCCTGCACCCCCATTTTACAGATGGAGAGGCAGAGGAAGAAATATTTATTGTGGCTTGGTTGTCCAGCTAGACAGTCGCTGAGCTCAGGCCCCACCCCCTCCCCGTGTCTTACCCTGCTGGATTCACCCAGGCTAGAAGCCAGGTCCCCAGCATCAAATGAATTCCATAATTTGTAAACTCAGCGGAGTGGCTTTTACAGAGGCATGTCGGGAAGTGATAAACAATATCTTGGACTGATTTACAGAGCCTCTGAGTGCCTGCATCTCACTGACTCCTGCTTTTGCTAAGAGCCACATGCGGCCAGAGTACAGGACCAAGAAGGCTTTTGTGGCCGACAGCCAGGCCTTTCATGGGTTTTTATAAGACAGGTTTACTGCGTGGAGGAGCCTAGGGACACAGGGAGGGGGTGGGCTGCCTCAATCTAAAGCTCAGGCAAGAGGAAGACAGCAACACAGATGCATAGAGGTGGCCCCGCCCCTCCCCAGGGCCACGCCCCTTCCTCTAGGCCCCTCCCCTCCCTCAGGGCCCCACTCCTCCCAGGACCTCAGAGGGCATTTCTAGGTCAGGACCAGGAACTGAAGTCCTGCATTCTGACTGTTCCTCTGACGGTATGGACCACGGTTCTGTTTCCTCTATCTGGGACTCAGTTTCTCCATTTCTAGGCCAGTAATTCTTACCCGCGCTGAGCATCAGAGTTCATAAATCAGGGAGCGGTGAACATCTTCGAACTGGCCCTGTGGACAGAGATGTGGTCCCTCTGTGGGTCCCACTCTGACTCAGGTGGGCAACATAGCAGAGAAGCACTTCTGTGGGGAGAGGACACCCCAACTGCCAGACGGCTCAGGAGGTCATTGCGTCTGTCCCATCCATTTGCCCGAGTTTCATTTGCTGGGAGCAGAGTCACCTGGATCACCAGGCTTAGGAAAACGCAGGCACACAACAAGTCCAGTCTCCTCACCCCTGTGGTAGTAGGTCAGCATCAAGTGACATCAGCTGTGTGCAGTGGCTTCACCCTGCCACACCCCTGCTCCCAGACACTGTGGCTCTCTCCATCCACCCTGCTTGCCCAGACTCCCCACTCTGTCTCCTCTCAGTAATGGGTAAGTTGAGGCATAAACCACGCATACATGCATACAAGTATTTTCACACACACACACACACACACACACACACACACACACACACACACAGCTTTAAATACCTATGACTGCCGTCAGACACCTTTCTTTATCTCCACATCTGAAGCTTTGGATAACCCTGACCACTGCCATACCTACACACATATGCCTTTGGGCTTAGATGGCATGCATGCACCCACATATGTGCACACACATACACCTTCACCCCTACAACTACCACAGATGACAAGCAAAGGTGATATATTAGCATGAGAAGTTCCTGGAGTGGCTTGGTCAGGACCAGTGGTGGTTACAGGGGATGGGGTGGTCGGGAGAACAGGTGGTACCCTGACCCTCCAAGTGAGTTCTGAGCTGGAGTTCTGCATCAGGTCCTGGTTTCCTGCTGACCAGTCCATCAGAGCATCAGGGGGCCTCCGTGTTCCAGAGTCACCTGCTCTGCCCCCCTCCTGTCATCTGACTGTGGGCAGCTCTTCTCTCACAAGCCTACATCCCTGACTTAGCGGTAGGCCTCTTGAAGATGCCAGAGGGATCAAGATGACTGGCCCAAGGTCACCTGGAAACCAAGGAAGGAAACCAGTCTCCCCAGAGGGCTGCAGGACACATTAGCTTCCATCAGGAGTCGTATGAGCTAACCCTACCTGACCTCCAACCACCCTCTGTTTTGGCCACACTCTTCAAGCCTCAGTTTTCTTCTTTCTCAGTGATGGAGTCCAGCCAAACAACTCTTCTTAGCTGCTTTTCTGACTACACACACTCCTGAGAGATTTTCATCTTTAAGTTCAGCTCCAATAGGGCAGCGACTAGCCAGGACTCTTGTGTCCGAGTGTGAAGAAAGGCGTTGTCAGCCATAGCTCCTGATGGAGCCCAGATGTGACCCTGGGAGTGTCCTATTGCTGCCTGGTCCTCACACACTCTTTCCCATCTGGTGATGTCAGGCTGCCAGCTATCTGGGGTATGTCCCACAAAGGGGCACGCAGCAGCATGGTAGGTCCTAGGGCAGTGTGGAGGAGCCCCATACAGAGCTCATGTGTGAAGTCTGCTAAGAAGTGGTCCTTGTGTTGGACTCCTGGCCCCCTGCCCTTTCTCGGGTCTCTATGTGTCTGTTACCTGGCATGGCCACCTGCTGTACCCACCCCAGAAGGTTTGGGTGTAGTGACACACACTGAGTCTTCACCAGAAGGAGCATGAGTCAACTTCTGCCCAACATCTGATGCTCATTTCTGGATCGGAGATTCCTGGGCCCTGGAATAGTAGACCTTCCATCCTTGGTCCTCTGTGGCTTTCTGCACTTTTAAGTTGCCCTTGGTCCAAGCTCTTCCCTCTGGGCTTCTGGAACCTGTCTGGGGGCCTAAGGGTAGTCCTGGATGGGTCAGGCCTGGAGGTGGTGCTTTACTGCTCTGTAGTGCTGGGGTTCATGGTCCCCGTTTGGGCTTTCTCCTTCTCTGGAATGCAGCTTCTGGGTAAACTCCCTCCCTGGGTGCTGGTTGGGGATGATATCTCTTCCTCCTCCTCCTCCCCTTCCCCTCCCCCTCCCCCTCCTCCTCTTCCTCCTTTTCTTCCTCCTCCAAAAGACTTATGTATGAGGGCTCTATCTGCATGTACACCTGCATGCCAGAAGAGGGCGCCAGATCTTATTATAGATGGTTGTGAACCATTGTGTGGTTACTGGGAACTGATTTAGGGTCTCTGGCAGAGCATCTCTTAACTGCTGAGCCATCTCTCCAACCCCCACGTTTTATTATTCTTTATTACACTTATTTAGTGTGTGCACACGCACGTGTGCACTCCCACAGCTGGAGGTCAGAGGACAACTTGTAGAAGCTGGTTTTCTCTTTCCACCACGTGGGTTTCAGGGATCAAATCCGGGTTTAGCAGCAAGTGCTTTTATCCAGCTCCTCTGTGATAACTGTCACTGGCTCTTACATCAGAGTTTTCTCTGACCCAAACCGCCAGCATCTTCATTAGATCGTCCGTCCGTGCCTGCTCATAAAAGATCATCAGAGCTGGGTTTATTGATGGATATCGCTTCATAGAAGGACCATCACCTGAGTGTCTAGCTGGTCCTCCTAACCAGTTGTATACAATTCTTTCCTAACTGCACACAGTCTCAGGAAGGGGCTAGAAGGTTAGGCTTGGAAGGACTCCGGGGAAGGGCTCTGCCATCCGTGTTAGGTTAGGACCATCCAACATAGTTGCTTTAAGGTCACTCGCTTTCCTTCCCATAATGCCTTTCCCATTGCTCTGTGTGTAAGCCTAGCAAACTCATTGGTTCCCAGGGTGACCATTGGGGGACCCTTTGGCAGAACTGAACCTTGGTTTGTCACTGGGAAGGTTGGAGGAGGGGTAGACACTCTTCACATCTCCCCAGAAGAAGGAGTTTCAGCTATAGCTGGCAGGTTAGGCAAGATACAACAAAGCCGAGATGAGTTTGGGAAGTTCTGACGTCACGCTGCCGAAAGGTGGGGTGTCTGCTGAGGAAAATTCGCCATGGCTTCTTGTCCCTGTGCCGCACGGGGCAAGCGTGGCTTTTGGGGAGTAGTGGCCCTGGCATGGTAAAAGCAGAAGGTTATGAGATACATCACTGAGGTGAGTCCACCTAAGAAGGAGCCGTCTTGGGAGAATCCCTGGATGTCCGTCTTCTAGGTGGTATGGAGTGACACACCTGCTTGATGGGTGGGGTCTGTGCCAGGAGTATAGCCATATTTTGAAGACAGGTGAAGGTCTAGACCACACAATGCCAGCGCTGGGAGTTGTGTAGCAGCGGTGACAATACCAGCAAGCAGCTGCAGAGGCGGCCTGGCCGTGACCCTGGATAACAAGGGATCTGAGACCAAGGTGCCATCCTGGAGGGTGACTGTGTGGGTGGGTGGGGCTTGCAGTGAGAGAGATAAGCAACTGACATCCTCGGGGTTGGCTATGGGATGGTTGGATACAAGAGGGAGGAGATAGAGGTATTGGCTTGGCCCTTCTCATAGCTGGGAAGCCAAAGGGGAAAGAACCCTCATCTCTGTCTTAATGAGCTCTTCCTAGAGCCCCCCCAAATCTTGAATCAGGTAGCAAAGAGAAAGAAGTAAAATATAGGTGGCCGAAGACAACCCTGGAGCCCAAGATTTGATATGGAGAAAGGAAAAACTAGGATCCAGCACGCAGACACAGGGGGCTTAGCAACGGTGTGAGAGACCCTGCACAGGGCTCTTAGCAACAGTCAACGTGAGACACTCTGGTAATCACTGAATATTCTAAAATTTCGAAAATTGCTGGAATTAAGGTAAGGCTTTAAACAAGCAATAAAGGATCTCTCTTGTAGCATGGCTTGTGAGGCTGTGGGGTATGGGGGCAGATGGGGGCCATCTGAGTCCTGCAGAAGCCGGAAAACTGAGTGATGTAACCATGCATCTGTCCTTGACACAGGAGCTGCATAGCCTGAGGCAGGACAAGAGGGATCGGTCCCTGATGGACTGGCTTATAGGATCCATCAGAGACACTTGTCAGTGAATTGTGGAGGTCCCCACAGATAGCAGTGACTGCAGGATGACAGAGGGACAGGCACTACCGAGGGACCTAGATATAAGATACGCGATGTATAAAGTCCAGTTCTCAGGAAAAGCCTGCATTCATCAGACATGTGAGGACTGGTTCAGTAAAGACTGCCAGGTTTGCATGAATCTCTGTGGGACGAGATTCTCATCAAGTAGGGAAGGCTTTGGAGGCTTGAAGTAGCTTGACCCACCATGGAAAGAGCATTGTACAATGACAGCAATCTAGAGATAGGAGCAGCCAAGTAGAGAAAAAGATCTGCCGCGGCTAGTCCAAGACAAACGACAAGACTTGTGTAGAACCCAAGTTCCTAAGGGGGGAAAACATTAGAAAGCCAAATTATTTTAAGGAGCTTTGGGAAGGCTTTAAAGCCGGAGGAGCAGTTCACAGAAGGCAGCCATGATAAAATAATGCAGCCGGAGACAATTAAGCCTGTCCTGGGATAGGCAGTTATCATCTCCACACCAGGCTACCTCCTGCAAAAGGTTGTGGTAGGAGTGGGCCTCCCCAGCAGCCAGGTGTGGTGGGTGGGCAGGCCACGGCTACATCTACAGTGATAACCACAGTGATAACCAGTTCAAGGCCTCTCGGGACCCAGGGAACCAGCATCACAATGGAGAAGAGTGAGGAGCCTCGTTCTCGCCTGGTCATTGTAGGGTAGCGTTGCTGGGCAAGCCCCAGTGGGTTCCTCTAGCGGAGAAACCTAGGATGCCCTTCACAGTGACGTGAAGAGGCTCAGAGAGCTGGGGAGGGTGTTGAGGTAGGTCAGTGCCTCCCGTCCACACTACCGTCGCCAACACTGATCCGCTGAGAAAGCAGTTGAGACACACGGATGAATCTTTCGGTGCTGTGTTAAGTCTTAGCTTTGACCTTAGTGGAGCATCTTGGTTTTGAACTTCAGATAATCACCCAACACATACTTGGAACAAGTAACCCCCCACTATCTGTTATGGGAATGGCAGGCTCAGGATATGGCGTTGTCCTGCCCATCCTCTGGAAAGAAGGTTTGTTATAAATGACATAATGCTGACCTCTGAGTGCCTGGAAGATCTGAGAGCCCATTTGAAAGATAGGAGTGGGCGTGAAAGAGTTAGCAGAGGGCTTGAGTTTATGGAGGGTCTGAGGCCAGGTGTAGCTGAAGCGTTCGTGGGAATTTTATGGTTGGGTAAGACACAGGTGCCAACTGGAAGAATGCTGCACCAGCCTGGGCTGGTAAATGCTATAGAATAAACAAAGGTGGCTTGTGCATGGATATAGGTAATCCCGGAAATTTGCAGAGAATTCCATTGTTAGTGGAGGGTCAATACAGGCTGTTGTCCCTTCTATTCCAGAACCAGGGGCTGAGGCCCTATAGCCGATGGCACCACATACGCGTTTTGCAGATGTTGGAGAAATAAGGCTCAGGCTGGGCTAAAAGTGTCTCCTCCCTTCAAGCTGGCGCCTGTGGTGCTCGTCAGAAGTTACTACTAAGGATGCTGGATCCGCCACGCTTCATGATGGAAGTGCTGGAAAAGTGCACCAGCTTGTGTAATGGTGATGTGTGTGTGTTGTGTGTTGTGTGTTGTGTGTGTGTGCATGGTGTATGTGTGTGGTGTGTGTGTGATGTGTGTGTATGTGTGTGTGGTGTGTGTGTTTGTGTGTGGTGTGTATGTATGTGTTGTGTGTGTATGTGTGTTGTGTGTGTGCATGGTATATGTGTGTGTATTGTGTGTGTGTTGTGTGTGTGCATGGTGTATGTGTGTTGTGTGTGGTGTGGTGTGTGTTATGTGTGTGTGGTGTATGTGTATGGTGTATGTGTGTGTATGTGTGTGGTATGTGTGGTGTGTGTGTGCATGGTGTATGTGTGGTGTGTGTGTGGTGTGTATGTGTTGTGTGTGTGCGTGGTGTGTGTGTGTGTGTGTGTGTGTGTGTGTTATGCATTTATAGGTAGGAACAACTTTTTGATTGGACTCAGGGAGAGCCATATCAGGTGCTGTGACCTTAGACAAAACCCTGTGACTAGGGAAGTCACAGGCTCCAGCAGGGAAGCAATTGCCACAGCTGTATTAAATGCTCTGGCAGTTAAGATGCTTCCCTGAGTTTGTGTTTATAAAGTTATTATAATGGCTATTTGTCATTACCGAAGTCAGTGTGTTTGGATATTTTCCTGGTTTTTACACTTTTCCTCATTTGTGTTTTTTTTTTTTTTTTTTTGTGTGTGTAGAAGGAATGCCCGGAGACTTGCCGATGCCCAGAGGGCACGAGGTTTCCATGCTTTGCTGGAGTTGGAGAACAGACATTTTTATCACTTCCTCCAAGGACCACAGGCCCTGCAGAAAGGAGGGGTGGAAAGGACGCAAGAGCTGGAGGCAAAAGAATCAGAGTGTTGTACAAGACTATCCTCAGAGCCGAGCCGCCACCATCTTCAGGTCTGCTGGGTCTCTTGAAAAATCTCATGGCTGGGCTTGTTGACTGTTGATACTCCTTTATCTAGAAGAAGAAGTGGGTGGGTCAGGGATCATCACCTGAGCGTCCAGCTCCCAACCAGCTCTACGAGACTCTGTCTAGTTGCCTCAGGGAAGTGCTAGCCAGAGTAGACATGTGTGGAAGGACAAGGGGAGCAAACTCCATCTACACAGCCATGGGTGGAGGCAGCTATAATGGATGAAGACTGCTTCGTCTGGGTTCTTTAAGGCCACCCAGGCTCCTGCCTGTAATCCCTCACCAAATGAACTCTGGTTCTCCGGAGTGAACTGTGTGTGGTGAAATCACACCTTGATTTGTTGGGACCTTAGAGGGAGGGGTAGACACCTATCTCTCCCTCCAAGGAAGAACTTTTAGCATCATTAACTTGTAAGGGGCAACCCTCCCAAGAGAACCCCCCATAGGTTCCTAAAGACCTTCCACAGCAGAGACACCTGGGCAGATGAAGACACTGGACTCAACATTCAACCACGTAAAACTCACCATCAGGACCCGAGAGCCCGCCTCTCAAACAGTAGCCCAGGAGACGTTTAGTTTATGCAAAAATGCACACTGGAATGAGACTGCTGGTGACTGCCAGCCAGAGCC
Source organism: Rhabdomys pumilio (assembly GCA_030674055.1). Classification (NCBI taxonomy): domain Eukaryota; kingdom Metazoa; phylum Chordata; class Mammalia; order Rodentia; family Muridae; genus Rhabdomys; species Rhabdomys pumilio. The sequence continues at coordinate 41,847,487 of JANHMN010000019.1, forward strand.
TGTCCACCAAGCTGTTTGTGCGTCTTTAGCACACGACGGCTGTCCTAAGTACTCAAACCACAACCCTCCAGCCTTCCCCCCACTGCCCTTGGACAGGGGACAGACTGCTTTCTGGAGAGGGAGTGCACATTGCTCAGGGTGCAGAACCCGGTGGTGGACAGGGCATGGAATGCCATCAGGCTGGGGAGGGCTGGCTGCCGTCAAGTGTCTATGTCGTTACTTCTCTCTGTGCTTCTGAGGGCCGTGCGGATCCAGAGCAGGGAGAGCCCAGTGGCAACATGCAGTGCAAATAGGAAAGCTGTTTCTAGATTCCTGCTGTTCTCCAGCACAGTGGCTGCAAAAGGGGCGGGGATGAGTATCTCGGCACCAGTTGTAATGCAAGCCAAGGGTGACCATCCCAAGATCCCAAAAGAGGCCCGAGGAAGATGTGAGGGGCCCTCTTCTTGCAGGTTAGGCTCAGACAGAGCACTCCGAGGGAATCCACGTCAAGGGAGCATTGTAAGTCTCCAGCCGCCTTTTTCTGGAAGAAGCAGAACTTAGTGAATGATACCATGTGCCTACGCAGGCTGTGTGACCAGCAAGCATCCTGCCCTTGTAGTTGAGACCGGATCACCTTGGGCTTGGCACGCAGGAAAAGGGATCTTTATTTCAGGTGTGAGGAAGGGTTTGGATGCGAGCAGATGCCTAACCTCTGCGGTTCCTTTGTATTCAGAGTTCCTTGGCAGAGAAAAACACGCGCAAGTACTCTAAGTGGCGCACAAGGTTACCAAGGACGGAGCAGAAACCCGAATATAGCCGGTGGGAGGAGGGCGGCAGCTGGGAGGAGAAAGTAGGTCCTCGGAACAAATGAGGTAGGGCACGGAATTAACGAGGCTGGAAAGGGCTGAGCTCAGGGACTCGTTCGTAAAAACTACCTCTTAGCAAGAAAAAAAGTGAGGGAGAGAAATGTGGACATGGGAAATAATGAAGGCCAGGAAAGTAGCTCTCTAACTGGCCTTTTGTAGAATAAGAGGAGACACAGATCAGTGGGTCTAGGGTGATCCCTGCTTGTCAGGCAGGGCAGACAGACCTCGACGAACACAATGAGACAGACCTCGACGAACACAATGTGTGTGTGTGTGTGTGTGTGTGTGTGTGTGTGTGTCAATAACTAGGGCGAACTCCTGCCCACACCTGGCAGGCTTCCTATACTCCAGCTTCTCTGCTTAGCCCAGTGGGTTTCAACCTTCCTAACACTGTGACCCTTTAATACAGTCTCTCATGTTGTGGTGACACCCTCCCCCCCCCAACCATAAAGTTATTTTTTGTGATACTTCATAACTGTAATTTTGCTGCTGCTATGAGCCATTATGTAAATATCTGGTACGCAGGATGTCTGATATTTGAACCCAAAGGGGTTGCAACCCATAGGTTGAGAACCATTGGCTTATCTATTGTGCCTGCGGGACTCTATGCTCAGTCTTTTTTTTTTTTTTAAAGATTTATTCTATGTATATGAACACACTGTAGCTGTCTTCAGACACACCAGAAGAGGGCCTCAGGTCCCATATACAGATGGTTGTGAGCCACCATGTGGTTGCTGGGAATTGAACTCAGGACCTCTGAAAGAGCAGCCAATGCTCTTAACTGCTGAGTCATCTCTGCAGCCCTGGTCTGGCTTTTCTTATCTTCATCTTTACCTCTGTATTCCTAGTTTCCTCACTTGGGCTCCCAACTTTCTGGTTCCACAGTCTGAGCTGAGCCTCGTCTCTCCAGAAGTCTTCACTGGCAGGTTCAGACTTTACCCTGTCGCTCCCGTCCTGAGCATTTGGTGGTCATACTACCCACTGGGCTCCTAGCATGGGCACATGCTCTTAGGAGCCCAGATGTCTGTATAGGGGAATTTTTTTTTTTTGGTTTTTTCGAGACAGGGTTTCTCTGTGTAGTCCTGGCTGTCCTGGAACTCACTCTGTAGACCAGGCTGGCCTTGAACTCAGAAATCCGCCTGCCTCTGCCTCCCAAGTGCTGGGATTAAAGGTGTGCGCCACCACCGCCCGGCCTGTATAGGGGAACTTATCCTAGACGACCTTAAGGGTCCTTTCTCCTGACCACTTTATGTTAGAATGGCAGAGAGAGGGGGCAGCCTGTGCTACTCCCTGGGTGACTAGTAGCACCCACTCTTGTCTCTTTAGGGAGAGTGGAGGCCTTAGGTTCCTTGGGACCTTGTTCACCCTTCTTTGTCTCAGGGCAGGTAGCCTTGTTCATGTCCTTGCTATTGGTTTGGGGCTTTCTGGGCACAGGGGTTCTGTAGTCTTCTGGTTTGCCCCAGGCTCTGGTCTGCTACTGAAGCTCAGCATTTCTCAACCTCCCTAAGGCTGTAACCCTTTAACACAGTCCCTTGTGCTGTGACCCCCCAACCATAAAATTAATTTCATTATCACTTCATAATTGTAATTTTGCCATGGTTATGAATCGTAATATAAACATCTGTGTTTTCCAGTGGTTGTATGTGACCCCCGTGAAAGGGTCATTTGACCCCAAAGGGGGTCGCGACCCACAGGTTGAGAACTATTGCTGCGGTTGGAGGGCATGCATGGCGGATGAATATGTGCGTGCATGTAAGCTACTTGCCTACCTGTCATCAGTATTACAGCAGCTGCTGAGACATTCGCTCCTGTCTCGGAATGGTTCCATCCTTCACTGGGTGGAGAGGGGAAGGAAAGGAAGAAAATGTGGGAGCTAGAGGGAGAGGCGCATGCTTCTTGCTCAAACGGAGCCGCCGGCTCCCTGAAGCAGAAGGACCTTTTCCTGCCTCTTCCTTCCACTCAAGAAGAAACCGCTTGGCTCGCAGCCAGAGGTCCCCCAGATCTTGTGCTTGGGAGGCAACTCAAAGGGACCATCTTAGATTGAAGGAGGTAGGGATGGATGGGCCTGTCCTTGAACTTTAGGGTCCTGTTCACCTGATTATGGCTAAAAAGTACTTGTTCACCAACATTTGCTCCGAGAGAGAGAGAGAGAGAGAGAGAGAGAGAGAGAGAGAGTGTGTGTGTGTGTGTGTGTGTGTGTGTGTTACCGATCGCTGGCTGAGGGTCTCTTGCTGCTTTGGTTAGGTAGAGAGAGATAGCCCTTCAGCAGCTGGAGTGCCAGACTGCCAGTGGCATTTGGACTGTTTGTGTAAACCCCTAGATTTGTCACTGTAAGTCACCACAACTGGGGATTACAGCTCTGGCTTTGACCCAGGGACTTAGCCCTCTCTGTGCTCAGGCCAGAGGCTTATTGCCTGAACTTGGTGCTTGCGTGTGTAGCCCCTAAACAAACTCTTAGGCTATTGGGTCCCTTGGTGCTTGACTCTTCACAGCTCTTGGGGGTGGGGGTGGGGGGAAGAACTCCCTGTCTTACCACTTTACAGCTACCCACCTTCCTCAGTCTCTGCCATCTGGAGTTTCTGTCCCTGGACCACTCTTTTGTTTTGTTTTGTTTTGTTTTGTTTTGTTTTGTTTTGTTTTGTTTTGTTTTGTTTTGTTTTCGAGACAGGGTTTCTCTGTGTGGCCCTGGCTGTCCTGGAACTCACTCTGTAGACCAGGCTAGCCTCGAACTCAGAAATCCACCTGCCTCTGCCTCCCAAGTGCTGGGATTAAAGGCGTGCGCCACCACCGCCCGGCCGGCCCACTCTTATACTCCATGGCTGTGTTCACCCTGCTGTTACTGCTGATTTAAAACACTGCAGGGCAGTAGTTATCAACCTGTGGGTTGAGACCCCATTGAGGGGATGAAATGACCCTTTCACAGGGGTCAAATATCAGATATCAATATCAGCACATCAGATATTTACATTATGTCGTGTAACAGTAGCAAACTTATAGTTACGAAGCAGCAACAGAAACAATTTTATGGTTGGGGGGTCACCACACCATGATGAGGAACTGTATTAAAGGCTGGAGGGGTGTCACCACACCACACCACACCACACCACACCTTAAAGGGGTACAGCATCAGGAAGGTTGAGAACCACTGCTCTAGGTCCTGTCTTCTTTTTCTGAACCAGCGCAGCCTGCTCTACTCACGATGAAAGTCACAAGTCATCAAAAACACTGGCAAACATCAAAAGCTCTTCCCTGGGCCTAGTGTCTACAACACTGGAACTGGAGTGGTATCTAGGATAGACACCCCTAGGCTAACCCCATAGCTGTGGAAAACGACCCAAATATATATATATATAAAATGAAGAAGGGAGGTGTCATGCTTACTCATGGATTGTGATCCTACCAATCAGCCCTGCTTGTATGTGCGCCCATGGCTTTGAGTGCCACTAATCCAAACTTCACATGCCCACAAACCACAGAGTTTTGTTTGGCTCACTCAAAAGCTCCCCTCCCCTCCCCTCAGTGAGAACAGGGTCACCTAGACACCATGAGGGCTCACAGCTGCCCAGGCTGTTTGGAGCAATTACCACTCACTCAAGCGGGGACTTTCTAAAGCAGAAGCTGGAATTTCAGAGCAGAGTCTCCTCTGAGTGAGCATAGAGTGACCGTTGAGGCTGAATTACTGCCGTGACAGGCTGACTGACAAATCACTCACTCTTCATCCCAGAGCTGTTTCTTCTTCTTCTTCTTCTTCTTCTTCTTCTTCTTCTTCTTCTTCTTCTTCTTCTTCTTCTTCTTCTTCCTCTTCTTCTTCTTCTTTTTAGATTTATTTGTTTTTTTTTATTCATATGAGTACACTGTAGCTGTCTTCAGACACACCAGAAGAGTTCATCAGATCCCATTACAGATGGTTGTGAGCCACCATATGGTTCTGGGAATTGAACTCAGGACCTCTGGAAGAGCGGTCAGTGCTCTTAACCGCCGAGCCATCTCTCCAGCCCCCAACCCAGAGCTTCTTAAAGCCACAGCATCTCATCCAAGAGCAAGCTGAGATCCCCAGAGCATCTATATTTTGTCTAAGTAAGAAAAAAAAATCTGACTCCAAATGTAGTACAGCCGCCTGAAAGATGTCTCTGAAACACCTTGTTGTCCACAATTCTACCCGTAGGAAGTCATTGTTTGGGGAAATTCAGGTCAATAGTTGCAGCTTTCAAACTACAGAGGCCCCAGGTGATAGGATGCTCTTGTGGCTGTGATGTCTTTTAGATTCTCGTGAGTGAAACACAGAGGCCCAGGATATTTGGAGAATACATATATAAGAAGAGGTGGAAAGAGAGCAGAATGTAGGGAAGTGGGGAGGGACACTTTGGGTCGACCTGGTCCTCAGGTTTCCTTTTGCCCAGGCACCCTACAGGTGTCGGGGTCAGCAGGGCCAGGCAGGGTACAGGTCCCTTAGGACACGAAGCTGCCCCAGGACGGCACAGAGCTGGTCTGCGTATAGAGGTGTTCCACCTTCCAAGGGGTGAAAATAGAGGCTTGAGGTTTGCCAAGGTGAAGAGCTCTCTCTCTCTCTCTCTCTCTGTGTGTGTGTGTGTGTGTGTGTGTGTGTGTGTGTGTGTGTAGGGGGATTTGGGCAAAGAAACTTTAGATGTGACTGTATACCTTGGATCTCCAATGCAGGAGTCACGCTGTCCCCATTCCAAGCATGGCTAAGGGTGCTACAGCCCCGTGACATGGCACTATAAGCTGCTGTGGTTCTTAGAGGAGGTGCTGGGGGGGCTCTGAGGTCAGGCGTCTGGCCATACAGCTGCCTGCATGAAATGAGCAGCAACAAGGGTCTGTTGCCTCCCGCCTCTGAAAATTTTGGGGTGACCAGTTTGAGGGCTCGAGGAGGCTTCTGGGAAATTAGCAAGCTGAACTCAGCAGGTGCTTTGTTTGCAAAGGGAAGATGAGGTCAAGTATTCTGCTATTCCTAGGGGCCGAGGAAGGCTCTGGGATCTGCTGACGTCACAAGCTCTAGGCTCTGGGCACTGGGCTCTGGCTCATACGTGGGAAAGGCTAGCGGCTGCTGCCTTGGTCTAGCTTTTGTCTCTAGCCATTCCATTGTGGCTACAAAGATGCGGGGTTCTAGCTGAGGTCATCGTGGGCTTGGGGATGAGGTGACATTATTGTTTTCCCTGCCCACGTGGACTAGGTTATTAATGTAGCACTTAGTCTTCCCACGGCCACCAATGATGACTCTTTTCTGGTAGCAGTATGGAAGGACAGAGTGAACCCATTTTGTCCCCGCTGTGCCCATTACAGCTTCTTCCAGGGCATGCCCTCACTCTGCCAGCCTGGAGCTTGTGTGTGTGTCAGGGAGGGATGGCGGCAGCTACTGTGAAATGTTTATTGCAATTACCAGGGAACGTTTTTTTCTCTCTGCAAAGCCTATGTGCACGGGAGAGTTGGCGCCATGGCTGTTCTGTTGATCGCTGATCCCTGTGGGCTCGGCAGGCTGCAGAATGTTGGGGTGACTGGCTGAGAGAATGAATTAGTCAGTGAGGTACCCCTAAGCCAGGAAAGTTAGGAGGGGGACACAGGACAGCACTCCTTCCAGCCCTAAGGGGAACCGGAGCATCCCGACTTGGCTGTCTCAGATATTTCTTGGCTGCAGCTATGCTGTATGGCTCAGGGGAAGTTGCTAGATCTCTCTGGGCACAGGTGCCTGGGAATGGTGCTAACTGGGAAGAAGGATTGGCAATGGCTAAGTGTTGAGAGGATACTGAGAAAGAGCGTACCCCCTTTCATAGGAGTACAGCATGAAGCCCTGGGGAAACAGGAACTGGACCTCTCCTAGGGTGAGTCTTAACCACGCACTGACCTGGGGACTGAGGAGTGGCCAGCCTCAGTTGGGCAGGGATTCGGGAGTAAGGTTGGGGGGGGGTGATACTGACCCTGAACTTGGGTAGGACTGGGCTGGACGGAGACTCTTTCAACTCAGTGCGATTCAGCCTAAGTCAAGCGTAGATTTACCCTTTGAAGGGAGGGTTTTGGAAGGTAGCTCTGAGGAAACTTCATCTGTAGTAAGCGCCTGTCAGCAGAGTGCCTTTCTGAGGGTCAGGGTCACAGATATGCTTGTTCCCTTTGTCTTCAGGGTTTTCTTGGAAAAATTCAGGGTTTCCAGGGGCTGTCTCATTCCAGTGTATCTCACCTGTGCACGGCACTCTACAGTGTATTAATCTGTATCTCACCTGTGCATGGCACTGCAGAGTATTAAACTCCTTCTTATCTCACTTTTTTTTCAGTCTTCTTCACAATTTTGAAAGATAATATGACAAAAGATGAAGCCCGCTTTACTGAGGGGAAACAGAGGCCCGGAAAAGAGCTGCTCACGGTGGCTCAGGAGCCAGAGGCAGAGCTGAGAGAAGCCCCCTTGGCTCCAAGTCACTTCTAAGTCACACTCATGCCTATGCCTAGCTAGTCCGATACGCCCTGTGGCCCTGCCAGGTGGGTGTTCACGTCGCCTCAGCCATCTTTGCAAGTCACATCGCTGACATCATGACTGCATAAAATTAATTTATTTTGTTAAGGGAGGTGTTAATTAAGAGTTCTCATTCATTGTGTCTTTGCAGACAGCTCTGAGTTGTCAGTGCTGGTGACAGCAAAAGCTAATGGTATCACAAGTTATTAATAGAAACCTTCTGGGGTGGGGAGGGGCGGGAGACGCTGGGGGGGGGGGGGGGAGCAGGGATGGTCTGGGTTCACTGCCAGGTCTGTGTTTCTCAGCATGTTGGTAAGCAGACTGTGGGCCCTGGAGGAAGTCTTGCCCGACAAGCACTTGGCCCTGGCCGTTACCAAGGCACCTGCATTCCCTCAAGGGTCCACAGACACTTGTGTTTAAACTCAGGTTGGTGTCTGTCTCTACTAAGTCATGTGGGACCAAGTGGGTTCCCAGGGGACTCTGGTTTGGGCTGAGGAAAATAAAGAACAGAGCTACTGAACTTGACAAGCCTAGCTGTTGGAGCATGGGGAAGAGATACTGAGCCCAACATGTCCATGTGAGGCCCCCTAGCTGCTGCCTCTAGTTCACACGGCTGCCTGCCCTCAGCTTAGACAAAGACAAGGGACAGCTTTGAGGGAGTTGTTATGGCCACTCAAAGATAAAGCCTGGGCTGGCAAGATGGTTGAGTTGGCTATAGAAGAACCAGGTGTGGCAGGTGCACTTGTGAACCCGGCACTGGGGAAGCAGAGCCGATCGGATCGGGAGCAGGCAGCATAGTCCAACTGGCAAACCTCAGGTCCCAGTGAGAGACCTTGTCTCAAAAACCAAGGCTGATGACTCCCATACAATACTTGAAGGTTGTGGTCCCCACATGCATTCATGTGTGACCCCAAAATCCTCACATACTCCCACCCCCTGAACCCAAAGGTGAAGCAGACCGATTCCCACGCCCAGGGAGCTTTCAGACGGGGAGGGGACCCATAAGGCTCTGTAGTGGATCCCACAGACTGACCAAGGCTGGCTCAGATCAGCTGCGAGCTGTCCCAGGGAAGAAGGAGTCCTGTTTCCTGGAGTGGTTGGGAGTGACCTTCCTTGTAGGGGGTTGAGGTAGAGGGACTTTGCTGCCAGGCTTGGGGACCTGGGTTCAATCCCCAGAACCCATACGGTAGAAGCGACACCTGCCAACGTGCATGTCAACATGTGTGTACACACACACTCACATTCACTTTTCAAACTGTAAAAAGGAGCAAGATACAGGTTTTTAGAAAGTGCCACTTGATTGCCAGCCCAGAGCCACTTGCTATGGCTCACGCCTGTGAGAGTTAACCCACAGCCTGCTGCAGCATTTCCGGCCTCTGTGAGACCAGTGAGTATCTTTACAGACCTGTGGGTAGTGGCACTGACTCTGACAATCATGTCTTTCTCTCTGACACCTGCCTCTGTTTTGGTCTCTTTTTGGAGCTGTTAGCAGAATCCTGCAGACTGGATTATTCATAAAGACTAGAGGTTTGTTCGAGTCATGGTTCTGGAAGCTGGGAGATCTCAAAAGTATAGCACAAACCCCGGGTAACATGATGTACTGTAATATGACGAGGGCATCACATGCTGAGACAGAGCCCAGACATCACCCAGGGCCTCTCCACTCACCCCAAACACCACTGCTGACCCTGGGGCCCCACTCTTAATAACCTCAGGTACTGTAATGACCTCCCAAGGGTCCCTGTGAAGATAACACAGACATGGTATAGAAACTTCTGGCATCTCCTGCTCGGCACCGTGTGGTTCCAGGTTATCCTCAAAACAGGCCCTGAGGACAAAGGACCAAGAGAGGATTTCAAAACACGGGGTCTGGATTCAATTTCAGACTCTAAAGGGAGCTGTGTTTCTTGTTTGAGATAAAACAGGGTTACACCGTCTCTCCCCAGGGTTGCCGTGAGGGTGGAACCAGATTCTGGATGGGAGATGGCTCTGAGAAGTATAGCTCACCATCTGAAGTCTTCACGACTGACAGGCTTGGGACTAGAGTCAGGTGATGACTGCTATACTTGAGGCTCTTCCAAAGGGTCCAGGTGGCATGTCCACTGGAGAAGCCATGTGGCACTGTGCCTCGACAAGGACAGCTCAGACCGAGCATCAGGAGGAAGGGTAACGTGGGGAAGTAGGCTCTTTAAAGGGGAAGCCTAAAGTTTATACTCGGAGACATGAACAAAGGACATCCCAGGGATGGAGAGACGGAGAAAGGGAGAATCCAGGAAGTAGGTGTGCTTATTGTAAAAACCTGTGGGAATAATGCCATTTCGATATGGATGTAGGGACATCTCAGGATGTGCTCACTTACGACCAGTCGATGTTCTGCCATGTGAAATCATGAAGGGCTGGTGAGCCCAGGGCTCACATGTATATTAAACAGGAAAGAGTGCATGCTCAGAACTCTTGGGATGTCTGGGGGTAGATGTTCTCCAGGACAGGCTGACAATTTCCCATGATGCCAGTGGATGGAGCACCCCAAGTGATGCCCCCTCATCCCCTGCCCACTTCTGGGACAGCACTCAGTGCAATGACTTCTGGGTTTCCATCCCAGGAGCCTTTCTCTCTGCGGTTTCTTTATGGGAATGACCCCAGAGGCAGAGTGAGAATCTTGTGCTATTCAGAATCCTCTGCTGTGAGAGAGAGAGAGACCCGCACTCGAGGCCCCAGACCCAGGCATGACAAGGGTGGAGCCAGGGAAGGAAGGCCTGAGCTGAGAAGTTCTTGCTTAGATTTAGGTGCAGGGGTTTGCTCCAGGGGGTTTTCTAGGACTGTTATTTTATTGTCTTCAAACTGAAATCCCTCAGACACTGGCTTGGCTTGTGACTTAAGTGAAAACACCCAGGTTTGTGATTTCCTGGGTTTTATTTCCATGGCTCACATCTGTGTAACACTATGGATATGCTTTGTGACCTGAGGCTGTGGGAAGTGGCCAGTGTGGAAAGACAATGTCCAAAACAGCCAAGAGTTGAGAGAAGGAGAACCCGAGGAGGAAGAAGAGGGAATGGTGGGAGGAGGAAGGAATTAATCATCCAGAATGAGACAAACAATTCAGTGGTGTAGGTGAGAAGGAGAAGAGAGACAGAGGAGGTAATAAGACAAAGGTAAAAGAGAGACAAAACATCGTAAGATGTGGGGACCAGACATGGAGGGAGGGAGGGAGAGAGAGAGAGAGAGAGAGAGAGAGAGAGAGAGAGAGAGAGGAGCAGGGGAGGAAAGGGGAGGAAGGTGTGGGTGAGAATGGGAGGGGTGAGGGGTGAGGGCGTGGAGGTCTCAAGTTCTGTAGCCTGTTTCTCCAGCAAGCATCTGCACAGCAGAAATACAGCTGGGCTTTTTAGCTTTTTTTTTTTCTCTCTCTCTTTTTAATTGACATCTTTGATTTTGTTCCTGCTTGACAAATCAGGCCACTTATTATTAGCGACGGATAAATATCACAGGCATTCATTTTACATCTGGGCCCACTGATAACAGAAGTCAACACACCCCCCCTCTCCTGGTTGCTCCCTCGCTCCCTTCTAGGGCACAGACTAGGAAAGTAGGTGTCCGTAGTTGGCGCGCATCTGCGAAAGATGTAAAATCTGTGAGCCATGTCTCGGGCCTGGAACTGTTTCACAAGCTCCAGTGCTGGCCACCCCCAACCTCCCCATTGCTTCTGTATCTCCAAGACGAGCTATTCACTAAAGGATCTGCTGTCCCCAGGCTAGAGTGGTTGGGCACATTTTCTCCCCTCAGAACATAATTACTTCTGACACTGGCTTAAGCTCACTGTGTCTGGCGATGGCTCTTATGGCCTGTGCCATCTTCCTGCTGGGTCTCCGGTTCCCACCTGTGATGTGAAGGACAGGATTAGGTGTTCTCTCAGGAGCCCCTCAGGCTCAAGTCTGTTCTGCTCCACAAAGCTCTTAGCAGTTTTTCTCTGCTTAGAAGACCAAGGTATAGATTCCGTAACCAGGCTCTGACTGTTCTCTCTGGCCACTCCTGGCTCCTTGTGTTGCTCTCATTCCAGCCGAGAGAGCCTTGCTCCTGATCTTAGGCTCCTCAGTCCCTCATCACCTCCCACCGCCTTCTTCCTCCTCCTATAATTCTCCACTTCTGATCTCTGTTTGAATGGAGCATCTGGCTTCTTCAACAGATAACAGAGGCTTCACCCTAAGTGAGTTTCTAGCTTCTTATGCTAGGGCCTTGAGGCCTGGCCTGTGTCTTCAACTCCCCAGGAGGCCAGGCATGGTGATATATACCTTTAATCTCAGAGGTGGGGAGATAGAGGAAGGCAGATCTCTGGAAGTTCAAAGTCAGCCTTGTTCCAGGACAGTCAGGGATACACAGAAAGAGCTTGTCTCAAAAAGAAAAAAATAAGTGCTTCAAGTCATGATCAGACTTTACCACTTTTTTTTTTTAAATGATTCTAGACAAATTCTTTCACCTATAATATGGAAACCAAGGCTCCGCTATGAAGTTGATAAGGTAGTTACCCAGTTCCCAGAGCAGACACAGGGCCACCGTGTGTTCTGGTCCCAAGTGCTTCTGTAATTCTTCCTCCTGTTAGAGCTGTGTCCATTTTAATAGCTACCTGAAGGCTGGAGTAACTCAGTGGCCCCTCTAATAATGGGTGCTTTGTGCTTGGTGATAAGGGTGAGGGATCCCTCCTGCCTGTGACCTCGAGGGGGAGGAAGTACACAGAGAGCAGAGATGCCCCCAAGCTCTGAGAATTCTGAGCTCTCTGTGGCAATAGAGGTGCAAAGGCTTCATTTGTCTCTGTGCCCGAGGATGGATGGCACAGGGGGAGCTAATGAAGCCATCTCCCTACCGACGTGCCAAGACAGTGATGGATAGGTCTGGGGGACAAGGCAGGTGTTGGCACATGGCCCATTGGGCAGGAGAGATTGCTGCATGTTCCTCAATGTCACTGTGGATTCCAGTCACTGCTGGGCCCTTAGAGAGGGAGGTATGTGGGCTCTGGGGTCGAGGGACAAGGAGCCCCAAGAGAGCAAGCACCTCTCACTGTCCCATCCGTGGGACAAGAAGACCAGACGTTCAACTTGGAAGTGTCTAACAACCTCCTGGCTCAGTTGACTTGTCCGATTGAGAATATGCAGGCACCCCTTCCTATTTGAAACCGATTATCTGTGTTTAGCAATTCTCCGCAACAAGAACAAAACATATGCATGCAAAGACATTTCCTCAAATAATGACCAGGCCAAGAGGGAGTTTGGTGTGTCAACCAAAGTTGTGGAGCAAGTCATGGGCAGAGGTTCCTGGGAAGAGCCTGTGAGGTCAGGAAGAAGGGAAAACTGTGCACCTGGGTGCTCACTACACTGCTGTGGTTAAGTGTGGCAGAAGGGATGATGGAGTTCCCACTTCCGGACTATGATTAGAGGTGGCCCCTGTCTGCTCTGTCTGGTCTCTCTGTCTACCTCTCCTACCTGTGAGCTCATACCCCGAGAAGATGGCTTGTCCTCCAAGTCCCTTCTTCTCATCTTCTAACCTGTAGGTATCAAGTACATGAAAGTCTGTTGCAGCCAACCAACCAGAGCTTCCAGCCAGGGTCTAGACCACCAGCCTGGGAGCGCACGGGGAAGGACTCATGGCTCTGGCTGTATATGTAGGGGAGGATGGCCTTGTCGGGCATAGGTGGGAGAGGAGATCCTTGGTCCCATGAAGGCTGGATGCTGAGTGTGGGGGAATTCAAGGGTGGGGAGGTAGGAGTGGGAGCAGTAGGTGGAGGCACATCCTCATAGAAGCTGGAGGAGGGGGGATAGGATAAGGGGTTCCTGGGTGGGTGGGGGAATGGGATAAGGGGATAACATCTGAAATGTAAATAAAATATTCAATAAAAAAAGAAACAAAAAAAATGAAAGTCTTTTACAGTAGTGCATACTTCTTGGCTTTCTGAAGTCATTGTGGGCCAGGTCCCTGCTGGAGTGCTACCCATCATCATATGCAGTGGTATCCCCTCCCCCACGGTTATTCAGGAACCTCAAACAACTTCCCCTTCCACAGTGGCCATCCCTGACATCAGGAGCACTGTAGCTAGAGACATCAGTGTCCACACAGGAGCTGTGGCAGGTCTAAGAAGGGGACAGGTGTAGTCAGACATTCTTTGCAATCTACTTTTAACAAGGGTTCAACCTCTCCTTTACCCCACCACCCAGCAGAGGTAGTGGAAGAGAAAAGTTATTAGGATATGGGGGAAATGGGTTCTTTGGGGGCAAGCTGGATCTTCAGTCCTGTAGCAAACACCAAATACGATCACCATTCTGTGCTATTTGTCATCCTCAGGGAACAAAACAGAAGCATAGAGAAGGAACCTCCGCTTTCCAGATGAGAGTGCCAAGGCAAAGGATTGCCTCTCAATTTCCTGCCAGTGCTGGTAGATACATGAGGACATCTGGTCAACCTAGGGTCAAGACCTTCCAGGTTTGGGGAATGAAGGGACTCTGGCCTGGATGCTACCTCAGCTTCCTGCTTCCCGCCCCTGCCACTGCCCACTGGAGCCAGCTTTGTCTTGCAAAGTGCCATCATTACCCACGCATCAACCTCCTCTCCCGCCAGTGCATTTAGGCTCAATTACATCTGAGGCTGTCTGAGGGTAATTAAACTACATTAAAATGTATCCCTGCCATAATGCAGTGTTCAAAGCCCTGGGCTCCACATCCCTGGACCTGCCTGCCACCACTGTACTGAGACTGTGTCTGCCTAATGTGAACCATGATTGGAGCTAATTACTCTGCAGACAGGCTTCGTTAGTGACAAGCTTGGGTTGAGAGGTGGGGGACAGATTACCTCTCCAGCTGCCCCTGTCTTCTCTGGAGCATCTGGTCATAGCCCAGCCTCCCCTTCTCTTCCTCAGACCAGCTTGTTGCCTTGCTTTACTGAACAGGTGAGAAACCAGAGAAGGACTGTCCCCAAAGAGGATCTTCTGGCTGATCAAAGCCACGGTCTTGAGTTACAGCTCTTTCTAGTACTTTCTAATTGCTTTATTCCCGCAGTAGGAGGAAAGGCCTCCTGACTTTTACTGGTTTATCCAAAGTCAGAGAGTACAGGGGTTATCTCTCTTAACCTGTTGAGCCTGAAGAAGGATTGAAGGAGGACTTTCCATGGACAGGCCCTTTCTGGGTTGGTTGGGAGAAAGTATCTAGAAGAGCCAAGGTCTCCTGAGTGTTTCTTTTGTCCTGTATCCCTAGGGAGAAGCTTCTTTCTCCCCTCACCAGAGCTCTGGAGTCAGTCTCTCTCTCTCTCTCTCTCTCTCTCTCTCTCTCTCTCTCTCTCTGTCTCTCTCTCTCTCACACACACACACACACACTTCTCTACACTTGCTGACATCATTGTCATCCTGGCTTGTTTGCAGACATGGCTCCTTAAGGAACAAGGCCTGGGTCTTCCTTTCCTGTGGTCTTCCCAGGGCCTCTACTGCCCCTAGCTAACAGGCAGCCTCTGATAAGCTTGACAGTATAAGGCCACCATGACAGAGACCACTCCCAGACAAACTTAAGTCCTAACTTGGTCCTGTGACTCTTTTCAGCCAATAGAATGTGAGCAGGAGGTATGTGTGTTATTCTTGGCATTAGGTGAAGCCTCTGGGAGGTTTTTCCCAGACTGACAACCTGACTGATGACGGCATCACCTTGAAGTTTCAAGCTAATGGAAGGAACCTGGTTCCCCAAGCCACTGCTTAGAAGAGAGCCAGCCCAGAAAACTACCTGGTGTGGTCAGATTTTACACAAGGGGGAGATACACTTTGGGTTTGTTTTGTTGAGACAGGGTCTTGCCTTATGACCCAAGAGAGACTTGACTTCATAATCCTCCTGCCTCAGCCCTCCCCAGTGTATTACAGGTATGTACTACATTGGTTTGAGAAGCAAACTTTAGCTGCACAAAGCTACTGACTTCCTTGGTGCTGTTTGCTCAAGCACCCAGGGGGATTCTCTAGCCACTGACTTCCTTGGTGCTGTTTGCTCAGGCACCCAGGGGGATTCTCTAACATAAAGGTAGCTCGGAGTTGGTGGGATCCACATGGGACAGGGTTCCCCCACGGCCTTCCAGCTCCATCCTCCCAGTCCCCCTGTCTCTTGGCCTCCTGAACCAGCTTCATCAGTTCCTGATCCATTTGTTGATTTTAGTCTTGGGCTTCACTTTTCAAGGTCAGGCCAAGTTTCCATCCCATTCCTGATGCATTGTGGGTCTGACCCACCAGTGGAGGGTCATTCCACCTTGCTTGCCTTGTGCATTTATTTTCTTCTTGTTTCTGAGCCCTCTGGGATCCTGACAAGGGAGATAGAGGGGTCGCAGAGAAAGGGAGGGGGGGTTTCTGCTTACTTGGGGTTTCAATAATTTCTCTCTTCTCATCGCTGATGCCCTGGATGCTGGGTACCCAGAGGCAAGGTGTTTTGAGAGGAGCTGTTGTCGTCATTGGAGGTTTTGGGTGGTCCATGACTTGACATGTTTCTCTCAATGTAGCTAGAGAAGAGATAATTTGGGACCTACCTGGGACTGCTTTAATCACAATCCTTATGACCTTGTGGGATGTTCACCTCTCTGCTCCTGGTCCTCATCTCCACCCCAGGGCCACCTCACCTGTTTCAGGGGACAGAGAAAGGGCTTCCCTCATCATTTCCCTCTAGCCATGTGGGCCCAGGAACTCCCATCTGCTCCCAGGAAGCAGCAGGATGCTTTATAAAAATCAAATAATAGGTCAAATCAAACCCAACACCGACCATCAGTCTTCCCGACTCTTGTTTTTGTTGGTTTTCTTCCAGAGTCAGGGAGGTCAGGGGGTGGGGGAGACCATGCCTGAGATTGCTCTGGGTCCCCAGTGCTTCTCTATGTATTCAGAATGAGGCTGGGTACCGACAGACATTAACAGTTGGAGGGCAATCGGCAGCTTTGCTGCAAAATTATAGCTCCAGACCTCAGAGTGGGATAATGCTTATGGCAATCCTTCCCGAGTTCTGTGGTCATTAAGTGTGGTTGGGCTCTGAAGCAGGACTCACAAAGACCGACTACTGTCTTTCCTTCCTCCTATATGCCATGGAGGAGGACTGTGTCTCTGGGCAACCGCTCACAATTGCACAGGAGTTGGTGACACATCCTACCCTCTTTCCCCACCCCTCAACTTGGAGCTGGCTTTGACCCAGAGGAAGTGAGCAGTTTCCTTTGCTTTGTGCTCGATGGAGACCAAAAGCTCTCCAACTTCTCAAGAGTCATCCCCCTGCTGCTGTTCTGTAGCGGCAGCTCCCTCATGAGGAGGACAACGTGGGACCCTTAGTAGGACCGGCACACTGGATTAGAGAGACCAAGTCTCCAGGGAGTGAAGCCCAGACACCTCACAGACTACAGTGTGCAAGCTGTACCCCAACACACTCACCCTCCTCCCCGCCAATGCTAGTGTACCTTAACCCTGCCTGCCGTGGGTTCCTGTGATGCCCAGCACCTGGTTTTCTGGTCCCTCACTGACTGTTGCAGGAGCACCTCTGGGGAGGATGGAAGGATCGAGGAGCTGTGTAATGTGAGAGGGTGCCTGGACTGCTGATGCTGGGGGTCAGCCTGGATGAGATTCACCACTTATTTTCACCAACTTTCTCCCTTCTCTGGGGTTGAGCTTCATTAGGAGAAGCAATGGGTGATCCTTCATGCGTGTCCCAGGTTAGCCGTCCCTCTGTGAACAGGTGTGTGCATCTCTCTCTTACGTTAAGTAGGTGTAACCATGCGGCTATGCTGAACATGGCACAGCCTGAGCAGCTGCTGGGGAAGGCAGCTACAGCCTGAGGTGGCCATTCTGAGCTGGCTCCGTCTGTGGCTCTGGGCAGGTGATGGATCTGTCATTTAGTAGACCTGTGCCAAGACTCAGTGCTCACTGGAGGTCAGGGTGGCGGGAGACACCTGGAATTCTGGGAGGGGCGGAGGCTGGAAAAGGAAGAGGCTGAAGCAATGGACACAAGGTCATCTGCTTCCTCTAGTAGGAATCTTTCCACAAAGTCTGACACATTTAACTCCATTTTACTGATGAGGGGACAGGGTGGGGTAGAGCTGGAACCTAGACATGGCTTCCTAGGCTTTAAAGCCTGTAAGACTCTGCCTCCCCCTGCCCTGGGTATAGAGAACCATTGTGAGTGTCCATTGGCATCAAGGATTATAATTATTATTTGTCATGGGCAAGAATGGCTGTGGGCAGTTGGCGTCGTCAGGGAAACCATACCGAATGCTCCATCTCTCCTCCGTGCCTCTGTAGCTCCTAATAGCCAGAGAGATCTGGGTGGGAAGAACATGTTTTCTGCCATGTTCCTTTCTCCTGGCTTCTCCTAGAGCCCATCTCAGGTCTTGATGTTTCCTGGCTCACTCAGTTTCTGCTTCCAGAGCTGGGTTATCCTCAGACCTTATGGGAGCCCGAGGGAGCATCCTGTCCCACCAGGTACAGCCAGGACCCTCCCTAAAGGAGTGTGCTCAGAGGAATTGGCCCACAGGGTATGAAATCTTGCTGGACATGCTCTCCCAAGGGCTTCCCACTAGGAAATGTGGTTTCCTTGGCTGAGTGATGCTAGTAACCTTACCCCCATCCCAGGCGACTCAGGTGCCCATCTGTAAAGTGGGCAGGTTATTCTTTGGCACCCTCAGATCTCATGTGTCCAGCAGTTTTCTCAGAATACCACAAAGTGGCCACACTGCCATACTCTCTGGATTCTTTGGGGCTCCTTTCCTGCCAGCACCAGGCTAACCCACTGCCAGCCGAAGGCCTGAGCTGAGTCGGGAGCCTCACAACTCCCTTCCTGGTCTGGTGTGGGGTCAGAATTAGCATTCTGTAGAGAAAGAGCAGATTGCTCATGGATCACTGAATGCTGGGGAGGGTGGACGTGCGGGTGCTTGGAGTGGTGATATTTAGGCTCACAGCTGGCTCTTGTAGCCAGGCGCCCCTTTGCCAACTCTCACCCGTGAAATGGGAACAATAGTGTGATGTTGCTTTTTTTTCTTTTCTTTTTTTTCTTTTCTTTTTTTTTTTTAAGTTGTCAACACCTTGACTGGACTCTGGACTGAGAGATTCCTAGATGGTGAAACTCATGCTTGTGGGGTATCTGGAGTTAGGATGTCAGGGGATGCTGGGAGGAAGTGAATGGCAGGCTGTGGGACTCTGGGAAAAGTGGGTGACTGGGAGCGTTTCCTTGAGGGCTCCGCATTGCTCCCTGAAACCATGAACTAAAGAATTCCTGGGGCCGGAGCAATGAATGGCTCAGTGGTTAAGGGCGCTGCCAGTTCTTGCAGAGAACCTGTTTTGGGTTTGTAGAAACTACACTGAACTCACAGCTGCCTGTAACTCCAGCTCTGGGGGATTGAATGTACCCTTCTGCTTTTTGTAGGCATGTATGCACTCACACACACTCACGCTAGTGCGCGCGTGCGCGCACACACACACACACACACACACACACACACACACACACTAAAATCAAATCTTAGAAAACCTCCCATCGTCCCATTAAGTTACTTCCCTCAGGTACTTAGAGCTAGAAGAAAGTGATTAACACGAACTCTAGCTGACGAACTGGATGATGGGGAGGAGTCCCTGAGATGGTCAGTCTCTTAGGGTTTCTATCGCTGCAAAGAAACGCCATGACCAAGAAGCAAGTTGGGGAGGAAAGGGTTTATTTGGCTTACACTTCCACATTGCTGTTCATCATCAGAAGTCAGGACAGGAACTCAAGCAGGGCAGGAACCTGGAGGCAGGAACTGATGCTGAAGCCAATGGAGAGATACTGCTTTCTGGTTTGTTCTCCCTGGCTTGCTCAGTCTGCTTTGTTATAGAACCGAGGACTACCAGCCCAGGAATGGCTCCACCCACCATGAACTGGGCTTCCCCCATTGATTACTAATTGAGAAAATGTCTTACAGCTGGATCTCATAGAGCCATTTCCTCAACTGAGGCTCCTTCCTCTCTGATGACCCCAGCTTGTGTCAAGCTGATACAAAACCAGCCAGCACAGTCAGGATGTGAGGCATGTAAGGCAGGATGGGCCCTACTGAAGTGGCCCATTGCTCTTTCCAGCACTTAGTGGCCTAGGGTATGTCTCTACCCAGACCCTTACCTGACCTTTGACCCCTTTGGCCCCTTTCCCTTCTGCCCTCCATTCCCTATAGGTCAAACCCATTCAGACTCTTGGGCAGCAAATCTCCTACATTGCTGACTCTGCGAATTCTAGTAGTCTAACACCAAACCATTATTCATTCAACAAGCAGTTATTAAGCACTCACTGAATACCAGACTGTATTCTAGGCACTGGAGGTACAGATGGGGAAGGTTTCCCTTCCCTTGTGTACTTTCTGCCTCCCCGTGTCTAGCCCCAAGACTCCATGTAGGAGTCAAACAATGTGGAGGTTGCTGTTTAGCAGGGTCAGGGCCACGGAGTTCTTCCTGAAGGCCAGTCCATGCTTCGGAAAACCGAGTGCTCCGCAGAGCCCCAGAGACTGTACCCAGGGACAGTGGGCAGAACTGAGCGGCTTGGGGCTACTATGGCTGCTCTATGGCTGCTGCAACAAGCTTCTTGCTTGTAGAAGCCTCGGGCGCGGACGGAATGGGCAAGGCAGTGAGCAAGGCATGCTGGGAGCACAGAGACAGGCTGGGGAGTCACTCAACTCCCAGGCGCATGCGCTCTCCACAGGAACTGTCCGTCACATACAGGTCAAACTCTGAGCACAGCAGACCCCAGTAGACACCTCCGGCCACCCACAGCCGGCTGATTAATGATGGCGTATTAAAGATGGTAGCATAAATTAATTTCTGAATGACACCATTAGTGAGCAATTACTTTTTTTTTTGGTCTGGAAAATGAAGATATTCCTGTTATCTAAGCACTGACCGGGCACCTCTATTCATGCCAGTATGGATTCGCCCTCCATTTCTCCCTCTTTTATGTGAACATTTCCCTCCCTTGTATCCTCTCCTTTTTGGTGGGGCAGTATCTATTTTTCCAAGGAGAAAGAGAGGCTCTTGTAGAAGGGTTAGGGAGGGTGACTCTCAATACCTTCAGCAAAAATCAAAGGATCCTGTGTGCTTACTAGCAGCCAAACAATGTCCTTTTATTGGATGCTGTTAGGATACGGTTGCCATGGAAACACAGGATCTTGACCTGCCAGGTTTGGCTGCTCAACCAGAAACATGCATTCTCCTTTAAGCCTCCGGAGGCCTGGGCGTAATGGAGTTGAGAAAGCCAAGTGGAGAGAGTGTGCTGTGGTCTGGGTTATGCAGTGGCTGCCTCCTCTAGAAAGCCCTCCAGGATTAGTGCTTCGATGACTCATGTCTCATGGCTGGTACATTCCCCAGCTGACCTGACTCTGGCTTCTCATATCAACCTCAAGCCTCTGCCTCCTGGGCTTTCAAGCTTTCCTATCTAATAGGCTTGTGAGTCTCAGCAAGCCACTTAGCTTTTACTGTGCCCTTCCCTTATCTCTAACCTTGTTTCTATAGTCCGGTTTTCAAGGATGATTATAGAAATCTAAGGAGTAGAATTGTAAAGTGTTTGGCACTCTCTGGTCTGGGGCAAGCGTTTCATCATGGAGACATACTAAGCATGGGGTCCAGGAGCAAAAGTAAGTCTATTCTGCTCTGGGTTTGTGACCTGCCTCTGGCCAGCTGTGTGCCTGGACCAGTCACGGCGTCTCAGACCCTCGGATTTTCTTCCAGATGGAAGTGCTCGAGTGGACCCTGCAGGTGGGACAGCCACACCCGTCAGCTGGTCCTGGTTCTGTTTCCACCTGTTATTCTGATGTCTGGTCACCATGGCAGATGTGCATCTGATGCTTGTAAACCCCGCAAGAGACCTCAGAGCACTGGGCTCAGAGGAAGTCCTCAGGGGTCTGTGTCCTGTTATTACTGGCCTGAGTCAATCTCAGCAAGGGTCTAGTGAGCTCAGATTCCAGGTTTCCCAGGGCAGTACAGCTCAGACCTGGCTCTGAACTCAATGTCAAAGGGCTCCCTAGGGCTCCCTACCTCATTCAGGGCCTTAGCATTGTCTCTGGCTTTGAGGGCTCAGCTGAGTTCATGCTTCTCCCTTCTCCTGTGGTGGTCACCTCTGGCTACTCAGATAACCATCTTATGTTCCTGCCTAGGGCATTCACAAAGTGCTTGGTGATCACATGTGCTTGGGGGCACATGTCACTATTTGGAATGTCAGGTCCCTCATCTGTAAACCAGGCAGAGTAATGCCTGTTCAGCTTGTTGGTGGAGGAAACTCAGCCTACAAGAAAGAGTGTATAAACCCTAGAGCAGCAGTCCTCAACCTTTGGGAGGTCGAATGACCATTTCACAGGGGTCACATATCAGATTTTATTCTATGACTCATAACAGCAAAATTACAGTTATGAAGTAGCAATGGACATAATTTTACGGTTGGAGGTCACTGCAACATGAGGAACTGTATTAAAGGGTCATAGCATTCGGAAGGTTGAGAGTCGCTGTTCCAGAGTGTCACGCTCCCTGTGAGAGGTGGCTCCCACTTGAGTGACTCCAGAAGCCACATCGGATGAGGTCTGTGCTGGTTTCATTATACTTAGGTTTCCATGGGAACAACATAGCTTCTACCACTCATTGGAGCTTTGTCACAGAAGTCATTCCAAGGATCCGGCAAGCTTCAGTGATTCTGTTCTGGGCTTGCTGGGGGAACTTTAGATATGGTGCCTCAATTTCCCCATCTGTCAGAAGGCACGGTGACCTGACTCTGTCTCTCCCAGGTTCCTGTGAACAGCTGAACAAGATGAGGTTCTGTCTTAGTTAGGGTTTTACCGCTGTGAACAGACATCACGACCAAGGCAAGTCTTCTAAAGGGCAACATTTAATTGGGGCTGGCTTACAGGTTCAGAGGTTCAGTCCATTATCATCGAGGTGGGAACATGGCAGCATCCAGGCAGGCATGGTGCAGGAGGAGCTGAGAGTTCTACATCTTCATCTGAAGGCTGTTAGCAGGATACTGTCTCCCAGGTAGCTAGGACAAGGATATTAAAGCCCACACCCACAAGACCACACCTCCCAACAGTGCCATTCCCTGGGTCAAGCATACACAAACCATCACAAGGTCTATTCTGTATGCCATGAGAAGTAGCAGTTGACACGTCTCTCTCAGAGTCAAGACAGCATGCGGTGACTACAGATGCTAGTTTTCACAGTGACAAAGTTAAAATAGTACCCAGGACTCTTGAGATGGCTCAGTACATCAGGGTGCTTGCTCCCTGACCAAGCTGTATCTCCAGAACCTACATGGCACACGGAGGGAACTGATTGTTTTATGTCGTGTTTTGTCTTTCACACACACGCAGAATGAGCAAATAAACGGGACAAGCCCATTCTGTAGTGAGGGCTCGTAGTTACCTCCCATGCAGGAACCATGTAGGGGGGCTCATGGGAGTTTGGTACCCTGGTTTCAAAGCTCAGAACTCTTGGGTCTTATACCTGCCCTTGGCTTTGAAGAAACAGCATGGGATCTGACTGAAGAGGATAGATCGGAAGTTCAAGGTTAATGAAACTAGGGACAGGAGGAGATAGAGGGTCCCTTGTCTGGGCCTTGGTTTTGTGCCTCTCCTCCCTTGGCATATTCTTTCTAGTGGACCAAGGCAAACAGATGCAGGAAGGCTAGGCCATACCTAGGCAGTGGCCATGTTTTAAAAATATTTGTTTTGAGGGTAGTGGCTTCCTGGGTGGGTACCTGGGAATTTCCCTATATATGTATATATGTATATATGTATATGTGTATATGTGTATATGTGTATATGTGTATATGTGTATAT
>JANHMN010000019.1:41872777-41918948 GCA_030674055.1 Rhabdomys pumilio
GCTTCCCTAGCTAAATAAAATGAGGAAAGGGACCAGCCTTGGCTAAGTCAGCATCAGGTGGTACACTCATGTGTGCCCTCCTGGATACTCTCAGATTTGCTCACCATGGAGTAAAAACCAAAGTCCACAGTATATGTACAGCTCCAAGACCCAGCAGGACCTGCGGGTCTGATAGGCAATGTCATCTCCATGTCCAAAGGCTGTCTGTGTCCAGCCCTCTGCAGCAACTTTGCCTGGGCTAGAGGAGACGCTGAATTGACTCCTTGTGTTCACGCCTGTCTCTAGTGTGTCAATAGAAGTGGCCCTGGTGTTAAATCCAGATGACAACAGCAGCAATATAGAAGGGTGGGGGATGGGGGTCTCACACGGCTATCAGCAAATGGCATGCATTTCCCTGCGGGAACCTGAGGCACGTGTCTACACTACAACTTGGTCTCTCCATCTTTCAAACAGCTCTCTCCACCCAGGTCTTCATCCCTAACCTGAGTCCTCTGTCCAAAGGCCAACTTTTCTCTCCCCCAGGGGTCCCTCTTTTGTCCCTTCTTTCCCTGATAGAGACACATGAGAGAGAAGGAACTCTCTGTTTCGAGTTGTTGGGGCCCGTGCTACAAGCCTAGGCTGTGACATTAAGAGACTGTGGCAGGTTCTGGTCCACGTGGGTGCCAGGAAATTGATTGGGTCCCCTAGGGGTGTGTAAGGGAGAAGGGGAGCATTAAAAAAAAAAACCCAACAAAACACACACACACACACACACACACACACACACACACACACACACCCAAACCCAACCCCAAGGGTGAATATGGAGATACTATCAGAGAGAAGATATCAGGATCTGTGAGGTGCGTTCATCCTGGCCATTTGGGAAATGGGAAGGTCTGGGCTGCGTGGTCCTTGAGGGGTGTGAAGAAGACTTGAGCCACAGAAATGGAGGAGGGGCTGCCAGTAAGGGCCACAGGGCAGGAGTGTGCCAATTGGCCACAAAGACTTTAGGCCAGGAGCTCTGACTTTAGTCCATGGGCCCTGAAGGCTGCCAGGAGGGATAGCACATCGGGAAGTGTGTGTGTGTGTGTGCGTGCAAGCATGTGTGCACATGTGTGGGGTATATGAATCTGGGATGCTGCACCTCTGAGAATGGTCCACAGAAGTGGAATGGGGAAAGGAGGAGAGCTGTAACCAGGTCTCTTCTCCAAACCCTGGAGTCCTTTGTGCTGTTTCAGACAAGTAGTTATAGGAGGCTGAAGGCCAGGCATAGCAACAGAAGGGTGCAGCTCTCCCAACCCCCACCCAAGGCTGTAGCTGCTGTGGGAAGGAGCCGGCTTCCCTCTGACAGCTTATTCAACCTCGGTCCGAGGAATCTGTGCTTGTACCCTGTCTCCAGGCTGCTTCTGCTGCGCCCCAGTAGAGGTGATCTTGTGGTCAGACTGAGAAATTACAGCAGCGTCAGGGTGGGGCAGTGGGGAGAAGTGGGTTCTCTTGACCACCAGGTTTCAGGTCCCCCATAAGGGAAATGGGAGAAACAAGAACAGAGGCACGCCCCAACCTGTCCCCTGTCCCCTGGCCTCTGAGCCCAGTTCTTGGCTCCCTGAGCCCAGTAGAGAGGTGGATTCTCTGAGAGGTGGGGCTGGGAGGTTACTTTGAGAGTCAGGAGCTGGATCCAAGGCCCGGTTTCTCACTCTTGCTAGGTGACCCTGGGCTAGTCCTCCCAGGGCCTCAGGTCCCCTTTAGTCCTTACCCAGGCTTCCCTTGCAAGGCTGATTATGGGATGGCTAAACAATACTAATAGACAGGATGGGTCTTAAGGAGCTTCAAGTTCCAGACAACAGAGAGAGAGGGAAATTAGCAACTGTCTGCTACTTATCATGTGACCCGGCAGACTGGAGATGCATACCTAGCTGTGATATTAGAGCTATCACAGAGATATTAGAGATAAGGACACTGACACCGCACATCTGCTTTCATTCAAGACATCCTACACCTGAGGTACAGATAGGTAAACTGAGGCAGAGAGCTGTTGCTGTATTTGATTAGCGGAGCTCAGATGTGTGTGGGTGTCTTAGATCTGCCAGTCTAAGCCTGATTGTAATGTCTGTCTGTCTGTCTGTCTGTCTGTCTGTCTGTCTGTCTCTCTCTCTCTCTCTCTCTCTCTCTCTCTCTCTCTCTCTCACACACACACTCTTGTTTTCCTTTTAAAACTATGTGATGTGGAGGCCAGAGATCAACCTTGGTACCACCCACCTTGCTTTTTGAGACAGGGTCCCTCATTGGCCTGGAGCTCAAAGAAGAGTTGGGAATGGCCAGCCACCAAGCCTCAGGAATCTTCTCTTTCCTCCTCCCCAGCATGAGGAATCCAAGCGTGTCACCCTCCTCAGCATCTGACCTGGGCTCTGTGGTTGGAGCCAAGTCCTCATGCTTGTGGCAAGCTTTCACTGACCGAGCCGTCTCCCCAGACCTGGCCTTTGCCTATGAGTTCCCATCAGCATTTGTATGAACCCAAGGAACCCTAAATTCAGTGGGCGACAGTCTCTGGGTGAAGCCACCTTCTCCAACTGCTGGCTGTGTGGCTCTGGGTGAGAAGTCCCTCCTCAGTTTTTCTATCTTCACACGGGGTGTCCTGCCACCCGTAAACGGGGTTAAGGGCCAGCTCAGAGCCTGGCACCTCATCTTGGCTCCAGCTTGCACACCAGTGTCACCTCAGGCTTCTCTATTCCTGCCCTCTCCTGAGCTGATTGGCCTTGGAGGTCAAGAATGGTTCTCTCTTTCCTCTCTCTCTTCCTGGGCCTCCCACATGCTGCTCCTCCTGACTGGAAAGCCTGGGTATCTTCCCTCCACTCATACAAATGCCGCCGTTTCTGGGAAACCTTTCCTGATACCCAGGTTGTATCTTCCTGCTCCTACCTCGTGTCTTTCTCTATCTTCTTCTTCAAGCTCAGCCCAACCAAGGATGCTGGAACCTGGGTTTCTCTTCCATCTCTAATTCTTCTGATTCCTTGGACATCTTTTAATTTTATCTAATGACTTTTAAAAGTTTCTTTCTTTCTTTCTTTCTTTCTTTCTTTCTTTCTGTTTTTTTTATTTGTTTGTTTAGTGTTTTTGTTTTATTTTTCTTTGTTTTTGAGACCGGGTCTTCCCTAGGTAGGGTTTCATCGCTGTGAACAAACACCATGACCACAACAACGCTTATAAAAGAAAACATTTTAACTGGGGGCTGGCTTACAGTTCAGAGATCCAGCCCATTATCATCATGGCAGAAAGCATGGCAGCATCCAGGCAGGCATGGTACAGGAGGAGCTGAGAGTTCTACATCTTCATCTGAAGGCTGCTAGGAGGAGACTCTGATTCCACAATGGGCGGAGCTTGAAAACAAGAGACCTCAAAGCCCATCCCCACAATGACACACTTCCTTCAACAAAACCACACCTCCTAATAGTGCCACTTTCCATGGCCAAGAATACTCAATCACATGAGTCTATTGGTGGCATATCTAGTTAGACCCCCACAGGGTCTTAGGTAGCCCAGGTTGGCTTCAAATTCACTATATAGCTGAGGAAGACCTTGTGCTCCCTGCCTCCATTCCCCAAGTGCTGGGATTACAAGCTTGTACCACCATGCTCAGAGTATATGGTGCCGGGGATCTATCTAACGGGGGTTCATGTACGTTGGCAAGTAATCTACCAACTGAGCTACACCCCTAACCCTTTGTGTGTCTCTTAAGAGTGGCCCAGGCCACCTCCAGGACATCTGCAGACCTTGATTTTGTAAGGACCAGCTCACCGGGACTCTCACTCAACACGGCCATGCAGAAGATCAGAGAAGAGAGATGGCCTTCCGACATCACATGATTGATAATCCACGGGCCATGGAAAACAATTTTGGGTTAAAAGTTTTTAATCATCTCTGAGAACAAGGGGAAGAAAATGAGCAGCCTCAGGAAATGTGGTAAAAGAGAATACACCCTTCCCGCCGCAGGGAAGCAATCGGAGAGCAAGCTAGAGATTTATGTCCAAAGATGCTCATCACAGCCTTGTTTATGAGGCCAAAAGCCTGGAAACAGCTCAAAGGTCCAACACGGAGATTGGATGAATAAATTATGGGACCTCTCCATGATGGAATACCATACAGCCATTAAAAATGATGGCCCAGTAAAAGAATTTTTTAATGACCCAGGGAAGTGTTCACAAGATATTAAAAAAGAAGCGAGGGGGGCTGGAACAACGTGGCTTCTATGCCCATGACTTTGCTACAACAGATGATTTAAAAAGAGAAGCCCAAGGCCTCTGAGGTTATTTAGGAAGTTGGTTCACTGCCTCTGAGGCATCAGCCTCATTAATTCTTGTTCCCACTTGGCTTAGTAGAAAGTGGGAGAATTTAATGTGTGAAGACCATTTAGAGTGCACACTGTGTCAATTATGAGCTGGGTGGCCTTGGACCTCTGGGCCTCGCTTTTCCTTATCTGTAAAATGGGTGCAACGGTCCTGTTGGCATGACGTTAATGGCTATTAAATAATGCACAGACAGACAGACAGACAGATAATGAATGACTCAGAGACTGTAGCTTCCCTCTGAAATCCCCCTGCTCTGCCCCTCCCCCACTCAGAGCTTGATAGCTTTCTGACCAGATTCTGGTCCTTTTTCCTTAACTGGGCCTCCAGGCGGGACCAGTGTCTTTACGTTCTCCACAAGGGAGGGAAGAGGACCTCGCTGCTGGAAACCCTGCAGTAGGCAGACACCAGCCTGGCTCTTCCTGGAATGACCCAGGAAGGTGGACTTGGGGTGGGGGTGGGGGTGGGGCTGGGGAAGGGCACTGGGACTTCCTGGGATTCACTCTCTGTACCTGGTTGGTTTTATTCTGCTGAGACTATTCTAGAGGCTGCGCGTCCTCTGCCCACAATTCGTCCTCTGCCCACATTTTGTCCTTCCTTCTCTTCCCTTTTCCCTCTCTCTTCCCCCTCTTTCTCCTGTAGGCAGATGGACAGATAAAGCATGGGACGGAAATAACGGGGGAGGGGCTCAAGGTGAAGCTGCTGACGTCACTACATACGTAAGTACACTGGGCCCCTTCGGAGGGTGTGCCCACTGCCCACTGCTGTCCCGAGACCCGTGCTGTGCTGACAATTCTGGAGACTTCAGCGGAGGGAGTCAGAGACATGGCCGAGAGTCTGACACCTCACAGACGGTTAGACCCTGGGAAGGTGCGGTCCTGTGACTCAGCAATGCAGGCCACCGTGCTGAGCCCCAGGCGGGACACCTCGGATGCGCCACTCTCCTGTCTCCTCTCGGCCTCCTTCCCTTGCTCTCCCACCTCCCGGGAGAGGTTCCTGGAGACGCGTTCTGTCAGTACATCTTGTGCCCTAGATCTTTGCCTCAGGCTCTACTTCCAGGGGCCAGGACATGAGACAGGCGGGAACCCTGGTGTGCCTCTTCTAAAGATAGCTCACCAACACTTCACGTGCAGTCTCTGTGCTTAAATAGAACGGCTTTCAAGCAGCATTATTTTTAGAGAGAGAAAATAGATTGAGCTCACCAGGAAGTATACTACAGACAGGCTCGAAGGCAGCATCCCGAAACTCGCTCTTGAATAGACGTAGTGTGCGCCCCTGGCGAGGGGCCTCGTGGCAAAGACTAGGCCTGATGCTGTGTGTGCTGACTGTGAAGACACCTCCTCCCAGTCTCCAGCATGGTATGCTCCAGGTAGACTCCCAACAGAGGCCCAGGGAGGCTGGCCATGCCTCCACCTAGTGGGGGATACCCCTCAGCTGGCCGGTTCCATGGGCACCATTCCCAGAAGCTTCCTGTAGAGCTCACAGAGAGCCTCATGGTTACAGGTCTGGGTTGTGTCCTGTGGAATCTCTTTACTGTGGGATAGCCTCACCAGCTCAGCCTCCTCCAGGAAGTCCACATGGAGTGTGTCTCAGTTAGAGTTTTACTGCTGTGAGCAGACACCGTGACCAAGGCAACTCTTATAAGGACAACTTTTAATTGGGTCTGGCTTACAGGTTCAGAGGTTCAGTCCATTATCATCAAGGCAGGAGCATGGCAGCGTCCTTGCAGGCATGGTGCAGGAGGAGCTGAGAGTTCTACATCTTCATCTGTAGGCTGCTAGCAGAATACTGGCTTCCAGGCAGCTAGGATGAGGGTCTTAAAGCCCATGCCTACAGTGACAAGGCCACAGCTACTCCAACAGGGCCACACCTTCCAACAGTGCCAGTCCCTGGGCCGAGCACATACAAACCATCACAGAGTGCTCCATCCTCTGAGTTCCTTCCCACCTGATGGTTTGGTGATGAGCAGCTAAGACAGGTGCTTGGGGATTGGGACTCTTTGGGGTTGTGTGGGTGCAGATGCTGGAGAGGTGTACACTCCTTCAGGGTGGGGTGACTTGAGACATCTGACGCCAGCCTTCTTTGCGGCTCTTCATGTGACACGGTAGGCATCAGCCCCGCATCATCCTGTGAGCACATCTGTTGCCGTGTGGGTGGCATCTCTGTGGATCTCATTTTCTGCTTAACCCAGTGCCCAGGACAGGGCCTGGAATATAGAAACTGCTCAATAAACACGGTAGGCAGAGAATCCCGAGAAGTGGCCTCGGGGGATGCTAACCGTGGACCCTGTGTATAGGCAGGCTCTGTGCTGGTCCAGGGAAGAGCTGGAGGGAGGAAGGGAATCTGCTTCGGCTGCCTCAAGAATGAGGTAAGAAGGAAGATGTTTGAGGCCATGAGGGCACCAGGCTCTGAGTGCTGACCTGCCCCGGAGAGGCGGCCATCATCCCTGCAATCATTGCAGACAATGGGAACTGCCTCGAAGTAACACACACTGCTTAGAGCCCAAAACAACCGTTCTCAACCTGGAGGTCATGACCCCTTTCATGGGGGTCACATATCAGGTGTCCTGCACATCAGATGTGTAATGAGGATTCATAACAGTAGCCAAATTATAGTTATGAAGTAACAATGAAAATAACTCCCACGCCTTTAGTCCCAGCACTTGGGAGGCAGAGGCAGGCGGATTTCTGAGTTCGAGGCCAGCCTGGTCTACCGAGTGAGTTCCAGGACAGCCAGGGCTACACAGAAAAACCCTGTCTCGAAAAAAAAAAAAAAATAATTGTATGGTTGAGGGTCATCACAACATGAGGAACTGTATTAAGGGCCGTAGCATTAGGAAGGCTGAGAAGTGTTGGTCCAAGAGGATTTAAGGGAGAATATCTTACCACTCCACCCATCCCTTCCCTGAAGCCCCTTTGGGTACCCACTCATCCTTATTGTTCCTGGTCCCTGGGGAGAGGAAAACTTAGGTACTTGCTGTCACATGGCAAGTGGGGAATGACATTCCTCTGTCCCCTTGGAAGCAGACCTGAGTCAAGACCCAAGCTGACCAATCAGACACCTCGGTGGCACCGCAGCTCCCCCACTGGAGGCAGCCAGGGTGGATGGATGGGTAGAGATGATATGATCTCAGCCCTGAGCAGAGCATTGGAGAACTGAAGTTCCTTCAGGAAGTGAGGCACACTCATTTAACAAGGACAGTTTACCAGGGCAAGAATCAGAGTGTGAAGTGGTCACCTGAGGCCACCCCGGGGACTGTCTGTACTCCAGCATGAGGGGCAGAGGGTTAGGGAACGCATACCAGTGGAGGGGGGTTGTGGGAGGGAGAGACACCTGTATTAACAACAGCCCAGGCAAGAAACACACGCCCTGTTGGCTTTGATCGCTCGGTGGCCCTCTGTCCTCCTTGGGGTCGGGGAGAGACATTCCAACACCAGGTCATTTCTAGCGTGCTGGTTTCTGTTTCTGCTGGTTTCTGTTTTTTTTTTTTTTTTTTTTTTTTTTTTTTCATAAATCAATTCCCAAGCCTGACTTTTTTCCTCCTGTGGGTTCTACAGCCTTCTGGAAGATTCTGTGCACCTAATGTTTAAAAACTAAGAACAATTTTTAAGCAGCGTTGGAGGTTGGGCAGGTGATCTGTGAACTTCAGACCACAGCTTTTTTCTTTTCAGTAGGTGTTGATGTCTGCTGCTGACAATCTGAATTCCAAAGGGCCGGAGGTTTTGTCCATTCCCCTGACAAGAAAGGAAGCTGAGGCTCCAGGAGGTTTTGACCCTCTCAGTTCAGGTCACACAGGTGGGCAATGGCCTGTGGATGCCAGTCTGGGCATCATGACGTGCAAAGGTGGTTTATCATCACTGAGCTGGGCAGAGGGGCGGAGGGTGGGGCGGGGACCACATACCTGTGACCAGGGGTGGACTTGGGCCTTCTGGGACTATATAGCTATACAGAGGCAGTGCTGGCTATAAACCTGTTTCTGTCTGTTGACATTACTGTTAGCTGTTCTATTTTGATAGCCAACAACTGCATGCAGAGACGGAGTTGAGGGGAGAGATCCCTCCTCACTCAGAAGACAGGACCAAGCAGGGCAGGGCTCGCTGAGCGGAGGTGTCTTGGACAGGCTTACAGAAAACATGGAGATACCATAGGATATTGGGTAGGACAAGAACGAGAAACCATCTGTGGGTTTTCGAGCAGAAGGTAGATGTTTGTAAGATGTGAGGAGCCAGGGACAGAAGGGGTTTCCAGTCAGCCCAGGTCAGTCTGGCGGCAGGGCAGGTCTGAATTTCCGGCAGAATGCAGGACACACCTGTGTTTCTCATCTCTTTGTTCTACCCCGGGCTATACGCTGTGACCTCACACCAGAGCATTTCCAGACTGTCACAGTCTCTCTGTGTGTGTGGCCCCAGCACCTGCTATCCATCACTTGTTAAAAAATATCCCTGGATTTCTCCAATAGGCGATGGACTGTTTTGGGGTGGGGGAATTATCTAGTTATGATCCAATTACACGATAATTACATTGGGATGGCTTTGTAAGTACAGCATTAATTACCTTTGATAGCCCCATATATCATCGCTCTGAGGACGGTCAGGAGATAGGGTGGGTGTGGCCAGAGGGTGGGCCTGAAAAGCCATTAGTAGATCTAGAATCTGCGGCCCTTGGGAGTGAGGAGGGATCAGGGTGTGTGGGATCTCTAACCACCCTGGAGACTTCCAGGCTGGGTGTGATCTTTAGGTGGACTGTCCTAGCAGTCAGGGGTGAGGGTCAAGAATTACCACTATAAAAAGCCCCTTCTCTGTGGTGGCAGAACTCTGACCTTGGCATTGGTGGTGTTTGTAGGTGTTGGTGTCCGATGTTCACAATCTGAATTCCAAAGGGCTGGAGGTTATTACCATCCCCCTGACAAGAGAGGAAGCTGAGGCTCCAGGAGGTTTTGACCCTCTCAGTTCAGGTCACACAGGTGGGCAATGGCCTATAGATCCCAGTCTGGGCATCATGACGTGCAAAGGTGGTTTATCATCACTGAGTTGGGCAGAGGGCAGAGGGTAGGGGGCAGACACACATATACATTGACACACACACTCTCCAGACATACACGGAGACACATGCATATCATACATACACACACAGACATAGACATGCACAGACACAGATACACATGGAGGCATAGACACGTAGGCATACTCATGTACAGACAGACAGACAGACAGACACACAGCTAAAGGAAGGTGAACCTTAGTCAGGAACCAGGGACAGACAAGGCTTCCTGATTCCCTAGTGGCTCCATTCATACGGCACAAAGAACTGTCAAAATTGCTTTAAATAATATATTTTATTTATTCTTGTGTGTTCAAAATATTCTAAATTGATCAATGTAAAAAAATATTATAGAGGGGCTGGGAGGTGGCTCAGTCAGTAAAATGCTTGTAATATAAGCACGGGGACCTGAGCTTGACCCCCTTCTCCAGAACCTATGGAGGAAGTCTCCCTGGGCTCGCCGGCCAGGTGGTTCAGACCAGCGGTTCTCAACCTGTGGATCGTGACTCCTTCCGGGGTCACACATCAGATACTTACATTATGATTCATAACAGTAGCAAAATGACAGTTATGAAGTAGCAAGGAAAATAATTTTATGGTTGGGGTCACCGCGGCATGAGGAACTGTATTAAAGGGTCCCAGCGTTAGGAAGGTTGAGAACCACTGCTCTAATTGATAAGGCCAATGAGAGACCCTACCTCAAACACCAAGATAGACAGCTCCTGAATAATGAGAGCTTGTGTCAACTTTACACACACACACACACACACACACACACACACACACACACCACACACGTGCAGGCAGACACTGACACATATACCTTGACACACACACTCTCCAGGCATACACAGAGGCACATACATGTCATACATACACAGACACACACATGCACAGACACAGATCCACACGGAGGCACAGGCACATAGGCATGCTCGTGCACAGACAGACAGACACACAGATAAAGATACACACATATCATACATATATAGCCACACACAGGGACATGCGCAGATACAGACATATACATATACAGATATACATGTATAGACAGAGGGACACAGAGGCACTTATATAGACATACACACTTGTGTCATACCTACAGACACATATTTAAATAAAGAGACCTCATATTACATTATCTTTAGTGAAATCCTTGAAATCTGGCGTGCATCTTTTTGTGTACATGTGTGTATGTATGTATGTATGTATGTATGTGTGTATGTATGTATGTATGTATGTATGTATGTATGTATGTATTGTGTGCTGGCCCATATGTATGCATGCGCTTGTCCATGCAAATGTGAGTGTGTGTGTGGGTCAGCGGTTGATGTTGGGTGTCTTCCTTTGTCCAATCACTTTCCTCGATACTGAAGCAGGGTCTCTTGCTGACTCTGGCTAATCTAGCTAGCCAGCTTGCCTCAGGGATCTCCTGTCTCCACCTCTACAGCTCCAGGATTACCGGTGGGTATGGTGACCCACCTGTATACTCATATTCATATCCTTCTGAATACACCATACCCAAATTCAGATTTTCACACTTGCGTGGCAAGCACTTCATCCACAGAGCTATTCCTCAAGCCTCTTCCTGTGGGTCTAACGCATTCTAAGCACACCTCAGGCAAGTGCCTGTTGCTGCGTCAGTAGACCATGCTTTCGGAACTGTTGGGTACTTGATACATGCCAATTGCTTTTCCTCACTCCTGATATCTGTTTCCTTGTCCCTCTCCCTCTCCATTCTCCCTCCAGGGTGCTGGGGGATGTCACAGATGCCTCCAGTTGTCCAAGAAGATCCGGAGACCTGAGGGCTAAACATACCCAACCCAACCTCACATCCAGTCTTCTGTCATTCAAAATGGAGCAGGAAGGAAGCCAGACTCCCCAGGTCAGGTTGTGTCTGCCCCTCCCCTTACCATGGCACAGGAAAAGGAGA
This sequence comes from Rhabdomys pumilio, assembly GCA_030674055.1. Lineage (NCBI taxonomy): Eukaryota > Metazoa > Chordata > Mammalia > Rodentia > Muridae > Rhabdomys > Rhabdomys pumilio. Next base: position 41,884,073 of record JANHMN010000019.1, read on the forward strand.
GCCATGTGCTAGGGTGGTCAGGCAGCCAGCGGCAGGTGACTGTGGGTCTGGATGGCAGGACAGAGATGTCTGTTGCCTCGTTCTGAGTGTACTGGGCTTTCTGGTTTTCTGTGACCCTTTGACCAAAGCCTGGTGCTTTTAGTTCTACCTTGGGGCTCTGCCTGACCCAACCCCTAGCCTCCTCCTCTAGCTCATCCCTTATCATTCTCCATATCCCAACTCTCTTCTGTTGGCTTCTAGAAAGTTCTAACACCACTGCGCCTGCCTTTCATTCTGCTGTTACCTGTCTTTCCATGTGTCCAGCCCCTTTTCTCTGTCTCCCCTCAGATGGCTCCTCCTCAGAGAGCTTCTCTGGCCTCCCATTGAGGCTGTGCCCATCTCCCCTACCCTACTCCCTCTCTAATTACAAGATCTGTCTTCAGTCTCTTCCCAGATGATTTGCTCTTGCTGCATCTTTTAACTTTTCTTTTTAGAGACAGTCTCCAGTTCAAGGCTGGCCTTGAACCCATGATGTAGCCAAAGATCACCCTGACCCTCTTCTCTGTCTTCCTTCACTTTCAAATGCTGGGCTCATAGGCATGCACTGCCACACCCAGTCTAGGCAGTGCTGGGGATTGAACCCAGGCAATCATGGTACAACCTGAGCGTCACTGTTGGACCTAAAGATCCAAAACCAGGGGACGCGCTCCCCCAGAAACACTCACGGATGGGATTCACTGCAATAACATGAGGTTTAATGATAATAATAATCCAGTGCACTGGGGTTCTCTTGAATGCAGGCAAGAAGAACCCTGAGTTGAGGTTAAGAGCAGTTTTATACAGTTTAAGGGGTGGACTAGGGAAACAGTGACTAGGCACAATATGATTGGCGGAACAGTGTGGCTTTTACACTGATTAGTCTTTGGGGAATGAGGTGGCAAGGACCTCCCTTGTCTGTAAGTGGCAAGGATTGGTTCCTCCTGTGGAATGTGTCTACTGCTCTAGGCTTTTCTCACCTGCAGGTGAGTTCCCTCCCCTGTGGTCTGAGGAATGTTAATCTGCTTTTCCTCTGAATGTTAATCCAGCGGGGTAATCCAGCAGGTATCCTTGGAGTAAGGAATGTGCTCCTCTCAGGATGTGTCCTGGGGCAGTTAAAAATTAACTAAAAATTAAGTTTAACTGAATTCCTGCATCACCTCTAGCTCTTGCTTTTGCTTTTGAGGCAGGGTTTTGCTGATAAACCTAAACCAGCTTTGAGCCTGTGATCTTTCTACTGAGCCTCCGAGTGTTGAGATCACCATGCACAACTTTGCAAAACTCTTTATCACTGGGCTCCAAACCCCGTGCAGTCAGGGCTGTGGTGTCATTCAGAGCTGTGTCTGGTACTCTGGCACTTATTTTGTTCTGTATCTCGCTTCTCCACAGTGGGTAGTCTATGGGTTCCCCAGGCAGAGATTCCGTCTCCTGCTCTCCTGGGTACCATGCCTCTTTTTACAGTCTGGAGTCCCATCGGGTTTCAGGCTCCTGTCAAACTGACCATGGACAGTTGGACAGTAACCCAAGCAGCTCTTAGCTCTTGTTGCCTCTTGCTCTGCCTGGTCACTTATGGTCACATGATGAGAGAGAGAGAGAGAGAGAGAGAGAGAGAGAGAGGGAGAGAGAAAGAGGGAGAGAGAGAGAGAAAAGAACCCACAGATTAGATGGGGGAGGTGTGAAAGGGACCAAGCAGTGCCTTTGGAGTGACTGAGTGGGATAGGAATACCAGGACTCTGGACAGCAGTAGGTAGGGTTTATAGAGCCAACCCTTGCTGGACTATAGTCTGGCTCTCTGCCTAGCTTGCTGGTGCCTCTGGGAGCACATCCTGTCCTTCCTCAGGATTGGATTAGGGTCACATTGGTCCTCTTTGGCACCCTCAAAGCATCACCGCTTAATGGTATGGGTGAACTCTGTGGGCTCCCTGGAGGTGACACAGATCGGTATGTTTCATTAGGCCCAGTCCAGGGACCCAATGGGAGCCTGAAGATTTCCAGGGTGAGATGGCATAGAGAGACTGAGGATTATCCCTTTACATCTTTGAGTGGGGGGACTCACACTGCCACCTTAAAAGCCAGTCCTGAGGCTGGAGAGACGGCTTGGCAGTAAAGAACATTTGGTGCTCTTACAGCAAAACTCAGTTTGGTTCCCTGGGTCTACATGGTGGCCTATAAAATATTCATAACTCCAGCTCCCCTGTGTTCTGACCTGAAGCCACAAGGCATGCACATGGAGTATATACATAAAAAAAAACTCTACACATAAAATAATCTTTTTAAAAAAGCCTGTCTCGTAGGCTGTGTCAGTACCACATGCACACAGATACAGCACGACCTGTGTCCTGCTTCAGGGTTCCACCTGAAATAAGTGTGTGGCCCGCACAATCGTCTCGCCGGCAAGAACGCACTCGGGCACCAGGATCCTTCTGCAGCAAGCGTTTATTGCCATGTGAGGAGGAAGAGAGAGAGAGAGACCCAAGATGGCGCTGCTTTATATACACCCTAGGGTGGGGTGAACATATCTGATTGGCTGCTTGCTCAAAACCCCGTATGACGCCCCGGGTTGGGCGGTGACTTGGCGCATTTTCACCACTTGCACATGCTCAATTTGCTTGTTTACCCACGAGTGCCAGGTGCCAGCGCCATGTTGCAATGGCGAATGCTGTCACCGCTCACCACGGCTTTCTACATCAAGTACATACAGATGTTGAACAAGAGAGTGGCCAGAGCTGAGAATGGAAATCACCCAGACATCTGCCCCAGGGAGAGAGGGTGAACCATCACGGACAACTCAGCCAACGGGCCATTCCTCAACCATGAAGAGGAGGAAGCTGTAGCAACATCTTTCAACATGGATGGATCTCAATCCAGTCCTAAGCCAGAGAAGCCAGACCCAGAAGAATGCATCCGTGTGACCCAGTTCGCAGATGTTAAATACAGCAAAACAAAGAACCCAAAAAACCAGAACAAAACAAAACAAACCCCTCTGGTGGCAGAAGTCACATGACTTCATTGACTCAGAAGTCAATGAGTATGGAAAAGGCTGTGACATTCATTCTCCATTCATGATGGAGAAGCCAGAATATGAGTAACTGCAGCAAGGTGAAGGTTCCACATTATACAATGGAAGGAAAATGGTAAGTGTTCCCTATCAACTGGGAATGAGGCCAGGGCGCCCAGCGCCTCCACTCCTACTCAGAATGGATGCTCTAAGCCTCCACTACAGCGATAAGACCCAAGAAAGAACGGGCCTAAAGCAGGAAAGGGCAGAATCAAGTGTTTCTGTTCACGGTTAATGTGAGCACTGAACATTTAGAAGCGTTTGCTGGCTCTACTTGGTATCTCTTGGGGGCCCCGAGGGGATATGAACTCCCCAGGAAGGGCCAATAGAGTCAACTAACCTTGAACCCTTGGGGCTCTCAGAGTCTGAAGCACCAACCAAGGAACATACACGGGCTGGACCTAGGTCTTCCCGAACACGTGTAGCAGATGTGCAGCTTGGTCTTCATGTGTGTCCTGAACAACTTTGGGGCTGTCCCAGAAGCTGTTGCATGTATATAGGATATGGTCTTCTAGCTGGGCTGCCTTGTCTGGTGTCAATGGGAGAGGAAGTGCCTAGCCTCACAGAGACTTGAAGGGCCAGAGTCAGGGAGATACCAAGGGGGGGGGGGGGGGGGGAAGATTGTGGGAGGGGTTGACAGGGAGAAGGGCAGTGAGTGGGATGTAAAGTGAATAAGTAAAAAAAAAATTTTTTTTAAGTAAAAAAGGAGTTATTTATTTTATGTATATGAGCACACTGTTGCTGTCTTCAGACATGTCAGAAGAGGGCACCGGATCCCATTACAGATGATTGTGAGCCACCATGTGGTTGCTGGGAGTTGAACTCAGGACCTCTGACAGAGAAGTCAGTGCTTTCAACTGCTGAGCCATCTCTCCAGCCCTCTACTTGGGAGCTTAAAGGGAGACTTTTGAGAGCCATTGAGATGGCTCAGTGAGTAAAGGCCCTTGCCACCAACCCAGGTGATTTGATTTCCATCCCTGGGACCTACATGGTGGAGCCAGAGAACTAACTCCCATAGGTTGCCTTCTGACCTCCATGGCAGAGCACCCACTCGCTACATAACATGTAATACCAGAAACCCAGCCACCTACCCAGGGCTAGTGAAGTCATGGCTCTTGGAGGAGAGCCCACAGTTACGGCTTTACTAAACCAGCACAATCCCTAACTGCATTCTAAATACCTCCCTTATACCCATACATAAGCGGAGTCTTCATCCCTTGCCAAGGAAACGTCTCTTTGAAACAGAGAGATACCATTATAGAGAACCACGAAGAGTCAAAAATGTGAAGAAGTGGAATCTCGTCCCAACGGATGCATCTACAAAAAAACGCTCCTCATCCAACGTTAGGGAACTTTGGAGAGGAGGGAGCAGGAAGATCGGAAGAGCCAGGGGTCACGGAGTTTGCTGTGAGATTGTCACCTAGGAACGTCAGGAGCTATGCACATAAAGTCTATAGTAATATATATATAAAATCCTGACCCAGGGTTTCTTGCCACCTTAGACTATTTATGTTCCAGATGAAACACACACACAGCCTTATATTTTAAAATATGCCTTAGGCAGCACAATAGCTGGGCAACAGCCTAGCCTCCATGCCGATAGAATCTACTTTCTGCCTGATTACTCTGGGTTACTTATTTCTATGTTCCGTCTGGGCTGTTCTTAACTCCAGTCGGCCAGCCCACATGGCCGTTTTTACGGCTCAGCTATCCCATGGCGACTTTCCTTCTCACTCCTGCATGTCCCTCCCGTTCCCTTGGCGGCTTCTCTCCGCTGCTTCTCCTTCCTCTTCCTCACTGTCCCAAGCCCGGGAAACCTAAACCCCAACTATGTCTCTTCTCCCCAGCTATTGGCTGCTGACATCTTTATCTACCAATCAGAATTAACTGGGGTGGGGTCCCTCGGTATCTTATGTTGGGGCAAACGATTTTGGGGTACCCAAATAAGTATTAGAATACAAGCTCCATTAGGCCAACCTACTACAGAAGTCTAATCAAAAATGACGGCCCAAATGTGAGCTGAGCCAGGACAACAACAACAGACATGCTAAAGTGGATGCGGAAAGACAGTGAAGCCTCAACTCTACACCCAGAGCTACAGGCAGCTAAGGAATGCTGAGAGTGGGGGACACAGTCTTCCTGCGAAGAGCACACCATTGGTTATCCAGTGCCAATGGCCAGCCCTGAAGACATATATAGGAGTAGCATTATATATATCGAACATGTTAAAAGTAAAAAAGAAAAGATCTAACCCCCCCCCCCCCAATAAAGTAAAATGTTTAAAGGGTGCCTTTGATATGGCCACTCCAGGAGGGGCTCTGACTCTGCTTCCATCCCACCCTTTCTGAATGACAATGCCCTGTCCTTCAATGCTGTTCAGCCCAGAAGTCCTCCATACCGCAGGCAAACTTAACCAATGTGTTGTAGGAAAAACATGAGGGCCACTGTGAGCCTCGAGACCAAGAGAATGCTGTCCCCAACTGTGTGTGTTTGTGATGATCATGCAAATGAAATCTAAAACCTACTTGCTTGGGAGGAGTCTGGGTCCCCTGACCTCTGTAAGACAACCTGTTCAGCCGCACTCAATGACAGAGAGCTGGCTGACATTAAGCCAGGAACATTTACACTGTGGAAATCAACACACACAATGAAGCAAGAGTTTATCCCCTTTCAGTTCCCAGAGAGGTGTATACCACTCCCAGAGGCACAGAGAATTCAGTGATCTATGATGAAAAACAGAAAGAGATGTAGATGAATTTTAATCCAGCAACATGGTTGCTCTGGCGAGGAATTACATCCAAAGACTGTCTAGGTCTGTGTGATCTAGCTGGAATGCAAACATGCCACGCACCTTTAATCCTTCTGGTTGGATACACACACACCTTTAGCACACACCTTTAATCTCAAACAATTATGTCTAATTGAGGGGCAGACAAAGTGATGAGTCAGAGAAAGATTTGATGGAATTAGTCAGAGATAGGATACACCCAACTCTCACAAGAACAGACTGTATAGAGAGGATATTTAAGAGCAGAGAACAGAGAGGTGTGTGGTGTGTGTGTGAGTGTGTGTGTGTGTGTGTGTGTGTGTGTGTATGTGTGTATGTGTGTATGTGTGTATGTGTGTGTGTGTGTATGTGGGGGAGGGCGCGGCAGTTTTACCAGGACAGTTTTACAGAACAGGTTGCAGATACAGAACAAGCTAGACACAGGTGAAGACAGAATGAGTCAGAGAATAAAAAGGAGTCAGGAGATTAGAACAGACTGCTGAAGTTAGTATGAGGCTGAGCAGAACAATTCTGTCAAAAGCTGAGAGAAGCCAGTTTGAATCAGTCAGCTCGGAAGATTAGATTGTACAGAGGCTAGAGGCTTCCAGGCCTAGGCCTAAGGATAACTAGAACAGAGAACGAACTGCTCTGGGCTCAGCCCAAGCCATCTTTTCACACACCTCTCATCTCCTCAGTTCATCTGAGGAAATAAAAGTGACATTTCCAAAGGCCCCTTTTCTAAGAGTTATTTTATTTTGCGTCTGTGTGTCCAGGTGTATATATGTGCACCATGTGCCTGCAGGAGGCATCACGTTCCTCAGAACTGAAGTTCCAGGAGCTCATGAGCTACATATCTGAGTCCTCTGTAAGAATACAGTACTCTGAATGGCTGAGCCGGCTCTGCAGTCCACAGGGTTTCCTCTTCAAGGCCAGGGTTAGTATGGATGCTGCCTGGTTTAATTTGTTCTTCTCTGGGTCTCTCTCCAGCCATGGCTAGGAATACTCTCTGCTCTGGAATCAGGGAAGAGGAGCTCCAGGTTAATCTAAATCGTAGTTACTGGCAGGGTGTGAACTTTCTAGGGTTCAGAAGTCTCTGAGGTGTCCCTTTGTCTGGCTGGGTGCCCTGCCACCAGTTCTATGTATGAGACCTTGCCTGCATTATATAGTGAGTGTCTGCAGACTGGTTTATCAAATAAAAGAGGCTAGTGCTGGGTTTCCTGCCTGGCAGGCAAAACCTGGGTGTGTGTGTGGGGGGGGGGGGGGCAAAGGGCAGCAGCTATGGCCCACATGCCTCTTCTCCAAGACCCAGGTCTGAGAAGAGATAACACAAGATGGACACCCTCCTGCCCTCATACCCACCTGGTAGAAGAGACCTGACTCTTGCATGTTGTCACCTGACCTCTACACGTGACACACAGGTGCTGTTGACATCATGACTGAATCCTAACCACCTGTGCCCACCACCCTCCCTTCCCTGGGCCTCAGTCCACCCTTCTATAAAATGAGGCTAATTATTCTTAGCAAATGCCCCCAGGAGCTAGTCCTCTGAGGGACAGCACTCCAGTAGGCGAAGCTGGAAGAACTTTCCCACATGTCATCTTCCTGGATCTCCAATTCTGCCCTTGTCCTCCCTCATAGGTGACATGGGAGACCATGCTCTTTTTTTAAATCAGACTGACAGGATGTCTGTTCCTCTAGGGTGGTGGGAGTGAGCTGGATTCTTTCCAGACATAACCAGGTGGTTAACTAACCTGCTCCAGGTCACAGGCCTGCAGTCAGGACAGGGCCTGTGTGGTTCCCAGTGATTGTATGTGGTCCTTGGATATAAGAACCTCTCTCTGATGTCACACATAAGGTTCTTTGCTCTGAGTAGCTCCTAGCATTGTGGCACCTTTCCTGAAAGCCAGTTCTATGGCATGGAGGCTGCAAGGGCTGTGGGAAGAACAAGAGTAATGGGTACAAAGGGTGTGGTGGAACCCCACCAACTCCTGTCAAGTGTTCTCTCTGAATTGAGACCTTACCCTGCAGACATGGGGCTCAGACATGATAGCCAGACATTGGAATGTTCCTGGGGCGTGCTGAGGTGGAGGTGGGTGGGGATGGAGAGAGGCCTGCTTCCACCTTCTCCAACTCTACTGACGCTGTCAGGCCACACCTGGCCCTACCACACCTGGCCCTACCACACCTGGCCCTGCCACACCTGACCCTGCCACACCTGGCCCTGCCACACCTGGCCCTGCCATACCTGACCCTGACATACCTGGCCCTGCCATACCTGACCCTGCCACATCTGGCTCTGCCACACCTGGCCCTGCTACACCTGACCCTGCCACCTGATTTGCGCAGTGGAAAGCAGCTCCAGGAAGCAGCCTCTCCCAAGCCATTATTTGCCTCCTGTTTGAGGCTGGGGAGGGACCAGATTGATCTCATATGCCACTCTGTACACAGCTGGAATGGGAACCAGACTTCATTATCGAGGATTTCACCCATCAGTGACCCCTCCAGGAAGCCTCACCAATGCTTTCTCAGTGGAAGAATTAGGTCTCCTGCTTTGCAGATTCCAAGTCTTGGTGATGTTTGGTTAGAGGCACCCTGCCATTAGGGGAGCAAACCCTTTTAGACAGATTCTTGGCCTTGCATTCTTCCCATAGATTTCTGTGCAAATGGTTCTCTTAGCAGACATTCAGAAAACAGAATGGTTGGACGAGCAAACCCAGGACTTGTGGCACATGCCTGGGAGACATACCTGGGAGCTTTTTCCAGCAGGTCATGTGCTAAAAGACTCAAGATACAGTCTCAGGACATCACAGATGTGAAACTCAATTGATTTCCTAACCTTGGTGGCCAGTAGTAGTTTCCCCATTTCTCATCTAGGGAAACCGAGGCTTAAGAAAGTTGGGTACCTTGCCATGTCACACACCATGACAATTCACAATTAGGGTGTGGCTCTGTCACCTGGGAAATTACTGTCATTCTCTGCCTCAGTTTCCCCGGGAGCCAAGTGAGACTACTAATTCTCTCTTCCCAGGGGGAAGGTTTGCCTCTCCCTGAGGTTTTTGGGAAGATCAAAGGGGATAGTGGACGGGGATGCTTTCTCGGTAAATCGCAGGGTGTTCTATAAATGTCAGGCATTAATGTGTGTTGACTCCGAGGCCCTTTCTCACAGCCCCTCTGGTCTTCAGAGGATGCATTTCTTCTAGAAAACCAATCCCCACGGATGAGAACTGGCATTTTATAATCCCCTCCAAGCACAGAGGCAATTTGATGTCCACAAAAGACTTCTTCGGAGAATTCAATGACCTGATTAAAAAAGGAAGTTGTGAGGCCAGGTGTCCGTCTCTCAGAAAACACTGGCCACAGCCCCACCTCCAGTCAATATGGAGGGGTCAGATTTCCTCCCTTATTCTTAGAAACACATTTCAAAATTACTAAATAATGGATAGACTTGACAATGTAGACTGACATGAACCTGAAAATTAAAATATCTTTTAATATCCTGCTAGCCGGGGTGACATTTCTGGACTCACGACAATACCAAATAGAACTAGACAGCCAGAAATCCCAAACAATGACCCCAATGCCTGACCCCGAGCAGAGTTAAGAAAGTCACGCATAAGAAACGTTGGCTGTACTATGCATGGTGGTACAGTCTTGACCTCTCTGTCACTTGAGAGCCTGAAGCAGGAGGGTTGAAGGTTCAAGACCAGTCTGGGCAACTTTGACTTGTCTCAAAATACAAAGTAAAGACTGGGTTAGGGGCTTGTAGCTCAGTGGGCAAGCACTTGCCTAAGATTCCCAAGGCCATAGGTTTAATCCTCAGTACTAAATAAATACAAACAAAACAACCATGTGACTGAACAAGAAAGCTACCCCATCTGATGGATGCACCCCGATTCTAGTTTAATCATTTCTCTGACAGAAGTACACTTCTGTGTCATTTTGTTTTTGAAAGTTCCAATTGATGAATTAATGCTAGCCCATGATGAATAATTCACAGAATACTGAAGGGATCAGAATGGTAAGTGAATTCCCCTCCCATTCTTACCTGCCCTGACCCTGGCCCCATCCTTGCCTCATCCCTCACGCTCCTCTGAAGGGCTTACTAGTTGCTTTCTACTCTTTCTGATGATGGAGAAGGCGTGGTCCCCCAGCTATATGCCTTGCAGCATCCCCATGAAGGGAAGTACCAGTCATTTGACCCATCCTGTGCTATTGCACAGCCAGGCATTCATTAATAATATTTCTTGACATACTCCAGGTCTTTCTTCGGGCACTCGGTGAAATCTCTGGGTTGCCAATACATGAAATTTTAAAGGGGTTTATTTATACCTCAAGCTGGGTGTGGTGGCTTGTGCCTGTAATCCAAGCACTTGTGAGGCAGAGACAGGAGGAATGACATAGGTTTGAGGCAATAGCCAGGCATAGCCTGGGCTACATCCCAAGATTCTGTCTTAACAAAAGAAAACATACAAGAAGTAGATCTTATTGTTCTGTTGCCTTAAACCCTCAGTGTGTCATCAGGACCCCAGTACAACTCAATACATTGTACTTACTCTCATTTGAATTTGCAAGTCTTGGGTTGTTGATGATTCTGATTGCTGGACTGGCAAGATAGTTCAGTGGGTGTTTGCTGTGGAGGCCTGGAGACCGGAGCTTGACCCCAGAACCATGCAAAGGTGGAAAGAGAGAACAGACTCTACACAGTTCTCTGGCTACCACGTGTGTGCTGTGACACACGCACATCTGACCCACAATAATAATATAAATAAATTAACTCTCTTCTAGTTCATAGCTGTGTGAATCTGGAGTTCCTAGCCTAGCCATTCCCAGTATTAGATGTGGGCTTCATCTCTCTCAGGTGGTATGCACGCCTTGCTTGGTTTGTCACCTGCCGTCGGACTTGCTGCAGCGTGCCTGGGAAGCAGTGAGATTTCTTCGTATGTCGATGTCTGATCTCAAATGTTTCTATCTTCTTTGAGAATCAAATAAGAGACACTGAAATTAAAGGGAGACAAGCAAGGCTGATTACTGGCTTAAAGAGAGGCTTTAGCCATAAGGCTGTGGAGCCCATAAAGGGGTGACCCTGGCCATTCACAGTCTCACTGGGTTCAAGGCAGGGCTCCCTTTCCCCAACTATGACTCACTCACAACTCAGTGACTCCCCCCACCAACAAGCCTTGAGGCCAGCACTTGCTTAGTGACATGCATTCACTGTACACAGTGACACGTCAACTCACCTGCTCACTAGATACCTCTTTCCTGTGTGTGAATGATATCAGGAAGTATTCTGGGTCCCCGGGACCCTGCTGTGAACAGGTGCATGCTCCTGCCTTGGGTCTCTGTGGTGGCAGGAGAATGCCTCGGAGGTTGGCGGGAACTGGATCGTGTGGTGCTAGAGAGAACTTTAGCAGATGTTTGGTTGAATTTTATTATGGGTCATAAAGGAAACCAAGGCAAGGATAGAAGGCACTAGGCCCAGGCAATAGTAAAGACTGTGTTAGAACTGAAGTCAAGGAAGGTTGAGAACCCTCCCAGGCACAGGGGTGGGAGGGTGGGGTTTGTTTGTTTGTTTGTATTTTGTGGTGGTGGGGTTGTTTTTTTTTACATAAAGATAAACACTTGTAAACAACATGACCAAAGCAGATGATAACAGATAGCAGAGACAAGATGACAATTCTATTCTGGCTTTGAGGCAGAGGTTGGGAAGAGACAGAATTTGGAAGGTATTTTTCCACTGGCTGTCCTGTTTCTAGATCCTGTGAGAGAGGGACAGGGCCTGGAGAAGGGAGCTGCCATGTCCAAGTGTACAGGGTTTCTCTGTATAGCCTGGCTGTCCTGGAACTCACTCTGTAGACCAGGCTGGCCTCGAACTCAGAAATCCACCTGCCTCTGCCTCCCAAGTGCTGGGATTAAAGGTATACATCACCACTGCCCAGCTCCAAGTGTCTTTTGACATATTCTTAGGTACCAACTCAGCCTGGTACACTCTGCCCATGGCACCTCCTACTTCCATACTGGATTCTGTCTGTGTATCTGGTCTTCTTCTTCCCCTTCAGGCTCCAAAGGGGCTTCCTCTGGCCTTTGATACCATAGAGAGCCATTCTTTCCTGGGCCCTTGTCCTTCCTTTCCCCCTTGTGGAGTTTGCACACACATGACCTTCTTGCTCTAAGCATATGAGACACCGAAGGGGAGACCTTACAGTGCAGCTTGATTGCAAGCTGGGCAGCATCTGGCGAAGTCCCCTGGGGCATCGAGGGGCGCCTGGTAGAGAACCAGACAGATGCTCAGCAAAGACTTGCTGATCAATGGTTTCATAAAAATAGTGCTACAGCAGCATTCGGGGAGGAGCCTCAGCTCATGAGCGCGCAGGAAGGGTAAGACTTCCTTCTAGCAACTGCCTGTGCACCTTGAGTACCTCACTGGGGTCGGGGGATCTTCATGAGCCACATCCTGGGGCAGGGGTGAGCCTGCTGTGGAGCCCATGGGAGACAGACCTATCTGGATTTAGGATGGACGTCCCTGATGCCTCTCTTCTTGGTGGAGGCATCACTCCAGGAGTGATACACCCCATCTACATCTTAGCATTGATGCCTTAGCTTATTGATGCCTACTGTGATGGCTAATTTTGGTTGTCTACTTGACTACACCTGGAATCAACTAAAACCCAAACAGCTGGGCATATGTTCCTTGATTGTATCATTTGAGATGAGAAGACCCACCCTAAATCTGGGTCACACTTTCTGGTGGCAGCCTACATAAAAGGACATGAAAGTCTAACAGGCCCCCCAGACCTTAGCATGACTGACACCATATTAGAGGCACCATTCTGACCTTAAAACCCAGCATACAGGCCCCAGCACCTGCCAAAATGGGAACAAAGACCTGGCCCATAGTTCTGGGATCCAGACAAGTTCTTAGATGGATTAGCCTTGCTTTTTGACTTCTGTAGTTTTGCTTCCTGCTAACTGAAGTGTGACAACCAGGCTGTGGCTTTTGTGCATTAAAGACAAGGAGCTGTAAAGCTCAGGGGCTGTGTGATTTGACTAAGTTCCCTGCGCAACTGCAGGCTCACGGTAAAGATTTTCTTTTTGGCTCTAAGACTCTGGGCTCTGTAAGCCTCTGGTGGGCTTACCTTGAAGCAGAAAAAGGATGCTTTTACTTGCTTGCTCTCATTCTTGCTGACAATTCCATCTACCCCATTGCGGAAGCATTCCTTCCCTGGTATTATAACTTACTTCTTCAGGATTCTAACTGATATATCGAGCCTTGGGGAACGGACATCTACCAGATTCTTGGCCTTTGGGTTGGGTGACAGCCCTTGTTGAACTAGCTATTCCCCAGCCTCTAAGCCACTCGGATAAAATGCCCTTTTCATATATAAATGAAAATATCTACGAAAGGTAGATAGATATTTATTCTACCAGTTCTGCTTCTCTATAGAACTTTAATGGATTTACTGTGTGCACAGTTCAGACCTGAGCTCCCAGGGTGGTGACACCCCTGTGCTCCTGTTCCTCATACAGAACCTCAACAGGTTTAATAACTTGTTCAGGGCTACTCCGAACAAGGTTTGCTACCCAAGTCTGCCTACCTCCAAGATCCATCCATGAAGTCTCCATGCCTGTGCAGATGGTGCTCTTCCATGCCAAGCAAAAACTGGTGATTAGCAGGGAGGATGCTCTGCCTATGATGCCTCTCATTTCCTGGGAGGACCAGGAAAGAAGGATGTTGAGAGGAACCAGGCTCCACCTGAAACTCCTAGGACAAAAATCAGGGCTTCTTCACCAGGGATGTTTGGTATAAAAAGCATGGCTTCCTCAGGTTTGATGGTACATGTGCTGTGAGCCTTCTGGAGCATTCAAGATATCCTGGGGATGCTCACTGCTGCACCTCCAAACTTGGGAACTTCCAGTGGAGCCCAGGCCAGAAAAGGAATAGTCGTCAGTACATAGAAGATGGAATGTTCCAGCAAGAGCTGCCAAGCCAGCCTAAGCATCAGCTATCAGTGGTGCTTCATTCCATCGTGCTGGACTTATAAACGTGGGCTACTATTACCAGCTTACCAGGTGCTAGGGACTGAACCAAGGCTTTGTGTGCACTAAACTAAGTACTTGGTCAACTGAATCATGTCCACAGACTCTGGCCTCACCTCTGAATACCCTACACAGGGGGTTCCATGTTGCTATCAGTTTGGGTGTGTACATCTGTAGCACAAGGTACCAGTATGCTTCTCACACTACTGCTGGCACCGCTCAGGTCCAGCATGGTCCTGCTGGGCTCCTCTCACTAGCTAGTCCCTGCTGTGCCTGATTGGTGTGTTCCCAGCTCCTGTTCACTCTGGAGCTAAGCCTAATACCAGAGGGCCACATGGCCCCAGCCAGGTGTTCCCATCTCCCAGACCCTTTGGCCCAGCCTGAGCCACCCCACCCCTAGGACATTGGCATGGTTGCTGCCTATGCCTGCCACCAACCTCGAGGTTAGAGGTTAGATATCAACAATATCCAGTAACCTGGTAAAATCAAAACTCTTAATGCTCGGAATTAACCAAACAGATTTATATATCAGCAAATACTCAAATCACAATATGCCCACACAGATTAGACAAGTTAGTTCAATTATCCTAGTCTTTTGATATTCATAACTACCTGTGGCTACTTAAAGCCACGCTGATTCGCTCACATCCACCTTCATGTTGGCCTCCTTTCTCTTTCCCTGCCTCCCTCTCTCTTAGCTCCACCTCCCTTTTCCCTGGCCTATCACAGGCCTCCTGCTGCACTAATATTTAAATATATTGGATGAGGAAATTCCTGCCACATACATCCAAGCCACAGTAGCAGCCTTCAAAGTCCAGGTCTGCAAAGTTGCATGCTCTGTGCCTCCATGGAGATGGCACTGTGTAGCAGCCAACTGGTCTACCTGTGTGCCTTCCAAAGATGCTCTGACCCTTGCTCTAGGGGGGACTCTTTGCTATCCGACTTTTGCTGTATTGTAGCTAGTCCAGACTCCATGTCTTCCCAAGGTCCAAGAGCCCTCTGGGACTGTGACCATGTCTTCTTCCTCTTCTTCTTCTTCTTCCTCCTCCTTCTCTTCCTCCTCCTCCTCCTCTTCTTCTTTTTTTCTTCTTCCCCCTCCTCCTCCTCCTTCTCCTCCTCCTCCTCTTCTTCTTCTCTTCTTCCCCCTTCTCCTCCTCCTCTTCTTCCTCCTCTTCTTCCTCCTCCTTCTCCTCCTCCTCTTCCTCCTTTTCCCTCAGTTCTATCAAGTCTCTATGCAGAGTGCCTCTAGGAAGGCTGCAATAAGTAAGGACCCATCCTTATCCTTACTAAGACTTTAGCTTTGGGGAAAGGAAGAGATGACGCTATGAATATGCTCTTGTTTACCCCTGGGGTTAGTGCTAGGAGGAAAGCCATGACTGTCCAAGGCACTTCCTGGAGGAGGTGGCTTGAGTGATTGGTAGAGCTTATCCATCGAAGTAGTAGGAGCTAAGGGAGGAAATTACAGTTCCAGGTAACTGTACCTTGCACTGGTTGTATTGCAAGGTGGTTCTTGTTGTCTCCACATGCGCACTCCACTTCTGCCACCAGGAAATGGTCAGCGTTTTGTTTGTTTGTTTCTTTCTTCCTTTCTTTGGAAAGAAACCTTTTTGTACAGATGGAGAAACTGGGGTAATAAGAGGTGGCCATGTAGCTGGGCAGTGGTGGCTCATGCCTTTAATCCCAGCACTTGGGAGGCAGAGGCAGGCAGATTTCTGAGTTCGAGGCCAGCCTGGTCTACAGAGTGAGTTCCAGGACAGCCAAGGCTATACAGAGAAACCCTGTCTAGAAAAACAAAACAAAACAAAACAAAACAGACAAAAGAAAAGAAAAGAAAAGAAAAAAGAGGTGGCCATATGAGGAAGGTGTCTGACCCAGGGCTTTGTAAGCTGGGCTGTTTCTGACAGGGCCTCTGACTCTGCCTTTTGCACCTGTTTGTATTGCCAGGTAGCAGGATGGGTAGCCTCAGGTGTGGCTGATGGTAGGGCCTGGGGTCTGATGTGATATAACCTCTGTACACTGACAGGGATCGGGCAGGCGGTCTGAGAAAGGGAGCTCTGGACTCTCTGGTACTGGAGGCCTGACTGAGTCTCAGCGTCTTAGCCTGGTAGGTGAGGAATCAGACAAAGAAGGAGGCCTGAAAGGCTCAAGAGACATGAGAAGGGGCTTGTGGGAGAGGAAAAGGCTTTATTGGCAATGAGAAAGGGCTTGTGGGAGATGAGATGGGATGCTGAAGGGAAAGGCACAGCTTCTCTAATTTCTGAGAGACAGAGGTCTCTGGAAAGGGCCCAGCAGGTTAGGTACAGGCCAGGGATGGGGTGAGTGGTGAAGCCAGAATCTCTTAGTTCTGAAGCAGGACAGAGGGACAGAGCTGAAGCCTCAGCCTGTTGTTTACTGAAGAGGTCCCTTCCCTAGCTGGTTGTTCACATTGCCTGGCCAACCCAGCTGGATCCTCCTTCCTTCACTTGGAAGTCAGAGGGGCTCCTTTGCCAGGTCTGATTGCATGTCCGCGAATACCAGCAGCCCAGTGGGGTGGTCAGGCCATAGCTCTGGTTAGGGCTTGTCTTGTCTATTGTAGAGCCAATATCCGCAGCGTGTCTGCTGACATTTCTGACCCCCGCCCCCAGTGTTAAGAACAAAACGCTGAAATGGGTTTGTGCAGACTTACTTTGTTGTCTGAATATCCACATACCATTCATGATAAATGGGCACCGTTCGAGTCACTGAGGATCCCAAAATGCTCCTTAGGGTCACCCTGGCTCCTGGGACACTGAGAGAACTAAATGAGAAATGACAGGATTCCTCCTGAGTCCATAGAAAGTGGGCTGCCAGTGTTCGTGAAGGGTGAGACAGGAGCTGCCCTCTAGATTTGATTTAAAAGGCTCTTTGGAGTGGGGCTCTAGATGCTGTGCCCCAAAGATGGTTGTCATACAGGTAGAGGGGAGCTGTGGGGCTTTGGGCTAGCCTCTGCTCTTTTCTGAACTGCCATGCTAAGAGCCAGATGCAGGATGAGGCTGAAGTATGCCAACCAACTCCCTATGTTAAGATCCTGCATCTTGCCGGGCGGTGGTGGCGCACGCCTTTAATCTCAGCACTTGGGAGGCAGAGGCAGGTGGATTTCTAAGTTCGAGGCCAGCCTAGTCTACAGAGTGAGTTCCAGGACAGCCAGGACTATACAGAGAAACCCTGTCTCGAAAAACGAAAAAAAAAAAAAAAAGATCCTGCATCTCCATTGTCTCCTCTGGACCTGAGGACCAGCAGGGTATGACAGTTTAAGTAAGGTGTGTGCGTGAGACACATACACCTCTCTCCTCTTCACCGGCACTCCTGTTCTCTGAAGAAAGTCCATGCAGGCTGGTAACCCTGCCCCATGCAGGCTGGTAACCCTGCCCATATTGGTCCCAGCCTTCCTCTGGTTCCCCAAAATTTCTCTACACCTAGCCAAGTAACTTGTCTGTTCAGGTAAGGTGGGCCTGAGAGATCTGCTTCCTTGTTACCCGTCTCACACACACAAGCAGATGCTTGCATCCATGTCAGAGGCCACATATGTGACTTCAGAGTCCCATTTCTGCATCCCAGCCCTGTCTCTTCAAGCTTCAATCTGGGCAGCTGCAGGACCTCATCCCTTCCTGCAGGAGACGCTCAATGGTCACCAGGCAAAGCAAGCTCCCCTATTGTTCTCTTGAAAATTGAGCCATCCCAAGGGCCCAGAAGCCTTTCTGGAGCTGTCTGCTCCAAGGCCTTTGCCAGACGGCAGCTGGAAGCCGGTTAATATTCATTGAATCTCTCTGGGCGGCTGGGAACGCCTTTTAATTGCCTCGTCTCTGTCTAGCCCTTTATCGAGAAGGAGACTAAGAGGAGAAAACAATCAGTTATCTCGTTATAGATCAGTGCCCAGGAGGGGACTCTGCTCCTCCATTCCACGGAGGGCAGGGCCTCATGGGTTGGGGGAGGGGCTGGGCTTAGATGTGAAGTCCCTCCACCTTCCTGCCATGGCCCTTCTCAAACATACTGAAGAAGTTTTTCGGAGACATTTGGATCCAAATGGTCAGGAGCTTGAGATTGACTGAGTTGGGGATGCCTGGGGGACAAAAGAGAGGTCAGAAGACACTAATGTATAACCTCCAAGTCTCTTGCCTCTCATTGTTCCAGGGAGAACAATGAACTGGAATTGAGAGATTATCTTGTCATCCATCATCCATCTATTCATGTATCTATTCATTCATGCATGCATCCATCCATTTATCCATTCATCCATCGCTGCATGCATGCATCCATCCATGTATCTGTCTATCATCCATCCATCCATCCATCCATCCATCCATCCATCCATCCATGCATCTATCTGTGCATGCATGCATCCATGTATCTATGCATCTATTCATTTATCCATTCATCCATGCATGCATGCATGCATGCATCCATCCATCCATTTATGCATGCATCCATGTATCTGTCTATCCATTCATCTATCCATGCATCCATTCATATATCCATCTATCCGTGCATCCACCATCCATCCACCCATGCATCCATCCATGCATCCATCCATGCATCCATCCAATTTTCTACTATCTGACCAACCATCCAACCACCCATTCTCCGTCTATGCACTGTCCATCCATGTTCCCATCTACCTGACAGACACTCGCTCCCTGCACTAGTTACTTCCGCCTGATAGGGTATAAGGGAAGAAAATTTTACCTTGGCTAACAGTTTTGGAAATTTCAGTCCATGATGGAGGGAATATGTATGGCAGAGCCAAGCAGCCCGCCTCCCATGGCCAGGAAGCAGAGGAAAAAGATGACCATATTCAGCTTTTATTCAGGCTTTGTGATGGTACAAAGCACGTTCATGGTGCATCTCGTCCCTCAGTTAATACTCTCTGGAAACTCCCTCACGGAGACCCTCAGAGGTGTGCCTCACCAGCCTCCCAGATGGTTCCAAATGCAGGGAAGGGATGAGGAAGATCAACCTTCCTATGACCCAACCATTCATCCACCTTCCATCTGTCTGCCAGGCCAGGGAGGGGATGGCACATACCCCAAGCCTGTCATACTTCTCAAGGCAAGTTTCTGTTATATCACTAAGTCTTCACAACTGTTGATTCCTACTCTACAAGGGAGAAACTGAGGCACACGGAGAAGCAAGGGACTTGCTCAGAGATAGCAAGGTTGGGAGCTGGGAGACAGTGTAGCTCAGTGGTTAAGAACACATGCTGTTCTTACTGAGGATCTGAGTTCAGTTCCCAGAACCACATCAGGAAGCTCACAAGTGCCTGTAACTTCAGCTACGCGGGATCTGATGACCTCTTCTGGCCTCTGCAGCACCTGCACTCACGTGCATTCCTCCACAACATGCACGTACATACTTAAAAATAAAAAAGGCACAGTGATATCTCCGTGTAGTTGGGTATAAAGGCCCAGACTACGGGACACACGAGAGCTGGAATCTAATCCTGTGTGACAAATGTCTGGGTCTGCTTGGAAAAAGGAGGCCCTTTTATTTTACACAAAATCCCAGCCCAGAGGACATGTTTTCCAATGCTGAGAAGAAGCTTTGGTGACCCTGAGTTGACTTTCGGCTGTAGAGCATCTTGGCGAGCCATGGGCAGCAGCCTGGCCCTTGACTGTGGCCAAAGAGAGCATCATGGGTATATGCTTTTCTCAGAAGTATAACAAAATATCTGACAGAAGCAATTTAAGGAGGAGAGAGGGTTTTTTTGTTTGTTTGTTTTGTTTTTGTTTTTTCAGATCATGGTTTCAGAGGACAGAGTCCATCATGGAGAGAAAACATGGCAGCTTGGGTAGCATGTTGGCTTGGACAGCAGATGTAGCAGGAGGAGGCAGCTGATTGCATCTTGAGGATTAGAAAGTTGACAGCTCCAGCAGAAGTGGGCCAGGGTGTGACAATGCAGCAGAGTGTGAGCCACCGGGTAACTCACAACTTCTTGGTCAGCATGCCGTACTGTCAACTTTTCTCGTGGGGCCATTCTGGTGCAATCTTATTGTGATATAATTTGCAGCACTGTTTGGGGGATCCACACGCCCCTCTTTGTGTATTCATATATGTGCATGCTTTTCTGACTGTCTGTCTGTCTGTCTGTCTGTCTGTCTGTCTGTCTGTCTGTCTGTCTATGTCTCTCTGTTTCTGTCTCTCTGTTTCTCTCTCTGTTTCTCTCTCTGTTTCTCTCTCTCTCTCTCTCTCTCTCTCTCTCTCTCTCTCTCTCTCTCTGTATGTGTGTGTGTGTGTAGGCCAGTGGTCAACTTCAGATGTCTCTCCTGTGGTGTCCACTTTGTTTTTTGAGACAGAGACTCTCATTGGCCCCGGGGCTTACCAGCTAGGATAAGTTGACTGGTCATCAAGGCCCAGGGATCTTCTTCTCCAATTCTGGTGTTACAAGTGTGAAATACCACACTTTTTAACATGGGTTCTGGGGCTAGAACTCAGGACCTCATGCTTGCTAATCAAGAGCGTCTGCCTTCTCATCCGGGCAGTGAGCGCCATCCAGAGCCTGCATAGTCCACAGAGTAGTTCTCAGTTAAGGGATCAATGGCCGGAGAGGAGACACCCCCTTAGGGACCATCAACACTGGAGCCAGCAAGGGCTGTGGAGAGCTAGCTGGCCTTATTCCCTGTCTCTCTGTCCTTTGAGTTATTGGTGTGCACAGTGTGAGACTCTGGCTCAGCCCCCTCAAGCAGCAGCAGCCAAGCAGCAGTGGTTCCAAAGGGAATGACTACAGTTGGAGCCAGTCACTTCCCAAATGAGCCGTACTGCAAAGTCCCCTGGGGCCAGAACAGGTGTTGACAATTGCTGTGGTCAACCCTGGGAAGGTCACATGCCACTCCCCGTTGCTCTAGCAGCTCTTCTGGGCTTTCAGATCCCCGGGGCTCCCATGCCATGTCTGTCACTCCATTATCCTGAGCAGGCTCCCGGATCCCATTACCCCTCTGCTGTTATAATTTATTCATCCGAGGAGCTTCGGCCCGCTCATAGGCACTTACCTTGATGTCCCTGACAGGGGTCGGGGCCCCACTCAGAGCGTATTAATCACCAGCCATGCAGTGGGCTGTGTCCCTCAGGAGAGAGGGGATCATGTTGCTGACAGGGTGGGCTCAGTCTTCAGAGCCTGGACCAAGAGAGCATCTGTGCAGACAGGAAAACTGAGGGTTGGAGAGGGAGGATCTTTCTCAAGGCCTACAGTTTAGTGGAGTACCGTTCACAATGGTATTTACGAGACCAATGCCATCACAGGAAACGACCTGTACAGTTTGTATCTGTTCTCTGATCTGATGGCTGTAATGGCCTTTCTAAATCAACAGAGGTTTAGGATCCAGATGGATGGATCGATGCATGGGTCATGGCTAGGTAGCTAGGTAGGTCTCAGATGGATGGATCGATGCATAGATAGGTAGTTAGGTACATATCAGATGCAGAGACTGGGGAGTTGACTCAGTGACTAAGAACCTGAGTTTAGTTTCTAACACCTCTGTCAGGCAGCTTACAACCTTACATCCTTAGCTTCAGCTCTAGGAGATCAGATGCCCTCTTCTGGCCTTGGAGGACACCTGTACTCAACTGCACATATCCCCCTCCACGTATACACATAATCAAAAATAAGATCTTTTCCAAAAGATCAGATGAACAGGTGTATAGGAAGATAGGTAATGGATAAATGGGTGGATACATGGATAGATAGATAGATAGATAGATAGATAGATAGATAGATAGATAGATAAACAGGTATATGGATAGATAGTAGCCAATAGCAGATAAATGATAGATAGATAGATAGATAGATAGATAGATAGATAGATAGATAGACCAGCAGGTGGAGATGATATAGATATTGACACAGAAACTGATGCTCACAGGAGTTAAATGGCCCACTGATGTCAGGATGTCATAGACTCAAAGCTGGACTAAAGACCCATGTACCCCAACCCAGTGCACTGCTAAGACTCTAACTAGGAATCAAGGGATGTGTCCCTGACTCCTTCTCTTTTCGGGTGGCTCTATATGAACTAAAGGGCAGCTATGGACTGGCTGGCACCTAGTCCCTCTAGGAAGACGCTCTGGGCTATCGGCCCTCTGCTGGCTCTGTCAATCCAGGATCACATAAGGAGGGGGCTCATGAACCCTGTCTGGATGCCTGGTGGATACACTGGTGTGTCAATGGATAGAAGATGCCCCTGTCACTCCCCAGGAACCAGACATACACATTGTCCACTACAGATATCTTCTTTGGAGCCTATGGAATTCTCAAGGTAGACACCAGGACACCAGGAGCTGTTTTCAATAAGGCGCTTGGCAATCTCTCCGGCATTCAAAGGAATTCCCCCCTGAGCGCATGCTCACAGGAATCTTGCCCTATCAGAATTAACTCTGGCAAGGACATACTCCTGCACTAAAGCCTTCCATGGCTTCCCATTGCCCCCTATGAAAGGACCAGTGGGATCCTGGTCACACAGGGAAGAGAAGTCATGTTGAGGATGTGGAGTCCAATGACTTCAGAGAGGATATTTACTTACTTACTTACTTATTTATTTATTTATTTATTTATTTATTTATTTATTCTTAACAGGAAGTAAAACTGAGGCTCAGGGATGGATACGCCGCCCAAAGCCACACTGCTAGGACATGACTGAGACAGGAGTCACATCAGGTATTTGCCTTCAGAGCCCAAGCTCTTTAACTCAACAGGAGGAAGAGGTGTGTGGGGTGGAGTAGCATTGACCAGGTGGCTCCCAGGGCTGCGGTTGGAGAACAGGATGCCGTTATCAGGAGGTGGATTCTAGCCTTGCCCAAAGGACCACCCCGTGTCAGCTGCCAGGAAGGAGAGGGCAGTCTCCACCAAAGAAGGCAAACAGGAAGATACTCAACAGCCATCTGGGGACATCAGTAGATGCTCACTGAAGCCACACTGGGGGTCTGCTGGGTGGCCTTCCTGGAAAAAGACATAGCATGTCTTCTAGACTCATCATCAGTATTGTGTCCCTCCCATGTTTGTCAGCCTACTCCTTCGTCACTCAGTGAGGAGCTGGCAGACACTGGAGTCCCTCACCACATCTGTAACAGGGACATCCCTCCCAGTGGCAGCCCACTACCCCAGCAACCACTGTCACCTAACACCAGGCTACTGATGACACAGTCAAGCATGGGTCTGGCTGGAGTGAGCCCAGTTGACACTGTGATCCAACTGAGGTAGGAGGGTAGGAAGAGGGAAATGGCCAGGAGTCCTTAGGTAACAGTCATCTTGCCTTAAAAGTTTAAAGTTAGCTCACCGCCCCCCTCTCCCACGATGAACACACAACTGGCGGAGGCCAGCATTCACTGTGCCCATACGTGGACCCCAACACTCCTTAATCATTCAAAAAAGGGGCTATTAGAGTTGGGGAGGTGGATCAAGGGTTAAGAGCACTGGCTGCTCTTCTAGAGGTCCTGAATTCAATTCCCAGCAACCACATGGTGGCTCACAACCATCTGTAATGGGATCTGATGCCTTCTTCTGGTGTGTCTGAAGACAGCTACAGTGTTCTCATATATAAAAAATAAATAAATAATTCTTAAAGAAAAAAGAAAAAAGGAGGAGGGTATTAGTTGCCCCATTTTACAGACAGGATAACCAAGGCTGTCACTGGACCAAAGTAGTTCCAAAGGGTGGAGCTAGGATTCAACACCAGACAGATGCATCGAAGCCAGACCTCCAGAGTACCACCACTGAAAAGCTAGCAGAGGCCAGAGGGATAGCAGGACAAATAAGTAAGACTTCAGGTGCCACAGGAAGCCATGGGGCCAGGATTTGGGGTTCCTGGATGTTGTGGGGTGTTGGCAGGTCTCCCAGTGAGACTGTGAAACCAACACCCCTCTGGTGTTAGCTTGACCCACCTTGTCCTTAGCAATTTCTTGCTGTGTAAGTTTAGGCAAATCTCTGAACCTTAGGCTCACTCTTCCTTAGTAAAGTTAGAACCCTTATGCCCGCCTCCTGGGTCCTATGAGAACCAATGAGATTAAAATATGGTTTGATGGCCACAGAAAGTCCTGGCCATGCTCTCAGTCTCGATTTCTGTCCAGCTTCTGCTGAGTTGGGGCCTGGGCTTGGTGGTCATTCCCAGGAGAGAGGACAGGGAACAGAGGCGGGGGTCAGCTTGAGTTAATTTGTGTGTGTGTGTGTGTGTGTGTGTGTGTGTGTGTGTGTGTGTGTGTATCAGGGTAAGCTCAAGTGGGGGCAGAGAATGGCACCTTTCAGTCTGGCTGCTGATGGTAGGTGGTACACATGCTGCTTGACTGAATATCTGAGGTACCAGCCTGGGGTTGGAGCTGGAGGGACTGGCTTGAAACCGTATCTTGGCTCCCATTTGCTCAGAGCGGGGTGGTCCTGAGAGGGAGAAGGCCTCATGAAGGAGGGAGCCTGTTAGATGAACAGTGAGGTGCTTCTCAGTGTGCAAGCAGACTCTGTGTCTGGCTGGAACCAGGCCTGCAGCCACCATGGCATCTGGAAATAACAGAGACCCAGGGGACAGGTGACCCTCTGTACCCCCAGCCTTGGTCTTTCTACACTTTGATTTTGTTTGAAAATTCTGGGCTTCTGGACTACTCTTGAAGACTCAGTCCAAGTAACAGAGGGGAAGCCAGGGCCTGCTTTACTGTCCTGTTTGGAAACCAAGGTTGGAAAAGACCAAGGCAGGGAGCCATGCTGAGCTGAGGTCTTGATCTATAGGGATAAATCTTCTACTATGAGAGGAAGGAACAGTTACAGCTCTCCCTAGTCCCTTTTCAGGCCTGATCTGTGTATATTGGTCAAAGTTAGAACTATGTCACAGTTATTGCCTTGAATCCCACTGGAACTCATAGCCCCTCCCCCCCCAAATATGCTGGTCACAACGGCTGTCAGCATTGTAGTGATTCTGAGCAGCCAAGAGGTCCGCAGAGATGGGCAGACACAAGAATACGAGACCCTCCCCTTTGCTCAGTCCCCAGCCCAGGTTTAGACCCCCAGGTCTCCTCAGCCCTAGACCTTCTGGTTATAAAGGACAGCAGGATGCTCAAAGCCACAAAGAGCCTGGCCCACCAGTGAAGCTTTGCTCAGCTGAGCCAGCCCGTGCCTCTCTGTCTGTGTTCCGCTCTCCCACAGTCACAGAGCAGGTAGCCTAGCCCAGGCAACTCCAGCTTCACGCCCCCCTGGGCTTCCCAGGTAATTATGCATTAGAAACTAATATTAATAAAGGCTCCAGGAACGAGGTTTTAATTCCAGATCTTGCCACCAGATTATTGTGCATGAGGGAAATATCGAGGCCCCAAACTCTCTCTATCCCTCACCCTCCATCTCTAAGCAATCTGCTGCTTTGATTAATTCTGACTTGATTTTCCCATGTTGGGGAGGGAAGGGGAAGGAAGGCAGAACATGACAGTTTGGAATAGTCTTTGAACATTCTTTGGCTCTCCCTGCCCATCTGAACACTCCACGTCCCCTGGCATGCACCCACAGATCTGCTTGCCCCAGTTCCACCCCACTGCCTCTAGAAAAGGGGGTCCCCCCCCACTGCTCCCTCACTCTTTCTCATCCCTCTCTCTCAGCCTCACCATCTGAATTTCCTACACACCTGAACCCACCTGAGTGTCCAATGCTCCCCCCCCAGTGTTCAATATCCAGAAATTTTTCCCAATGATGAAGTAAGCACAATGAATCGTTGGGGTTGGGGGGCAGGGAACGGAATCTAAACATCCATCAAGGGAGGCATGTTTTATAAATTATGAGACAATACACTAGAATGTTCCAAATGTAATGAAATGGAATAATTTACAAGGTGTATTGTGGGAAGAAAAGCATCAAGGTAACAGAACAGCATATGCTGCCTTTTGTGTAGAAGCATGCACCCATACATTCTTCTGTATATATGGAATATGACTTAATGCATTACGGGGTTGCCATGGAGACAGAAGGAGATACTTAGTTGCACAGTAAATGCTCATTTAATGGTTGCTCTCACTCCTTGACTGACACCTGAGATCAGAGTTCTCCCCCAATCAAGGAGGAAGGTGCTCCAGAAGAGATCTATGCGTGGGCAACACTGGAGAAACATGAGGTTCATGGAAACAAGGGGAGGCCTTAGGCTCCCGAGCCTCTGAGGCGCTCACACTGCAGCTCTCACTAGTGGCTACTGCTCCAAGAGCCTCAGGATACAGACACATGAGTGCAGAGATACAGAGAAAGAGAGTGCACGCCAGACGGCTCTGACAAAGAAGCAAGCACCACCGTTAAACAGCGTTACAGTTGGCCGCTGAGGAGGTGATCCGCAGCGTGTCAGCCTTCCCTACAGAGGCAGGAGTCATTTGGTGTATTTGCTACTGGCTTTGTTGAGGTGACAAAAACACCTGACAAAAGCAACTTATGGGAGGAAACGGTTAATTTGAGTCCATAACTCGAGGGTACATTCTATCATGGCCAGGAAATAACGATAGAAGAAACATAGGGCAGCCGGTCACGTTGTATCTAGTCAGGGAGGACAGAGAGATGACTCCCTGTGCTCAGCTCATTTTCTTGTTTGGATTTGGTTCGGGACTCCAGCCCATTGGATGGGAGGGTCTTCCCACCTCAGACAAGCTAGTCTGGATGATCTTTCACAGACATATCCAGAGACTAGTCTCTGGGATGTTTCTAGAACCTGTCAAGGTGACATTAATCACCACACTTCGTTAGGCAGCTGAGAAGGAACATCTGTCCAGCGTGGAGTCACTAACTATAATCACATTCTGGTCTGTTATTACAGAAAGTGTAAAGATCCTCCAGAAACCCCGGGAGTGTATGGAAATGCAGAACCCCAGATCTCCCACCAGATCCCCCCACTTACAGATTGTTCTACTTAGTTTTAACAGTTTTATTTGATGCTATCTGGAAGACACCTGAGAAGAAAGTCTCGGCTGAGTGATTTCCCAGGTCAGATTTACCTGTGGCCATGTCTGGGGAGTAAGTAACAACCTTGATTGTTAATTGTTGCAGAAAGGCACAGCCCACTATGAGTGGCACTATTCCCTAAGCAGGTGGTCCTAAGCTGTGTAAGAAAGCTAACTGAGCGGAAGACTGCAAGCAAGCCAGCAAACAATATTCTTCAATGGTTTCTGCTTCAAAGTCCTGCCTTGACTTCCCTCAGTGACAGTCTGTAACCCCGAAGTATAAGCCAAACAAACCCTTTCCAGCCTTTGGATGGTTTTGTTCAATGTTTCATCACAACAACAGTGAGAAAACTAAAACATAGATTCAGTTTGACTGGAGTAGGGGCCAGAAATCAACATGTTAAAGAAGCAAAATGAAGCCGGGCCGGTGGTGGCGCAAGCCTTTAATCCCAGCACTTGGGAGGCAGAGGCAGGCGGATTTCTGAGTTCGAGGCCAGCCTGGTCTACAGAGTGAGTTCCAGGACAGCCAGGACTACACAGAAAAACCCTGTCTCGAAAAACAAAACAAAACAAACAAACAAAAAAAAAAAAAAGAGAGAGAAGCAAAATGAAGTAGGATTTCCAGCTAGAGTTCTTGTTTGGGGTGCAATAGAACTCCAACCTGCATCTTGTGTTTTCCACCAAGCGCACAGCATGTAAAATACATGCTGTGCATGAACAGCTACTTGGAGACTCTGAAAGGGAGCAGAAGATGGGTGGGGAGAGACATGGAAGGCCAGACACCGAATTACCATAAACACAGAAGACTTAAGACCCAACATCTCAACATAATGGTCACAATGCTGAAGATACAGCTCACATTTAGTTCACCTAGAAAGAGTAGGGGAACTGGGAGCTCGTGGGAAAAGACAATAAGTGGGTGTCAGTCATAAGGAGGTACAGATATGGTACCTGCTCAAGGAAGACTTTCAAAACAGTTTGTATTCAAATATCTGGAGTCTTTAACATTTTTTTAAATTTTATTTAATATTGTGTGGATGTGCATGCCTCAACACACCTGTAGAGTTCAGACCACTTTGTGGAGTTCGTTCTCTCCCTTGGCCTTTATGTGGGCTCCAGGAAGCAAATTCAGGTCTCTGGACTTGCTCTGGCAAACACGGAAAAGCGAGTCTCAGTGAAAAAGCAAGTTCCTTAGGGAGTTGGTCCTCTGGTGGCATGCCCAGGTAGTGATGTTGTTGACATTTGGAGGGGCAGGGGTTCACATGGATGTTGAAGTTAGGCCCAGGTTCTTCCTCCCAGCCCATGCTCCCAGAAATAAGACTCAGACTCAAATTATATTTATAAATACCTTGACCATATAGCTAGGTTCTTCTCTGATTAGATCATAACTTATTATAACCCATTTAATCTACATTCTTTAACATGGCTGGTTACCTGTACTTAAGTACCATGTGTCCGTCTCCCCACATCTTCCTGGGTGAATCTCCTACTTGGTTCTATCCAAGAATTCTTTCTGCTTCGTCCCACCTTCTGTTGTACTCTTTTCTATTGGTCATAGGTTTTTAAGTTGACAGGTGATACATCCATACAATACACAATATATTCTCTGTACACATGGATTATAAAAATTTCCCAGCATCCTTAGTCTTAACTCATTAAGTGCCACTAAGTAGCTAAATAACAGTCCACACCCAACCAGTTGGGAGATCCCAAATGCTCTAAACAGTGCCCAGTGTTTCCCAGGGGACAGAATTGCCCCAACTGAGTAGAAAATACAAAGAAATACCAAATGTTAATTTTATAAATGAAAACACAGTAGCTGTAATAAAAACTCCTTGAATGTGCCCCCAAAGAGATTGGAGACAGCTGGAAAATGGCAAGAATCTTGCACACAGGGTTATAGAAATGATATAATAGAGAAGAAAACAGATTGGGAGAAAAATAAATAGATTTTCCAAGGACTGTGGAACAACTGGAGTTTTTTGTATCTGTGTCATCGGAGTCTCAGAAGGAGGAGAGAAGAGCTTCTCTGTTGAAAAAGAAAGTTTAAGAAGAGGATTCCTAAAAAATTCAGAGCTTGGTGAAAGACATTAGCATACAGATCCAAAACACAGAGTGAGCACAGAAAACAAAACAAAACAAAACAAAACAAAACAAAAACCTTCCAAAGGAAGGTGTGAGCAGACAGAGTAGGTAGACTGAAAACTTAAGCCAAGTTTGGAAAGTCAAGTCTGAAATGTGCAGCTAAAGAGGCATTCAACAGGCAAATGCATAGCATTAAACGCTCCATTACACCAAAGAGGTGTTCGAACCAATCACGTAAGTTTCTAGCTTAAGAAACTAGAGAAGGGTTGGAGAGGTGGCTCAGTGGTCAAGAGTGCTGAATACTCTTGCGGAGGACTGGAGTTGAGTTCCACCACCCACTTGGTGACTCACAACCACCTATAACTCCAGTCCGGAGGGACCTGACTCTCTCTTCTAAACAGGCACTGCATGCACGTAGTATACATACATGGTGTACATACATACAGACAAAATACTAATGCACATGAAAAAAACCAAATCTTGTCTAAAAAGACAAAAGAGACTGGAGAAAGCATGGAGTCAAGGTAAATAACGAGAAAGAAAGGATAGCAGCAACAGCAGAAATAGATAACAAGAAAGCAGAAAGAGACAGCAGAGGAGTAGAAATCTGTACCAGCCTGAGAAAGAGAAAAGAGAAACAAATGGCCAAATTAAGAGTCAAAGAAAAGATGTTGTGAGCTGAAAGTCAGGAACAAAGGGGGCAGATGGAGGCCTGCACACATACACTTTCTACAGATTAGATAAAACAAACACCTCAAAGCCAGAAAACTACAACATCAGCCCAGTTGCACGGGTCAGTCGGCCGATCTACCAAGTGCTATTGATCTGGAATTGGAACCTTCCGATATCCTGAAATCTCTAGGCCCAGGAATTTTATGAGGAAGTTTTAAGACATAAATGAGAAGAAATAGCACCCAACTTAGATATTTTTTTCCCTCAGAAAATAAAAGAGGAGGGCTAATACTTCTCCCTTTTCTATTATTCTGAGATAATGTCTTGCTAAATAGCCTAGCCTGGGCCTTGGATTCAAGATCCTCCAATTTCCACCCCCAAGTACTGGGATTATAGGTGTGCCCCACTGCAGTCAGCTTCCCATTCTTTGAAAGACTAGTGTTACTTTGAAGCACAAATCAGACAACCAACATGGGAAAAGAACACTTCAGAGCTCCCATGAACATAGACACCAAAGTGGAAACAACTGAACCAAGTAGATTCATTTGGGAAGGCAAGGATGGTTAAACTGCACAAATCAATGTATCCTATTAAGAGTAGAAGACTAGAGATCGTATTGCTGATGTTGAAAAAGCATTTGTCATGGTTGAACATATGTTCATGATATTTTCTTTAAAGTTCTCAGTGGAAGATGGCTCAACAACTAAAAGCATCAGTGGAACAAGCCCAGGGATTTGAGTTCAATCACAGAACCCACATTAAGAAAAGCTGTACACAGTCATCCCATACAGATGGAAGGCAGAGAGAGGAGAATTACCTGAAAGGGATATTCTGCCTCAGAAAGGTGGAAGATGAGACTCTTAAGAGTTATTTACTGACTTCCATACATGTTTTATGTCATTCCCCTCCCACAACATACTATAGATAAACAAACAAACAAACAAATATTTTAAAGATACATTTTAAAATTTTCATCAAAATAGGAAAAAAAGAATCCATGAAAATCCCCTCTATTTAGGGAGACATTGTTTGAAATACAAAACTCAAAACGAACCAACCAACCAACCAACCAACCAACCAACCAACGCTGTGTTTAGCACCATTTCTGGTGGTAAAGGCTGTGGCTGAAGGTCTTGGCATTGGGCTGAGAACAGGGCAGGTTTGCTTACCCTCAGCCCCCTCTCAGCACTGGTTGGGCTTTCTGTCCAGTATGATAGGCAAGTAAAATAAAGATTTGTGTATGGTGACTCATGCTTGGAATCCCAGCATTTGGGAGACAGAGGCAGGAGGATCACCATGAGTTCCAGTCCAGTAGATGGAAAGCTTATCTCAGAGAAAGAAAAGGGCAGAGAATCTCAGATCATAGCATCACCCAGGTGAAAACCTCAGGAGAGGTGAAAGAATTTTCTAGAAATAACTAAGTTTGATGAGATTGGATGCATAGGAGATACACCTCTGTGAGGGCATTTCCATGGAGGACTAATGGGGCGGGGGAGTGGGGAGGGAGGAGACCCACACTCAAATCGAGCAACAGCATCCACCTGGCAGTCCAGATCCCAAGAGAGAGGTCCCAGGAAAAGCACTCATTCTGTATCTGGTCTGTCTTGGCCATTGCCATTCATTTGTCAACAGCATCAACTTCTTCTCCCTTTCAAAATGGACTCAATACCATCCACTCTCCGGGGAATCTCCAGGACTGGGACTGCCCAGGGGTCTCAGCTTCTCTAACATGTGACGGATGCTGTTGATTTACCCAGCTGCTATAGTGCAAGCCAATGTAAGAGGCCTCCTTTAATGCATATGTATATGTGTATGTGTATGTGTATGTATATGTGTATGTGTATATGTATTTTCTTGGGTTTTGCTCTAGAGAACCCAGCCTAATACAGAATTTATCATTTATTATACCTTCAAAAAACCAAGTTATTGGATGAAATGTGACAGAACACGTAAGAGCTATATACTTGACACTACAAAATATGACGAACTTAATTGGAAAAGGCTAATGAGGAGTTATTTATTAAATGTGAAACCGAAGTGTGATTTTTCAGCTATGACTCAAAAGAATCAATATCAATCTTTACCAGATCATTCAATGTGTTACTGCTGCTTTCATCGAAATATTAGCATGACTTTTATGCAGAGACAAGCAGTTTCGGTTTTGTTTCTATTGATGTGATAAAACACCTGACCAAAGCATCTTTGAGGCATAAAAGATTTATTCAGATCAAAATTTCAGATTGTAGTCCAACACTGTGGGGAAGTCAAGGTAGGAACTTGACATAACTAGACACAGAACATCTATAGTCAAGAAGAATGAATGTATGCGTGCAGGACCCAAACTCAGGGGATGACGCTGCCCACAGTGGGCTCAGTCTTTCTTCTTTGGATAGCACAGTCAAGACAATCCCCAACAGACATACTCACAGGACAGTTCCCCACAGAGATTCACAGTCACCAAAGATGAACTCACAGCTTATATACAAATGAACTCCAGTTGGGTAGTTGATCTAAATGTAAAACATAATCCTCCAACTTTAGGGTGAAAGACCATAGGATAAAATGCTTGTAATCTAGCATTCACACAGTATAGCATCTTGAGAGTCATCCAAAGAACTATTAGGTACAAAGCCAAGAATATAGTCTAGAGATGGAAACAACACAGACCGTGTTAAAATGTAAAATAATTTTTGAAAGAATTATAATCTTTCACTTATAATCTGACATACTTGCCAAAGGACCCTGGGTCCTCAATATATGAAAAGCTCCAAAGATTCAATAGTAAAGCTGGGCATAGCACCGTATATCTGTAATCTCAACACTTAGAAAGGCCGAGGGAGGAAATCATCACAAGCTTGAGGCTAGCCAGGGCTATATAGGAAGACCCTGTTTCAGAAAGCGAGAGAAAGGAGAGCAAAAATCAATAGTAAGTACAAACAAAAAAAAATGGATGAAGGAATGAATGATCACATCACTCAAAAGGAATAAAAGTGGCAAATAAAGGCACAAAAATAGACTCAGTAAACTTGGTATCCTTTAGTGATTTGAGAAATGCAAATTAAAATGGCACACCTGTCAGACTGACTGACATAATAACAATAATTAAGCAAAACAATACACCAATTTGTGAGGAGGGTGTGTAACAACTGGAATTCTCAGACATTTCTGATGAGAATGCAGAATGCTGCTGGCACTCTGGAAAAAAGTTTAGTAGTTTTTCTTACAAAGTTAGATATGCAACTACCATTTGACCCAGCAATTTAGCTCCTTGCCATTTGCCTTAGAGAAACGAGAATTGCTTTCACAGGAGACTCTGTATATAAATGTTAATGGAAACTATATTTTACTGAAGCAAAGCAACCTCGAGTAAGTACGCGAATGGAGAAACAAACTGTGGTATATCCATATAGTGGAATACTAGTCAGCTGAGAAAAGGATTCAAGGTAAGGCAAGAACTTAAAAGCATTGTGATGAGTGAAAGAAGTCAATCTAGGAAGTTACATCTGGTATGATTTCACATATGTGACATTCTCTAAAAGCTAGATGATAGTGTTTGAGAGCAGATCAGTGGTTGCCATGGTGATGCCAGCAGAAAGGGACAGTGTGAGGAGGTTTGGAGTCTGATGGAACTATCTTTAGTCTGACTGTGCTGGTGCCCACACAAATCTATCTATCTATCTATCTATCTATCTATCTATCTATCTATCTATCTACCTATCTATCTACCATCTTTCTATCATCTATGTTAAAATTCGCAAAATGCTATTTTACAGTGTATATGCATACTCAATTACCAAGCTGCACAAGTTAAAAGCATGCATTTTAAGTTAACAATTCTGCTTCAACAAAGGTGAAGAAATTTTCAGAGCTGCAGGCCAATTTTATTGCCTGATATGTTAAAGGAAAATTAATACTAAAAAGCACCCCCCCCCCGGGTGGTCCAGGTACCATGCTTTGTGGTTTCCTTCCTGGGTTTACTCCCCCCTCTTTATCAAAGGGTTCTGCAGCCTCACATTCAATTAACGATCACAGGAAATATTTGGAAACATATATTGCATCTGCGCTGAACACGAGCGGGAATTGTTTTGCTTCTAGTCATTTTCTCAGCAGCACCTACTTGTGTGGCATTTACAGTGCATTAGGTATTAATTACAAGTGATCCGAAGGTGATTTAAAGCATCTAGGAGATGGGGCGCACACAGACACTGCATCTTACGGAAGGGACTTGAGCAGCTGGGGATGGCGGTCTCTCCCCTTGTGGTCCTGCAGCCAGTCTCCTCCATGAAGCTGTGACTGTGATAACTTGCTCACCTGTTGCTTAGCAACAAGGTGTGAGCCTTTCTGTCCATCATCCCAGGAGCTCCAAAATGGGAACAGAAGTTCTTTGAAGGTAGGACTTTGGCTTCGCAGTGGCTCCATCGTTATTCCAGAACGGATCCAACCCCTTGTTTTTTCTCCTTCTTTCTCTTTTCCTTCCTTTCTCTTTTTCCTTTTGTGTGCATTTGTGTTCCTATAGATACGTGTGTGTGCGCGCGCGCACATGCATGTGTATGTGTGCATATGCATGTGCACATGTGTGTGTATGCATGCACTCATGTGCATGTGGAGGCCAGAAGTCAACCCTGGATGTGATACTTCCATCCATGACAGGATAACAGGAAGCTGCATCCTTCTTGTTTCCTGAGACAGGGTCTCTTACTGGCCTGAAGCTTACCAACAAGGCTAGGCTGCCATGAAACTAAACCCCAAGGACTGCCCCCTGCTCCACCCCCACCTGATGCCGGGAAGCTGACGTTTTAAACTTATGTTCTGAGGATCAAAATTAGGTCCTTGTGCTTGTGTGACAGGCATTTCAACCAACTGAGTCATCTTCCCAAACCGTTTTATTCCCCTCCCCCACATTTTCCTTCCACTTTTTCTTCCTTTCCTTTTCTAGGGGTCTTTGTCAGGACTATTATCACCAAGGACTTTATCCTGGGGCCTGGCCTATGTCCCCTGCCACCGTCTTTTTGTGGGCAATGAGTGGCTCAGGACACAAGTGCATTGTGAAGTGGTAAAAAGCCACTAGAGTTTCATGTTTTAGCATCCCAGAAAAAGACTCAGTAAAGTCCAGGCCCACATCCATGCAAGGGCCAAGACTAGAAGCCAGCACAGTGACTGGAACCCTGGGAACATCCCACAGCCCTGGGCAGGCTCCATAGTGTGCTTTCACAACTTCCTCCCAGGGAGCTGCCTGTGATGGTTCAGATGCAGATGATGCCTTTGAACTCTGCATTGGTGCTCTCTTAAACTACAGCCCATCACCGCCACACACACACACACACACACACACACACACACACACACACACACAC
>JANHMN010000019.1:41928920-42054872 GCA_030674055.1 Rhabdomys pumilio
GGGCTGTAGGTGTGGTCTAGAGGGCTGTAGGTGTGGTCTAGAGGACACTGCTCGGTAAGGCATCAGGAGACATCGGTCTGACTACTTCCTGATTGAGTGTGGGCAAGTCCTCAGTTTCTCTTTCTTGTTCAGTGGTTAGATCTAATGGCACACATTTCTCTAGAGAGGTAGAATGGCCCAGAGCTTCAGGCAATGATGGTCTTTGGGGAGTTTATGTCCCTGAGCTGCAACTTTCAGTCTGGGAGAAGTGGATGTAAGGGTCTAACTATGCTAGCTTTGTGGAGCCATGAGAGGCCAAGATGAGGTAATACGACCCAGGGTCTGATTCCGGAAGAACTAGCTAAATGCTTGCGATGATGATAACGATGATGATGATGATGATGATGGTGGTGGTGGTGGTGCTGATGTTGATAGTGACAATGATCATGGAGGAAGAGGAGACATGACTCTTAGGCCAGCTTTGCCCTGAATCCTAAGGAGTAAACTCATGACTGCCAAATACATATTTAATACAACCATGACCCTCAAGAGACATAGATGGTTAAGCCTTCAGAATGGTCCTGCCCGCTCAGGGCTTGGATTCTAAGCCTATCTGCCCGTAACCTTGAACAAGCCACCCATGTTGCCAGACCTTATCCTTCCTGCACAAGCTGTGTACAGATGGCCAAGACCCTAGAGAGACACTTCCACCCCACAGGGACAGCAGTAGTCTCTGAGGAAGGCTGCCACTGGCCCTCTCTGTGGCTGACTCAGGTTTATCCCAGAACTGGGGGCTGGGTTGCTTGCCCAAGGGTGCTAAGAAGTTAATTAAACCCTCCAGAAGTCATTTATTATGAGAACGGTGATGGTATGTTCAATACCAGCCAAGGCTGGGTGCACAGAATGAGTCTTCTTTTAGCTATGAATAATGGGCCCTCCCCTCTGGAGCATCCCTGGCTCTGAAGGATGGTCCTGGGGCGGCCATGGCTCATCTTAATGGCCTGCTGCTGAGGAGCCTGGCAGGCCAGCCCTCAGCTCTCATCACTTCCCACCCAGGGGCATATCTTCTATCTGCTGTGCTTCTCCAGACAGGTCTGAGGTCCAGTTAACCTCCCCCCAATACCCCAGCTTCCAGGGAAAAGTTGAGAGTCACTAAGGCCACCAGCTGCATGTTTATAACTCTCATCCTGGGTCACCTCACTGGCCCTCCACAAGGCTGGCTTGGGATCAGTCGGTTGTTCGTTTTGGGGAACAGAGTCCCATGTACCCCAGGATTGTAACTAAAGATGACCTTGGATTTCTGATCCTCCTGCCTCCACATCTCGAGTGGTAGAGTTATAATCATGAGCTACCACATTTATCTCAGGAACAGTCTGGAAGGGCGAAGAAGAAAAGTATGGAGGAGGAGAGACAGAGCTTGCCTGTGATTGGCTTAGGTTTTGCTAGTCTGTCCCAGCTACTGCTCAACCCCATCACATCCCATGTGACCACCCTACGGGGCCACCAAGACAGCTACCTGAGGGAAATGTCTGGCTAGACCCTAGCTAATCTGCTTTGACCTCACTGTGGTGGAATATAGCCTACTCCTTCTTGACTCCGTTGTTTTCTAAGTGTTTCTGCAAAACCTGAGGCTGGGGGCTGAGGAAGGGACTCAGTGAAGTGTGCATAGCGCAAGCACCAAGACTTGAACTCAGTCCCCAGAATCCAAGTAAAAGCAGGGTGTGGTGACATGCATTTATAATGCAAGGCCGGGGAAGACTGAGTCCTCTTGGGCTAACAGGCCAGCCAGCTCAGCCTAATTGGTAAAAAACATGAGATGCAATTGAGCAAGACACCTGACATTGACTCTTTCCCTTCACACATATGTGTTCACACACACACACACACACACACACACACACCACCACCACCACCACCACCACCACCACAGAGCCACACAAAGGCTTGTGGCCCAAGACCAAAGGAGATCTTAGGTCACTGAAGAACATAGCATGGTATTGTTCCCAGAGACCACACAGCCCTGGTCTTGGATGCCTGCAGCCCTGACTGCTGCTGGCATCTGTCAGGCTGGGTCTTCTCTCACCCTGCTGTTCACTCTGGACCGCTGTCTGTCTGTTCATCTCTCTGAATCTTCCATCCTCATTACAAAATTCTGGCAGTTTTTTTTTCACCCCCTAACATTCACTCAGGGGAGGGCATGATCACAGCTGAGAAACCCGGACCTCTAAGTCCTCCCCTTCCCCACCAGGTGGGCCTGGCTTTGTCCCTCTTTGTGACAGTACAAAAAGAGAACAGGCAGGGGACGATGGGGTCCGTAGCTTAGCAGGTGTCTGTCACCATGCTGGCAGTCAGTAAGCGGTGGGGAAGCGGTGGGAGGGACCTCCACAGTCATTCACTGCTGGAGGGAAGGACAAGGCAGTTTGATTAGGCCCTCAAGATAATCCGCTGCACACCTGGGCTGGCGCCCACAGGACTCCCTACCTCCCATCTCCCCTTTGTCTGTCTGGGAAGTCTCCAGCTTCAAAGCCTGAGATTGCAGCTGATAGATTGGGCCAGGGCCAAGCCTGGAACCTGAGAGCCAAGGGTAGTGGGGGGGGTGTGGGGACAGAGAACCCTAGTACTGTGAGCCCAGGTTTCCCTTCCTCTCTTCCCATCAGCAGGAGCCGTTCTGGGAATGTGGAAAGCAAGTCTCCTGGTTCCCTGGGCCAAAGGCGGCTTGGGGGTGGGGGTTGGAAGCTGAGAGGATCTGGTGGGAAGAGAAAGAGTGGGGAGATCCATGTGAGTTCTGTGTGTCAGGGTGTGTGTGTGTGTAAATGTGTGTGTGTGAGTGTAAATGTGTGTGTGTGTGTGTGTGTGTTTCTAGCCTCTGAGAATGTGGCCAGTTGGCACAGGCCCTGTCTGCATAGACTAGAGTTGGCCACTGGCAGGACAGAGCCACCTCTAGTGGAGAATGGAGTTGAGTGATCTGTGTGGACAGGGGACAGAACCACTCCAGCCACCCGATTCTGAGTCTCCCTTGGGGATAGGGGTGTGGATGTCACGGTGTTGCAGGCTACAAGGTGGCTCCCTGCTCTAACTCAGGAAAGGCTCAACGTATGGGTCAGCCTGGCCTGCGTGCATTTAACATCACGTTGATGGGGACAGCGTTTCTCATGCCTCTCAAGGTTGTTAGGAAAAGCAAATGGCCTTGTCACCCAAACCACACATAAAGTCTCACTCTTTTATTTCTAGTAATGAAATGTGCATGGCCGGAAGTCGTGCGGCTGAGGGTGAGACTCTGTTCACGAGAAGGGTGAAAACCCCAGCTTTCTACCAGTAGTGGTCATTTCTGGAGTCCAGTTTGCAGGTATCCTAACCTGCCTTGGGTTGAGGCTTCTGTCTCAGAGAGTAACTTTCCACTTTTACAAGAGCCTGTGGAGGTTAACTAGGCCCAACACTTGTGGCTCGGGGAAGGTGTGTGTGTGTGTGTGTGTGCGCGTGCGCACGCACGCACGCGCGCGCACACACACACACACACACACACACAATCACTTCCTCAGGGTGCCATGGGAAGGTAAAAGGTCCAGAATTTGAATTAGGCCCCTAGATCTGGCTGACCCACACTCTTTGTTCTATAGGCAACATCTGCCAACTTCTCTAGACTGCTTGCTTGGTTCATTGCTTCCTTCCTTCTGGACCAGGAGCTGCATGCATGGAAGGGAGTCTTCCGGTGAGAGCAGGCCTATCAGAGTTTCAGACCCACTGTGTGGCTCCACCCCCACTCACCTGCCCTGTGGTGAGGGGCTGGACCCCACAGGACAGCAGCAGCAGGTGCCAAGCATGGCTTCCAAAGAGGCTCTGGCAAGACTGTCTGCCTCCCATCCCCGCTGCTAGCCCTGCTACGAAGGGACCTCGAGTGTCCCTTGAAATCTACATCCCAGGCCTACTTCATTTGAAAACAAGGTCTGAAGCTGTTAACAAGTCGAGATAAGGTCACGTTAGGTCAAGTGAGCCCCTCCCATAACAGATGTCTTGGTAAAAAGAAGGAATTTGGTCTGGAGGGGACACATGGGAGAAGGCCAAGGATGCTGGAGACAGAGGTCAGCAGGGCGTGTCTGGGGAAGTGAGGGACCTGCAGGCTCAGCTGCCACCACACTGCTGGAGGAAGCAAGGAGGGGTTCCCGCTAGAGGCCTGGGAAGAGGCAGGCCCAGCTTAGGCCTGGAATTCAGATGCTTGGCCTCCAGAGCTGTGGGAGGAAGCTGGCATTGTGAAGTAACTTCTCTAATGGCCCAGGAAATGAGAACAATCCTCTCTGCCTACAGATGTTACCTAGCTCCTTTTGTCCATGACCACACCAACCCTCTCCCCTAGAGCTTGACCTCAAATCCTTTGTGTATTTCTTTTCGCCTGGAGCTCCATTTCTGCCCACTGCTGGCCTCCTTGTCTGATGCTCTAACCTTGGGTCCTGATTGCTAGGAATAACACCCCACCCCCACCCCTGCCACTCAGATAGCCCTGCTGTCCTGACAATTCCCTCCCAGGCCAGCTTCCCTCCCTGTCCCTCCTGGTCTAATTGCATCAAACAAATACTCCAAGTCTCTGCACTTTCTTCTCCAGCAGTTCTCCGCCCAACAGTTTAACTGGTCCTACAGCCTGGACTGGGAACTCTCTCTTGTCTGGATGTCCCCAGCTCCCTGAGGAGCAGTCTGTCACATGCTGCATTGTCTCTCCCTGGCTTTCTTGGGAATCTACCATTGCCTGCACCTTCTATGGCGCAAAGTTTATCCTATGTCTACCAGGAAAGCTTGTCATGGAGAGCTTGGTCAAGCCCCATTCTTTTCCTTAGAGATATAAACCTGAGGCCAGAAACAGAAGCTTGCTCAGCTAGCCCAGTGGGCATCTTTGGTTGTTGAAACAGCACCAGGCAGTGGTCTTTGTGTCCACAAGAAGGAGCCACATCCTGGACATCTTGGGACATCCCAACTGCCGGACCTTATAGTTGCCATGGGGTGGAGTCCTGAGGGTGGCAGGAGACCTTTCTTCTGATGGTGGGGTCATGGTATGCAGAGCATGCTGGGCAGGAAACCATACCCCAGGCAGAACAAGAATCTCATGGGGAATTCTCTCTACCAGTTGGCTCAAGGATGCTCTCAGACATCAGCTCAACAGCCTCAACAGTGCCTCTGTGATTGCCTCAGTTTCCCCATTTCTTCTAGACCAGGAGGGGGGGAGTGCGGTTTAAGAACACAAAGTCAAACAGCCTCAGCTACTGATTCAGGAGTCAGAATGTACCAGCTGAGATACCTCAGCCTTCCTGAGCCTCTGTACTGTCTTAGTTAGGATTTCCATGGCTGTAAAGAGATACCATGACCAAGGCAACTCTTATGATGACAACATTTAACTGGGGCTGGATTACAGGTTCAGAGGTCCAGTCCATTATCATCAAGGTGGGAGCATGGCATTTTCCAGGCAGGCATGGTGCAGGAGGAGCTGAGGGTTTTACATCTTGTTCTAAAGGCAAACAGGAGAAGACTGTCTCCCACGAGGCTACAAGGAGACTCTCAAAGCCCACCCCCACAGTGACACACTTCTTCCAACAAGGTCATGCCTCCTCCAACAAGACCACACCTCTTAATAGTGCTGCTTGCTGGGTCAAGCATATTCAAACCACCACAGTGTCCCCAGGTAATAGCAATGGGAACTCTGAGACCCCAGAGACACAAACAACACAAGGCTTCCTCTCTGCATTTCTTCTCCCTCACTCCAACTTCCAATGACATGTTCCCATCATGCCTCTGGGCCTCCCCTAACCCCTGGGCAGAGCAGAGGGCTGGCTACTTTGGGTGGCCTGGTGTCTGGCCTCCAGAGATAAGGGCAAGCATCACCTATGTCTCATTATATGGGGCAGAGACTACAGCATATTCTCCAGAGAGGGAAGCTGAGGCCCAGGAAGATGAAGAGGAGCCCATTGGCCATGCAGAGTGGAGGCTAGGGTCCACGGCTGCTGTTCTCCATCTAAAGGTTTGGTCAGTACACAGTACTACCCACACCCTGCCGCCCTTCACTGGTGTCCCAGAACAGCCATGACCCTTAGACCTCACTCCCGTGGCATAGCCTACTATGGCATAGCATGGCCTGCATGCTACTAGACCAAGTGACGGGCAGAGGGGTGAGGAGGTGGTGGAAGTCCTGGGCAGCAAGTCCCCTGACTAGCTCAGGAGGCCAACCTCTACAATATTATACCTCTTATAGACACCTATAAATCTTATCTGTCCCCCATGTGGGGAGGACTGGGCATCCAGAGAGATGAAGGGCCTGTCCCACTGTCTATCTAGATGGTTCTGCTAGACCAGGCAATTTTGCTGATGTCACCTCCCTAGAGATATTAAATATTGATAAAGCAATAAATTACCTTGCACCTTCCCTGGCTCACATCATGGTGGAAGCTGAGACAAGACAAGGAGACTTAGCTTCACTGAGTCTGATGGCTATCTATTCTCTTGGCACAGTCTTGTGTTGGAAGGAGCTCAGGCAGGCCAGCGGGTGTGTCCCCCTGAACCTGGGACAAGCATGAACACTGTCTATGGATTAGCCCATTACCGCAAACAATTGCTCTCTGCTTAGCAAGTTCTCTTTTGAGTCTGACGACAATCTATACTGAGCAGGGGTCCGCTAGGCAAGTTTGTATCTTTTCGAGTCTGCTAGGCAAGTTTGTATCTTTTAATTTCCTCTGTTATTTTGAGCCAAGGTCCTGATGTGCAGACCAGGTTGGGTTGAAACAGGTTGGCCTTATGGCGTGAGCTACCATGCCTGGTGGCAACGCCTTATCTTGAGAACCAAGTGACCCCCACACCTCATTTCTGGGGAGTGGGAGACGTAAGATGATGCTCAGAGACCTCATTCTGACCAGCTGCTTTCCATCCATTTGCTCTGTGACCTTGGACAGATTATGACGGCTCCGAACTCCAGCATCCTGATCTATAAAAACAGGGTGGTGATTTGTGCCCAGGTCCTTCCAGTGTGGGGAGGTGCCTGAGCCAATTTCTCTCCTCAGCAAACACCTGGCTCTGAGGAGATAGTTCCTGGGGAAGGGATTTGTTGATGTGAATTCCTTTGTAAATGGTGTGGTATAAAAGTCCAGGGTGATTACTGCTTCAGGAATTGGGCAAGCTTCTTTCAAAGGGGAAGGTTCCCAAATTGTTCTCAGAGTGGGATTTGGGTCAGTAAAATTGGGAGTGGTAGGTGAGCCTCCTACCCTGGCTCAGAATTGCCTGTGGTGCTCCCTCTTCTCTCTCTCCCCTCCTCCCCCTCCTTCACTCTTCACCCTCCTTCCTGCCAGCTTCCCTTCTCCGTTCATTCTTCCTCTATCCATCCCCCTCCCTTCCCTTCCCTCTTCCCTCCTCCTCATTCTTCCTTCTCCCTTTCTCCTTTCTCTCCTTCACCTTTACCTTCCCTCTTTCCAGCCTCTCTCCCCTCCTTCAGTCCTCCTCCATCTTCTCTGTCCCACACTTCCCTGGGGCTTCAGGTTTTACTCAGGCTCTTGACTGAAAAGACCCAGGAGTGAGGAGATGATCAGTTACACAGAATCAATAGGCCCTTTCCTTACATTTTTTTTAATTAAAAAAGCAGACAGACAAAAGAGAAAAACTCAAGTACCATGGTGGCCAGTAGCTGCAAACTGGAGTCAGGGGGCTAGGCTGCCTGTCGATGGTCCTGCCTACTTGACCTGCTCTCCTTCTCATCTGGACCAGGGCTGTTCCTTTCTTGGAGTGCCTTGGACCTGTACCCCAAGCTTCATCTGTCAAGATACTGGAATGAGAGAGACACTCTTGATGATGGGATGGGGGTGTGGCCACCAGCTGTCACAGACACATTGGTGTACAGGGTACCACAGATGGGCAGAAGACCCCAGGGAGTTTGGGGGGAACTTGCTCACCCACTGTCTAACACAAGAGAATATGGGCTCAGAAGGCAGCATGCAGGATGCTGGAGGGATATGCGAAAGCACTGAGCACAGAGCAGGCTCATCAAGGCTTGCCCTCTTCCTCTGGAAGATTTCCTTCTTCCTGGGTTAGCCAGCAGTGGACCATGATATAGGACCCTTCCCAAGATGACCATGGTGAGTGCCCCTGCAGGGAGATGGCCAGGCTGCAGAAAGCCACTTTAGTCCTTTAGCACTAAAGTGAGGCCTAAGGATACTGGGACTCCATCTCTCTTACCCTCCACTTTTTCTGTTAAGGTGGGGTCTCTCACTTGAACCCAGGGCTCGCCAGTACAGTCTAGCCTAGCCTATATCTTTCTCTGGGGGGATTTCCTACCTCTGCTTTCTGAATATCAGAAGGACAAATAGACCAGGATGCTCACCCTTCATTTACATGGGCTCTGAGGATCAGAACTCTGGTCCTCGTGCCTGCTGCTCGCATCAGAGCTTCTACTGCCAAGCCACCTCCCCAGCTCCTCCAAGCCTCAACCTAAATGCCCCTCACTTGGAGGCCTCCCTTATAGCCTGCTCTGTGTTGTTGCCCACCTCTAGCCTGAGGAGACATCTGTTCTGATCCCCACAGCAGCTCCAGACCCTGTACACACTGGGCACTCAATAAACCGGCCAGGAAGACAGGGAGGAAGAGAAACACCAAGTGCCCATCAGAACCTGGCTTTCTCTCTCCA
Organism: Rhabdomys pumilio; assembly: GCA_030674055.1. Classification (NCBI taxonomy): domain Eukaryota; kingdom Metazoa; phylum Chordata; class Mammalia; order Rodentia; family Muridae; genus Rhabdomys; species Rhabdomys pumilio. The sequence goes on from JANHMN010000019.1 coordinate 41,937,547, forward strand.
ATCCTCATTCTACCTAGAAGAGCTGAGTGCCAGGGAGGACTCAGAAAGGAGGCTGCTCTTTGGCAGGTCCTCACAGATGTGTGGGGGGAAGTGGGAAATGAAAAAGGCGGCACTGGGAGAGGCCTACAGCAAACGCTTTGTCAGTAGGAAGGCCTTTCCCCACTTTCTTTCTCTTTAAAAAACAAAAACAAACAAAACCCAGGACTTCATGTAGCCCAGGCTGGCCTTAGCCTCCCTATGCAGTGGAAAACAACCTTGACCTGATTTAAACTGCTTCCATTTTTCTGGGTGCTGGGATTATAACCATAATTCACCACACCTGGTGTATCTGATGCTTGGGTTCAAGCCCAGGGCTCAGTGCATGCTGGGTAAGCACTCTCCCAGTTAGCTATACTCGCAACCCCTGGATGATACACATTCTCACACTGGGGCTTAAATAAGTTCCCTGTGCCCATGCCCTCTGAACGCTGGGTATAGCAATGCCCCAGCCTCTTCCTGCTCAGAGACTCTGTGCCGGGATGAGGACTGTGGGATTTGCCGTGGGTGGGTGGGTGGGGCATCCAGTAGACCAGCCGGTGGGTCAGCTACTACACAGGAGAAATGAGAGGCCGTGTTAGCTTGAGAAGATCCAGAAAGTGCAATGGGTCAGAAGAAAGTGCAGAGCCAACTTATAAGTCTTCAGCATTGCCACAGTGAGAAAGGACAGAGAGCAATGGCTACCTTGGGGATGTCCCAGGCCTGGCTGACATGTGCCGTTGCCACGTGAAAGTGGTGGCAACTGCGTCTGTCAAGTGTCTGTGAATTTGCTTATGGGCACTCCGTGGGTAAGGATATCACAGAGTGAGATGCTCTGTGCACAAAGGCCTATACAGTGCCTGTCCTTCTGAATGCCAAGGTTTGTTGTATTTTAGGCAAGCATTCGATCCTTAACAAGACAGAAAGAAAATGAACAACACACCCTGGGGATACTGTGTCCAGCCTGGATACACAAGAGCATGTCAAACTCTGAGGTTACAAACCATCAGAGGCAAGGAAGGACTCTGGCCATAGAGAGGGCTCACTTCTTTGAGAAGCATCCATGTTGGGAAGTCAGTGCATTGCTGTGTGACTTTGCCTTTGTTGCCAGCCCTCTCTGGGCTTGATGCCCTTTCTTGGGTGAGAGTGATGCAGAGCAATATGGCCGGTAGAGGCAGACCCACAGGAATATGCTTTCTGGCACTCTTCCCCCCACCCTCATCTCTCCACCCAGGCTATGGGTAGAGCCGTGCATGAATGGGAACAGCGTTTTTTCTGGTAATACCACAGCGTGGGCCACCAGCCGTGGTACTGGGAGCCCCCATCTTATCCAGAACTGCATGATCTGTAATGGTCAGCTCGCTGAGTTCCTGCATCACCTCCCTCACAGTGGGCAGTGGGAAAGGTTTGTCTGGGCCCATTTTGCAGAAGAGGACACTAAAGTGAAGTTTCCTTCCTGGACCTTTACAGAAAGGAGAGATGGGACTGAAGATGGGCCAACATGGTGCCTGGCTGATGGTGCTGATGCTGTGAGTCTGCCCTGATAGGAAGGCTGAGAATCTGTCCTGCTCCACACCCGGTCGGGATCTGGGCCCTGTCCATGGTGCTGGCCAGGCATGGCCGTAACCAAGTCCTGCAGGGGCACTGCTTACCCAAAGTTCAATCTCTGGGCTCCCGTCCCCCAGGCCACTGGAGAGCTGGATGCCCATAATCAAACCTCATAAGGGACTGTAACAACAAGAGAGTCTAATTGGCCAAGCCTGGTATGGCTGATAAGCGTCGCCCAGAGGGCCGGAGAAGCTGGGTGTGAGCCAGTGAATAGCTGAGATCTGATTGCAGACTGCCCACCCCTGCCTTGAACTTGCCACTAGAAGACTGCCATTTAGATGGCCATAAAAAGTATGCATCAGACCTCATCCTACTACTCTGGAGACGGGCCACCCTTTGGTTTCCCTATACAGAGAACCACTTGCCTCCAGGCCCCAGGCCAGCCCAGCACAAGCCCTCCTTCATCCTGAGGATTTGCCTGGCTCACATGTCCTCACCATTTGTGGTCTTCCTATCAAGACTTCCGACCAGGGCAAGGCCCTTCCTTGCCAGAATGGTGCTGCAGGTGAGGTGGCACTTGGGGATGTGGGGGAGTTCTGTGAAGGGAAGTCCTTGAGAGACCCTTGAGAGAATGAAAGTCTGTGAGATTAGAGAAAATACCACGTTCTTAACAAAAGGTGCTGAAATGAAGGGCATGGTGCACACAAATGATGGATCTGAAGGCAGACATTACACACCCCACACAGAATAACAGGAGGGCTGGGGGTCTGGCTCGGCTGGTAATGCCTGCCTAGGTTATGAAATCCTCATATTGATTTCCATCATAGCATAAAGCCTGCAGCCTAACACTTGGGTGACAGAGACAGGAGAATATAGAGTCATCCTTAGCTACACATTGAGTTCAAAGCCAGCCTGGGCTATATAAGAGCCTGCCTCAGGACACCAAAATAGGACCAGGGCTTTAGTCGTGTGGGTAGGGGGCCTGCCTAGTAAGCACGAGGTCCTGGGTTCAATCCCCAGCATCACATAAACCTGAGCAGAGGGGCATGTGCATGTAATCCTCAAAGTCAGGAGGTGGAGGCGTGTGTGTGTGTGTGTGTGTGTGTGTGTGTGTGTGTGTGTGAGAGAGAGAGAGAGAGAGAGAGAGAGAGAGAGAGAGAGAGTTTTCAAGGCTTCATCCCTGGCTTCACAGCAAGTTTGGAGGCAGCTTAGGGTCCAAGAAAGAAAACTCAGACGACCTTTCGAGCAAGAAAAACATTTTAGACATGTCACCCAAGGCGGGATTCTTGGCAGAAAAAAAAAAGTGATAAACTGGACTTCAAATGAAAAGCTCTGTTGCGTGAAACAATGATCCTCATTTCATAATAAGAGCACTCGAGACTCACTGTAGCCAAAGCAAAGCAGTTTGTTTTACAACCTGGAGAAGACAAGAATCAACCAAGAGAAAAGGGAAAGAGGCTGATGTGCGATCTGGCGCAAAACAGTGGGTAGTTTTTATTTGTTGGTTTGGTTTGGTTTGGTTTGGTTTGGTTTGGTTTGGTTTGGTTTGGTTTGGTTTGGTTTCCTTATGGTCTGGATCCCATTTCCTAGTCTCTGGACTCCTCATTGGCCTCTTCAATCTCCCTGGTGCTTTGTATAGCCCCCACCAAACACAAAGTCTTACCTGATGTACATCCTGGAACCCGAGATTCCCTCCCTTTCTGATACATGGACTCAGTAACACAGCAGACCGGCTGTAACTTTGCTACTCTAGGATGAACTGAGGACACTTCGACAAGCAGACTCCATCCTCCAGCTAGGGAAGGCAGGAGGTTAGTGCTTCTGCTTCTTTGTGATTCTCCAATGAGCTCTAAACACACCTCACCGTGAGAACGGACCAGAAGGATTTATTCCTTATGTCTGTGACGGATGCTGCCAAGAGAATGAACAAGCCACAGGCAGGGAGGTTGTCTGTGTAAGGGAGTGTCTGGGAGAGCTCCTGCCCAGGAGGACTTCTGGGAATACCAAAGGAAGCAACTCACCCAGTTAGAAACGAGTTAGAATCCCAAGCTGGAGAAGACAAGAGACAGACAGACTGTCAGGATAAACAAAGAGGTTTAGAGCACTGGCCCTGAGGGGACGACGCAGTTGAAGCCAAAGTCCAGAGACACACCTTTGCATACGATCAGAACAGGAACTCTTAATACCAGCTAGAGCTGGCCAAGGCTGGATCAACGGGACTGCTCATTGGCTGATTGTAGGCATGGAAACAAAAAACAAACAGAAAGCAAAAAACAAACAAACAAAACAGAAAAGCCCTGGGGCTTCTGCTCTGGATTAGCAGGGGTTTTTTAAATAAATAAATAAATAAATAAATAAATAAATAACTGCATTCTTCTATCCCAGCAACTACGCTGTTTTGTATTTTAACTCTATGAGACAAACATGTAGCTGTCCATATACAAAGATGCAGAGAGGGAGTGGGGGGAGGGAGAGGTGTGAGGCGTATAGCAGCTTTACTCATAACTGCCCAAACTTTTAGGCAATCAATGTGACCTTTAGTAGAGGAACTGATAAACGTTCTGATAAACTGATAAAATGACCTTTGGTGCATAAGGACAGAAGAATACTAAACCATTTAGCTTTAAAAATTAGATCAAAGAGGGAATTTAAATGAAAATTGATGAGGGAAAGAATGCAGTCTGAACTGGCATATACAATGCCAGTTATATCGTGTTTCCAGACAGAGATCCCCCTCAGGGATTGCCACCATAGATAGAACTTGCCCTTGAGGACCGGTTCTTCCACGGTGGGGTTATGGAATTCCTCCCCACTGTCCTTTCTTAGAAGCTAGCTGCTAAAACCAGACTACACACTGCGCAGGCTCACACTTGGCCTCCTGAAGTTGTGGACTTGTGCTAGGATCTCCATGGTGACAATGAACTCCTTGGGAGCCTTGGAGGCTGTGCAAGGCCTTGACATCTAAGTTTCACCTGTTGTATTCAGTGCCTTCTATGGACTTTCCTCAGAGCCACTCCCACTGTGGTGTCTGCACAAACTTGGAGTCCCAGCACCCAGGAAGCTGCAGCAAGAGGATCCCCAGCCTCAGATGACAATTTTATGCTACAAATGTACGAGGCCTCTGTATCTGCAAGTGAATTGGCATCAGGCACGGTCATGTGACCAAATGTTTTGATCCCTGCCACCACACACATCCGAGAAAGCTCACCTGGGTCTGTGAGTTTCAACCCAGGATGACCCCACACACACACACATCATGGCATCACAGGATGGCAGTCTTTATGGCTGGCACTACAATGCTCCTCCCAGCTGGCTTTGGTACAATTTTCCCCCTTATCCTCACTCTGAAGCTCAAGGCTGACCTTGAACTCCAGGCAGTCCTCCTGTCTCAGCTCCCCCAAGTGCTGGGATTAGAGTCATGCACCACCACTCCTGGCTAGACATCTCTCTCTTTATCTGCACACAGAAAGTTTAGGCCAAAGAATTTGACATGTCTTCAAAATGTCGATGAGCCACTTGGGAAATACGAAACTGATTTAACAGTTTTCCCCAGGTCTTACTCAATTATAAATTTAATATTCTTGACATTTTCCTTTACTTCTAAGCAGCCTCAGAGGCTCTCGAGCCTGAGGAGAGCCTCAGAAACATGGGTGTTGTCACAAAGGTACGTAAAAGGCACAGCGTCTTCTCCTTGGCAGAGTCCCCGAGTTTGAACTGTAAAGGATGAAAACAGGTGAAGGCTAGAAGTCATGGCGATTTCCTATGGCTCTGTCTGTATGGGGACTGGGGTCACACAGTCCAGGCTGCTCTGATGCTGATGCCTTGTGACTGTGGGTGGATGGCACATCTCTAAAGGCCTCAGTTGTTTCATCTGTAGAATGGGGTGCCATCTCTTTGTGAGGAGGCTCCCTAATACTCGGTGAGCGTTAGTCATGGGGATGGCTAATTCTGTCAGGATCACCTAGGAAATAAATGATTAATCCTGAGATTCATTGGAGAAAAACCAATTCCAATTTTGGGCCAAATTTTTATTAAATTGGTCCAAAGCTTTATTGAATATTAAATACTGACCAAGAAAAGAACTTTGGTCAGGACTACTCCCTGGAATTTCCCAGCTGAATGGCCCTGAGACACAAGGTGGTGGTGGTGGTGGTGGTCATTACAAAGACAAACCTATAGGCCACCATACTTTCCCATGAGGCTTTTGTTATCAAGAACTACAACTCCCAGCATTCCAAGAGGTTACCTGCTCCTTGGGCAGGTGGGGCTTACAGGTTAAATCTTGGTATTACTGTACAGACATGTGCTTGAGGGGTTTCCAGATGGGATTTCTTGAGGATGGTGGATCCACCCGAGTCGTGAGAAACACTTCTATTCAGATGGGGTCGTGAATGAAAAGGGGAAGTAGCCTGGACAGCAGCGCTCCTGTCTCTCAGCTTCCTGGTTGTGACCAACTGTGTCACACTCCAGCCATCATGCCATTCCTGCTGTGACGGCCTATCCTCTGCAGCTGTGGACCAAGACAATGCCTTGCCTCCTGGAGCTGCTTGTGCCAGGTACTTTAACACAGCGACAAGACAAGGAACTATTGCCTTACTGAGGTCAGCCACACCAACAGTAAGACTTGAGCCCCACTGTGAGCTAGACAGAACGCTGCTGGGTCATGCTGGGGTCATACGGAATTACATCACAGACTGTTGCCAACCAGGACTGGTTCCAAAGGGGACATATGTATGTAGCATGGACGTTAAGGGGAGGCTGAGATTGCAGCCCTTCTAAAACAGCAGTTCTCAACCTTCCTAATGTTTCCATCTTATACAGTTCCTCACCTTGTGGTGACTCCCCAACCATAAAATTATTTTCGTTGCTACTTCATAACTGAGCTTTTGCTACTTTTATGAATCACGATGTGGATATTTCTGGAGATAGAGGTTTGCCAAAGGGTCACGACCTGCAGGTTGAGCTTACAGGTTAATTCTGGGTATTACATACCCTACTGGCATGTGTTTGAGGGGTTTCCAGATGGGGTTTCTACAATGTTCCATGTCTTGTGGAAGTTCTGAGACCTTCCAGCGTCACCTCAGGCTCTGTAATAGCAGCACAGAAGGGCAGAAGTCCTGTTGGAGCCCAGCACCACATAACACCAGACAGATTCCTGGTGCCACTCTAGAAACCGTCTTTAAACCTTCTAGAGAGATCTGAGACCTGGAATAGATGGTCTCGATTCTTGCACTGGCAGTGTGACCCTGAGAAATCCACATACCTTCTCTTGGCCTGTTTCTGTGCACTAAAAGTGGAGTGAAGACCCTGGGCTTTACCCCTGTCCTGGATTCATGACGGGTTGGAGGGGGGTGGTCTCTGGGAATTGTGAAGGAACCATGACACTGGCCCTGCATCGAGCACCAGAGTCAAAGCCCGAGTGAGCACCAGCCCCTTCGAAGCCTAGGCTGCCAAGCCTGGGTGTACAGTCTCACCTCCCTGGACTTCACTTTCCTTGATGAGGAAGAATGGGAGACTGGAATGCTCACAACAGTGCCTGAGATAGAACAGCCTCAGTCAGAGCCACACACATGGTGGCCACTCTGAGTATTAGCCAAGGACACCCAGAGCAAGCCTGAGGCTTCAAGAACTGTTGGTTGACACACTATACTGCCCATGAGACACACACATTTCCTTTGATGCCAGCCCCAGTTGGCACAGCCTGTGACCTGCTAACTCATCACCCAGATCCCAGTTGCCCAGTTCTGGCCCAGCCCAAACTCTTAGAGACATCAGAAAAAATTATTTCTCCAGTCCCCAATGTGTTGGGCTAGAGAACAGGCCTGGGAAGGGGGCAGGACTAGGGGAGTGACAGGCCAACCTCCTCGGGTCTCCCTGGAGATGTCACAGGCTTAGCGGGGGCTGCTTGACACATGTCGGATAAAATAAGGGAAAATAAATAACAATGTTTATAAGAAGATTAGCAGGAAGGCAGGAAAATTTCTCTGGGGAGCCCTTGGCTGCATCTGGAAGTGACAGCCCCATCACCTTATCAGAGTCATAATGAGGTGCCAGGATTTGGGGTCATTAAAAATCCTCTCTGGCTGGGCTGCTCTCTCTCTCTCTCTCCATCGCCTTTGATGGAGGCCTGGTGGCTGAGGTGGCCCCTTCCCCCACCGTCTTCCCACCCCCTTGGCTGTCCCCTGCTTGCCTGGGTGCGGAGGTGAGACGTTGATGTCCAGCTCAGCGGAAGTAATGTAACAGGACATCCCAATTTGTGCCTGGGTCCCTGCAGGCACAGAGCCCTTCTCCCAGTGTGGATTAGCTCTGCTTTATCTGGCCTCCTTCAGAGATGAAGTGGGGGTAGGGGGAATCTGCAGACGCAAGTGGTATGACTCCAGGCTGCACTGTCCTGAGGGGCTGGCCCTGTAGCCGGGGTAAGACCATAGTGGGACACTGAGGTCTGGAAGGGTTGCTGGGCAAGGACTGACAAGTGTGGGGACGGATCTTTGACCTGGGCTGCACGTTCACAGCCCTGCATTGAAGGGTTTGTGGGTCTGTGATCAGGTGGAGGGAATGGAGCAGGAGCATGTGATGGAACTGTTGAAGGCAGTGAGAGCCAATCACCAGGGCAGACACTGGGAGACCTGAGAAGTCAGGCCAGCAAGAGGGTACAGATTCGAAAGCCAAGGTCCACAAGTGACTATCTGTAACACATCCATCCCTCCCTCCCACGTCCCTCCCTCCCACCAACTAGACACCCTGAGCCCTCTCCATCCCCACTGGTATTATGGAGAAAGCACTCGGCTCCCCTTTTCCCCAAAGCTTATCTTCCAGACTCTCCAAGCACACTTGTGATCTATCGATTTTTCTCCGCCTCTCACTGGTCCCATGTCCCTTGGGGGATAAGTTTGAGCAAGGAGGATTATTATTAAGCAAGAAACTGAGGCTGGCAGTAGCCCTATAGGAAAGCCCTCTCAAGGCACCACTGGTCCACATGATGTCTTTATGTTCTGGGCAGAATCAGTTCTATACTGGAAGGCGCGGGGTTACCAGTACAGTGAGGGTAGATTCATTTCCTAGCTGCTTCTCAGCCAAGCACCCCTGCTCAGTAAACCACCTGCCTGAGTGAATGCAGTAGCCCCCACTGTTGCATCTGACTGCTTGGGTATCTGAAGGTCTCTTTCAGCCAATAAAGGCCCACTGGTAAAATGGCAATGCCGTGGTCATCCCCATGACTAGGCTACGCTAAAGAAGGAAAGGGCCAGCTCTGTCTACAAGCAGGAAAGGCAATGCTGAGTGGGTGAGGTCGTGCCTATCCACCGCAGGCGTCCCCTCTCGAGGCCATGCCTCCTCCTGCCTCTGAAGTTTCTGCTTGTCTCTCAGCTGCTTCTATTGGAAAGGATCTTAAATCATACGGCATCTTTGGCTCTGTCTCCCCTCTGGAGGAGACAGGGTCATGGAGCAGTCAGGTGGACAGAGCATGACTGATCCCAGCTCAGGGCTAAAGCCGGCATTCAGACGTTCTCCATTGCTCCAGAAGCCCCACACCAGTAAGGGCCATGAAAGAAAGTCTCCTCGGGGCAGTGCTGCCCACATAGTGGCTCTGTGCTCTGGGCAGGGACAGACTCCTGCTCCCTCAAGTCACTATGGGACTTTGATATCTGAAGTTCAGACAAAGCCCAAAAAGAGAGGTCACTCTGGACAAGGCTATGGCTTGGATTCTTTCCACGGAGGCTTTGTGGCCTCTCTGTGACAACCAAAGACCCTTTGGGCATCAGATTGTCACCTCAAATTACTGTACAACTACGAGAGTCCAACTTCAGACAGCCTCTGAGCCTAGTTTCTTACCTCCATCCCACCTGAGCAGGGAGTCCAGGAGTTCCTGGCTCAAACCTGGGTCTCAGATGCAGGGCGGGAGGGGCAGCTCTGGGTCAGAACAGTCAGGGGTCCTTGCAGAATCCCAGGTCAGGACTGGACTTGCTGCTGCACTTGAGCAGGGTACTAGGGCTTCTGTTGAATATCCTGTCCCATCAAAGACCAGCTTGGGGGCTTGCTGAGCGGAGGACCCTAGGAGTGCAGGGTGGAGTGTTGTCTTTGCAGCTGTGACACCCAAGGCCTGGGGCCCCAGTGGCCTGGGATACACTGCTCAGCTTTCAGTTCTGGTTCTGGGATCCGTGCCGGCTCCTGCGGCCATGAGAGGTTTCTGTGTCACACTTACTGGTGGTGACAGAAGACCAGATTTAGCACATAATTTACTTCTGAAAAAAAAAATACAGTCGATTCAAGGCCACCCCTAGCATGCTGTCTCCCTCAATTGCTTACTTCCAGTGTTAACGCAGGAGCCCCTGATAATAGCAATAATAAATAATGGTGAGTATTTATGGGGTGCATCCTAGGTGCCAGGCACTGCTGAGGGCTCTATTTGTTGCACCCCGCTGGAAGCTGGGAACACTGTTATCCCACTCTTCAGATGGAAGCCCCAAGTCTCAGAGCCATCACAGCTCCTGGGCTGGCTTGCACCCAGATCTGGAAGACTTCAAGAGCTCTTGGCTCCTGTGTGAAGCTTGGCCAGTTCCTTGCTGTTGGTTATCGTCTCCCAGGGCTAACCTGGGCTGCAGTGGGAGGTCCAGTGGGTCTTGACTGTGAGAATGAGTAGCTACAGGCTGGCCATTGTTACTGATGGGGAGTCCCTCCTACATTGCTTCTTTCCTTGGTGGCTCAGCAATGAGTCACTTCCTGCACTTTGATATCTGCCCGAGAATGACCGGATGACAAGTTCTCTTCTATTGGAGGACAGAACTCATTAGCTTATACAACATCGAAGCTGGCAGGGCAGAGGTGGGCGGGGTGGACCCAGAAGCTCTTGTGTAGACATTGCTCTGGCCACCCGCAGCCATAACTCCCCAAACTCTCTCATCTTTCACGAGCCCCTGGAATTACTTGTTTTGATTGCTGTGGGGGGGGGCAGGGAGGGAAATTGAGGCTGGCCTCCTTGAGGCCCAGAGCCAATCCTGGCCTCCTTCTCTGAGGTCAGGGAGGGGAGAGAGAAAAGAGCTAGCTCCAGGAAGCATGTGTGTGTGTGTGTGTCTGTGTCTGTGTCTGTGTCTGTGTGTGCGTGTTTTCTCAACATAGCAAAGTGTTTCCGTAGGCAAATGAGGAGGGGAGGGAGAAGAAGTCACCACTGGAGAGCAGAATGATTAATGACCAAGGAAATGAGTGACCAGCAAGACCGGGGCTGAGGGAAGTAGGACAATTGAACCTGAGCACGCGACACATACATAGCCAAGCATCGGAGTGGTACTGCCTGGCTAGTGGACTGAGGCTGAGGTCCCACTGAGCAGAAGCTCCCATTACAGGGATGAGAGTGAGCGATAAGAGCAAAAACTCAGATGATGGGGGGAGTGGGGCTGGGAAAGCAGTCAGGAGGACCCATAGGGGACCAAGGGATGGGTACACACTCCTCTCAGACCTCTCTCACACGTCCTCTGCTGTCTTCTGTCACGTGCTGTCTAGGACAAAGGACAAGAGGGAGATCACCCCACAGCTCCTAAGGTCTGTGGCTTTCTCATCTCGGCTGCCGTTGCCCTGCCCAGCACAATCAAGTTAGCCTAACCCTTTCCTTCCCCCTGCTGTGACCTGTCCCTTCTTCCCAGCTGTGTGTGCTCCTAGGTTATATTAAACGGGACATGCCTTGTCCTGGGTCCCAGTAATGGTATCTATGTCTCCCAAATGCCGAGACCCACACCTTGTGGGCTTATAAACAAGGACCAGACAAGGGCTGTGCCTGGCCCTTAGCCATGTAATGTGTATTTGTGCTGGATTGACAAGTTCTTGCCAGGGGTCCTAGTATATCTTCATTGAAGGCTGGTGGGATGCTCAGCCCCTCTCCCATCCCCATAACAGAACCTCCTATCTCCTTGACAAGTCATTCCCAGACCTTGAGGATAACATCTGTCTAATGGGTACCTGCTATGAGTCCCCTTTACAGGTGACTGCAGTCCTGACCTCCACCGTTAGCCACAGCCCATCACCCAGGCCCAGTGGAGTCTTCTCCAATTTCAAGAGGTATCCTGACCAACACAAGGTTAAGTCCAGTGGCTCTTCCTTCCCTACCTCACGCGTGGGCTCTTTCCCCCACATGACAATGAGCCCTGGGCTAAGAATAGGCTGGCTGGCTGCTTCTGGATCTGCTGGGTTTTCTGTGTTTACCACTCTAAGGTGCCCCTAGTCTGAGTCCTGTGGCTTCTTTCCTGGCCCCACCAGACACAGGGCTGAGACCCTAACACTAACCAGTTTCTGAGCTGCAGACAGAGCCCAAGGAGAGAGGCCACTCTGGATGAGACTGTGCCTTGGACTCTTTCCGCAGAATCCCTTTCCATGTGGTCCCTCTGTGATAACCAAAGACCCTTTGGGCATCAGATCTGCACCTCAAACCAACTGCACAGCTGCAGCATTTAAGCTAGAGAGAGAAGAGAGGCCTCAGGCCCCAAGGCTGCTCTGTTAGAGAGTCAAAATTTGACGCAGGGCCTGGTCCTCCTTCAGAGCCCACCCAACCCCCCCTTCTACACCCTCTTCTACCTTCCCATGATCCTTCTCTGTTTTACCCAAGCCTCAGTCTTGGACCATTACACACGTAAACTGAGGCACAGATTGGTTAAAAAATAACTCACCAAGGTTTGCCCAGCTGTAAGGGGTCATCTGTAAATAGAGTCTACCTTCTTAGCTGTCCTGAATACATTCCACCACCACAAGACGGACCTTTCTCTGCAAGCTGTCAATCAAACACCCCTCCCACTTTCAGGGCTTAGGCTGAGGGTAAGAAGAAATGCCATGACCTCCAGCAGCAATCTGAGTGGGCACATCCTGCCAGAGCCTGGTTCCCTTGTCCCCTGGCCTCCCCCTCAGGGGGAGGGGAGTGACTCACGTGTCTGCTGGCCTCTCTGTCCTCCTTTGCTGCCGAGGGTTCAGCTCTGACTCCCAGCGCCCCAGCTTTAGGTCGGCTCGGTTCCAAGTTCTTTTATTAATTCTCTCACTGCAGTGAGAGCACTTTAATTAGCCCGGCCGATTTATCTATATAAATACAAACGGATGGCGGCTGGAGCTCCACAGTGGGGCGGGGAAGTGAAAGGGGAGCTGGACCAGCAGGTTGCCTAGGGCAGAGGAAGTGACAACGGCGCCTTCCCAGCAACCAAAAATATGACTTTAATATCGTGTGCACGTGCGCTTGTGCGGGCAGGCGGGCGAGTTCTGAGCAGTGCTGTCGCTCTGTGGTGGGGACATACATGGCTTCAGAGCTGAGTTCTTCTGCCTTCCCAGAAAGCCCTACTCTCTTCTTTTAGAAGCCGCATCAGTGAGTTCCCTACTGATGAAAAGCCCTCTCTTCCTTAGGTGGCAAGGGATAGGTGACAGAGTGACCATGTTCAAAAGCTGCCTCTGGATTCCAGGACTCGGGCAGGAGACCAGGTAACTACTCTGTCTTGCTTACATGGACCTCAAAGGTTAAAGTCACTTCTCTAAGCACTTAAAGTGTCTGCAGAAGGGCTAGTGGGAGTGTAGACTCTACCACTGACTGTCTCACTCTGCCATAACCAGGTGTGCCTCTAAGGGTAAGTTTTTTTTCCCACCCCACGCTTCAGCTCACCCCTCTGTAATATGGGAGTGTCACAGGTTGTGCCAATCTCCTAGGTGCCAACATCTAAATGGACATGCTGGGACCTGGTGACAACTCCTTCAAACCTCTCAGAGCAGTCGGAGGTGATGTCCAGAGGAGCTGTCTGTCACTCGTGCTGGGGCTGAGACTTCGGTGGAAGTTGATTCAGGAGTAACAGCTTGCTTATTTCAGCTGCTGGCAGGTCATAATTCCTCTTTAATCTCGTACTCTGTAAAAACGGGCCACTGTTCCAGTGAGGCGCCTGTCTAGCTGGGGACACATGTGACAAGGGACCTGGTGACCGACCGGTACATATGGAGGGAGATTGTTGTTCTTAGTGGAGGAGGCAGACAGGGGAGGCGACTGTTGGGAACAGGGGTCCAGGACAGCTGTCTGAAGACAGGGGCTCTCAGTAGCTGAAAGTTCCTTCCAAAAACTTGAACACACAGCATCTCTCCTTGGCTCTTCCTCCCAGATCACAGGTTATCTTTGGAGGGAGCCGTGTTCTTGTCATAGGAACCGGACAAAGACCAGAGACAGTACGGAGGGGATTTCTAAAGTGAGGCAGCCGGAAGCAGAGATAGGATGTGATACAAAGTCCCTTCTTGTCTTAGAAATTACACTACTTAACATTGCTCATGGGTATACAGATGTACACACACACACACACACACAGACACACACACGTGCACACACATACACACTCATATACATACACCACACAAACACACTTATACATACCACACCATACACAAACACACATGAGACACATACAACAGCACACACACACAACATGCATACATACACACATACCATACTATACACATACAAACCACGTCAAACACACACACAACACACATACAACACGACATACATAAAACATCACACCACACACATACCACGCACACACACACCACACATATACACACAACACACAAACACCACACACATCAGACTACACACTCTACACATAACACACACCTCCACACATATCACACCATACCCCACCCCGCACCCCACACACAACACACATACACCACACCACACAAATACACACACCATAAACTCACCACACACACACACACACACACACACACACAATACATACCATATACATAACACACATACAACACCACGGCACATACAACACATATACACACAAACCATACGCATACCACACACACATCAGACCACACACACAACATACACCATATACATAACACATACACAATCAAACACATCACACCATACGTACAGACACACCACAATATGACACACACACCACCCACATACCACACCACACGATACTACATATACACCCCATATCATGCATACCCCCACATCATACTCCCCTCAAGCACACACTACAGTAAGGTCACGGGACAGGCACCTCGCTGCTGTAAATCCCATGTAGTGGTAAAAGCCGTGGTAATAATGGTACTCGTGGAATGTCCTTGTGTGTGTACAGAGGGATCTTGCCTCTCTCTCTGAGCCCAATGACTGGAGAGCCTCAGCCTAGCAGTTGCTACCTCAGAACTCTCATTGTTTCCCCGTGGGGACCTGGACCCAGTGCTTATGGTATTCAACAGTTCTCTGCTGCTGGAGATGCCCACAGGCTGCGGGTTTCTCTCTAATAGGCTGCCCATCTTTGCCTGAGGCCAGGCCTGCGGAGAGATCGGATCTAACCTAACCTATGGCTCTCTGGTTGAGCCAATTGTCTGCACCGATTCGGTCTCGGGGCACTCACTCTCCATTCTGGCTTCTGTGGCCTCAGTGTCCCAGTAGCCTTGGAGGTAAAGGGGTGAACTCTGCCCTGTTTCATTTTCCTGAGCCTCTGTATGCAGGAGGCAGGGTGCCTGGGAAACATCGGAGGTCAGGGTGTAAACTTGGGTTGATACTTTGTTGCCTTCTGTGTGAGCTGGCTCAAGCTCAGCCCTCCTCTACGGGCTCCCCTCCCCCATGATGAGCCTTCCAGAGAAGCCGGGCAGGGCTTTTAGCAGAACCTCCAAGAAACAAAGAGGGAAAAAGCTAAAATCACTGGCTAGGGTTGACATACTCAAAGGAGCAAATTGGCTGGGGCCGACTTGCCTAAGAGACATCTTGGATTCGAACTCAGATTTTTCCTGAAGTTCCCAGCTTTCCGTTGCTTTCATAGCACCCTTGATATCTGAGACTTGTCTGACAGGGTCTGATGGTGGCCTCTGCTCCCTCCAGCTGTTACAGACACTGCCCATTAGATCCCTGCTAGAGCCTGGTACCTGGCACCCTAGGGAAGTTCTAAATGAGGAACTATGGGATGGGCCCATGAAAAGATGGCCACCATGTAGCCTGCAGTGAAGGCCGGCTGGTTGGCTGACAGCCAGAGCATCCTGGGAAACAGCTGGGCTTGTCAGGGCCAGAGACCAGGGGGCTGATGCTCCCTGTTTTTCAAGTGATCCACAGAGTCCTAAGCCAATAGGGGAGCCAGGTGAGGTCAGTCTGACGAAGAAGGATGCATCAGATGTGACTCTGAGACAATGAAAAGGAATGGAGGTTACAGGAAGAGGCAGAGGGGGGTAGGAAAGACGTGAGGGACCGTCACTCATCAGCAGGATAGGCAGGACCAGCTCATCTTTCCTGTAGTCTCTCAGCATAGTAACGCCAGGAAAATCCCTCCATCCCAGCCAGAGGCCTCTACCTGCTGCCAGGCTCATTCACCCTTGCCCCTCATTGTGTCTGGGCCGGAAGAGGAGGCACAGCGAGAGACAGGGACTTGCCCAAGGTCACGGAGCAGAAGTGGCCAGTCCCCAGGTGTCCCAGCACCCTGAGAAAGGGTCTCTCCGTGTTCTGCCCAATTCACAGATGATACATCAGAGTGCCAACAGCAGCCCTGCTTTCCATCCGCCTCACAGAGCTCCGCCCGGGCGTCACATCTATTTCTGGGCTTGCTGTCCAGGGCCTGGGGTCTGAGTGTCAGAACCTAAAAATAAAAAGACAGATTGTCCTCATTGGCTGTAATTACCGCCTAAAAAGACTGGTGTGGAGAAAGAATGAGAAGGAAAAAAATCCCTAAGCTGAGAGCATCAGTCACAGGCAGACAGATAGCTGGAAGGAGGGGTTCTGGGCACATCACAGGGGCCTCCTATCCCTAACCTCCTACCTCACTGAGGAAACAGGTCCTGCCACAGCCTCTGGTCTCTGAGGTAGAGACAGACAAGCCATGTGAGAGAACCAGGGCTTGTTCAGCTGTCACCATCCAAAAAACCCCAGCCTTCCCTAATAACTCCATTCTCTTATTGGTATAATGAGCTTACCTAGTTCCTTGACAGATAGGTACCGAATGCCTTCTGTATGCAGGTAGCTCTAGTCCTCTGTCTGTGGAAGGCACGTTTGAGCAGAGGGGTAGAGTCGGATGGAGTCAGTCAGGAGAGGAGAACAGTGTTTGACTGGAGGGTGTTCCACAGATGAGTGGGGGTGGGGTGGGGTGGATACAGACCTGATGAAGGGAAAAGCCATGCTCAAGAAGGAGGCGAGTATGCTCGGACAACCCCAGAAGGAAAGCCCCTGTGTCTGGGGCTCTGGAAGCAAGCAGGGTAGTTTGGCATAGAGTTCTGGGGCCAGATTCTATAGAGCCTTATGTGGCTCTAGTGGAGTGTCTGAATTCGATTCTACAAATGGTGGAAAACTACCGGAGGGGTTAAGAATGAGAGTCATGTGAGATTTGGGGGTGTAGTTCAGTTGATAGGGTACCTGCCTCATGTGCATGCGGCTCTGGGCTCAAGCTCCAGCAGTGTGCCAACAGCATTACATGTTTATAAATGCAGAACTTGGGAAGCTGAGGCAGGACAATCAGAAGTTCGAGGTCATCCTCTACCTCATAGTGAGTTTGAGGCCAGTGTGAGAAGAAAAAAAAAAGGACCAGAGGAAAGAATAGGGTCATACAGTCCAACGGTAACTTTATGGTAGCATCTCTGGCCATTACGTGACTATAAATGGGGAGGGAACGATTTTGACACCCAAGAGACGACAACTGTCCTGGATAGGAGTGGTGTTGTAACGTGACAGGGAAGAGAGAAAGACAGGTACCAAGGATAAACTCAAGGTGTCCAGACAGAGTAATAAGGTGGGTTCTGGGGTCTCTGAGGGAAGACTGGTGTCTTGCCAAGCGGTGGGAGTGTGGAGCAGTCTGCTTTGACCGTGGTGGTTTCAGCTACCTCCATGGTCACATGTCAGGTGAAGACACTGGGTAGGTACAGGCAACACTGTTATGCTTTCTCCACCCTGGAAATTGCAAAGTGACTCTCGATTGGCAGAAGCCAGACTTCAGCAGAACTAAGAATGGGTCTCCCATAAGCTGCCTGGAGCCCTAGCTGTGGACCTAACACAGGAAGATCTTGTGCCTTCTCGTCTCCCGGTCCCTACCTCCAGAGCCATGCAGTCTCACCTAGCTGGTACAGTCAGACAAAGATCCGGTCTTTCTCTCTGAGCTTAAGCCTTTGCTGCTGGGCACTGTCAAAGAAGACCTGTTCTTAGACCCGCTGACATTTTTCAGCTCGTGCTGGCACAGATCTGCTGTTCTGGGCTGTCATGTGTCCCCAGCAGTGCTAGCTTGTCCTTAGTAGAGCCGTGAGGCTTCTAGAGCTAAGGGTAGGTACCCTTGGCATGTCTTAGAGAAGAAGCTGCAGCCTGGGATCCACAGATGCTATTGTGGAGTCAAGTTTCCCGAGTGAAACACCCCATGTAAATAGGTAACATTGACAGCAACAGAGGCCACCTCACCCCACCCTGGTGCACTTAGTAGGCTCTCTGCACACAGTGTCTCAAGGTCCCTGGAAACCACCCTGTTATTAGCTGCATACTACAGAATTGAGGCCCCAGGAGGTTGTATCACAAGGTCCAACTACAGTCAGCAAACTCCTGGGTTCTGTGATCACTGTCTCGTGCTGGGAGGGCTCTGGGAGCCTGAACTGGGGGCACTGTTTTTCTCCTCAGTACATTCTATTTGGAAGAAACTGTTCCATGCCAGCCTCAACACCAGGCCTTGGGTTTGTACTGGTGACACAGACTCTAGGTCCCTGGAGTTTTGGGGACATTAGAATCCTGAGGCCAAGACCCTGTATGTTGTCAGTTAGAGAAGGAAACCAGGGAATCTATTCTGTTCACATTAGCTCACTGGTTAACCTTTAACTTGTCACTCCATGGGTCCTTCCCCTGTGCCCCTCCCAAGCCTGGCCACAGAAGCTGAGCTAATGGGCTGATGGCTGGGACGGGGGCTTGTTAAGTGCTTTGTGTGGAAGAGGCCCCCATTAAAGCCATTATCTGTGGGCTGGGCAGAAGTCATTTTGCAAGTGGACTTGGAGTGACCACAGATGGGCACCCCACTGAGGCCTGTTGTTATAAGAGAAGAGCAGAACCCCCCTTGAGCCCCCCACCTCTCAAACATCTCTCACCTTAGGGCCTGCCCTCTCTAACATGTCTCAGGTTAACCTCTCCAGGCCATAGCCATAGTCTCACCAAACCAGCCAGCTCCTGCCAACTGTCCAGCTTGTCTTGTCCGTTCACTAATGTGCTCTAATGGGCCTATTTAGCGGCTCTGTCTGTCACCTTGGCAGCTAATTGCTGATGCTTCTGCAGCTCCAACTACAATCAGCGCCTATGAGTGCCTCTGCAGCCTGGGAGGTTCTATCCTCCCTGTCCTTGGCCTCCTGCTGCAGACCAGAACAACAGGGCCCCTTTAAGAGCAGGCAGCCTAGTTCCTCTGAACAGAAGCTCCTGAGCCTGAGAGTTTAGGATAGACAGACAGACACTCTCATGGGACATCAGCCCTTAAGCTTCACAGAACCAGAGGGCCAGGCCTCTAGGCACAGTGGGGAATCATGAATTCCTATCTGTCCTATATTCATTCCTACCACGCCATTCCCCAAAGACAGTGAGAGGACCGAATGAGACTCAGTCAGGTCGACTGAGTTAGGGAGGGCAGACAAAGACCCACATAGCTTCAGCTCCCATGTTCAGAGGGGAAGTAGACATATTTACCTGAAGGTCACCCAGGAACCTCAAAATCACCTGCCCCCAAGTGCCCATATCTTCTCTTCATCCAGAGTTTGTAATGTCACGTTTCAGGCCTCTGGCCACTCAGAGAAGAATGCTGGGGTCCTTAGTAACATCCTTCCCTAAGTCAGGTCCTTAGGAGCATACTCTTGAAGTAGAGCTGGGACCTCAGTATCTTTCTCTCTCCTGGTTATCGTGACAGGCATGAGTTTTCTCAGTTACATATTCCAGCAGTGGTGTACACAGTACCATCCCAGAACCAAACATGTGGTTACAACATACCCTTCCCCTTGTAAATTGTACTGACAGAGCATGCTCCTGACACTTGTCCTCACCATCATCACATGAATGACTGCAGATGTCTCCCCAGCCTCTCTCCAACTCCAGCCTCCTCTTGTCTCCCATTGTCTCTCAATCCACACGGCATACAGAGCTATGGAATTCTCTTGCAAGTATCAGCCCTGTGTGTCGTCTGCTCATCTGAGGAACTTCACCCACATCTGGATGACTGAGGATGAAGTTAAGATTCCCCTCTGAGCTTGGAAGATACCACTGCCTTCTCCTCCTCTTCCTCTTCTTCCACCTTCTCTTCCTCCTTCTATCTTCCTCCTCCTCTTCTTCCTCCTCTCCTTCCTCCTCCTCTTCTTCCTCCTCCTCTTCTTTCTCCTCCTTCTCCTCTTCCTTCTCTTCTTCCTCCTCTTACCACTCCTCCTCCTCCTCTTCCTCCTCCTCTTCTTCTTCTTCCTCCTCCTCACCTCTTTTGCCTCTAACTCAGGCTCCAATCCTCTTTTCTCTGACTGGACTATGCCTTCTCTCCCTGGCAGGCCTTTACACGTGCTGTTTCCTTCCCTTTGAATGCTTGGGCTACGGGGCTTTGTAGTCACCAAGACCTCCGACACACAGAAACAGAGCAAGTTGGAACTGACAGTAACACTTGTCTGTTTAATGAACCATGATTGTTGGATAAGGATGTAAAAGAGGTGACAGACAGGGTTCAAGCAGTGCTCGTCCCAGCTGTGAAGACTTGGACGTGTGACCTCTGGGCACCCCTTGCCCCGGGGTCAGATGAGAAACCAGTGTTCCTCTTCTGAAGGGCTCATAATGAAATAACGTGACTTGAGGCCTCTGACTCTAAGGCGTAATAAGCAAGGCCCCCCATTGATGGCAGCATTGATAAGAATTGCCTGGCTGACCAGAGAAGCCATCATCTTCCTCCTCAGCCTGGCAGATTCTTGTCCCAGCAGCATGGCTGGCTCTCCAGAAAGGGCTTGGGGAAGGCAGCCCACCAGAAGAGGAGCCCTCAGGTCCTCGGACTGATGGGTACCATGTGCTGATACCCTCTTCCTTCCTACAATGCGCATGGATTAGAGGGGCTGTCAAGAAAGTGGGGTTTCGTGAACTCCTAGAGACCTGCAGGGAGAAGCTAGCATAACTGTTGACTGGGCCAGGACCCTCCTGAAATGGGGCAGGTTCTGCTAGAATCAGGGATGCTATTCCTGCCATCCACTCATCCCTGTGGCTGTGGGCTGGGCTGTGAGCAAGGCTGAAAGCCTTAAGCCTCAAGTCCAGTCATCACGAGTCTCACAGACTCAGAAAAACTGAGAGTCCTGGTCCATCCTGCAGGGGTAGCCTGGTGTAGCTGTCTGAAGACCTGACCCAAGTCTCTTTCTCCTGGTGAAGGGAGATAGGTGACCACCAGAGGTATCATGAATTCCCTACATCATTCTCTGCAAACGTCCTTTGCCCATCTGCTACCCACTCTTTACATTCTGGGCCCCAAATCACCCAACATGAAGCTTCTACTTGCTTGATCCTCAGGCTCTATGGCATAAAGAAGTAACTCCATGTTCTTCCATCTTATGGTCTAACCAGGGCTCTGTTTCCTAAACCACAACTTTCGATCTTAATAGTCAGAGCCAGACAAAAGACTACCCCAAGCAAGCCCATGTGGCCACAGCATCCCTGTTTCTAGCTAGGCTTGAACAGAATGTTCCTCCCTGCACCTTGGTCAGTCCCTTTGGCTAACCCTCCCTTCTGCATGTTCCTCTGGGACAGATCCTGTCCCCTCATCTATGAATTATTAATTTGCCCCGACTACATTAAGCTCTGCCAGCCCCGTGGCTCCTTCATTATTCTCCCTGGAGTGAGCCTGCAGCCAGGACCACAAGGAGCTGGAGCGGAGTCCTGCCCTGCAGACATCTCAACTACATGAAAACTGAACCGAAAAACCCTTTAATTATTGGACTGAAAGAGGCCCAGAGTAGGGGACCATGCTTGAGGTGCTTTTCTGCTTATTCTCAGGATGTGTGATCTTCAGCTAGTTATGTGGCTCTTACTGTCTTTTTCCTACTTTGAATGTCCCAGAGATACACACAAATGCTTTACAACTCAGCAGAGCTCAAGTGAGTATCCTGGGGTCACAGACCAGTGATTTTAAAAAGCAGAGGTTGTATCCTGATGCCTCCAAACCAACTCCATCCACCAGCCCAGCCTCCTAATCCTGCCCTTATTAACAGGGTTCAGGTCACAGCATCCCAATGGGTGCTCTTTTGGGGGTGTTGTAGTTGCCCAAGAAGGCTCTGAGGAGGTCTGCAAGGGGAACCCTGTGCCACCTTGACTGGCCAGGGTGCCCCAGGTCATTCGATACTGAAACTGTTAGGACTTTAAGTTCTGTAAACCTCAGGTCTCATCTCACTGAACTCTACAAAATCTGTGGCCAGTTGAGCTCTGAACTTCTCACGTCATACTGGGAATATCTGAATTATGACTCCGAAGGGAGACACCCTCAGGGAATGCAGCTAGGATCCCTGGCTATGGGACGTGAGGAAGCCCATCAACTTGACAGGCAGTATGGCAGGTAGAAAATGCTAGAGCCTAGGGTCCCCAAGTCCTGGGGTGTCGCACATGTGTCTTACCGACCATAGTAGAACTAACGTGCTAGTGCATGCAGCTTGCTAACTCGATACCCCATACACTGTCTTACGCATATCCTATTTTAAATTTATTTTATGTTTTTGAGTCTGCACGTACTCCTGTGTGTACCTTGTGTACTCTTGGTGCCTGCAGAGGCCAAAGAGTTCGCTAGATCTCCCGGAACTGACATTACAGGTGGCCGTGAGCTGCCATGTAGATTCTGAAGCAGAACCCAGGTCCTCTGGAAGAACAGCCAGTGCTCTTAGCCACCGGTCCACTCTCCAGCCTCCATAATTTTTATGGTCAAGGAAACTGAGATACAGAAAGATTTCTTTTTTGCTTTCTCTCTCCTTTCTTTCTTTCTTTCTTTCTTTCTTTCTTTCTTTTGTTCTTCCTTTCTTTTCTGTTCTGGTCACTTACCCAACATCACAGTCTTTGGAACTTCAGTCAACCTGGATGCAAAGCCTATATTGTTGTTTCTTGCTTTTATATTTTTGAGACAGGATCTGGCTGTATAGATCAGGCTAGCCCAGTGCTCCCTGAGTACTGGGATTCCAGGTATGTATAGCATCACACCCAGCTTCAAAACCCACACCACCATCATGGTCCACTCCTCCTGGGATGAGTCAGTGCATCTCACCACGACCCAACATCTCTTGTCAATGGCCAATGGGTTCATCTTTCTCAGCTTATTATGCAGAGAGATTCTGTTTGGGATGTCAGGAGATATTAATAAATGGGAGGTTGCTTTTGCCCCCCCCCCTTTTTTTGAGGGAGGTTCTACCCTTGAAAGCAGGAGGGAGCCTTATTCCGCCTCTTTCAAAAAAATGGATTGAACCTCTCAGGTGGCATCCCTGTGGATGCTGAGATGTGGAGTCAGGTGGGTCCAGGTCTGGGGAAAATCATGTCTCTTGTTTTGGGTCCCTTTAGGATGGCCTCAGGTGAAGCCCAGCTCTACAATGTTCCTCAGGTCAGATTGCAGTAAATCTCATCAGAATCTACAGCCTGTAATGGCTTGTGAATTGTGGTCCATAATTCAGCCAGTGCCTGGGCTGCAGACTCGCTCACTGTTTCTTGTCCTCCTTCCCTGCAGCTTACACAAGTCCCTGGTAAAGTAATAAATTGGAATAAGGGGCACCCTGCTAACTAAATTTCACTTGTCAGCTTTAAGATCTCATGCTGGGTGTTAAGTTCACACAAACATCTTACAAACATCTTAAACCAACTCTCTCTCTCTCTCTCTCTCTCTCTCTCTATATATATATATAGATAGATAGATATAGATATAGATATAGATATAGATATAGATATAGATATAGATATAGATATATCACCCTGTCTGTTCCTACTCCCTTATATACAGAACCTTATTTTTCCAGCCTAATGTTGCTTTTATGAGGGGAAGTCTCCATCCTTGACGGCATCCCTCTTCCCAAGGCAGGACTTACCCAGAGCTTAGCACAGGAATCCTCTCAGGGCAGAGTAGGGCTAATATTGCTTTGAGAAGCAACACTTCCTGGTGTATGACACCTTAGAATCTCAGAAAGGTTGATCACTAACAAGAGGCTTCATGGTTGTCCCAAATCTAACCTTGTAGTGAGGACCCTTGGAGTGTCCTGGCAGTAATGTCCAAGTAGGCTCCAGAGATGAAGAGAGCTGGCTGAGTCTTGAGGGAGACCAGAGACCAGATAGATGCTGAACTGGCCATGTGCCAATGGCAAACTGGAGATTCACTTTTCTAAAGCCCCCTTGGCTCCTGCGTCAGTGTATTTTGCTATAAAATCTAGCCTAAAATACTACCAAATCATTTGGTCTAGCTTTGTAACCTAGATTAAGTGAGAACTGGTCTGGCTTCTCTGAAACTCCGTTTCCCTGGGTAAGAGAGAGGCCTGTGAACATGAGGGTTTCTAGGTGGCATGTTAGGCATAAGGCCTAGCCTTGGAGAAGGAGGGATAGGACCTAGGGGACAGAGACCCTAGTGGTCATGAGCAGATGCCTCAGGGCCTAGAAGAGGGGTGCTGGGTCTACCACAGCACCCAACTTCAGCTGATGTCTATGTGGGTGGCATGATTTCTGTCCTTTCTAGACACCAAGATGAGTCAAGGGTGAATGAAGGACCCATAATTACTCAGAAGGCCCTAGGGGGACTAGAGAGCCACCAGTGGTTGCTAGGGGGACCTGGGGAAGGGGCAGTTGCCAGGTCTGTGGGCCAAAAGGGATATTGTGCTGTAGCAGATAGACCCCTAGCATCAGGACCAAGCCAGGGAGCTAGTCTCCAAGGCTGGAGCCAGGGGTCTAGGGCAAGGCATGGGCCCCAAAATAGGAGGTGGATGCTGGACCTGGGATGTCTGTTTCTACTCCTAAAGCATAAGCAGCCCAAACCAGGCCTAGAGTATACCTTTAACTCAAGCACTTGAGAGGCAGAGACAGGTAGATCTCTGTGAGTTCAAGGCCAGCCTGGTCTACATAGTGAGTTCCAGAACAGCCAGAGCTACATAGTGAGTCCCCTGCCTCAACAAAACAAAACAAAACAATGAAAACAACAACAATAACCCCCCCAAAAAAACAACAAAAGGCCAGCACTCAGGAGGTAGGGGCAGGTGGATCTCTGTGAGTCTACAGTCAGCCTGATCTATGGAGAATTCCATTCAGCCAGGGCTACACAGAGAAACCCTGTCTGGAAAAACCAAA
Source organism: Rhabdomys pumilio (assembly GCA_030674055.1). NCBI lineage: Eukaryota > Metazoa > Chordata > Mammalia > Rodentia > Muridae > Rhabdomys > Rhabdomys pumilio. Next base: position 41,962,376 of record JANHMN010000019.1, read on the forward strand.
CCAAACCAAACCAACCAACCAACCAACCAACCAACCAACCAAACAACCAACCAAAAATAGTGCCATCCTCTCAGCCCGAGCTTCTTCATCTGGCAGTGGGAATTCCTGCAGGTTGGGGGTCAAACTCAGAAAGCATAGCAAAGGGCTCCTGCAGCCATGGCAGGTGAGTGATAACCAGTCCGGGAAGCCACCAGAGTGGAGGACTCACGCTCAGCCTGTGAACCCTGACCTGCTGCAGAACCTTTGTTGTCCCAGAAGAGTTTTGGCATCTTTGAGGTGGTGTCCAAAATCCCCTGGCCACCTTACAGCCCTGTTTATTAACTGATTTGGGTGAGCGGATTCCCAAAGGGCTTCTGTTGGGAAGGGAGAGGAGAGCACAGAGCCACTGGCCTCGTAAGGGCTCAGTGATATCATCCTGTTTCATGGCCAACCATCGGACTAAGCCCGGGGACCTTAATGAAAGTTAGAGGAAGGATTGAAGGAGCTGAAGGGGACTGCAACCCCATAGGAAGAACAACAAAATCAGCTAACCGGGCCCCCCAGAGCTCCCAGGGACTAAAGCACCAACCAAAGAGTATACATGGAAGGACTCATGGCTCCAGCTGCATATGTAGCGGAGGATGGCCTTATCTGGCATCAGTGGGAGGGGAGGCCCTTGGTCCTGTGGAGGCTTGATGCCCCAGCAAAGGAGGATGCTAGAGGGTTGAGGTGGAAGTGGTTGAGTGAGAGGCAACCTCTTAGAGACAAAGGTGAGGCTGATGAGGTGAGGGGGAGGATTGTAGAGGGGAGATCGGGAAGGGCGACAACATTTGAAATGTAAACAAATAAATGATAAATAAATAAATAAATAAATAATCAGTGCTTTTGTCCTGCTACCCGTATCACCAATTAGCGCCCCCTCCTCTCTCTCTACCAGGGTCTCATGTAGATCACGCTGTTCCTGAACTTACTTTGGAGCCTAGGTGACCTTGGGCTCCTTGGTCCTTCCTCCACGCCCTCAGTGCTGGGATTCCAGGTATGTGCTACCCTGTCAGGCTTATGTGCTGCTGGGGATGGGACCCAGGGCTTCATGCATGCTAGGTAAACACCCTGCCAGCTGAGCTGCATCCTAAGCCTGTGCGCTCTTCTCTTCTGATGGCTGTTCCCACTAGTCCTGTCTGGCAGGTGAGAAAATGCAGAACAGAAAAGCCAGGGCATTGCTCAGGCCCACATAGCAATGCCCCTGTCTCAGCTTTTCAGTCTCACCTGATTGGAGTTCCCCCCAATCGTGTCTTCCATCTCCTCCCCACCCCTGCACTATGACAAGGATGAAATGTCTCTTCACTGATGGCTTAGTAAGTAATATTCATTGGCACACTTTTCCTCTACCATGGACAGGAATCTGAAGCACGGGGAAAAGGCTTTCCTTGGTGAGGTTTGTGTCCTGTATATACCTATGCCCAGCATTTTCCAGACTCAGTACACCCTAGTTCTGTCTCCTTGCTAGCTGGAAAAAAGTGTGGAGTGATAGGGACAGAAGATCCGCTATGGAAATTTTGTCTGTGGCTGTAGTAATGGAGAAGACCAAACAGGGTTTAAATCAAAATTAATTGCACGACCCCTTATCCACACCCTCTATCTTGCCCCCGCCAGCCCCCTGGACAGGGAAGATGAAGAAAGACTCAGTTCATCTTCTCGCCCACTGAACACACATCCTCCCCCAACTCTAGAGGCCGTCTCGCCCAGCCCCCAGCCTCTAATCCCTTTAAAACGTTTCAAAGAACACAGACAATGGGGCCGGGGTGTGTGTGTGCCCACCTCACCAGAGCGGATGAAAAGGGATTGGGAGACTCTAGGAGGCGGTGGTGGGGAGGTCACAGCCCAAGGGACATGCTCTGCAGGAAGCGGGTGGGCTGAGGATGACTGGGAAATGTGTGCTGGAGAGCAGAAACAGGCTGGGAGATGACAGGTCAGTGCATGCAGAAATACCAGCTTGGGAAAAAGCAGGGATGGGGAGGGTGCTGAGGCAGGGGCTGAGATGAGGGTTTGGAAGGACAGAAAGCTGAGGCCCTTGGGAAGGCAGGATACAGGCTGATGTTAAAGTCAACCCAGACCCAAAAGTGAGTGATGCCCACCCCCAAAGAAGTGACAGCTGCCACATGGATACAAGCCCATTAGTTAGGATGCTAGGAGGTGCTGGGGGACAAGCTCGGAAAAGATGTGGGGTTATCCTATGATTCCTGGCAGCCCCCTTTCTGAGTTATTCAAGTTTCCTTCTCTTGCTTCCTCTAGGCAAGCCTTCCTTTAAGACAGGCTTCTGACTTGGGAGCAGAGCTTCATTCAGTCTGCCCACTGATGGGGTTGGCTTCTTATCCTGAATGTCCTTGGCTGTCCCTCTCTGTCCATCCCCAACTGTCCTTTTGCACCAGGCCTGACTCCCCCATCCACGTCACTCACTCAGCCTGCCTCACCCATGAGTCACCCACTCAGCCCCATTGGTCCACTATCCTTGTACGATGACCTCGCTCCTGCCCACAGACTCTATTCATTCTTTTATTGTAATCTATGCCCACATAGGCACGCGTGCATCCAAGACTGGTACTTGATGGTTCGTCTCTGCCCCCTTTACCCTAGGCCCTCTGTTCCCCACCAGCCTCATCACCACCGTCTCCTGCATACTCGCTGCTATGCCTTGCCTCCCCTTGATTCTGTTCCTTCTGGGGACATCTCCTTTTCCTACATTCTGGAACACATCTAGGACAGATTTGCTCTGTGTCCCCAAAGTCCCGGTGCTGAGGGCACACCATACACACTGTGAGAGTGGTGTCCAATTGATAGAGGCTGAAGGGAACCCTGTGTATGCAGAGCCATGGGTAAGATATTGAGGGCATGCCAGGCAGTGGTGGCACACGCCTTTAATCCCAGCACTTGGGAGGCAGAGGCAGGTGGATTTCTGAGTTCGAGTCCAGCCTAGTCTACAGAGTGAGTTCCAGGACAGCTAGGGCTATACAGAGAAACTCTGACTTGAAAAACAAAACAAAAAAGAAAGAGAGAGAGAGAGAGAGAGAGAGAGAGAGAGAGAGAGAGAAAGAAAAATAGATAGAAGATACTGAGGGCACATGAGCAGGGAGCTGTCCCAGGGTAATCCTATGCACTAGAGGACAACAGAATTCTGCTATGAGCATTTACCTTTGTCTCCTCTCAAGTCTTTCCTATCCTTAATGTCGCTAGTTTAAAGTTTTCATGATGGCCAGTCTGTCTGGTCTGTGTGACCCTCAACACACATGCATGCATACACACACATGCACATGCACACATACATACACACACATACACACACTTGTGTACACATATGTACACACATACACACTTACACATGTACACACATGTGCTTGCACATATGTATACACACTTACAAACTTACACTCACACACATGTACACATGCTTACACACATGTACATACACAACACACACACACACACACACACACACACACACACACACACACACCACATTATCCTGTGTACCCGTCCATCATATCCAGAATTCTGTCCCCTCCATAGATATACCATATCTGGAAATCTACTGGTATAGACGCACCCAAAAGAGTCCCTCAGCCCACACCTAAAAGTCTGCCCCCCAGGTAGAGCCTTCCTTTCCCTGTGATCCCCCTGGAGCCTTTGTCCTATTCCAGTGCCCTTCTCTTGCTTTAAGTTCCCTCCTTTCTCACTCTGGAGCTAAATGCCCCATTTCATTAACACTGGCCTCCTCCACACCAGCCCAGCCACATGAGTCTGGCTTACCCAAAGGCTCCCAATCCCAAATCCAGAACACTTAGAACGCTATGCCACCCTCAGCAGGAACCCTAGAAATCTGAAGTCCCCAGGGTCTGTTCACTTCCACTAGTGTGTGTGTGTTCGTGTGTATGTGTGTGTCCGTGTGTATATTCCATGTGTGTGTGTGTGTGTGTCTCTCTCTGTGTGTGTCAGTGTGTCCGTCCTTCAACCCTCCTTTCTTCCTTCTCATAGAAAAAGGCCGTTTGGGCTCAAAGATGCACAGCCTGAGAGAGGGAGATACCCACAGTCCACAGGGAGAGATTAGGACTCACTCCCAATTTGGTGTGTGTGTGTGTGTGTGTGTGTAGGGGTGGGGTAACTTCTCTATACACAAAATAAATATTTGCTCAGTTTCCGAATTCTGAGCATGGTTCATGGAGCATTTTAAGCAGGTCAAGGGCTGAGAGGATCCTGGGAGATGTTGGTTTCTGGGTGCAGCGGGGAGGGGTGGGAAGGAGAGCTAGAGAAAGTAGGCTCTGTGGGCTCTCAGAGGAAAGGGTTTCTCAGATTCTGGCCTGTGACTTGCACCCTCCCTTCAAGCTCCCGAGCCAAAGGCTCCTCCTCTGGGAAAAACAAAGTCACTTTCTTGTCTAGGAGAAGCATGGGCTCGTTCTTTTTGCCCAGAGAAAGAAACAAAAGCCATTAGGACAAAGCATGGGTTTAGAAAGGCAGGGGACAGAAGTAAGTGACTGCTTCCACGTGTCCTGAAGGAATGTATGTGTTCCTCTGAGGCACTGGGGGCCTTGGAGAGCTCCCAGTGCTGCTTGGAAGAATTATCTCCGAGAGAAGCCAGAACCTACCTGCCAAGCTCTGCAGCCTGCAGGTTCCTTTGCTTCTGGTGCTGAGTCTGAGGTGGAAAGATAATCCTTCAATAATCCTGCCCCAGGGCTGATGTGGATAGGGGAACAGAGGAGCTGTGGGGGAGCCCAGCTCAGCAGAGGCCCCAGAGAAGGGTCCCTGGGGCTGGGTGTGGAAGTGCAGGGGAAGGGAGGAGTAGAGGCAGTTACCAGTCAGGTACCAGGCATGGAGGAGGAGCAAGCATGGCTGGTTGGCAAGAGGCCTTGTTAAAGAGTTTGGCCTTGGCACCTGAGGACAGTGGGGACCCTCCAGCCTATCCAGAGGGTCAAGTCAATCATGACTTGAAGGTGGAGAGGCCCATTTGGAGCTGAGCTGCCTTTGTAACACAGCAATGAGGTCCTGATTGAAAACCCTGGGGAAGGGCGGCGTGTTAGGAGGGGAGTGAGCATAGCTCACGGTGGAAAGAGAACGATGGAAGGATTGCAGATGACTTCAAGGTTTGCAGTGCAGGCGACAGAGGGAGAGAAGCCGTTCAGTATTTCATTAGAAGATATGAATGGAAACCGCCATATTCCACACTGACCAAGCACATGCGAGAGGCTCCCCCCCTTTGCCCCCCAGTCTCAGCCCCACTCACTGTTTGCGCTGAGTGCAGAATGGGTGGGGTCTCAACCCTCCCCACGGAACTCCCAGGAGGAAGACATAGCTCTCTAGAAACTTGATGAGATAACTAAAAGGCCAAGAAGAGTCACGAATGAGAGGCAGGATTTTATTTATTTATTTATTTTGTACTCTACCATAGGTTAAAACAAAACAAAAAAAGTTGACCAGTTAAGTGGGTGTGCTGGCCCAGGCCTGCAATTCCAGCACTAGGGAGGCAGAGTCAGGAAGGGCAATAGCTCAAGATCTTCTTCATCTAACATGGGAGTTAGAGGCTTGCCAGAGCCAGAAGAGGCCTCATCTCCAAACAGGCAAACAGTGTTAGAAGAGAAGCGTGCTCGCCTCAGAGGAATGTCAGGACCATGGACAGAGATGCGCAGAGGAAGCTGGCGAGTCTCAGCCAGCAGACCTCACATGGTTGAATTAAGATTAAGGACCTTCAGATGGGATAGTTGTCCTGGTCGTCTGGGTGAGCCATAAGTGCAGTCATATTTATCTGCTTAATGGGGAGAAAGAGGCAAGTCTGATGTGGACAGAAGAGGAGAAGGCCATGTGACTACTCTGGGGCAGGGACTGTAGCAATGAAGCCACTAACCAAGGGGTGTTTGTTGTCACCAAAATCCATGAATGACAGTTTCTGAGGAAGTGTAGTCCTGCCAACCACTGGGTCGCAGTGTCGTGGTACCAACTGTGAAACTGAGAGAGGATAAACTTCTGTTGTTTTAGTGGTGTTTGATCAGCGCCGTGGGCGGAAGCTAGCACAGGCATGAGCTGAGAAGTGATTGCTGCTTTGGGAACACAGAAGTCACTGAGAGCCAGATGTGAGGGACAGAGGCTGGGCTTTTCTGATGGAAGTGTGTGGGTGACAGCTCCGCTTACTGACGTGGAAAATGGGCTTCATGGAGAAGACTTCAAAGCCCCATGCTGGCCACATTAGGCTGGAGAGGAACATTCAGCATCGTTGCTGCCAAGAACAGTTCAGCCAGATGAAATGCAATGCCAAGTGCCCCTGCAGGACCCTGTGAAAGCCACAGGGAAAATGGCCTCCTGGTTAAGCATGGAATAGTAACTAAACAGGATGCCTCAGCCCCTATCCAAGTACACTGAGCCTGAGGCATGCTGAGTGAACGCACACGTGTTCAGAGATCTCTCCTCGAGCCAACACTAGCAAGGATCCTGCCAGGGATGTCCCCAGGCAGTCCAGAAATAGCAGCCAGTGCCAGGGTTTGCAGTGAATGTCAGGCCAGTTAACTTGGTGCTAGGAATGCAGAAATGTGTGCCAGAGGAGAGATGGTGTCTGCCCAGGGGACAAACAGAGAAGTGACAACAGGAGGGACAGGAACGTGGAGTGGGTGGGTGTGCACATCAAGGAGCCAAAGGCTAAACCCACACAGCCTGTCAGCTGATAACGAGCTCTCTCAGCAGAAGGAGTGACAGCCAATGCCCATGCCCATCGGGGAGCCTGTCAGCTCTAGAGCCCAGAGCAAGGCGGGTGCTTTGCTTAGCTCATGCCCTTCCTGGGAGCTGGAACAGCAAGGCCTCCAATGCCTCTGCCATCCCCACACACCCGATATGGACAAGGGGGTTAGCTGCCCTAGGGAGCAACTTTGGGGGTTCCAGGAGGTTCAGGGGTACCTGGCACAGAGACTGCTAAGCCCCAGGGATGTGTAGGTTCTTGGAGATTCATTTCTGGGTTTTGTTCTTCCCTCCGCTGGACACATCTGGATGGGGCCTCCTCCCTTGATCTCACCTGTCTTCTAGAACCAAGAAGGAGAGAGTGGGTAAGGGGGACCAGAGGGAAAGTTACCATGAGGTTGCTAGGGTCTGCTGAGCACTGACTGGAGGGCTGGGCCTGAGCTAGAAGACCCAGAGGCCAATGTGTGCCAAGGACAGGGCAAATAGATGACACAGGGTGAGATAATACCCTTTTCTCTCTGTATGGGGGCCAGCAGGTTCTCCTTGCTCCTGATTAGCTGAGAACATTAAATCGCAGAAAAGGGAAGCCATCACCCACTGAAGAGGGCTTTTTACCCCTCTGGCCCAGCATTTTTCCCCTTGTATCCTGCTGCTCAGGAGAAGCCAAACCCTCCCTTCTTCCTTCCTTCTTTCTTTCCCTCTTTTCTTGGTCATCCGTCTTCTTCACATCCGTGTTGGCTAGTTTTATGTCAACTTGACACAAGCTAGAGTCATCTATCAAGAAAATGCCTCCACAGATCTGGCTGTAGGCAAGGCTTTAGGGCATTTTCTTAATGAGTAGTTGATTGAGAAGGGTCCAACCCATTGTGGGTGGTGTCATTGCTGAGCTGGTGGGCGTGGGTTCTGTAAGAAAGCAAGCTGAGCCAGGAGGTGGTAGCACACGCCTTTAATCCCAGCACTTGGGAGGCAGAGGCAGGCGGATTTCTGAGTTCGAGGCCAGCCTGGTCTACAGAGTGAGTTCAGGACAGCCCAGGGCTACACAGAGAAAGCCTGTCTCGAAAAACCAAAAAAAGAAAAAGAAAAAAGAAAAAAGAAAGCAAGCTGAGCGTGCCATGATGAGCAAGTCAGTAAGCAGCACCCCTCCATGGCCTCTGCATCAGCTCCTGCCTCCAGGTTCCTGTCCTGTTTGAGTTCCTGTCTTGGCTTCCATCAACGATGAACAGTGCAGTGGAAGTATAAGCCAAATTGACCTTTTCCTCCCCAAGCTGCTTTTGGTTTTGGTGTTTTATCTAGTAATAGTAACCCCAACTAGATCACCATGTATTCATCCATTCATTCTTCCCTCTCTCCCTCCTATCTACCCATCTGTATGTCTGTCCATCCATCCATCTGTCCATCCATCCTCACTCACCCATCCTGACAGGGAAGTGAGGAGATAGCTAAGCCTCCTGTACTGGCCAGTAGTCTTAGGGTTGTGTGAAGCCCATCTTATTAGCTTTTATGGTTTGTGCTTTTTAAAAAATCAGATGAAATCTGTGTTGAATTCCAAGTCATAATGATTTATCCTGTTTTATCATGGGAGTTCAGAACTTTAGCATTTACATTTTGTTCTATGGTGCATCTGAACTCTATGTGTGTGTTTGTGTGTGTGTGTTTGTGTGTGTGTGTGTGTGTGTGGTGATATAAGGCTTGGGATTGGCCTGTGATGCCTCTGTGTGTGAGTGTGTGTGTGTGTGTTTAGATAAGGCTTGAATTGGCCTGTGATGCCTCTATGTGTGAGTGTGAGTGTGTGTGTGTGTGTGTGTGTGTGTGTGTGTGTGTGTGTGTCCCCCCCGTTTCCTTTCCCCCTTGAACACCTGGTTCCTCGGGTCTTCTGTGAGGATTATCTTCTATGTATGACCTTAGACCTCTTGTCACCATTGACTCCCGTTAGGCCAGTCATCTGCTTTGTTTTCTAGGAGTTTCCTAATCTGTTCTATTGGATTAAATAGCTAACATTGTGCTAATATTGTCTTTCATATATCTTATTAGTAAATCTTGAAATTTGGTATAATAAGATCTGGGATATTTTTTTTTCTCGAAATTGGTCTATTGCTTCCTTGTTTAGTTTCAAGCAAGTGTGTTGTTTTTTACACCATGCTGGGCTTTGGTGGCAAAGGCTTTGAGTCTGCACACTGTTACATTTTCTGATTCATGGATTTGGCATGGCTCTCTGTTTACTTAGATCAGGTTTTTAATTGCTGTGACTAACAATTTATACTTTAAGTCTACAGGAAATACACACATTTTATTACCTCTATTCCAAACTATTTCCTGAATTTCCTGCCATTATAAATGATATTCCTAAATTTGCATTTCTAATTATTCATTTCCAGGGCTTAGAAATACGATTGATTTTGTTTTTCATATTAGCCTCGAATCTTGTTACTATGCCAACTGCACTAATCAATCCCAGTCGTTTTTTCTGTTGATCCATTCGGATTTTCTTTATAGAAAGATGACAGATTTACAAGAGGAAGGGAGGGAGGAAGGGAGAGAGAGAGAGAGAGAGAAAGAGAGAGAGAGAGCGCTCTGGCAGGCTCACCTTTGATATCTTTTCAGCCTATGAGGCTTTTATTTTATTTTATTTTATTTTATTTTATTTTTTGTCTGTTTGCACCAACTGGAGCCTCTCCTGAGCTGTTTAGCAGAGGGAATCTTTACCTTATTTTCAAACTCAGGTGAAAATAGGGTTTTTTTACCATCAAGTTGTGGTATTAATTCTGAGCTCCGAGATGTCCTCACTAGGGTTCTGGATGCTCCCTTCTAGGCTTAGGTTGTTTGGGGGGGGGGGCTTTAAACCATGAAGGGGGGGGGCAATTTTGTCTAATGACCCCCCCCCCCCCGTGTGTGTATGTGTGTGCGCACGCAGGTGAGTTCACCTGTGTGCACATGTGGAGGTCAGAGAAAGGCATTTTTTTTGTATCATTCTCTGTCTTATTCTTTGAGGCAGGGTCTCTCCCTGAATCTGGAATTTATGGGGTTGTATTTCAGGTAGACTGATCTTCCTGTCTCTGCTATCCCCGTGCCACAGTGCAGAAGTTACAGGCACAAGCAAGACCACACTTGTCTTATTATGTGAGCGCTGAGATCTGAACTCTTGGGTCCTTGAGATTATGCATCAAACCCTCCTAACCACTGAGTTCCCCTAATGCCTTTTCTATTTCTTTTATTCTGTTTCGCTTACTAAGATAATAAGGTATATTGAGTTTTGAGTGTCAAACAATTGTGTATTCTTAAAAGAAATTTCACTTAGTCATGGGTTAATCTGCTCATATACTCCCATGTTTGACTTACTGTATCTTGCTGAGTACCGTGCTTTTTGTGGACATGGGCACTGACTCAAGCTTTCCCTTCCTCTCATGGCCTTGGGTTGAGCATCAGGGTACTGTTTGCTCCATGAAAAGAAGTAAGGAATTTTCTCTCCTCCTTTGTGACTAAGGGGTTTCCATCGATTTGGTCCTGACCTTAGATGCTTTATATAAGTAACCACTGCAGCCACTGAAAGCTGAATATGAAATGGTGTGGGTGAGATTTCTCAGCACGTAAAAGTGTTGGCCACCAAACCTGTCTGTGATCTCTGGGATCTCACAGTGGAAGGAGAGAACTGATTTCCAAAAGTTGTTTCCCATCTTCCGCATAAACACTGTGGCATACGTGTTCACACACACACACACACACACACACACACACACACACAGACGATGTATTTATAAAGATGTAATTTAAAAGGAAAGAAAACCTTTCTGAATGTGCTCTCTAAAGTCAGAAACAGAACAAATATGTTTGCCTTAACTTCTTTCCAGTATGTGCTGGATTCTAGACAGAGGTGAGAAAAACCAACGAAAATCAACCATATTTAGAAAGTAAGATGTAAAGCCACTTCTGTTTTTATAATACACAAAATAATATATGTAAGATGATATATTAAGAAAACAGAGAACACACACAATTAAAGCTAATAAACGATACTAGCAAAGATACATAATCTGAGATTCACGCACACAGATTGATGGTGCTTCTTCATGCTAGCAAAAAGTTACCAAAAAATGAAATAAACAATTCTGTGCATAATCGAATTAAAAAATACAGTTCTTATAAATAACTTTAGCCAAAGGAGAGAAATATTTGCATACATACACAGAGAGATGACAGAATACTGTTTTAAGACACTGGAGAGCTGGATAAATGGGAAAGATAACCCTTGTTCATGGATTTCAATACTCCATGTTGTTGAAAGGACAGAGCTTCTCACAGTGGACTTGAAAGTCACTTGGAAATGTAGAAGACTCATAATAAGCAAAACAAAGCAGATGAGGATGGACAAAGAAGAGAAAACCACACTTTATGTTCTGATTTCTTTTTTTTTTTTATCCCCTTCTCTTCTCCCACTCCCTCCCTCCTGACTGTAGCTATCTTCAGACACCCTATAAGAGAGCATCAGATCTCATTACAGATGATTGTGAACCACCATGTGGTTGCTGGGATTTGAACTCATGGCCTCCAGAAGAGCAGTCAGAGCTGAGCTATCTCACCAGCCCTATGTTCTGATTTCAAAAGTTATGATAGCCCACAATTAAGCATACTGTCTTAGTTAGGATTTTACTGCTGTGAACAGATACCATGACCACAACAACTTTTATATTAACAACATTTAATTGGGTCTGGCTTACAGGTTGAGAGGCTCAGTCCATCATCATCAAGGCAGGAGCAGGGAAGCATCCAGGAGGGCATGGTGCAGGAGGAGCTGAGAGTTCTACATCTTCATCTGAAGGCCACTAGGAAAAGACTGACTTCTAAGAAGCCAGGTTGAGGGTATTAAAGCCCACACCCACAGTGACACACCTACTTCAACAAGGCCATACCTACTCCAACAAGGTCACACCTCCTAATAGTGCCACTCCCTGGGCCAAGTATATACAAACCACCATGTTCCACTCCCTGGTCCCCATAGGCTTGTTCAAACACATGAGTCTGTGGGAGCCATGTCTAGCCATAGCATAATAAAAATACACTTAGTCCAACTTCCAAAGTCCCTATAGTCTATAGCAGTCTCAACAACGTTGAAAGTCCAAAGTTCAAAGTCTCTTCTGAGATTCATCCAATTACTTAACCGTTATCCACAAAGCAAGACAGGAAACCAGCTGGGCAAACTCCGAACTCTGCATCTCCATGGGTCTTCAAATCTCCAACTCCTTTTTCACCTTTGTTGATGGCAACAAACCTCTTTCTTCTGGGCTAGTTCCACTCCCTGTTAGCAGCATTCCTCAGGAGATACCCTACGGCTCTGGCATCTCAAACATCTTAGAGTCTCCAAGTCAACGTCAGCTTCACAACTTCTTCTTCCAATATCTGGGATCCACACATGATCTTCTGGGCTCCTCCAAAGGTCTGCTGTCACTTCCCCAGCTCTGCCCTCGGTAGCACTCTAAGGTCTGGTTGACTGCACTCCACTGCTACTACTGTTCTTGGTAGTCATCCCATGGTACTGGCATATTTAACACTCTGGGGTCTTCAACTGCATCTGGGCTTCACCAATAACCTCTCATAGGCTCTCTTCATGGTGCCAGTTCTTAAGTTCTTTTCATGACCCGTTCAGTCCTGGGCCATCAACTGAAACTGAGGCAGCACTTTCACTAATGGCCTTCCATGGCCTCTAACAGTGCTGAGCCTCAGCTGCTCTTCATGACCCCTTCATGCCTTCAAATCCAGTACCACCTGGGTGACTCTTACACATTACCAAGTCTATAGATGCAGCAGGAGGTACATCTTGGCTATCTCTGGAACACAGCTTTTTTGTACTCTCAGAAAATATTTGACAGGAAATTTTATGTCAGTGATGCTGGTCTCTTCTTATTCACCGCTAATTTCTTAGCTCCAGCTAACTAGGATCAATTGTCCCAGTCGTCCCTTCTACTCTTGATTCTAAAGCCAGAGCCAAATGGCCAAACCTGGCAAGTTCTGCTGTTTGCTGGGTTGGAACATGTCCCCCTTATTTTATTACCAGCATTCTGTTTTCCAATGCCTTCACTGCCTAAGCTTAGCTGTCCTGAAACTTGCTCTGTGGATTGACCTTGAACTCAGAGGTCTACATAGCCCTGTATCCTGGAATTAAAGGTGTGTACAACCACATCTGGACTGAAGCTTTTCAGCTAGAACTTGCTCTGTCCCAGTTTGGCCTTGAACTCTGAGATCTGCTAGGCTCTGTCTCCTGGGATTAAATGCATAGACCTAAATTTAGCTGGGTGGGATCCTGCCCCAAAGTCCCACTGCCTTAATGTTATCTCCTAGAACACAGGAGTCAGCTCCATTCTATTTCCTGGTGCCCCTTCAATACTTGAACCATACATTTTGTATTTTTCCTTTCTCAGCTTGCTCCTTTTCATTAAAATGCTCTTCATAAGAATAAACTTTAGTAGCCACACAACATAATACATACCAAGCTGTTTTGAGACTTCCTTTTTCAAAGCAATTCATCTAAACCTCTTCACCTAAGCCTCAGGCAGACTCTTTGGGCAATGGCAAAAGGCAGCCACATTCTTCACCAAAACACCACAAGAAGTTTCTATGCTACATACTGAAATTCTTCTCTGAAACCTCTTGGGCCAGGTCTACACAGTTCAAATTAATCTCAGCAATAAAGTCTTGCAGATTCCTACCAGGATGGCCATTAAGCCCCAGTTAAAGGATTCCACTGCTTTCCAAATCCAAAGTCCCAGAATTCGTATTCTTCCTAACATGGTCAGGCCTATCAGTCCCTGGTACCAACTTCTGTCTTAGTTAGGGTTTTACTGCTGTGAACAAACACCAAGGCGATTCTTATAAGGACAACGTATATTTGGGGCTGGCTTACAGGTTCAGAGGTTCTGTCCATTATCATCAAGGCAGGAACGTGGCAGCATCCAGGCAGGCATAGTGCAGGAGGAACTGAGAGTTCTACATATACATCTGTAGGCTGCTAGGAGAAGACTAACTTCCAGGCAGCTAGGATGAGGGACTTAAAGCCCACACGTACAAGGCTACACCTACTCCAACAAGGCCACACCTCTTAATAGTGCCACTCCCTGGGCCAATCGTATTCAAACCGCCACACATACTATAGTTAAGACAGCATGGTCCCATGACACAGAGGTTCACATGCAGATTAATGAAAAATAATTGAGAATCCAGAAATATAAATCCACATGTTTGTGGTCAGGCAATCTTCAACAAAGACACAGGCACTATTCAATGGTGATAAAATGTACCAGGACAGCTAAACAGTTACATGCCAAAGATGAAAGGGCCATCCTTCAAGCTACAGCCATAGATTAGCTGAACTCATCTAAAGTTCTAACGCATGGGCAAAACTATAAAACTCCTGGAAAGAAACATCGGTATGACTCTTCTTAATTTTGGATTAAGCAATGGTTCCTTAGTTATAACCTCAAAGGACAAAACCATATAAAAGAACAGATTCCTCAGATATCATCAAAGTGAGGAAGTTGTGCATCAAAAGACACTATAAAGAAAGGGAAAGGGAGATTAAAGAGATGGCTCAGCAGTTAGGAGCACTGACTGCTCTTCCAGAGGTCCTGAGTTCAATTCCCAGCAACTACATGGTGGCTCACAACCGTCTGTAATGGGATCTGATGCCCTCTTCTGGTGTGTCTGAAGACATGTACTGTGTACTCATATAATAAATAAATAAATAAATAAATAAATAAATAAATAAATAAATAAATAAATAAATGTAGGAGTGGGTAGAGAAATCCTGGGGCTAAGAGAAAGAATTCTGCAAATCACAGAAATTCTACTCTTAGGTACACAAGCAAGAGAAATAAAACATAGGCTTACGCTTGTTAAGGAATATTGGATGCAGCACTGCTCACAGTAAACAAAACATAGGAAAAAAAAGACAAATGTTTCCTGAGTAATAAGTGAATGGATGTGCTGTATCTGTGTGATGGAACATTATTTGGACATCACCAGGAGTAGAGTGCATATAGTTGAATCAAAAAAAAAAAAACTATTCTAAATGGAAGAAGATAAAGAATAAAAACTGCCATTCATTGCATAATTTCATTCATGTAGGTTGTTTATCATGACCATGGGACATATAGGCTGCTTAGGGTGACCGTGGGACAGAGAGTAGGTTAGTGGGGCCATGAAGAAAGGAGGGGATTGGAGAGGATTTCTTCTTATGGTAACAAATGTTGAGACTCGGTGGGATTCACGGTGGTGTGGTCTTGGGTGTGCTTAACATCCTTGGTGTGTGCATTTTAAGGGGATGAATTTGATGTTATATGGAAATGTGTTAACTTTATCCTAACAGAGAATAGACAAAGAACTCTTCTGAATGGTATTCCTTCTAAAGCAAAGGAGGAGTGAGCTGGTTTTGCGCATCCCTGGCCATGGTTTTGCCCATTTTCATCTGAGTCGTTGAATTTACTCCCAAAGCATCTGTAGAGCAGACTTCTGAGCCTCCCTTTCAGCCCTGATTTAAACATGTCTGTCGTTTCTCTCTCTGATCTTTCCCTCATCAGTATGCCCAGAAGGTTTTAATTTTTGATACTTTCAAACAATCAGATTTTGCTCTCTCCTCTCATCTTTTTTTTTTACTTTCTTTTTATTCGATATTTTATTTATTTACATTTCAGATGGCATCCTTTTCCCCATCCTCTCCTCCTCCTCCCCTCCCCCCTCCTCACCCTCCTCCCTCCCCTCTATCATCTTTCCATATTAAAACGTTATCCTTTTAGCTCTTAGTTTTCCTCCTGTGTACCATTGATTTAACATCTCCAATTTCCTGGAGGTAAAATTTACACAACTGACCTGAAGCATCTAAGTCGTTATTTAGGGTTATCCTCTTCCCCCTTAGCCCAGCTGCAGAGCCCCCTTCTATCTTTCTTTTTATGTGCATGAGAGTTTTGCCTGCAGGTATTTCTGTGCACCACTTGTGTGTGAGTTGCTGTGTGTGCTGGGAATTGAACCTGGGTCCCATGGAAGAGCAGCGAGCGCCTCTGAAGTGCTGATCCATCTCTGCAGCCTCCCGTGCTCTCGTGCTCTCGTCTTGACACAGTCTGTTTCTGCGCTCTTTCAACGCAGAGATCTGCTTTCCCCCCACGGCTTTCCTTTCTTGCCCATCATTTATTCAGGAGTAGAGCATTTAATTACCAATCACTTGGGGGATTTTGCAGCTATCTTTCTGTTATCGATTTCCACTTTATTATGTCATGTTCACAGAGCATACTTTCTGTGACTTTGGTCTCCCTGGTTTTGTATAATGGTCCGGACTCTGCTTTAAAGAGCGCATGCGCTCCACCGCTGTTGGACGTCAAGCTCCATAAATGTCAATTAGGTCAAGTTGATGGGTACTATTGTGAGAGTCTTCTCTCTTCTCGCTGATTTTCTGTGTCCTGACAATTGCTGAGAGAAACGCTGTGATTTCCAACAATCACCGTAGATTTGTCTGCTTGCTCCTTGCCTCTATCTTTAGCTGTTCCACTCTCCTTGGAAGTGCTAATGCTCGGTGCGTACATATTTAGGGCTGTGACAGCTTCTTGATTAAGTGGCCTATTTATCAGTGTGAAGCGCCTCTCGCTCCAGCCCTGGTCACAGTCTTGGTTCTGAAGTTGACTCTGTGCGAGCATGACCGCACCGCCTTTCTTAGGGTTAAGGTTCATACTGTAAATATTTGTCCATCTCTTGATATTTGGGTGAGCCTAGCTGTTGACAGCCGAGCCTTCTCCTCAGATAGTTTCTCTTTTGCCAACTTGCCAACTTTGCTTCAGCTTCTGGATCTTGTGGACAACACAGAGTCAGGACTTTCCTTCCTAATGTTTTTACCTTATAGCTGGAATAGTTCGATCGTTTTTAACTTTATGTAATTATTAATGTCATTGGTTGATTTTATATTTCATATCTAAATGCCTACCTCTCTGTGTCCATAGACATAAGAGATACAGGTGTAATCCTGCTTTTGATGTCCCTGCCAGATGTCAACTCTGGGTCTGTTTCTGTTGGTAGACTTCTTTCCACGGTGTGGATCCCACTTAAATGGAAGACACAGTGGATTTTTGTTTGCTTGCTTGCTTTGGTTTTTGAGTCAGGCTATCACTATGTAGCCATTGCTACATCAATAAATCGATAGATAGATAGATAGATAAATAGATAGATAGATAGATAGATAGAGAAGGTAGAGATAGAGTGACATAGATACAAAGATCTAGATAGTACAGATAGATGATATAGAGATAGGATATATATATGTGTGTATATATATATACATATATTTATATGTATATATATACACATATATATACACATGTGTATATATACACATATATATGTATACATATATATATATATATATATATATATATATATATAGAGAGAGAGAGAGAGAGAGAGAGAGAGAGAGAGAATAGAAACATACATACTAAGCTACAAGAGTTCAGGGAACAACCTTAGGTTTAGGCCTTGGTTTCCGCCTTGTTTAAGGGGTCTCATGGCAGCTGAGCATGCCAGGCTTACTGGCTCAGGAACTTCCTGGGATTCTCCTGCCTCTGCCTCCGCACCTCGAAGTAGGATGCTGCACTGCAGGCCCGTGGTATCATCTAGCTGTACATGGGCTCTGGGGATCTGAACTCGTGTCCTCACGCTTGAGTGGTCAGTGCTTTGCCCACCAAGGCATCTCCCCAGCCTTCGTACCACAGATTTAAATTTCCCGTATTGCTACTTTTTGATGTTTCCAGTGTGGAGTTTTTGCCATTGTTCCCTTTTTCAGTTTGGCTTTTTGTTTGTTTGTTTTACTTTTTCTTAGTTTCTCTATTTTTTTTTTAAATAAGGTCCAAAGGAATCAATTCTTCCCAAGTAACTGAGTTGCATCATTGGGAGTATGGACAACAAATATTTATAGGACTGTAGGGAAACCCAGGATTCAATAAAGTAAAATCCACAGTGTCTAACATTCAACCAGAATCCTTATTGTGGAGGAAAGTCAACCAGCAGAAACAGATTCAGAGCTGACAGCCAGCAGGGACATCAGAAGCATGATTATACCTATACTCCTTTTTAACGGTTAAGGTAGAGATTTTTGTTTGCCAGTTTGCTTTGAGTTTTGAATCAGACTATTGTGATATATCCTTTTCAAATTCTTTTGCTTTTTACATTTTCGGTTAGCATGGCATTCATGTGGAGGTCAAAGGAAACCTTCCAGGAGTTGGTTCTCTCTTGCTATTATGTCATTTCTGGAGATTGAACTCGGCTCGTAAGACTTGGTGTCAAGCCCCCTTACCCACTGTGTAGCCATTGCTAGCCTGGAATTCACTCAGTAGAACAGGCTGGTCTCAAATGATCACCTGTGGACCCCAAGCTCAGGTAATAGAGGCAGGGGGACCCCAGAGCAAGGTGGGATGATGTCGGAGAGTGACTCGGAGCAAGATTCCAACATCATCTTCTGCACCTGCACACACAGGCAAACCGCACACATATGTACATGCAAACACATGCAAAAAGAAGATACGTAGGACATTTCCAGATATCTGGAAAATAAAATAAAAAAAAACATGTCTAAATAAACTTTGGGTCAAAAAAGCAACCAAAAGTGAAGTTTAACAAACAAGTGAGGTCAAAGGAAATTTACCAAAAAGTGAGAACCCTTTTTCCTTACCTTTTGAAGCAGATGGACTCATACAAAGATATTACATAATACTGCTCCTGTGTGATCGGGTCTCCCGCACTGTTAGCAGGAGGGGGCAGGTCGCGGTCCAAAAGGAGTACTTTGGCATTGTATATTGAATTTAAAATGATGGCATCCTGTGATCCTGGAGGACCACTTTCCAAGTCTCTACCTTCCAGTATGGCTGTAGGTGTTCACTGTATAGGAAGAGACAGCTTTATTACCATCAGTAGCAACTGCACAAGTCAATATAGAACACACAGGGTGTGATGGCTTTTTTAGACAGCCATTGACATAATCTATGATCTACAGTCACTCGGAAGGTGGAGACACGGAGAACAGAAGTTCCAGATGTCTTCAGAGATAACTCAGACATAGCTAAGAGTACCTGCTACTCTTGCAGAGGACATACATGCAAACAAAACACACACACACACACACACACCCCAAATAAATAAACATTTATAAAAGCTGTAAATAACAAGGTCATCTTCAGCTACATAGTGAATTTGAAACCAACCTATGATAGATACATGGCTGTCTGCCTCAAAAAATAAAGACCCTATTTCCTTCTGAGGCCTTAGGGGGTCAGAGTTGCAACATATCTCTGGGGGTACAATTCAATATACCAGTGACACATTTGTGTCTGTGACCTCTTCCCCTCAATAATCCAGACATCGAGAACAGGGTATGCTCTGAAATACAGAGCCAAATGCAAAAATTCAAGACCACTGTGGTGGTTTGAGTAAGAATGGCCCCCATAGACTTCTATATTTGAGTGCTTAGTCATCAGGGAGTGGCACGATTTGAGAAGGATTAGTAGGCGTGACCTTGCTGGAGGAAGTGAGTCACTGAGGGGTGGGCTTTAAGGTTTCAGAAGCTGAAGCCAGACTGGGTGGTAGTGGCACACACCTCTAATCCCAGCACTCCGGAGGAAGAGGCAGGTGGATCTCTGAGTTCAAAGTCAGCCTGGTCTACAGAGCTAGTTCCAGGACAGCCAGGGCTACACAGAGAAACCTGATCTCAAAAGACCACAAAAACAAGCAAGCAAGCAAGGCGAAGGCAGGCCCAGTGTCCCTCTCTTCCTGCTGCCTGCAGATCTGAATGTAGAACTCTCAGCTCTTCTTCAGCACCATGTCTGTCTGCACCATGTCTGTCTGCACCATGTCTGTCTGCACTGTCGTGCTTCCCACCATGACAGTGGTTCTCAGCCTGCCTAACGTTGCATGCGACACTTTAAGACAGTTCTTCATGTTGTGCCGACCCCCAACCATAAAATTATTTTCTGTTGCTACTTCATAACTGTGATTTCACTACTGTCATGAATTGTAATGTAAAGATTGTGTTTTCCAATGGCTTTAGGCAACCCCTGTAGAAAGGGGTCACAATTCACAGATTGAGAATTATTGTTCTATGATGGTAATGGACTAAACCTCTGAAACCTCTGTAAGCCAGCCCCTATTAAATGCTTTCCTTTTTAAGAGTTGCTATGGTCATAGTGCCTCTTCACTGCAGTAGAACACAAACACCAATCGAGGCCCATCTGAGAACCTGGCCCAGTCAAGAGAAACCTGCAAAAATATGGCCTCCGGGCGAAGAATGTCCTAAAGTATCATGTGAGTGAGTGAATGTCATCTCTCGCCAGCAAGAAGACAGTGGAGCAAAGCAAGACAGTCTAAACGAACGTGGGTTTCAGTCGGCCATAACTCATTAATATTACCAGTTGGCTAATTGTACTAACCTGTGTCAGGTAAGATGTCGGACAGCAAGAAAAATGATGCCAGGTTATGGGAACTCTGTGCTACTCAAATTTTCTTTAAATCTAAGACTGTTCCAAAAATATAGGCTGTTTGGGAAAAGAAGAGAGTTTGACAGTATTTGATAGCATATCAGAAGTCACGGGATGCTACTCTCAGCTTAGGGACGCGTGCAGCAATAAACACTTACAGCGGAGGAAGACAGAGTTCTCAAATCAATACCTTCAAGCTACCACTTTTGAGAAGCCAGAAAAAAGGAGATCAAATAAAAGTAGGCAGAGGGGGGAAGATATTAAAGTGGAAATCTACGAAACCAGCAACAGAAAGACAATAGAAAAAGTCGATGAAGTCAGAAGTTGGTTCTTTCGGAAGATCAATAAAAAATTGCTAAACTCTGGCAAGACTTGGGGGGAGGGGAAGGAGGGTACACACACGAAAAATGGCCGGGATCAGTTATGAGAACAGTATCATTACAAGTTCTAAAGATGTGGGAAGGATAATTCAGGAGCATTATACTAATAATGTCTACAATTCAGGTGATGAGGACACTTGTCCTCTGTGACTGGAGAGGCTGGAAAGATGACGCAGACACTAAGAATGTGTACTGCTCTTGCAGAAGACTCAAGTTCTCAGTGCCCAAGGCTCACAACTTACCTGATACTCCAGGGGATCTAACGCCCTCTTCTGGTCTCTGTAAAATTGCACATGGGGTTATTTCTCTCTCTCTCTCTCTCTCTCTCTCTCTCTCTCTCTCTCTCTGTATCTCTCTTATCCCCCTTCTCTCTCACACACACACCATACAAACACACACAAACACACAGGCACAGACACACATACACACACTCATACTCACTCACACACATACCCTACACTACAATACTTTAAAAAAAAAAACAGAAACAACAAAAACATTTTTGAAGTTGTTTTCAAGACATCAGACCTAAGGAGACAGTGCTCCAGAGCAGCCGATGTTCATGAAAGAGAGTGGGGGCTCTTCAACACTTTCCAGAGGAAGTTCCAGGCTGCGTTGCTCCTCTATTGAGTAGCAATGGGCAAAATAAGACAGAAGGGACGCTTCCCACTGAATTACCCTGATACCAAAGTGGAAGCCTGCGAAGGCGCTTCCCTTTGCCGCCAGTTGCCTTGGGACTGCCTTTGCTGGTGGTTGCCTTGGCTCTGGTTTTGTTGGTTTCTTTTGCTTTCTCTACTCCCGTTTTTCTTCCTGTTTCTTCTGATTTGGGTTCGTGAGGATCCTCGGACCTGCACATTTACAATTTCACCTAACTGGCAAAGGTTTTAAACATGACTGGTTCAAAAAAATGTTTCCCTCCTTTTATGGCTCTGATGGTCGGAGAATGTCCTTCATCCTGTTTTGTTCCTGCGCTCCCATCTCCCTCCCACATGTTTCTTCTTGTAGTTTTTACTGTTATCTCTTCACAGTCGCTGCCTTCTTCCCAATTCACTAGCATCCATTGTATCTAATTTTGATTGATTTCATCTGAAGTATTTAATTTCAGATGCTAGATTTTTTTTTTTTTAAATCTTTAGCTTTCTTTTTAACCTCATTTTTTTGTTTGTCTGTTTGGTTTGGTTCCTCGGTGTGACCACATTTCACTCCTGCTTTATAAATACACTTGCAAGTATTTTAGTATCCCCTGCCTACAGATTCCGTAACCTCTGCCATCCTGGTTCATTTCTGTGCGTCCACCCTTCCTGCTTCTTTGCACACCTGCCAGAGTGCATTTTCTGATAAGATTGTGCTATATAGTTTATACACTACTTTACACTGAAAAGGATACTTTTCTTTCTTTTTTTTTAAGCAGTGTTTCTCTGTGCAGGAAACTCCTGGAACCAGCTGTCCTGGAACTCTCTATGTAGACAAGGCTAGTCTCCAACTTAGAGATATGCTTGCCTGTGCCTCCCAAGTGCTGGGATTAAAGACATACATCTCTATGCCAATCTCTAAGAGGGTACTTTTCCAATGTGATTAAGTTTACTAATCATTTGGCCTTAAAGGAGATGATTGTACCAAATTACATGGGCCAAGGAATGTCTAGGGTAATTATGTGAGTCTCTAAAAGCAAAGATGTCTGGGGAGATAGCTCAGCAGTGAAGAGCACTTGCTGTTCTTTGAGAGGACCTGGGTTAAGTTCCCAGCATCTGCATGGAGGTTCACAACCAAATGTAACTCCAGTTCTAGGGAGCTCAGAGCCCTCTTCTGGACTCTGAGGGCACCTGGGTACATGAAGTACACAGAAACTCACGGAGGTATACACACATATACAGGAATAGTGTAAGTAAATCCTTTTTAAGGACAGATGTTGTAAAGGGAGGTTGGGAGATTTTTGACATATGATAAATCATTATTAAATGTGTTTTATGTATCATAGGGTGAATCACTGCTTTGACACCATGCCAGGAAGGAGGGCAATCTCAAGGAGCTGTGGATAGCCCTTGCTGGCAGGAACCAAGGAAATGAGGGTCTTGGGGCTAAAGCATTAAGAACTGAGGTTGTGTCAGGCGGTGGTGGCACACACTTTTAATCCCAGCACTTGGGAGGCAGAGAGGCAGGCAGATCTCTGTAAGTACAAGGCTAGCCTGCTCTACAGAGTTTCAGGACAGTCAGGGCTACACAGAGAAATCTTGTCTTAAACAAAACAAAACCAAAACCAAACAACAACAACAAAAAACTACAAAGAAACAAACATAGAACTGGAGTTGAGCTTAGAAGACAACCCAGCAATGTGAATGAGAACTCTGGAAATGGATGTCCTGACTTCGGCAATCAGAAACTAGAAGCAGACTCCAACAGAGTGAGGCAGTGCCCAGAAATCCTTCTGTAAGAGGAGAAGTAAGCACTTCTTGATGCTGCTAGCTTCATGGCAATTTCTTAAGCCAGTCATCAAGCCCTGATATGCCTGATGGTTTTTAGTTGGATGCCAGCCATTGTAAACTGTTCCCTTTTGGATGCTGGGCCTGTGTGTATATAATCCCCACACATTTTCCTCAGTTTGATCCAGTTGGTATGTGGGTCCTTTCATGATTCTTTCAAGCCCGAGTCCAGAGCATCCTACATCAGCCCCACCACCAAGGTGACAGCCTTCTAGAGACGCCATCACAAGGTTTGCTGTCCTGGCAGAGATTAGTGGGAATGACCCCCAGCCTTGTGGAGCTCTGGTATTTGCTGCTCATTCTTTTTCTGATCGCACGTGGCTTTCTTTTATAGTTATTAGCCAAAGTCCCAAGAGGACCCTTCCCAGACCCCCATGCTCTTGTTCACATATGGATATGCCCGTGTTCCTACAGATGCCAGGCACCTTCTCTCTCTGCTCTGCCATCTGCGGCATCAACTCAGAGAGGGAGCCTCATGGAGAATCTTTAATATTGAGACACAGGTGCAAAGCCAGGCTTTCTCAGGGTCTGACCCAGACCCTGACGATTTAGAAAGCTTGCTCGTATTCAATGAGGAATGAGACTCATTACCTTGGAAATCTATAAAAATTCTTGAGGAAAGGGAGATGGTCAGTTAGTAACATGCTTGCCCAGACGGTGGGAGTTCAAGTCTCCAGTGCCTATGTACAAAGACAGACGTGGTGTACGCCAGTAGGCTGTATGTGTGTGTTGGAGGGAGGTATTTACTGGAGATAAGAGGATCCCTGGGGCTCTCTGGCAATTGGTAAGCTACAATTCAGTGAGAGATATTTTCTTAAAAAAGAAGAAGAAGAAGAAGAAGAAGAAGAAGAAGAAGAAGAAGAAGAAGAAGAAGAAGAAGAAGAAGAAGAAGAAGATGGCAGGGATTGGAGAGATGACTCAGTGGTTGGGAGCACTGGCTGCTCTTCCAGAGGACCCAGATTCAATTCCCAGCACCCACATGGCTGCTCACAACTGTCTGTAAGTTCAAGAGCTAACACTGTCACACAGACATAAATGCAGGCAAAATACCAGTGTGGGTATAAATAAATAGATAGACAGACAGACAGATTTAAAAAAAAAATCAAGATGGAGAGGGGAGATGACACCTAATCTCCCTCCCAAGTGCACACATGTACACACACACACACACACACACACACACACACACACACACAGAGAGCTTATTTTCAGAGGGAAACCACTACTTGCTAAGCACGTAAATGTGCCGGGCATTCTCTATTAGCTGTGAAGACCATAAGGCTTGGGGGATGGTATCTGCCCCCAAGAAAGACTCACGGGGTTTCATGCTCTGTCACATTCCTGTGCCCCTTTGTTCCTGGAATGGGACCTGGGTTGTCTTGACCCCATTGACTCATGGCCCAGGAGACAGTGGGCAGCAGTTGGGCTCAGTTCCTCGTGGCAGGTTCAGGGCGCTCTTGTTCTATTTCCCCTTTTGCTTCTGTTGCTGCTGGCCTCTGGGGATCCCACTCTCACCCTAATGGCAGGGGGGGCCTTCTCCCCTGCCAGAAAGCACAGCTAGAGATACTGGAAGCAGCAGAGTGGCAAGAGAGGTGTCTTCCCTGGGCCCTCCAGCCCCACCCGGAAGGCTCAACTCACACCAGAGTGCGAGGTCTCAAGAGAAAGGTAGAACTGACTGATCCATAGGCATGCTTTGCCCGACGTTATTTTTAGTATGTGTCTACATTTGCACATGTATGTACAGGTGTTTGTGTGTGTGTGTGCGTGAGTGCACAGGCACTAGCCAGAAGTCAGTCTTGGGAGCCCTCCTGAGACAGGGTCTCTTACTAGGACCCAGGGAGCCCCAGTTTCAGGCTAGGCTAGCTGGCCAGTGAGCCTCAGAAATTCTCCCATCTCCATCTCTGCAGTTCTTGGATTACAAGGAAGATTGCCAT
Organism: Rhabdomys pumilio; assembly: GCA_030674055.1. Lineage (NCBI taxonomy): Eukaryota > Metazoa > Chordata > Mammalia > Rodentia > Muridae > Rhabdomys > Rhabdomys pumilio. Next base: position 41,987,350 of record JANHMN010000019.1, read on the forward strand.
TAAGAGGGTTTTTGTTTGTTTGTTTGTTTGTTTGTTTGTTTTTAATGTTTGTTGAGGATCAAATCCAGGTCCCCATACTTGAGCATACCTCTCCTGGGACCCAACCCGCTTCCGGGCTCCTGCTAATGCAAGCTCAGCCACGAGGTGACTGTGAAGCTCCCAGCTCAGGCCTCTCAGCAAGTTACAGCAGAGCTGAGGGATTCACAGTGCTGCTGCTCTGGACAGGGGAAGGCTGCTCCATCCTGGCTCACCCTCCCTTCCAGGGACTGTGATTGAGGCGTGTGGTTCCCTTGGAAACAGTGCTCCTTGTCTCCTGGGGTCAGAATCACTTAATCTGTAGTTATAGCAATTTCGATGTTAGTGGGGTGGGGTGGGGAGACCCCAGATACCCTGCGCATCTCCACACCACCTGCCATACTCCTCCTCCTCCCCTTCCTCCCCCATCATCATCATCATCATTTTCCTAAGCATGCCAATCATTCCTCCTCATTCTCACACTTGGCTTCCCAGAGTGTGTGCCCGAGTGTGCGAGAGCACACACGTACACACACACACACACACACACACACACACACACACACACACACACACACACGAGTGCACGAGCGCGCTTTCTCCTAAGCTCAGACAGCTGCTAATGACTCTGTTTTCTAGCCCCCAACTGAAAAGGAACAATCATGTCCCCACCAATTACCTCCTCTCGGTGCCCGAGGTTTCCTGAGAACCAGAGCCAGCACACCCTCGCTTTTCAAAGGCTACATTACAATCAGATTAGGAGTGGGAAGGAGGAAACTGGCCAGGCAATCCATTTTCTTTCCTCTCCTCCGTTTAAGAGACTTCGATGTGTATAGGGAAAAATCAAGGGTGTGCTGGAGCGTGACTCTGGACAGCATCCCACGCTGGTCCTGAACTAGAAACCCCCCAAAACGCTGCTGTCTGACTGAGTCCCACTGTGCCTCCCTCACACCCTGGGGTCCAGTGGGTTGGTGCTGAGTAAAGAGGTGCAGAGTCTCCAGAAGGCAGAGGTGAGCACTTACTCTGTCAGAGGAGTGATGGCCAGAGCTCCCCCCACCCCCAACTACGCTCTAGCTCGGACCATGGAAACAGCTGGCATAGAGGAGGAAAAGGCTGCTGAGTGTGGAGGAGGGTTAAGAGGACCCAAGCACATGATGGGAGGTGACAACTGTCAACACCAGGAAGCAGATGTTGAAGTGAATCCACAGTCTGAGGTCATGCCAAGAAACTAAAGGAAAATACTTCCTCCAAAACGGTAAATCACAAATAAAGACCACAAAGGGGCTTTTGGCCACACCTAATGGTAGCAGAGATTAGGAAAGGCAGAGAAAGGGGGAGCCCTCAAGTCCTGCCCAGGGTCCTTGTCCATCAGAGAAGTCTGACGTCCGACAGGAGTCTGAGGAAGTCCTGAATGGTAAGAGCTGAGACAGACATGGAAACGGCTCTTTTCAAAAATGATGACACGAACATGTGTCTCCGTAGGGAAAGTAGGACTGTAGATTGGTGCAGCAGTGCCCTGCCCACAGACTCACGGGCCTGACTGTGGTATACCTTCCAGGCAGTGTGTCAGAGTGCCTTTCCTATCAGCCCCTAAGACACCAGGAGGCTACTCCATTCTTATGTATAGGGCAGGGAAGAAATGCGTGTGGGGGGCGGGGTGAGTGTGCCCATGTGTGCACAGGTTCGACACAAGGCCAGAGGACAACCTCAGTTGCCATTTTTAGGTACTCTCCACCTTTCTGAAACAGGGTTGCTCACTGGCCTGGAACTCACCAAATAGGATAGGCTGGCTGGTCAGTGGACCCCAGGGATCTGCCTGTCTCCACCTCCCCTGGAGTGGGGTTAGAAACACGGCTACCGCATCTGGCTCTTTTCAGATGAGTTCTGCAGAATTGGACTCAGGCCTTCCTGCATGCAAGGCAAGCACTTTACTGACTGAGTTATCCCCTACCAGCCTCTACTTTGTTCTTTCTAATGGCTGCATAGTTTCATCTTCTAGATAGGCAGGCAGCCAGTTAATATCAAAGCCTTAATCTGTCTCTGTGCCATCTTGCAAGGAATATCCCAGGACATATGTTTTTGAGTTACATGGTCAAATCCCTAAAGGCAAATGCCTATGCATTCCAACTTTTGATGTATGTTATTAAATATCCCCTCAAATATATTGTAGCAATTTCCACATTTAACAGCCACGTAGGCAAGCCCGTTCCGTATCTTTGTCAGCATTAGCTTCATCACTTTAATTTTTGCTAATCGCATGATGTACCGATTTAATCTCATTATTGCTTCGCATTAATCATGAGAGATGTAGCATATTTCCTATGCTCATTGGCCTCTTGCATTTCCTGTCTCTAAAAAACACCCATTAGTTCCCGTGACTCATGTCTCCTGGTTTGGAAGCCTTTTTCTTACCGGTTTGCAAAACCTATTTGTATAAATAGACGAAATGAATCTCCTGGCATATTCGTGGCAGAGACTTTTGAAATTGGCTGTTTCACTTTGGAGAGATTTTTTTTCCTAATAAACACATTTAAAATTGTATAGGGAGCCAAGAACAATTTTTTTTTTTTTTTTATGTTTTCTGGACAGCTAGCTAGCTTAGATGACTTTGTCTTCTCTTACCATAAATGAATTATCTTGGAAGCTTCTGAGAGAACTTGCAGATATGGTGGCAGACTTAGATAGGAATGTCTAGGGAACCATGACACTCACTGGTAGGGATGTTAATACGGGGCCCTGTTTTCCTAAGAAAAAAAGATGAGTTTCAGAACCGCCACACTCAATTTACGCTAGGGCCAAGCAGAACGGTAGAAGTGATCACATATCACGCTAGAGATGTGGCAAAGTCCTGAGAAGCCTGCTCTGTCCTGCTCCCATTTTGGAGGCTCACAGGTCCTCGGGCTTTCTAGTCAGCCAGTCCTATAACCAGGGCTTGGGGTCGATTTCTGGCAACTTGAGTCCTATGGCTGCTGGGGCAAAGACTCTCTTCCAGGGGACACATAGAAACCTGTAGACTATTCAGGGCCATCTGGAGCCAGTTAACTGTTTCATCATGTTTTTCCCATGTCAGTTTACCTGGAGATCCTTGAAGCGACCAGGCAGTATCGACAGCTTACTTTAGCTTTCCTCAAGTTGTCAAAAGTTTCATGTACGGGATCACTAAATTCCTTGCTCCTCGCAGTAATGAGGCTTCCAAATATTTCCAGTCATGGGCTCTCAGTGTTCATCTTGCTATCCTGGAGTCTTTGGCGACTGTAGGTATCAGCAAATTGGAAAGCCTGTATGGGGTACTCTTAACATAGTCTGGTACTTTAAAAATTCATCCTTATAAATCTGTTTCTCTAGAATCGTGCATAGTACTACAGACTGTATTAGTCAATGTTTTCTAAAGGAACAGAGCTGATAGAATACATACATATATCATATACACCATATGCATATACATGAGATTTATTAGGCTTACAGGCGTTGTTCCAGGTAACCTAATACATGGCTGCCTCATAACGGAAGACTGGGGTTCTGGTAGCTGTTGAGTCCATGAGGGTGGATGACTCAAGTCCCCAGCAGATACTCTGGGGACTCTGCTGTGCACAGGTCCCTGGCTGGCTAAATGACTGTATCGAAAAGAGATCTAATGATAAGTCAGTACCGACCTGGTGGGTCTCTGGGGACACCCGGGCTTTCTCTGAACTTGACCACATCTTGCTCAGTCCTTTTTAATCAGTGCACAGATGGCCACTTAACAGCTTCTGTGCAGGACACGAGGCTGCTGGGAATGCTGAAACCCTGGCAGGTTGGAACTGAGATAGGAGAAAGCACAGACAGCTTGAGGCAGGGTACGGAGGGGAATTGTGAGAGCTATGCTTTGCGGAGAGAGAGAGTGTGTGTGAGTCAGGGGAGCTAGGGGGAGATGCATGCAGAGAGCGGGAGTTTATACGGAAAAAGACATGCCAATTCGAGATGTGCCTGACTGCCAAGAAAAGTCTCGGGTCCCCAGAGAGACCGGTTCTGCTGTGTTCTTCACTGTGCTTGTCAGAAGAAACGGTTCCAAAAGGAAGATGTGTTCTCGGAGAAGCTCTCCCTGTGGGGGAGGGGAGGGTGGCAAGATGCTGGACCCTAGCTGTCACAGGGTGAGATCTGAGGACAGAAAGAAGACAAGTGACTTGGTCTTCGGCTGCCTAGGTGAGACCTTGCTTGCACCATTATAAAGAACAGAACTGAGACTCACAAAAAATGTTTTAACCAGAGGGTTTCCCGCAGGTGGGAGGGTCCATCGAGGCTAGATACTGCCGGGTCACCTCCATTCTAAGTGACCTCTACTGTAGCTTTGGAATGTGTGGTTCTGAGAGTCATGTTTAATGTCAGGAAGATCTTCCAAAGCCTCCAGGAAGAGCAGGTGCATGCTGAGCTCCCAGATGACCCTGGTCCAACTCGCGAGGTCCTGTTTCTTCCTGTGTCCCTTGAATGCGTAAGACTGGGAAAGTTCCCAGAGGCCATAGGTTACAATTGTCTTCATGACACAGTCTTGGAAATGGGGTCCAGGGTGGTGAAGGGGGAGGGGTAGTGACAAATCCAAGGTCACACGGTCACACGGTCACATGGTCACACAGCAGATGGTAGATGCTTGGATTCTCATCCTAAAGTGGCCGTTTCCCTTCTCAACACACCAGCATCTCCTGTTCCATATGGGGCCAGCCCACAGGGAAGTGACATCATTTGAGAAAACCCCTGGTCCGACCAATCAGAGTCCTCACCCTGAACAGAGAAAAGCATGAGTACTTTGCCAAGCCCCTGGAAGCTGTCCCCACCACACACAGGAACATCTAGAGGCCCTTCCCATCCAATGGAGCCCCCTAAGTTCTATTAGGTCCCCGGTGCCACTGAATGACCAAATACAACTTCAAAGTCAGCCATACTATGGTTGCTGGGAACTGAACCATGGTCTTCTGGAAAAGCAGCCAGTGCTTAACCACTGAGCTATCTCTCCAGCCCCCAATGTCACATCTTGATATCAAAAGACTGCACATTCCTGACATTTTCTTAGATGGTTTGTTGCCCCTCCTACATCCAAGTCCTGTCCCCCTGTGTGAGTCAGGGTTCCCTAGAGTCACAGAACTTGTCGAATGTCTCTATATAATGATACATTAAGGGAAATTATTGGAATGACTTACAGGCTGCAGTCTTACTAACCCAGGGAAGTCCAAGAATCTAGTAGTTGCTTCGTCCCAAGAGGCTGGGTGTTGCAGCTGGTCTTGTGTATTAGCTGGGATCCTGAAGAATTAGGTTCCAGCAGATGTGCTGGCGAGTAAGTGCAAGCAGGCAGAGAAGAAGGAAGCCTTCCTTCTTCCAATGTTCTTATGGGGGCCTCAGCAGAAGATATGGCCCAGGTTAAAGGTGTGTACGCCATGCCTGAACCTAAGCTGTTCTTTAGTTGAAACTTGCTCCGTCCCAGGCTGGCCTTGAACTCAGAGATCTGTTTGTCAAGTCTCCTGGGATTAGAGGAGGGTACCACCTTGCCTGGGCCTAAGCTTTTCATGGCTACTATGCCTCAAGGTCTGGATCACGGGTGTGCCCTCCGTTTCTGGATTACAATCCATTCTAGATGTAGTCAAGTTAACAACCAGGAATAGCCTTCATAGCACATTCTCCCTGTCTGTGTTCTCAAGCACCTGTGACCTTTTGACCCCATTCTTGGGATCCCGAAAGCACCCCCAAGGCCTGTTACTAGTTTAGTCAGAGAAGTCTCAGTACCTGGAGCTGGGATCGATCCTCAAACCCTGAGCAGCTGGGGGAAAGCACTTGAGGGCCTAGGTCAGGGAGGCCTGGGTGAGTGAGGCTGGAGAGGAAACTGACTTTTTTTTTCCAAATTTTATTTTATCTGTGTGTGTGTGTGTGTGTGTGTGTGTGTGTGTGTGTGTGTGTGTGTGGCATGTATGACGTGTGTGCACATGTGGAAGTCAGAGGACAACCTTATAGAGTCAGTTTTCTCCTTCTACAGGTCCTGGGGATTGAACTCGGGTCATCAGGTTTGTCAGCAATTGAGCCCAATTCCTGAGCCATTTTGCTACCTCAAGAGCTGGAAGAAACCCTGTCTTCCATCTTGGGTTCCTGTTCCTGGGATGGAGAGGCTAAGTCATATGACACACCCAGGGTGATGAGATCCTCACATCCTTCAAAAGCTACCTGCCAGAGAGTCTTCTGAATCACATGCACTCAGTCGCTTGGTCTCTGCCTGTCTGTTGTTTCTCCCTGCCAGCTTTAGGTTTCTAGAAACTTCCACCTCACAAAATCTCCTGAGCCATCCAACAGCTCAATTTTGTTTACCAGGCTCACTTCCTACCCGGCACTCAATCTACCCCAGCACACACCACCTTCCCAGCACCAGGTCACTTCCTGGCACACTCAGCCAGTGAGCACCCGTCAGCTCAGGTCCCAGGAGCCTGGCCTTCTCCAGATCGTCCCACCCCAGGGGCACCTGCTTCCTGCTCTTCCTCTGTCCTGTGCCCTAAGTTCAGGGTCCACTCACAGCTCACGGTTCATTTCCCAGTGACCTCACCCCATCTGTTTGTCAGGGGACAAAGCAGGGATTTAGGATGGCTTCCTGAATCTGGTGCCTTCGCCAAACTTGTTTTTTTCCACACTGAATGAAGATACTCTCAGATGGTCTCTGGATATTATATCTACTATTTTAGAAACTTTTGCCCTCCCCAAATCCAAATAAGTAGTACACGTGTGTTAAGTGACAGGAAGAAGTCACATTCAGGTGGGACAAGAAAGAGCTCTTCCCTTTCCACCAGCAGCTCCTGCAGGTTACATAGCTTTGGATACCAGATTTTTGCTGCCGAGACCTGGGTCAGCCCAGTGTACATATAGGAAACACGTTCAAAGGTGCTCACTTCTTCTATAAAAAAGGTCTCACCTCCTGGCAGACACAGAGTAGGGAAATAGGCCAGAGTGAGACAGCAGCATGCCTAAGACCAAATTAACAACTTGTGGAAGAATCAGAACGTGGGGTCCTGAGCCCCAAATGTAAGGTTATGCCACAGTTACAAACCCATAAGGATGGATGGGGTGTAGGAGAGAGAACACAGCTTCCAGGAAATGCGACATGTATGCCCGAGCACAGGGTGCTACACCATGTCTGTGCTTTTATACTGGATGAAACACTGGGGTATGTATGCATCTCCCAACCAAAGCTGCAGGGTGATGCATGGTCCTGGGGAGTTTTATTTATGAGGCTATACCCACCTAAGTTCTACATGATTCTGTAAAATACCATGGACGGGGCAGCTTGAAGTACAGATGTGTCTCTCACATCTGGAGGCTGCGAGTTCAACATGGAGGCGCCAGCTGACCCTGTGCCTCATGAGAGCCTCTTCCTGGTTTTAGCTAGCTTCTAACCAGGTCCTCGCCTGGCTTTTCACTGGTGTACATGCCCTCGAGTAAGGTGCTGAGGTCGGTGACAGTCACTTTCCTAAGGACTCTAGTATTGCGGGATTCCTCTCACACACCTTTGCTGACCTTAAGGTTAGCATTCCCTTGAGGGCCTATCTGCAAATGCAGCTAACCTGGGCTTCAGTCTATGACTGGAGAAAACATTGACTGGAACAAGTTTATAAGGCCGTGTGTGTGTGTGTGTGTGTGTGTGTGTGTGTGTGTGTGTGTGTAAGTGAGAATGAAGTATTTTATAACTGTTTTCATTCTTCTTGGGTTACTTTAACGGTAACAACAGTATACTTATTATAAGTTTTTAAACCCTTTAAAAACCATTTATTTAGGGCATACATGCAGGAGTCAATCCTCTCTGTCCACCATATGTATCCTGGGATTAAACTCTGCTCACCCTGCTTGGTGGCAAGCAGGTTACCTACTGTGCCATCTCAAATTTTTAAGAAGAGAAACCACAGTCACCTAAAAGAAATGGATGAATAGTCCCTTTGCAGCCCCATCTGCCATTCCTGACTGACTGTCTCCCACCTCAGACACGGAGCTCAGCAGAGGTCATACCATCTGTTGGACATGTGACCAGGCAGCCAAACTTCTGATGTTTCCACAAGCCACAAACTGCACACACAAAAGTCCAGTTGGACTGGAAGGCCTTGCCTCCCACATGTGAAGTATTGTTACCTCAGACTGCCCCGTGTCAGTTTATTGGGCCTAGAATCAACATGGAGGTACCATCTGACCCTGTTCCTCATGAAGCTGCTTCCTGGTTTTAGCTAGCCACCTTCTCACCAGGTCTTCACCTGGCTTTTCACTGGTGTGCACGCATGCGCATGAGGTGAGTTTAGGAAGGGCTCCCTCTTGCTTCAGGTCTGGAATGATGGATTGTATTTACTCATGGTGGGCCCTTCTGCCACTTGAGGAGAAGGATTCTAGTCAGCCTGCTTGCTTGTGGGCATTTGCTTTTTCTCCCTTACCTCCATCCCTCCCTCCCTCCTTCTCCCTCCCCAAATTTGGCAGAGCAAGCCACTTCATGCTAGGTTCTCTGGCCATTCTCTCAGGGCACATGCAGTGACGGGAAGATTTCTGCAGTGGCCACTTCCAGAGACGTGGTGGGAAATCAATGTCCCCTTCATCCAAGGTTGCTAGCATCATGTCACTGAACGATGAACCATCCACAGCCCCTGGTCTCATCCTCAGAAGGAGATCAGATGCCCAAAGAGGGACTAGCCATTTTTTGTGATTGCCACTCGATAGTCCTCCCCACAACCCTGTCCTTTCATACTCAAGCCCTCTCCCTCTCTCCCTCTCCTTCCCTCTCTCTCTCCCTCTCCTGCCCCCTCTCTGTCTCTATCATAAGCTGCCCCAGGCCTCTGGGAAGAACACCAGTGGAGTCTGGGACATGCAAGGTAATTCCTGCCACTGCCCCTCCTCCCCCACCTCCACCCTCAGCAGCTGCGGGCAAGCTTGGCAGCTGGAGTCCTGGGGAGCAATGAATCCATCACTGGGGTCAAACTCGGGGGCCCGGGGTATGTGTTAAAACAAGAAAACCAATCAGAGCCGAAAATGAAAGGCAGCGGAGGTGTGAAGTGAGGAAGGAGACTGCCAGACAGGCACTGGCTGCTGCCCAGCTGCCTCCGGGTCTTTGTAGGCCCCACCACAGTGCCCAGGTCGGGAAGCAGGTTACCAGTGAGTGTCATAGGTCTGCCTCTCTCACCCTAAAGAATAGGACCAGCTCAGGGCTCTAGTGACAAGGAAACGCCCCAAACACAAGACATGTTAGTTGATAGACTCTTAAGCGTCTATGTTGCGGGGGGGGGGGGGGGGGGGGATGGGCCGTTCAGGGTGCTCTAAAGCATCCGACTCAAGGAACAGGCTTCAAAGCCCCTCCTCTGGTACAGCTGTTGTGGGAAAAGCACTAGACTAGGGGCATGGTGTTCTAAAACTAACTTAGGTTATGCTTTGGGTCTGGCTGTGCGGAGGTCAGGTCCGCAGAGTATCATGCATGGCTGAAGGGAAGGTCAGCACACAGGACAGCTATGATACAGCCTAGCAGGGAAGGTCTGGTACCAAGGGGCAGCTATGAGCACAGGTGCCACCCACGGCAAAGACACAGGAAGCAGGATAGACTGGATCCAAAGAGCGTTTGCTGTGCCAAGGGCTTCACGCCAAGCACTGACCCAGGGGTCCCCCAAGGATAGAGAGCATCAGGGACCTCTGATGCCGATGGAGATAACAGGGTACTTGTCTCAACCCTCATCCTTGCCCAGCACAGATACCCCAATGAGGGAGCTGAGCCAGGTGGCCCCATCGTGACCAACAAGGTGACCAGTGGGTCTTAGAATGAGAGAGAGGCCAATCCAGGCTGAATACTGTTCTGCCTCTCTTCATTTATCCACCTATGCTGACAAGCACAATTGCTCCACTGGCCTCAGACTCCCAGAAAAGCCCTGGAGAGCCCGGGTGGCCGCTCTATTAACACACAAACCGGTAGCCCGGCAGCTGCTGACACTGGGGTTAATTAAATCTATCTCCCCATCAATTTTCATTCAAGTACTATCGACGGCCATTAGATGGGTGACAGAGTGACAAGGGGACAGCGATAGACTTGTCTTAACTCCCACGCTGCTTGGAGAGGGTACACCTCCCTGCCGAGCTCCGCTGCTGTCCCCAGGGAGAGCCCAGCTATGCACTCCAAGCTACTCCCAGTGCCTCCCAATCAGCAGGCAGCACGCCAGGCTACGCCCCACCCCACGCCTGCCAATCAGCAGCCAGGCTCCCTCATCTTTGTTCTTTCTGCAAGTTTTTCTTAAGTATTTGTTCAGTGCCAAGTCCGATGGGCAGAGAAGTACTTGGCTCAGGACTTGGGCTATTCCCCTCTCTGCACTCAACCAAGCCTTTTCTCCACCAAACCAAATCTAGCCAAGGCCACCTCTCCCCTGAGCCTCAGTCTGCCTCGTTACCCTGACAGCCCTTGCTACACAGGACCCACTGGACAGAAAAATAGTCTGCCCACATACATTCACATGCTAAGCCTCAGACTCTGACCTTACGTCATTACCTGGTCACAGGGACTTTGCAGATGTGGTTGGGGATCTTGGATAAACAGACTGTTTGAGATCACCTGGATGAGCCCAGTGGAATCGCACAATCCTGAGAGGACAGTCAGAAATGTGACAGAGGCGAGCCACACATGTGACATGAGATTTGACATTCCGGAGGGGACTATGAACCCAACTGTTCAGAAAGCTGTTGAGAAAGGAAAGAAAACACTCTCCTCTGGGGTTCTGGGAGGAACTGAGACATGTACCAGTTTAGTTTTGGCCCAAAGAGACATACATCAGACTCTGCCCTCTAGAACTAGGTAGAGATGTGGTGGTTTAAATGAAAATGGACGCTGTAGGTCCAGAGGGAGTGGCACTTTTTAGGAGGTGTGGCCTCGTTAGAGTAGGTGTGGCCTTGTTGGAGGAAGTGAGTCACTAGAGGTTGGGCTTGGAAGTCTCAGATGCTCAAGTCAGGCCCAGTGTGGCATTCACTTCCTACTGCCTGAGGATCCAGATGTAGAACTCTCAGCTTCTTCTCCAGCACCACGTCTACCTGTGTCCTGCCCTGCTTCCCGCCATGGTGATATTGGACTAAACCTCTGAAACTGTAAACCAGCCCCGACTAAATGTTTTCCTTTAAAAGAGTTGCTTTTATGAATGGTTTATGTTTTTCCTTTATAAGGTAATGGTGTCTCTTCACAGCAACAGAACCCTAACCAAGACAAGAGTTGTGTTGCAACATAAAGTTAACCCATCCCTGCTCACTCTGTGTTCACTCTCCCCACTCATATCTCCTGTCCTTCCAGGCACTATGGCTGCCACTCTACCTCCCTCCCTGTAACTTCAGTTTGAAGGAGGACCCAAGGCTCCCAAACTTTGTGCCCAGTGTGGCTGCCTCTGCCCCCTGGTTCTTAGGTCTGAGTTAGAGGCACAGGCAAAGGCTCAGACAGGCCTAAAGCCATTTTGTGGGGGGTGGGGGGGCAGAGGTTATGCAGCTGATGAGGGCTCCGTTGATGAGGAATAAGCAGTTGTCACAATGAGCCATGGGCTGTCATGGAAAGGCCACACTGCTATGTGTCAGAACAGTTCTATTTGAAATTCTGAGAGGGGTGGAAGGGGAATGGAACCCCAAGGTTGAGGAGGAAGCTCTTGGGGATCCATGATAGGAGGTTTACATTGGATTCTCTACCCCTGGGCCCATGAGGACTGCCCTACTGAGTGCTCCCACAAGCCTTTGCTGCAGCCAGATCTGGTACATGGGGTTCATGCGGTGGCTGTTAAGTTTGTTTAGGACCTTCAAGGTCAAGGAGAGGAATCCACCCAGACCATCCATCCAATGGACCCAGCTGAATGTCCAGTTCGTCAGAACAAGTAAAGCATCAATCACTAGGGTGAGTGGAAGGAAGACAGGTACCCACAAGGCCAAAGCAAAGGATGCTGGGTTCAGATGTGTTTTCATATACCTGAGCTGGCCTTGAACTCCCTGTAGAACTAAGGACGACAATGGCTTTAAATTCTTGATCTTCCTTCCACCTTCTAGTCAGTAGTATTACAAGCATGTGCCACCACCAGTGTGCCACCAAGCATGTGCCACCATACATGTGCCACCACAAATTTGCCACCAAGAATGTGCCACCTCACATGTGCCACCATGAATGTACCACCTCACATGTGCCACCCACATGATACTGGAGAGAGAGAGACAAGCATGCTACTGAGCTAAATTCCTGCTTCAATCCTGGCTTCTTAGTGCCCACACCACCCCAGCCTCAAGGCAGAGTGGAGCAGGCTGATCTCTAGGTTTGAAGAACTCAGAACTTTGAACCATCTTGAAGACAAGAAAAGGCCTAGAGTCGCCGGGCGGTGGTGGCACACGCTTTTAATCCCAGCACTTGGGAGACAGAGGCAAGTGGATTTCTGAGTTTGAGGCCAGCTGGTCTACTGAGCTAGTTCCAGGACAGCCAGGGTAACACAGAGAAACCCTATCTCAAAAAAACAAAAACCAAAATAGATAGATAGATAGATAGATAGATAGATAGATAGATAGATAGATATAGAATGTGAATCCACAATCCATGATCTTCCAAAGGATATCGAGATTGCATACCCAAGGGAGCCAGATTTTAAGGAGTTGATAACTTCCTGTTACCACAAATCTCTACCGACTTGGTGACTTAACTTAGGATTTTCTAGTTGTGGAGGGCAGAGTTATGACACACAGGCCAATGGAGTAGCATACCTTTTTGAAGACAGTGGCTGAATCAAGGCCAAGAAACATATACCCAGAGCAGTTTGTGTCTGCCAGAGACTGAGAAGTTTATTCAAGGGCCCTGAAGCCTATATACTCAGGATCAGAGAGTGAAAGCACATTCAGAAACATCTAGAAAGTCCTGGCCCAGAGTTCCTGAAGATCTCTCTGTGTACCCTGCCTCCCCACTCCTCACAGTATGAGCTGTGAGACTACCCAAGAAGGATGGCTTTAAAGACATGGACTCCTACACCAGGCTGTGGTGGCATACACCTTTACTCCCAGCACTAGGGAGACTGAGGCAGGCAAGTCTCTGAGTTCAAGGCCAGCCTGGTCTACAGAACTAGTTTCTGGACAGCCAGGGCTACACAGAGAAACCCTGTCTCAAAACAAACAAACAAACAAACAAACAAGCAACAAACAAACAAAACCATGGACTCTTACAAAGCCTCAGGCTCTGGTAGCCCAGAAACACCAGTACAGCATAGTTAGAGCTACGATCAAAGAAAAGCACTGTAGACTGTCACTGTGACCAACCACCTTCTGCCAAACTTCCGATCCCACATTTCCTAGGTCACTGGCCCAGCTTTAGCCATTCCCTGTTCCCTCTAGGGAGAGCCAATGAGGTCACTCCCCTGGCCCTTGTTTTGTTTTGGTGTGACTTCCTGTCTGTCTTTAACTCTGCCCCAATCCCATCAGTAACCCTGGGTTAGGATACACTGACCACCCACCCCCATCCTGCCCTTTAGAGGACCAAGGTAAACACTAATCACAAGATTAAAGAAGGGTCCTTAATTATGACAGAAACACCGTTGTATTTCTTTCTCAGCTGAAGATCCAGCTGCTTGGATTCCTAAATGGTAGGATGATCCAAGTTTGTCGCTGACAAGAGTTCACCTTCAACAGGCTTCCAGGGCTCTGCTAACCTGTCTAAATTTGGTGGAGTTGACTGTGGTTTCCCTGGATTGAGTCTCTATTTCACACTCAGCAGGACACTGTTGCGTGGACTGACCTGGTACTGATGCCATGCCATCCCACATTGTAAGCTGCCCCTTTGCCTGTTCAAAAATAGGTGCAAGAGCACCAACTGACTCTATTCCAGTGACATTATACCCCTACTGTGATGGTTTGTATATGCTCGGCCCAGGGAGTGGCAGTATTAGAAGGTATAGCCCTGTTGGAGTAGGTGTGTCACTGTGGGTGTGGGCTTTACGACCTCATCCTAGCAGCCTGGAATTCTGCTAGCAGCCTTCAGATGAAGATGTAGAACTCTCAGCTCCTCCTGCACCATGCCTGCCTGGATGCTGCCAAGTTCCCATTTTGATGATAATGGACCGAACCTCTGAGCCTGTAATCCAGCCCCGATTAAATGTTGTCCTTATAAGAGTTGCCTTGGTCATGGTGTCTGTTCACAGCAGTAAAACCCTCACTGAGACAGAAGTCCCTAACTAAGATGCCTATATAGAAGTGTCTTCTCTTCCATAACAAAGCCCTCTTGGCTGGAGAACCAGAGTCTAAGTAATGGAAATCTAATTTGGTAAATCTAGGGTAGGGATGAGGCTATGCTTCTCCTGTGATCAAGGGATGCTGGATTCAGCAGCATCTAAGCTGGCTGGCTGGGTGTGCCTGGCACACCAGCCTCCCACAGGCAGCCCCAGGATGGAGGCTCCAGAAAACTCCCCACCACTCCACAAAGCCACTTGCCTCTGAGATGGGCTTCCCAACACAAGAGTGCTTGAGCTTCCCGTGGATTCATCAGTACAGAGAAGGGACTGATGTCAGATTCTGTGCTGTAGGAGAAACAGTATGGCTAAGAATCACTGAAACTCACAGGTGGATTGTTTAAAACAGCCCTTTCAGGCAGGGAAAGGCAGAGATCCAGTTAGAACTTGTTACAAAATAAGAGTCAAACGCACCATCATGTAAGCTGGCTAGCCTCCCAGATTCAAGGTGCTTTATCCTGGGACCCAGGGGCACTGCTGCTGCCAAATGAGACTAAACAACCATCATTGCAACCTTCATATGTTACCCACAGCGTAACTGGGAGTCCTCATGATAATGACCAGCTCTCAGTTTCTCACCCCTTGGAACACAGCTTAGTGATCTATCACACATCTTCCAGCTAGTTTAAAAGCAGGGGGCCTATCATATTCTGTCTCCTGCACCTACCTATCCCATCATTCTGTACTTCCAGACACAGTCCTTACAGATAACCCTGCCCTTCTGCCACCGACAAAGCAAGAGGACTGGTATCCAGCATTATGCAAGGCCTACAGTCTCTAGTCATAGCCCTCAGACTACAAGGGGTGAGGTGCATCTGATCCAGACCCCAATCTACAGGTATGCTTTTGTAAGCTTTGGGAAATCGGTATTGACTTTGGCCCTGAGTGTATTTTCCAACTCTCCCTCAAGAGTTCTGGGAGCTAACGGGGTAAGAAAGGGATTCTGGGAGCTGCTCTTGAGTGAGCACGTGGTGTGGTGTAAGTGAGCGGTAAGACTGTCCGTCTGTGGTGATGCTGGGAAGACAAGGGCTCTAGGTGCTGCTCAGCTACCATGAAAGGAAGCATGGATGCCCCCAAAGACCCCGTATAGTTCCAGACGTGGTCTACCAATGAGGTGCATGCAGAAATCCTCATTCCACAGGTCATGAGAGTTTCTTATGTGGCTGGTGTCCATGAACCATAACAAGAATGATGGAGGCAAAGGGAGTGAGATAGATGTCCCTTCCTCTGAAGGTGGACAGGAGGGAGGAGGCTGGAGGCTGGAGTCTTAATTCTGCTGCAGATTCCCAGTCTATGCCTGGCAACCTCAGCCTCAGAGGCCAGGAGGAACAGGCTCTGGTGAGCACCTGAATATGTCTCTTTAAGGACAAGTGGCTTGACCTCAGACATCCAGGGGTCTAAACAGCCTCAACCACCCTGTAGACCAGACTAGCCAAACAGCACCAAGCTCTGCAGGTCTCCTTAGAATTTCTAACTCCCCACCTGCCCTAGACACCCACCCTGAAGGGACAAGTCAAATCCTTATAGAAGCCTTTGCTGCTATCACAGGTTTGGGGAATGTGAGCAGTAAATCCCATGAGTCCCGTATGTCACCTTCATGTCTACTCCATGACCGTGTCTGTCGTGTTACTACATACTGCTCATGTTAAATCCAGTGGCCTGATGTGATGTCAGCCAGCTGCAGAGCCACCACTGGCCAAAGCCCTCAGGTCTGTTCTCTGCTGAGGTCTGCATGCCCATCAGCAGCCTCCGCTGGAGACCAATAGTCTTGACTTCAGCTCCAGCTCAGCCTCTAAGCCGAGTTCTGGTTTAAGTAGGAGCACACTTATAGCTTTGAAGAACCTTCTCCAGATGTTCTGGGAAAGCCCAATATAGTCTCTCATTGCTGCTAAAGCATCAGGGAACTTAGCCCTACTCGTACCCCTGCTTGGTTTTGAAGAACACATGGGTTGGAAACAGGAAACCCAATCCAGTACCTCCTCCTCTTTTTCCTCCTCCTCCTGCTCCTCCTCTTCCTGTTCTTCTTCCTCCCCCTCTTCCTTTTCCTCCTCATTCTTGAGTCTGGCCATGTAGAGGGTTGGGTTCTTCTTAGCAGTGTCAGCATCCTTCACGCTTCTCCTCCCCCCACCCGACTCCCTGCCCACACACATACTTCTGTTGTCCCCTGGAAGCCTCAGACTGAGAATGGAGGTGCCTGTCCTGCATTTAGAGGGCTGTATTTGTTTTCACTTTTGTCAAAGGGAGCCAAAAGCAGATGCAACAGCTTCTCCAGACCCTTGCTGCGGGGACATCACAAGACACTGAACCCAATTGGAGCTAGAAACCAGTGTCCAGCAAAGAGGCACAAGACTTCTCTTCAGACAAGGGCTGTTTGTTTCTCAGACTGTTGCAGTGTTGAGAAGCCAATTGTCACTAAGGACAATAATCAGTGAGTCTTGGGGACCTTGAGACAACTAAGTGAACCCAGTTGTTTCAAGCATGGTCTAAAACAAAACAATAAAACAACCCTGGTTTGAGCCTGGAGATGTTCATGTCCACTTCAGCAAGTGTCTCTCATGCCACAGACTACCTTCTGTTCTATGGAGACCTTAGAACTTCTAGCAGTAACTAGTCAGTACCCAATGCCCCTACCCCTTGCTCAGTGTTCTTTTCCAGTTGCCATCTTCTCCAGAAATACTACACAGATCTAGCTAGTCAGATTCCCCTAGATCCGGGGACCCTGGCACCTTGTCACCTGTGCTAGGCCACAGCAATTAGGTCTAAGCAACTCCTAGGACTGGTACATGAGGCCATTGGCAGAGATCTCATCTCTCCAGATCACTCTATGTGGGAAAAAACTTGCAGGGGAGTCCGGTGGAGGGGACAAAGTAGCGAGGGCCCCGGAGGTGGTCCCAGGCAGGCTTCCCACACCACCAGCAGAGGGTCCTACATTCACGAAGCCGCTGAGTGCAGGCTGGCGGCTGCGTGGGGAAGGTTCAGGGTTCCAAAGGCTGGGAACCTGGTGGCAGGCCCAGGAGACACTGGAGTCCAGGAGTTTTCCAAAGCTTTTATTGTTCATGGCGTGGTGAATGGGTGTAGATTGTTTGTGTTCCCCCTCAAAAGCCAGGGAAGCTTGGCTTTTAAAGGGAGGAGGAAGAGGGGAGGGAATAAATTAATTAGCTATGCCCCCGCCTTTAGATAACTCATTAATATTTTAATCTCTGCAGGTGGAGACCTGTTGATCATGCCCTCCACCTGTGCCCTACATGACTGAAGGGTACAGGTTGAATGGAGATTAGACCTCGTGTCAGGAGCCTAGGTTCTGGGGGCGTGGCTGAACACCCACAACCCAAGAACCAGGATACCCTTCCATGACCCAACAACTCTAGGCCCATTCTGGAAAGGTTTGACAGAGCCTCTTCTATTTGGGTGAAGATATGTATGTATATAGCCCATGCCTCCCTTCTTTGTTATACAGGCAAGACTACCTCACCAGTGTGAGGCTATGAAAGGGACAGAGGGCCCAAGGATATACCGTGGGCACAGGAACATCAGTCTATTCTCTCTTGACATGATAGCAATATAAAGACACCTGATTGCTAGCTAAGCCACCACATGGAGCCCTCTCTGTGCCTGTCACTGGTGTTGCTGGAACAGCTCAGTCGAGAGCCCAGCTCCTGGAGCACAGGAGCTACCCAAGCTCCATCATTAGAAGAATGCCTGGCACTGGAAGTGAAGCTCCTTTTCTCTGCCGGCACAGGAGACTTTGTCCTTGCTCCTTGACAGGCAGGGGATAGTCCAGCTGTGGGACTGCTACCATCCATGTCATCAGTGGATGCCCGAGAAGCCAGCCTGTTCTTGAAGAGAAGCCCCACGATCTGGGCCATCACAGGACAGTGCTCCCAGCAAGGTGACAGTCATGGCTAACACAGCACACTCTAGGAGAACAACAGTCAGATCCAGAGCCATAAGAACATCTATCATCAGAGCCCAGGCACCAGGGCAGAGACAAAAGGATGTCAAAGACATCCAAAAAGCTCATGGCCTCTTGAGAAGAGCTAAGATGTCTCTAGTGACATGTCCTGGTGGCAGAGTCGGGACTGAAAGTACCAGAACACAGTAAGGAGACCAACGCCTAGTCCCAAGACATGCACACCTGTAAGAAACAGGCAGGGCAGTTGGAAACATACGTGGAAGGGTGAAAGAGAAGAAGAGACAGAAGAGGACATTGGGTCACCTGTCCCTGAACGTACTAGTTCCACACATTGTCACACTTGTGAGGAGGCAAGGTCCTGGCCCCCATGGGTACAGCCAGAGGTCTCTCCGAATTGCTGTTTCTAACCAGAACTTCAACTCAGCCATCTAGCACTGAGTCAAAACAACCAGAGCGGAGCTGACTAAACAGTATGACCTTAGCAATCACTGGGCCCAACCCGGCAGACCCAAGGACAGCTGTGGAGAGCCAGAAGCCCCATTGTGCCACCAGGACTTCTCCCCTCTCCTCCACCCTACTCCTTTTACCAATATCCAGAAACCCCTGAACCTTGGGTCACAGGCGTAGGATACCTCCCAGGCTGACTCAGGATTTCTCTGGCTTGTGCCTGTGTTATAGCCCAGGGCTGTCACATACCACTGGTGATCTCATTACCTCCAGCTCTCCAAAGACAATCTTAAACTCTTTATATCTCCAGGCTTTCGCAGATAGAGTCATCATGGCAGTTGGAGTCCAGGAGATTTTGTTCAGCTTGGAGAGGTGAGCAGACCCAGAAGTGACATATTCCACAGTGATAATCTGGAGGTGTCTGGGACAGTGCACAGGGCTTCCTAAGTGCCTTTGACTATTGAGCGCGAGTAGGGGGGAAGGGGACAGAACATCTCATGGGAGTAACTACAGCGAAGTAGCAGGGACCTAGGCTCTGGTCTATACCCAGGTAAAGAACAAATGTGTGTTTTCTGTGAACACACTGGCCCCAGCAGCTCCTCAGCATGGAGAGAGCATGAGAGAGGCACAAGGGCACTCATGGCCTTGAGTCAGCAGTGACATGGCTTCCACCTACATCAAGTTGAGGGTTGTTTGTGAGACAATACTTCAAGGGTACTACGGAACCAAAGGCATGGAGACGATCACCGAGCACTGTTAACATCACGGTACCCGAACCCATGTCACAGACACTATATGTTTGCTCAGAAACACCACCACCACCACACTAACCAGTCCTAGTCAAGTTTAGCTCTCAGGAACCTGCCAGGGATGGCAATGGTAGTCTTATATCCACAGTTGGCTGTCAATTGTCTAGGGAGACCAGAATATCAGAGCTTTCTGGAAGCCAGCAGTTTTCATGAACAGCTACTAGTATTTCTTCTTTGGACAATGCTTATCAACACCAGGGTGTGACCTATTGGCATGGTATGCCATGTCCAACCAATCTATAAGGGACACCCACCTCAGCAACCTCCAACACAGAGATCATCTGTCCCAGAGCACTTAAAGCTAGTGACAAGAGCTAGTGCTGATCCCTCAGGCAGAACCCAGCCTGGCAGAGCCTCCCCGCCCCGGCAACACCTCCGCTGAGACTTGGACACCCAAGTCGCAGTTATACACTGCTGTCCCCCACAGTTTTCATCAGGAATGTGGACCAGGTTGTCCACACCCACTGTGTGTACTGATGATGGCTCGGCCCTGCCATGCTGACTTCCTGTGTGACTAGAGGGTGAGAGCCCACGGTCAGTTCTGAGCACAACGTATTGCAAAGCACTTGTCTGCCAGGAGAGGTCCTGTGGGAGTCAACCAAGGAGAATGTAAATGGTAGGCTGCTGAAGAGCTCTTTGGGAAGAGAGACTACCAGGTGTCAGCTGTGTCCTCCGGAGTAGGCTCCCGAGATGTCCTGGTTAGTTCAGTTGTCTGCTGACACATTTGAGAAGAGAGCACTTCAGCCGTACAGTAGCCGCAGTCAGATTGGCTTGATTGGCGTGTCATTGAGATATTGATTGGTAATTGATGGAGGATGGCCCTTCCTACTGCGGGCAGTGCTATCCCTAGGTAGATGGGGCCAGACTGTATAAGCTAGCTAAGCATGAGTCAGAGAGTGTGCGAGCCAGTGGTATCCCTCCATAGCATCTGCTTCAATTTCCTGCTTCAGTTCCTGCCTTGATGTCTCTCAACAAGGGACTGTGCCCCGGAATTAGAAGCTGAAGAAATCCTTTCCTCCCCAAAGTTGCTTTGGGCCAGAGAGTTTTATCACGTCAGCAGAAAGGAGACTAGAGTAGCTAGTGAAGAGACAGCTGGCCAGCTCCAGGGTGGAGAGCATGGTGGCTCGGGCAGGCCTTGCCCTTCTCCCCAATTCTCTCTGCTTTGCTCCAGGAGTTCAGATCCCAACCTTGGTTCACCTGCTCCTGTCCATTCTAATAGTTTACTCTTCTACTGCCTGTCACTGAGAGCCAACACTGGGCTCCTTCAGGGCCTTATTTATTCCCTGTTCCCAGGGATAGATCTTGAGCTTGTCATTTCTTCCCAGATCCAGGCTGATTCAGATCTCTAAATAGCATGGCTAGTTCACCTTTAGTGAGGTCGGAGCTACCTTAGAGCAGTCAAGGACAGACCTATAGTAATGGCAGTGATGCCACCATGGTGAGTGACCAGGTACTGGCTTGCAAGAAGTCTGCTAATCTCTGCTGCCGTAAAAGGTCCAAGTTCTACCGGAGGTGCATAACCTAGGACATCCGAGCCCAACATCAGCTCAAAGAAAACACTCGGTTTTGATAAAACAGTGTCTGAGCACCAGGTATCCTTACTAGATCTATAAGTCTGATTCAGTGGATTCCATGGTCTGGTCAGGGGCTCATGGGACAGAGAAAGGAGCAGACCAGGCTGATCCAGTAGGAGTAGAAGGCAGCCACAGCAGGAGCCTCAAAGGGTTATTTCATTCCCCCCGGCAGAAGCAGGGATTCGGGGGCCACATGCAACATCCGATTCTAACACAGGCCAGACTCTAATCTTAGTCTATGGAAAATTTTACATGGGATCTCAGACCCTGAGTAAGAGGGCACAGATCCATATTTAAAGATCTAAAGTAGGTCAGAGTTTTATCAAAACCGAAAACTTTCTTGGAAAAGCACTGGACCCAGGCTCGGCTAAGCAAGAAGAATTAAATCAACAACAATCTTCACATGAAGAACACAGCCATCTCTTATCTCTTCGGCTGCTGGCCTTGGAAGTGTCAAGTAGAAGAGGTTAAGAGAGGAGAACTAGGAGGGCAGGAGAGGTGGCTACATGATTAACAGCTCTGGCTGCTGTTGCAGAAGACTAAGTCTCAGTTCCCAGCAACCACATGGCAGCTTCTTACTGTCTATAAGGGTCCAAGGGACCCGGCACCCTCTTCTGGCCTCTGCAGGCACCAGGCATGCACGCAGTGTGCAAGCATGCATGTACATAAACACTCATACATGGAAAATAAAAATGAATACATCTTTTTTTAAAGTGGGGAGTCAGCTCTTCAGGCTAGACACTGGAGGTACAAGGAGGAGCGGGAAAGGATGCTGTACACAGCTAGCATGCCCAGATTCTAAAACTAACTGCTTTGAGAGAGAGAGAGACAGAGAAGAAACAACTTGGACAGTGGAAGGAAGGCGCTGTGGGTCCCCTGTGTGAATCTGTGGGGGTGTGGTTTTCAACCACTGAACCCAAAGAAATCATCACTTCCAAAAGAGACCCAAGGCCAGCTTCCTGATCATCCCTTCAGTCAGAGATAGTAGGGCAGGTGAGCCAGTCTAGAGACAGTCCAAGCATACTTAGTCCATCGTGAAGGCCAGCATCCGTGCAGCAGGTCAGTCTGTCCTCCAGCAACTCTGAAGAGACTCACAGTGTTAACACTTGCAAGCAAGTCACCTGTCACATGCTTTGATGGCGGATTGAGGGGCTGTGTACGTGAACTAGATCTGGGAAATGTCCAATATACACATGGATCATCTATCTCTTTCACTGTGGTAGAACATGTGCATTGGCGATGCCTGTGACAAATGCTTGCGAATAGTATTTCAAGAATTCGTCACATGGGAGAGAGATTTCTGTTGGAGGTCTCTTGAGAGAGCGGCCAGCGTTTTTAGGAAAGACTGATGTTTATAGGTTTTCACGGATAAAGAAGATCTGGGGTGGTGTGTTCCATAGGAAGACAGCTGCCATCTTTCTCTTTCACAATAAAAGTGCACGTGCATCATAGAGAAGCCTGTAGCTATGGACTCCTGAAATATTCATGTGTATTCATCCTATTCTAGAAACATCTTTCCCATAGGAAGAATCATCTACTGCTCCTGGGAGAACAAACAATGCCTCTAGAGAAACATCAGGGATGCTCCTTAACCTATCACAGGTGGAAACCTCCACATGAGCAGAAAGACAGATGGACATCTCTCGGTACCCATGCAGATGGAACTGCAGCAGATGATAGCAACTACGGGCTTCAAAACAAACCCCTCCCCCATAAGCACCACTAGCCTCAGGGGCTGATCCAGGAGAACACGAAAACTTCCAGTTAGACTTTACTGGAAACCCTTTGGCCAGGCTGAACCAAAAGGCCCTCCCATTATCTTACCAAAAAGACTGAGCATCAATGCTATAAACTGCTCAAAAGGCATCATGGGAATGGAGACATCTCAGACCAGCCCTAACGCTCAAGACAAAACCAGAGAAACCCTAAGCAAAGAGTAGCCGAATTGGAACACTGTTCGGGGGGTCAGGGCTGTGGCAGGAGAGGTCCCTAAGTGGGGACATGGGCAAAAGACAGATCTCTCCAACAAGGAAGCGGGTCTGAGACCAACAGAGTCCTAATTGTTTGAGAGAAGCCAACAGTATCCAGAAGGAAGAAGTCTGTCATCCCATGACTTTTCTATAGATGGCTATACCACTGGCCTCTATGAGCTGTAAGTCTTAGGATATTCTGTGTGCCCTGCAAGACAAAGAATGCATGTTATCACTAAAAGTCACTGAAGGGCTCCTAGGGAGGGGTTCATAGGACTAAAGACTTTACTAATAAAATCAGACATTTTGAACTCACCAGACTACAGACCAAGCTACATGGTGTCTAGCTGCCATGGGTTCTAGGCTGGCAACTTAAGCAGGGGAAGGAATGGGTTAATACCAGATGGGAATACTGTAGCCATGTGCACAGTCTATGCAGGCAATGGGCTCAGCTTCTCCTGCTAGAGCTATAGGGAGAGAGGAGACATCTAAGACCAGGAAGTGATTAAGTTCTCTAAGAGGAAACAGTCTTGTGTCTTGCACCATCTTCTGGAGATGCACCCCGTGGGTGGCTTCTGCCTTAGCTAATAAGACCTCATCGTGCCTTAGCCCCTCCTATTAGCTCCCATGTGAGTCCTGAACTTAGCCTCTAGCTACAGACTTGTCCTCAGACTCTGCCACACAGGACCAGAAAGTGCCAACCTCAAAGTCAGCTGAGTCAGCAGGACAGTGGTGGCGCACGCCTTTAATCTCAGCATCTGGGTGGCAGAGGCAGGTGGATCTCTGAGTTTAAGGCCAATCTGCTCTACAAAGTGAGTTCTAAGACAGCCAAGGCTTACAGTTAGGCTTACAGTTAGGGTTAGGGTTAGGGTTAGGGTTAGGGTTAGGGTTAGGGTTAGGGTTAGGGTTAGGGTTAGGGTTAGGGTTAGGGTTAAAGAAACTTTGTCTTGAAAAGACAAAAGAAAGAAAGAAAGAAAAAAAGAAAGAAAGAAAGAAAGAACCCCAAAACTCAGCTGAGTCTCTGGATCTGCGTTAGAAAATTTTCCACAAGGCTCCAAGCTGGCCTGGCTGGCCTGAAGACACTGCTGTGACTATCAACTGTTGGAAACTTTGGGATCTATGATCACTGTGTCCCTGGAGTCCCTCCAGTTCTTGTCCCTCTAGGCACAAGTGAGTAGCCATTCTCCCATCCAGAGTTCCCCCACTAAACCCCTCAAAAGAGGACTAAAGAGGAAGAAGTTGTGACACAGGACAGAATTTCATCCATCACTAAAAACCTCAGAAGCCTCACAGCTGGTAACACACAGGACTAGTCAACAAGGAGACCCAGCCCATTTCAGAGATACAACATAGATAACTCTGCTTCCAACCATGTTTGAGAAGGGATCAGGGTGAAAACGGGGGCTCTGGAGAGGAAGGAGTACGTGCCTTGTCTCCTCTGGTCTTGTCTAGAAGGACGATGAAACTATAAGTCAACAAGATAAAATAGAGTCTAGAAATAGAACCAAGATGCTCCTATATTTCGGACAGGAAAGTGAGCCAGTTGGTGAAAAATAATTCTCAGAACCACAAGCCAACTTTGGGGAGATGTTAGATCGCTGAGCTTCCACAAGCAGACACAGGAAGACATTTCTGCCCCCAGGAAAGGACAGGCAGGGCACCTGAAGGGCAATCTGTTGTCTTTCTCCCTGTGTGTACTGGGCAATAGGGAAATGCTCTGACCATCCAGTAGCTGGACTACTTCAGCCCTGGGCATGAAGCCCAGGGAGCGACAAGGCCAGACAAAGACAGAAAATGGAGAAAGAGTCCAGTCTGGAAAGATCCCTAGTTGCAGACAAAGCCAGGTGGTCAACTGTCAACTGCAGGAGACACAGTGATCTACAATCTCTATGCCACATGGGTTATCTGGTCTATCTAGGAGACACAATGATCTATAATCCCTATGCCACACGGGTTATCTGGTCTACCTAAGTTCAGTAAGGTACAGACACGACTGGCTAGCCTCTTCTCACTGGAATTCCAGTGGTTGCTTTTGTGAACATACTAGAAATCTTTCCACTGAGTCAGGTACTCTAAAGACACCTGGGTCTCAAGCCTGTCAAAGTCTGGAGGACACTGGTAGGTGATATGAGCTCACCTGCCAGTGTGAGTGACTGTCACTTTCCTAACTACCATCTGCTTTCAAGGACAAACGGGCTCCTGGAGTCCCTTCCCTCCATAGAAGCATTCGCTGTCCCTGAGGCATGTCCTACTATTCAGCTGATGGTGTTCCGTTATGTCAACAGGTCTCAGCTTTGTATCTGATCCAGGTACAAAGCTCTCTCCAGGTACAAAGTCTCTCCAGACTGAGGCTTTGAAGCCAAGGAGAAGAGCTCCCTAGCTGACCTGAGCTGAGCAGGGATTGTAGCGGGATATCTTCCCACTACATTTGTATAAAGCTCGGCTATTGGATTGTATGAGAGATACTCGGAGTGAGGAGTTGGGAGGAGAGGGAGAGGAGAAGGAAGAGGAGGAGCTAGAGAGGGAGGAGCAGAGGTGTAGGAGCCATGGAGAGCCACTCATGTGTCCAGGATGGTCCTGGGTAATGGTTCATATCATAAGGTTAGATATTGGGAAAGAACTCTAATTGTGTGGGAATCCTGTTAATTGAGCATTTCTAAATATATAAAACCATTAGATAATATTAAACTTTAGAGTCTCATTTCTACCAGGTACCACATGGATGGCGGGATGATCTGGGTTCAGTCAAGCATTGTGGAGACAGCGTGGTAGATTGGCAGAGCCATGGCCCAGGCTGGTGTCTTGTGGGTGCCAGGACTGGTGCTTCTAGCTGGCCTGAGCCGCAGCAGCAGCAGCAGCAGCAGCAGCAGCAGCAGCAGCAGCAGCAGCAGCAGCAGCAGCAAGAACACACCGCAGCTCATGGTGTCAGGCCTTGCCTAGTCAGGAACATGGCGGCACCATAACAACAAGCCAGATTGGGTGCCATCATTTTTAAATACTATCATTAACAAGAGATAACTAGAGTCAAGAACTTGCAAGTACTTGGAGGCAGTCTACGGATCCAAAGAGGGATGGCCAAACCCAACTGCAGACATTAGGCATGTCAATGTTTCTGGGACCACTTCCAGATGGGAGTTATGCAGCCTAGAAACACCACAGATAGACTGCCAGAATCCGGAGAGGACCAAACTGATCAGAAATGAGCTTCCAGAAGAGGAGGCATCACCATGCCACTAGTGGCAAAAATAAACAAGGGAAAATGGTGACTTAGGAGAAAATGGAAATCCTGAAGCACATGATACTTTCTAATGTCTTACATGACTGGCCAACTCGACCCTCTAGGGTCCTGTCACCAATCCCAAGGATGTCTATAACCAGACAAGTTATAGAATAATCACCACAGACCAGAGTTAAGCTGAGTCTGGGCAGTCAACGGAGCCTCAATGTGGCAATGGCTAAGCAGAAGTCTAACAGACCTGGAGCATGGTTCGAGGTTAGCTTTAGACTCAGCAAACCCATGAGGTCCTACCCAATTGTATCCCCAAAACACGATCTTATCTGAAGCTATAGCTTTAAGGAGGAAATTCAGTGAACAGGAAGTCATTAGAGTGAACTGGTGTATAACGGAACTGCATTCCTCATGATGGGAAATCAGACTACAGACGTGCATGAGCCAGTGGAGGTTGGGGTGATGTTTCTACAGGAAATTGAGGTTGTGGCTAGAAGTCCATCTCTGGAAGCCTGGGGCAAAGCTTCCTCTCTTCCTTACAGGAAACTGTTTGCAGCTGAGCCTTCAGTCCACTAAAACTGAGAGGCCAATCTTCTCAGGCTATTTCATGAACTTTGGTTTATGGCACTTCAATGTCACCCCCAGCAATTTACCATGTGCAGGAAGAGACTGGTAGTTGGACAGTGTTCACACCTTCCCCTCTCGACCAAGGGGGAAAACCCCTGAGGCTGGGATGCAAGAGAAACCAGACCTGACTCTGAGCCACTTGATGGCTGAAGCAAAAGCTAACTAAGGATCCATGTTTGATCCATGCTCAAAGGACAATAAGATGGTCTACAAGGACTCAAGAGAAACTTCCTTGGAGTCAACAGATCCTGGACTCAACCAAGGCTCTAACTCTACCATGACTGGTCTCAGGTGTCGTGGGTCTTTCCTCTAAGAACCCCAGGATGCAGTATCAGGCAGCAACAAAAAGATGAAGTCTTAGGAAACAAGACAGAAGAATCCTTACATAAAGCCTTCGGTCAACACAGAGCAAACTAAAGAGTCGGGACATGAGCCATGAGGACGTTCATAGCTGATCCACAGGGCTTCTGTCGTCTCTAAGATGATCTCAGCACAGAGTAAGAGTGAAGACCAGCATGTCTGGTCTTGGAAATACATGGGACCAGGCTTCATATACAGCTTCAGACTCAAGGACGGATGGGAGGAAAATCCTAGTGGAATTCATTCCTATACACAAACATTCATTGGTAGAAGAACATGAGGCCTTCAGCATGGACCTCAGGCCCAAGTATCTCACCTCACATCTCTGGGTGCCCCAGCTTGGTTGTCTGGTCTGCATCCACAGCAAAGATGAGACCCTCGATCTCTTCGGAACCAACCCAAGGACACCTATGTGAGGACCAGAGTGTTTTATCTCTCAGGGCCACACTGGCATGACTTCCAGGGCTCTGATTCCACTGGGGGCTATTTGAGGAAAGGTCGAGTGTACAGTTTTCTTCTTGAGTCATGTGATCAGTCCAAGCCACGGATTCAGGAGGAGTTGAGATGAGATATAAGAGAAATAGCCAATAATATCAGTATATTCAGAGGAGAGCTCACTGAGGTCCTTGATAATAACTGACTCTGGAAACTGTCCAGCGTCACGTTCCCCTTAGCTTCCCAACTCTCCAAGTAAGAAAAGCCCTAACTGCTTCCAAGGATGCCCATCTAGCCAGAGGGTAGAAAAGTATGAATCTAATCTCCACCTATTTATACAAGGGGCCAGCAGGCTATGGGACCACTGGCCATCAAGTACACTCTCGTTGCACTTCTAGCCTCCAGAGAAATCCATTCTTGACCAAGAGCCTGGCCATAAACCTAGATATTCTAAGAACGTGGAGTCAAACTGGGCCATACCAGCAACTTAAGAGCCTGATGGGGCAAAAGTCTCACCAGCACAACGTATAGCATAAGAAGTGAGCCTTGTGGACCTATCTTTGAAACAAGGGTGCCACTGACAGTCCCAGGAGGGGCCACAATAAGAAACCATACACTCTCTGCTGTCAATCACACGCTAGCTCCCCTTTCCCCTGGGCTGTTTCAATTCCTCTAATACTAGCCAACCAGGGAGATGGATTTGTAGGTGCCTCCCATCTCCCTGTCAGCTAATCTGCAATAAAGCTTTTTCTTGTTTCAAATAAAATAAAATAAAATAAAAATAAAATAAAATAAAAACAGTACCATAGTAAGGGGCATCCAGTCCTCACTTTGAATCACAGGCTTAATATCTACAACTGGTTTTTGAAAACCTCAGATGCCCCACCCCCAACCTGTCTGTGTGCGGAACTCAATGGACTGCTGAAACCTCCCACTCAGAGGTCAAAAGCACCTGGCTGGAGGCAGAGGAGACCTCACTAAAAGGCTCTAGATTTCTGTTTCAGCAACACGGCTATGAACTGCCTTAACTCCTCTTTTTTTTTTCCAGCAGTTGCAAACATAGGACTTCTTGATTGAAGGGAGAAACTATCTCAAGTGGGAGAGCCCAGTATATGCCACAGCCCAGGAAACACTGTTGAAGACAAGCACCAGACTGAGGACCCATAGTGGGGTCAATGGTACTACCATAGTCTCTTACAGCACGTGGGGAGAGTGACATTTGAGCAAAGGAAAGAAGTTCATGAGAAAAGTAGTCCGCCAGATCCCAGGGAGCCTACTGACAAAGAATCACCATGACAGGAAGTCCGGCTCAATCCAGCCACGATCTATAGAGCCCAGTACAGCTTCTACATCCACCCGAAGACCCAGAGCAGCTTGATTAAAGGTTCAGCATATAGCCCAGGCTAGAACTGCACAGTCCCCTGAGGTTCCCAGCAGAGTCTCCCAGATGACTGCTAGACCCAGCTACTCACTCCCAGAGCCAAACCCCAGCATCACTCAGCACTATATTACACCCTGACAGGTAACTTCCAAGATCACCCTGTTACTTATGCATAATAATCAGAGACAACACTGGATAATTCATTTATTCCTCCACCACCAACGTCTGATGCAACCAGGGCAGTATGAACTGAATTGAAGGAGAGTTGACCAATGACTGTAGGCCGTTGAACAGTCAGGTCCAATGAAAGAGCAGGCATTCAGTTTCTATGCCGAAGCTAAGTCTGAAAACAGAGCCACATGCAAGCCGCTGCTTTTATTTTCCTCTAAAGCATTCTGAGACTGAAGCTGCACTCTCAAGAGAGAAAACAATTCAGTCAGCCCGGCCCTGCAAGCTCCTTCTTCACCTTCAGCAAGGTTTGGAGACCGAGCATTCTTCGGCCCTTTGCTGGCCACTCAAGATCAAGCAACTATCTCATGACCTCCCTGATGGATAAAGTACACCTGACCTCTCAAGCTAGGAGAGGTCCTCTCAGAGGAGTCAATGCGGTTGTAATGACTGCTTCAACCCAGAGAGCTGGCTGTCCTTCACAGGTGGGGACTCTTTTGAGTAGAAACAGAAGGATATACATAAGGAGCTCATCCCAAGATGTGTAAGCGGTAATGCTGTGATCTCCCCTACTAGGGTGCCAGCCTTCAAGTGGGGAACAGAGACACAGGGCCACCCAGTGGACCTGAGTTTCAGAGAACATGTTTCAATCAAAGCATGTCCCATGCACAGGTACCATGCTTTACCTAGCAACCTGTCCCTACCCTGTAGACATGATGTCACTGGCTTCACGCTTGACAGATCCCAAAAGTCACAAAGAGAAGTAACTGTGTTGTTTCTTGAACTTGATTAGTTTCCAAGAAGTTGATAGTTTTCAAAACTTCCCTGAGACAACCGTGCAAGGAGGAGGTTGAGGCAAGCCAGGCCTTTCAGAGTGATGAATGGATCCCTCGGGAACACTTAGGCCCACTGGCCTCTCAGTTCTCAGCCTTATTACTGTCTCCTTCCCTGGGCACAGCTATGCAGGTGCCATTCTCCCTGGGCTCTGGGCTCTGAGGCACCCACAGTGGCCCCTGCTTTGTAAGATAGTGCAGAGGAGTCATGAAGTAGGAAAATGTCTCTCTCTCAAACTGCACTCAGACACATTAGAACTGCCTCTTTGGAGCGGGGATTGGGGGAGTCCAGAGAATCCTCAGAAAGCTCCACCATGAATTGGTATAGGTTCCCTTCCTTCAAAAATGTTCTCAAGAACTGCTCTGTTTGCATGTCTTATTGAAAGTAGAAATTTCTGGTTTCTTTGGAATGTCAATTATGTCCAATGATATTGGGGGGGGGCGCTGGGGAACACAGGTGAAAGGATCTTTGCTGGAGAAGATGCATGATGTTCAGAAGGAGTATAAATATGACCTCACAGACAGCGGGGGCTCGAGGGCTGGTTTGCTTTGCTCTGTCTCGCTGCTTTGCTAAGGACATGCATGTATTGGTTCATCTTACATTGCATTGCTGAACTCCACTTGTGGTGAGGCCAGAGAGAAACTCAGCAAAGAACCTCTGAGGTTCCTGAGGCTTCTTGCTGCTACTGCAGCCTTGGGCTGGCTGGTGAGCCTTGCAGTTTCTTCTGGATTGAACTGCCCTTGCTGGTTTTGGCCTAGTTGGAGCTGCTGAATTGTATTTGGTGTCTGCCACTGGACTGAACTGCTAATATCCTGACAATAAAGATTGGGCTTGCCTCTAAAGAACCATTTCTAAACAGGCCTACTTCTCCCACGTCCTAATAACTTCTCTTTTCCACTACCTCTGGTGAGTAGTAAGTGGGCTACAGAGGAAGTTGAAGCCTTATTAAAGTAGGTTGAGAA
Source organism: Rhabdomys pumilio (assembly GCA_030674055.1). NCBI lineage: Eukaryota > Metazoa > Chordata > Mammalia > Rodentia > Muridae > Rhabdomys > Rhabdomys pumilio. Next base: position 42,018,311 of record JANHMN010000019.1, read on the forward strand.
AAAAATGAGCCCTACATTTTATTGTGCTATATCTGAAGACACATTGAGATGGGTATGTGTATTTCTAAATTCCCCATACTTAACAGCTAAACTCAAATCCTACAGCATTTCCCTCAGCTCATACCCTGCCTCAATCCTGGAGCCTTCTACTAAAGTATACCAAACTGCCTAGCGTGGTTTTGGACTCAGTTTCTTTTGAAGTCACTCAGCTGTTCTTAGGCTTTACGATTACTAAGTTACAGTAGAGACATGACATTGGAAAATGAGTCCTCTCAGAAATAGTAAGTTAGCCAAGGTTAAAGGCATCTGCATGCTGCATGTTCAGCAGTACTGACTCATGTTACCTCTTGTAATTAGCCCTTGCTGTCTTAATAATCCATCTCTATGGATAAGATGTTGTTCTTTTACCTCTCATAATAATGTGGATATTCCTAGACAGAATCCCCAGCACCTACCTGTTCAGGGGCCCAGGCACCTTCTACATTGTGGCTCTGCCCTCCATTGGGCCCTCAGTCTTCACTGTAGATGAGGGAAAGAACAAGACTGGGAGAGTTTTCAAGTAGGAAGTATTCATGGCTATAGTCTGTTGACTAGAACTTAGCATATATCCATGTCTGGATGTGATAGAAGCTACAAACGGCCTAGCCTAGGGCTTCAGGAGTCAGAACCAACATGTCCCTGGTTTAGGAACCATGTCTCTGATTTACTTACTGTAAGCCAGGATGTTGCCACATGGCTTAAGCTGGCTTCAGACTCACCATGATATACTGCCTCAGCCTCCTGGGATTGGCATTATAGTCCCAAACCACACCAGGCCTGGCTCCTCCTTCGTTTCCTAATTTTAAATGTTGATATTGCAGAAATGACCAGAAGTCGCCTTCTTTAACTATACTGCCTGGCAGTAGTTTTTACGGAATGGTTGTCTCCTGCTCATTGTCTTATCAAAGGCTAATAATTGCATTGCAGGTTGCTCTGACCATCATTAGTTAGTGTCCATTTACCTACTTTGTGTGTTCATATACAGGTACTCCATCCACGTTCTTTGGATCAAGTTTAAACATTCGCAATGCCACATCTAGCCACTGCTGAATGTTCCTTTCCATGACATCTTCTGTAAACAGATCCACTGCTGTGAACACAGCATTCTACTCTGCTTCACCAGAGTAACTGGGGGTAGTAACTAACTAGTTACTGCTAGTAAACTGTATGTAGTAACTAACACCAAAAGGGCTTGGCCAGGGTTTAAGAAGAACATTGAGTTCCTTCTGGCTTAAAAAGCTAGATGGTTCTGTACCCAAAGCTCAGGGTACACTGTGGAGGAAGAGGCAGGAATATTGTAAAAGCCGGAGGAACAGGAAGTTCACCTTGAGATTGGGTTTCCTAGTCGTGTCAGAGATGCTATACCCCATGTAGTCTCACCAACATGGTTGCCTGACCAAGGGCTGAACAAGAACAACACTGATAGGCATGAAAGGGGGGGAATCTCACGGGTCCCCAACCCTAGACAAAGAACTACAGGAATGTTGTGGGGTGGTGGTTGGAAGATAGTCTTTCCCAGAGATGAGCCTCATAGTTGATTATCCAATACTCAGTGGTCATCCCTAAGACCATATGCATTCAAGTAACGTTACATAGACTGAGGTTATGTTTATATATTTATGAGTCTGTGTGTGTGTGTGTGTGTGTGTGTGTCTGTCTGTCTGTCTGTCTGTCTGTCTGTCTGTGTAACAAAGAAAAAGAGGCACTACATTTGCAAGAAAGAAAAGGGGTCCATGAAAGAGATTGGAGAAAAAAAAAGGAAAGAGGAAAGTGATGGAATTGTGTTTTAAATTTAGAAAATTGTTAATTAATTAACAAAAGATAGACACGTGGGATAAACTTTCTAGATCCTTGTAGAATGTTCATGAGGCAATAGAACGGAGGAACATAGAGACAAGTGACCATCTTTCTGAGAAATGACCGGATGGTACACACTCCTGAAAGGCCTACAGTCCCCGACAAAGTGGTCTCTTCAAGCGTTAAGAGGCAAATACAGGTTCACAGAGGAATGCACAACAGGCACTGAGGGAGGATACAAAATCAAGATGCAGTGAGTTAGCCCAGAGGTGGAAGATTGGGCATGGACTGAGGACAGAAGGGAGACCACAGAGAAGGAAACCCATCAGGGCCTAAGGTTAACTCTGCCAGACTTCTCCCCACTTCCTGTCAAGAGGAGTGTGATGCTGTGAGCAAGCCACCAGAATACCTGTTTTGTTAAAGTCGTCAACCCTCTCTCCTGATGCCTTTAATCAGCTTCTGTAACACTGACTTAACAGCCTCTGAAGGGTCACAAGCCACAGGCTTTGGTAAGCCACACAGATGCCCCATGCTACAGTCACTAGCCCTTCTGCATGTGATCTGTGTTGAAGCGCCCATTTGACCACCTGGCCACCAATCCCTTGTCTCTCTGTGCCTTTGCCTGTGCTTTGGTCTAGTCACCGAGAATTGGCCCTTTTTTTTTTCTTTTTTTTTTTTTTTTTTTTTGGTTTTTTGAGACAGGGTTTCTCTGTGTAGTCCTGGCTGTCCTGGAACTCACTCTGTAGACCAGGCTGGCCTCGAACTCAGAAATTCGCCTGCCTCTGCCTCCCAAGTGCTGGGATTAAAGGCGTGTGCCACCACCGCCCAGCGAGAATTGGGCTCTTAGACACCCTATTCCAGCACCTCTGCCATCTCTGAGGTTAGCTGTATTTATTCTTCCTAGCCAGAGTTTATCTTCCTGATACCAGCTTAGGAACAGCTTCCATTGTCCAGACCTTGCTATCCATACTCAAATGACCCAGAGGCATCATGAGTCATGCTTGCCCAGGACTGAAATGATCCTATTTCCAGTGAATGAAGTATGTCAAACACTCCTTGGCTCACATGACTGCACTCCTCTTGGTTGTGAAGCAGAATACTTGGGCCTCTCCCTGTGACCTGTTTACCAGTCCCTGTGACTTCTGACATTCCGTCTGCTTTTCCTGTCTCCGTTGGGTGTCACTGCTAAGCTAATTGGCTTCCTTGCTTATACTTAGCCCAAACTCAACCACCAAGGCCTCATCTATTCTGCCAGAAAAATCATTAAAGCTTGATACACCTGCTTGCTTTAGTGGTGGCATATGCCCAACATGACCTTTAGCTCTCTGGAGTTAACATGTAAGAAAGCCCAGTCTAGGCATCCAACAAGAGTCAGCATGTCCAGCTAGAAGCTCACAATAGCCTAAAGAACAGACTTCATGACCCAGACCATGAGAACCAGACAGCTGCTGCCACAGTTTTCCTCCATGCAAGGTAAGTAGCCCCAGATGCTAGAACATCCCTGCAGGTATGGTCTCACCCTGGCCTGCTAACAGGTGACAGCATCAAATGCCCTGAGTTGGCAGAACCCAATTATGTTTCACCTATGTATTAGAGTTTTACTGCTGTGAACAGACACCATGACCAAGGCAACTCTTCTAAGGACAACATTTAATTGGGGCTGGCTTACAGGTTCAGAGGTTCAGTCCATTATCATCAAGGTGGGGGCATGGCAATGTCTAGGCAAGCATGGTGCAGGAGGAGCTGAGAGTTCTACATCTTCATCTGAAGGCTGCTAGCAGAAGACTGGCTTCCAGGCAGCTAGGATGAGGGTCTTAAAGCCCACACCCACAGTGACACACCTACTCCAACAGGGCCACACCTTCTAACAGTGCCACTCCCTGGGCCGAGCATATACAAACCATCACAGGCTAGAAGTATGGAATCAAGATCTCCACCTTGTTATGATGTTTTCAGTGGTCTATAATATGGAACTAGCCGTGTACATTTAGCACAAGCATTCTTCAAAAATGACCCTGAAGTGCAGTCTCTACAAGGCAGGGACCCTCCCTCAACAGCCATCTTAGTCAGAGAGGAAGCCATCCCAAAGTCTAGAGTGTAAGAAATGAGAAGCGAGAACTCTGTCTTAGTGTGGCCATCAGAAAGCAGAGGAGCCCTGCTCTGTTTCATTTCCTATCCTGATGATCTCATTTCAGGAGTAACTGTCATCAGAGAAAGCCGTTTGTACTTCATGCCGTGTCTCCTTCCAAACCCGTGCTGTTGAGCAACACGTAGAAGACTGGAGGAGAAGAAAGCCTTCAAAACCAGTCACAGCCGGCTGAGAGGAGTGGCGCCACAGCAGCCACTCTGTCAACAGAGGCCCTGCTCTCAGGGCCTTTAGATTGAATCTCTCAATAGGACATCTCCAGGCTGGTGGTCACAGCCTCAGTTTTGTCCTTAGGTTCCCAGCTTCATCCTTGGATCCCTAGGCTGTCAACACCAGGGCAGAGAGGACTGTGGAAGTCTGAGACAAGTCTCCGTAATGATGTTGACAAGTGAAGATGCTCCCAGCATCTTTAACATTCACTCCGATCCCATCTGACTGCTGGATGGCTACAGGCATAGAGCAATTGGCCCATTCTTCGCTGAGCCTGCTGAAGCCCAGAGGACAGGATAATCTGAAGCTACCAAGAAAGCTTCCAGATGGCAAATTCCAAAGACCACAGCTAACTCCAGGTCACCCCAGAGATCAGAAGGTTTTCCTCTCCTCAGCCCTCCAGTTTCCTTTATCTATGCATGGTGTCTTAGTTTGGGTTTATTGCTGTGAAGAGGCATCAGGACCATGACAGCTCTTATACAGGAAAACATATAATTGGGGTTGGCTTATAGTTTCAGAGGTTTAGTCCATTATCATCATGGCGGCAAATGTGGCAGCATGCAGTCATGGTACTAGAGGACCTGAGAGTTTTACAGGCAGCAGAAGGAGACTGTGTTCCACACTGGACATAGTTTGAGCATATGAGACCTCAAAGCCCACCCCCATAGTGACACACTTCCTTCAACAAGGCCACTCCTACTCCAACAAGGTCACACTTCCTAATAGTAACACTCCCTACAGCCAAGCATTCAAACACATGAGCCTATGGGGGCCATTCCTATTCAAACCTCCTCATACCCCAGACCCATAACCCCCAAGTGGGAGACAGCTGCTGGCTGCCTCCCCTAGACAGGTGCCAAAGCAGCTCCCAAGCCCAAAGCTGAGCCTCACCTTCTGAGAAGTCTCCAGTGAAGCCTCCATTGCATTGGGGTCAGGAGCATGCTAACTGTCTTATCTTCATCAACTGGGTCACAAGGTCAGCTAGACTCAGACAGTAGCCATTCCCTCATGACTCCTAACATTATCTCCTAACAGAAGGCGGACTTCTGGGGTCCTGGACACCTTAGCAGAGACAGATTCTTAAAAGGAAAATAATGGGGGCCACAACTGGGAATGAGATGGTCAAAAACCTCCCCAACTAGTCTGATAGCCTCACCCACAAGACAGAGGGCACAAGGACCTCCCAGGAACATGCCTAAAGAGTCAATAAATCAGAGCATAGAGCTCTGTTCAGCTCAGCGGCCTCCTTGCTGTATTCTGACATGCATCTGCTCCTCATGCCCAAAGTCAGCACAGAGCCATAGTATGCAAATACAGCCTCATTCTCCTGTAAACGCCTGAGGGGTAAGGTTAGACCTGGTGCCCACAAGTAAAGATGCTGCACACAGTTGCTAGCTCCCCATACAAGGACCATGCCTAGAGGTGGAGGTAGTGAGCTGGAGGGGAGAGAAGAGGATGCTTTTGGTTGGGACTGGTAGACCCAGTAGAGGGGATGTTTCCATTCTAGGCAGGCAGCAGCTTGGCAGAGCATGAATAGATGCAAGATCGTGACATCTGCTTTTCCTTAAATGTACCACGAGGGAGGAGCCCTGCTTCCAACCTGCAGTAATGAAGACCTCCAAGCCTTCATGAAGACATCAGGCCCAGGCAGCCAGTCAGGTAGGGAACTCAGGACTTACTCTCTGACAAGAAAACCACCATCTTACCAACTGTACTCTCCAGGGCTAGGCAGTCACATCCTGATGCTGGTCTTTTCAACCCCTCTGCCTGGCAGCCAGGGAAAGAACTTCCCCAGGAAGCTATTTCCACATACACACTTTCTGGGTGCTCTACCCTGTCACCTGGAGATGGATGGGAAATCTTTCAATGGCACCGCTAGGTCAAGGTGGCTCACTAGATCCAATCACAGAGGTAGAAGCAGATGACAGGCTAGCCATGGGTTAAGGGTAGCAATGAAAACCAGCGAGGCAGGAAGATGGCCAAACAGAGAATGCTACAGATGAATGAGGGACTCAACTAGACACAGACACACAGTGGCTTCCTAGAAGTTGGGAGGGACAAATTTTCCAGAGGAAGGACAAAGCAGGTGATAAGGGGGTTGCTAAGGGCAACAGGTACCTTTACTTTCCTCATTGCTGAGACAAAATGCATGACCAAAGTAACTGAAGGGAGAGTTTCTTTTGGCTTACAACTTGAGGGTGTGGTCCTCGTGTTGCCGGGAGGCACAGACAGCAAGAGGAGCGTGAAGCTTCAGAGGACCGTTCATCCATAGTCAGGAAGCAGAGACGAGCTGGTTCTCAGCTCGTTTTTCATGCAGCCCAAGACTACCGCCCACAATGGCTTCCCATCTCAACCAATTTAATCTAGATAATCCCTCACTGACAAGCCCAAAGGCTTGTCTCTCCCATGAGCTTGTCCAACTGATAATTACCATTAATCATCACCACTAAGAATGGAAGCCAGGTCATAAAAAGGCCAGAGATAGGAAAACCCCAAAGCCCTAGAAAACTGGCTTGGAGACTCTATACTTGTCTGTGCTCAGAAGCTGGGATGCGGTAGAAAATCTCAGCAGCCCTAAGGAGGTAGGAGGAGCCTGGCTATTCACCTCAGGCATGCCTCAGGAGAACGGAGCTAAAAGGGACCGCCTTCAGGGTATGCACAAACTTGAACAGTTGCCTCAATCAGCAAAGCAACCTCCCAAGAGAGTGACAGAGGCAGGATGCATCCCAGCAACAGACTCACATCTCTGCTATACCCCACCCCTCCCTCTTACCTCCTCTGTGACCCAAGGGCACATATAGCCTGACGTGGCATCTCCGTTGTTGCTGGATCTCTTCAAAGGAGCTCCCTCCCCTGCTAGACTAGGGACTTTGATACCAAGTGGGATTCTCTTCCTCATTGTCTCGGGAGTCATGTGACCAGAATGGTTTCCCAGCACCTGAAGACTCTACTGGACGTCCTCCCCATCGCTGGCCCCCAGGGAACTCTTCAAGGACAAGGCTCAGGACCACCCACACAGACATTTTGGAATAGGGCCCACACACCAAAACTGTTGAGGCCTGGTTTGTTCTTACACATTGTAATGTTAAGTGTACACCCTCAAGACCTAGTTGCTCCAGAGATGAGAGAGTCCAGAGAGTCTGAACATAGACCCAAGTGATGCTATGTGATTTTGCCCCCAAAGTTATTTCTGATTGGTGAATAAGCTTCCCGACAGCCAATAGCTGGGCAGAAGAGACATAGGCAATGTTTTGGGTTTCCTAGCTTGGGGAAGAACAGCAAAGGGGCTGGAAGAAGAAGGTAGGGAGAGAAGAGAGTCGCCATGGGGTAAGAATCTTAAAATAATGGCCATGTGGGTTGGCTAATTAAAGTTAAGAGCAGCCCAGGAAAAACATGGCAAATTATATAATTGGCTGGGAAACAGATATACTAACAGAGAGGACAGACATCTGCCCAGCTCTAGTGCTGATTAAGGCCTATTAAAAATATAAAGATTGTGCGTCTTTTATCCGAAAACCAAATGGTCAGAGGCGGGGTAGAAAACCCTGGTTGGGATTAAATATTTCTATAACACTCGGTGGCTTCGGGGATGTAAAGGCTACCAGGAGAGTTCACAGTACCTACAACGACTCCTTAAAGGCATAAAGGTCCTGAATGTTCTCCTCCAAGACAGCCTTTGATTCCAGTGTTAGACCCTAAGTATGTGAACCTGGGTTTGGCCATTTCTGGAATTCTTGCCCACACCTGTCAGCCTTTCTGGGAGCTGGACGGCAGGTCTCAGGGTCCTTACTTCAGTGTCCAAAGCCAACTCTAGCTCCAGCTAACCTCCACCTATCCAAGATTACCCAGCCCAGGATACAGCAGAGCAGACTGCCAAAAGCACTCAGAGTCTAAACTCAACTTTATCCTATTTCCCAGCTCTCCTTTCAATCACTCAGCCTCCTTCCCAGGCTATCCCGGAGGCTACCATAGTGCCAACTTCCTCTTCCTCTTCAGCCTGATCCTGGAGCTGTCTGTGCCCACACTAGCTTCTTTCCCGTCCCAGGTCACTGGATAATTTTATAATGAAGAGAGGAGCCAGTGGTCCTTTCACTAGCCCCAAAGCCACCTCCACCCCAACTCCACGCCCGATGCCAACCCCTGTTGAGGTGGCAACAAGTCTTGTGACCATGGCTTCTTCCATATCCTCACTCCCATGAGTCCTCAGCACTCATGAGTCACAGGTTGGGCAGGGCTACTTCCTCAGTGTAATCCATTCTCTTCGACCATGGGCAGGCGGTCCAAGAGGCTTACTCGCTCACTCAGATGCAGATCACATCAGCCTGTCACTGCAGCCCCTGCTTCTGTGTGAGATTTGGATGGAGAGACATGACCTCCAAGGGACAGTAGACAGGAGGGCTGGCAGAAGGTAGGCAAGCAAGCAGCAGCAGGCAGGCCTCTGCAGGAAAGTTTTTACTGACAGCCGTTCCTTCTAGATCAGTTGTTCTAGACCCATCATCAGGGTCACCTGAAGGCTTAACACATGATCGCTGGGCACTAGCCCAGAGTCCCTGATTCAGTAGGTCTGGACAGGACCTGGAAGATGTTCTCCCAAGTGTGTTCCCTGGTGGTACCACCCAGCATGCTAGCATGTGGCCAGCATGTTGAGAACTGCTGTTTTTGATTCTCCAGAGCTGGGGGGGGGGGCAGGATCTTCCGGGTTTGCTAATACTTAATTTCATTTGATTTTACATTTTGTGTTTGCGCGTGTGTGCCTGCATGAGTGTGCGCATGCGTGTGCCTTCTTGTACTGTGGTACCTGTGGAGGTCAGAGAATAACTTGTGTGACTCAGTTCTCCCCTTCCACCATGTGATCACAAGATCAAAAACGTGTAGCTAGGCTTAGCTACAGACACTTTTACCCTCAGAGCCATCCTGACGGCCCCTATTTTATTTTTTCCTGAGACAGGGTCTTACGTGTCCCAGGTTGACTTCGAATCACAATGTGTCAGAGGATGACCTTGAACTTCTGATCCTCGTGTCTCCACATCCCATACACATGTGCTACCAAACACGGGGTTGATGCAGGACTGGGGATAAAACCAGCGCCTTGAGCGTGTAAAGCAAGCACTCTACCAGATGAACAATAGCCCCAGCTCGTTATTCTGTTAATTAAAAACACTGTAACTGTACATATCTGCCGGGTGTACATGGTGTTTGAGACATGAATATACATATGCCTTGCATGATTGAATCACGATAGTTAACACATCTGCCTCTCCTGTACCCACTGAGACTTCGTACTTGTAACAGTCTAAATCCCCACTTGCATATTTTTTTTATACAGTACTGTTAACTAGAGCTACCTACCACACAACAGGACACCTGTTGGGGGAGTTAAGGGGGTAGACAGCCTGTGCCACGATTCTTCTCCCTTTACTTCAGGGCGTGCAGCTCTGTTCCGTTGTACAAGTGAGGAGATCGAGTGTTGAGGTTGGTCCCTCAGACAGCAGCCCTGCTGCTTCTTGTCAATGGAAAGACAATGCCTGGTGCTTCCTAGGTCAGAGTCCCTGTGAAGAAGAGAAGGCAGGCAAGGCATACGCTTTCCCTACAAACTCAAGGAGCTGGGTTCTAGGCTGAGCTCAGCTCTCAGCTCCACAGGAGGTCAGTGTCTTCCAGGAACCTCATCTTGCCTAAGTACCGTGGTGGGGCCACGATCTCAAGTTAAGCCAACGTTGAGTGTATTCCAAGTTCAGTACTGAGAGGATAAAGTCAAAGCCAGTGTCCTGTGCTCTGCAAGGGTGTGCAGCCTAGCAGGGAGTGACAGGGTAGCCATTGGGAAACCCACAAAGGGATGGGTGACTACCAAGAGTCAAGGGTGGTGGCTCTCTGTGGTTCCTCATAGCCTAGACTAATGAGAAGATAGATGACTAGCAGTTGCCTCGGCCATTGTGGGAAAACGGAACCCCCAGTCTGGTCTTGGTGTTTCTATAGATGGGGATTGACAAGAATCTTAAGAAATATGATGCTAATGCCTTCAGGTCCCAGGCATTAGTTATCCTTAGTGACGTCAAGCAGTTGCCTGGCTCGGGAGAACACATTTCTGAAGAACACCTCAGCAAGGGTCTGGGAAGGTGGACCATCTTCTGGAGAGGAAGTAGTTGAGACAGAACAGGGATGAGGTAAGGCAGGAGGTGAGGGAGGAGAGAATTGTCATGCTCAGCGAGGAGCCATGGAAGGTCTTTGAGGAGCAGCATGGTATGGTGGAGCCGAAAACCAACCTCAACAGCCTCTGCTTTCTCATGACTCTTAAATTTTATTATTTCTGCTACTCAACAAAAAGACAAAGACTGGGGCCATCAGGTAAATGCTTCGAGAGACGTGGTTCTCAACCCGTGGATCTTGACCCCCAAGGGGGTCAACGACCCTTTCACTGGGGCGTCAGATATCCTGCATATCAGATACTTACATTACAATTTATAACAGTATCAAACCTACAGTTATGACGTAGCAACAAAATAACTTTACGGTTGGGGGTCGTCACCACAATATGAGGAATTGTATTAAGGGGTCGTAGCATTAGGAAGACTGAGACCACTGGCCTAGAGAATTCGGGGTTAGGGGCAATACCAGTGGAGAAGAGAGGTAGTGAGGGTGCCCTGAGCTAGGAAAATAGAGGAGTGATAACCCTCAGAGCTGGCTCCTGTCCCTTTGAGACAATTGACTGCTTACTGCGTGGCTTTGAGCAAGTAAGAGTCTCTGCAGGGGTCAAACATTGGCTCCTGCCTGCCCGGAATGCAGAGAGCGCAGAGGCAAATGCAGAGGGAAAATGCAGAACCAAGGTAACGCTGAACCCTCCCCCCACCCCCGGGGCAGGAGGTGCTGAGGGGCTGGGGAATCGGATGATTGTGTGAACAAGATCACTTCCTGTTAAGTCCCAAACCTGGGCCAAAGCGCCAGGGCAGGTGGAGCAAGCGTATCCATTTTTCATGCTCCAGGCTCGAAAGTGAGAAATGGGTCGCAGGGGTGATGTGAAGCAGAGAACGGATGAAACATTGATAAAGAGCCAGGTTAATATTTCAGAAGGGGCCGGGCCACAGGTGTGCAGGAGGAAGGCGCCCCTCCCAGATATGATGAATCAGGAAGAAAGTGACTGCGTGTGCGTTTTAAAGGGAAACTGACAGAGAACGAAAGGTCCCGAGTGGCACCGGTGCTGTGTGACCAGGATTAGTGCTGCTACGTGTCTGGGGCTCAGCATTAATTCACTTGCTCCCTGAGGTTAGGCTTTAACTAGACCCTGACTTGGGTCGTTCTGATCAAGTGGATGCCATAAGACCAGCCTGAGTTGTTCAGGGTGAAGGAGCTTAGGGGCACCTCAGAGCTGATGCCTATGGCCTCACCAGGGTCTCTAGTCTCTGAGGAAGCTTTACCCACGAGACCATTCTGTACTCACTGAGAAATTCCTTTCTTGGGAAAACACAGAGAGGAACCTTTAAAAAAGAAAGGAAGGAAGGCAGTCAGGCAGGCACAAAGCAAAAAACACATGTAGACAGACTGACTGACAGATATACACACACACTACAATAACCCTCATAAAAAAAAAAAAAAAACACAAAATCAGGGGGCTGGAGAGATGGCTCAATGGCTAAGAGCACTTGTGGTTCTTGCAGAGGATCCGAGTTCAATTTCCTGATCCACATGGTGGCTTACAACTGGCTATCACTCCAGTCCCAGGGGATCCAATGTCCTCTTCTGAGACTTCAGTTAGCACCAAGCAAGTACATGGTGCCCAGACATATAAGCAGGCAAAACACTGATACACGCAAATATAAAAACAAAGCCCCACAAATTCAGAAACCATAATATACAAGCAAAAGTCCAGTAAGATAAAAAAAATGCACAAACAAAACAATGTAAGACCAAAAAAAAAAAAAATCTACAAAAATACCATTGAGTTAATCTGTTTGGCCTCTACTGCTGAGCTTGCATCAATTTTAAAATAAAGCTTTTACATTGAAAAAGCTATGTCTCAAAGTGAATGTGGCACCCTGGACCCAAGGACCCATGCTACTCTGTCCTCAGTTTACACACAGCTTGCGCCTCACACAGCTTGCCCCGCACACAGCACGATCCCTGCCTGCCTGTCCTCTACAGCAAACTCCTTTCTGAGCAACCTTGAAGGACACCCTGGTATGCCTGAAGAAACCCCTGACTTTCATCCAACCCTGTTAACGTACAAAGTGCCAACCCCCACATCCCCTACCCAACAGATGAGAGCCTTCAAGGAGTAGAGCCTCCAGGCAAGGCCACTGGCTCACAGGTGGGTGCTGGGATTTGAGCTAAGCATTTAGGTGCTTGTAGCAGGGCTGGACTCGGTGATGCAGCCTGTGCCTGCGGTTGAGGTGTTAAAAAGGAGAGGCAGGAGCTGATTGGCCCTGTTGAGGTCCTGCTTGGTCCCACAGATGAGGCCCTTGCCGATCTGGTTTGGTCTGCTCTACTCTTCTCCTGGGCCCTGGGGGTCCTGTTAGGGGAGCTACTAAGGGGGCTGGACCCGGCTCCTGGTCCATTAGGAGAAACACAATTGTGCTCAGAGCTGTAGAACATTATCGTGTGTACATTATTGATAGCAATTCTATCCTGCCAGCAATGAATTATTGACAGGCCAGATCATGGCTGGTGAGGGGCTGTAGAGAAGGAGCCCTGGGATGGGAGTGTGGTGGGGGAGTGGCAGAGCCTCATAACTTTGTGGGAAGGTGTGTGGTTTAGCCAGGAGGATCAAGGACAGGAGAAAGGAAACTTGTTCTCTCAGCCTCTTCTCCATCTTTTCTTGTCCTGTCTTCCCTTCCCTCCTTCTCTCCCTACCCACTCACCCCCACCACCCCACCCCACCCCACCCCCCTCATCCCAGCCTCTCTCCTTTCTCCGGCTCCTCATTTGTGAACGTTGAAGATGGTCACTGTAGACTAGCTCTGTGGACTGGTAGGCATCCAGCTGAGACTTGGCTCCAACTCTAAGTGGTCAGATACCCAGAGGCTGGGTCCTGTTTCTCAGGCTAGAAGAAAGCCAGATTAACTGAGAGGTCTGGTGTTAGCCAGGTTGTTAAGATATCAGTCCATCAATGGAAGGTGGCCAGGGTTCCAGTTATCATAGGCATGGCTGATGACACTCACTGGTACATCACAGACATGGCTAACATTCACTGGTCACATTCTTTCTCCTTTTCTCTCTTGGGATTTTGTTATTTGGCTTCTATCTTTGTGAGACAGGGTCTCACATAGCACAGGCTAGCCTCAAATTCCTGATATAGCTTAGGACGACTCTAACTCCTTTCCTGCCTCCACTTCTCAGGTGCTGGGGTCACAGGTGTTTGCTGTCATACCCAGTCTCTTAATATGTACCAGGCACTTCTGAATTTTCACTTAGTTCTTCCAGCAGGGCCAGGGGAGACCCACTATTCTCAGAGGGATGGATGGGTCAGGTGCTTGCACATCCAGCTGTACCAGAGGCTGGGGTTCCAGGCTCCAGTTGTAAGTGTGTGTACAAGCATGCCTGCATGTGTACCTGCATACATGTAGGTGTGTGTTCAGACATGGTCTCATGTAGCCCAGGCTGGCCTCACACTCCCTTTGTAGCCCAAGATGACCTTGAACATCTGATCTTCCCACCACCTAGGTGGCACCGCACCTGCTGTTGTCCTGGTGCTAGGACACAGGACTCTGTATTACACAGACCATATGCACTGTGTCCAGGGTCCCTGCCTGACCACCACACTGGTTGTGTGAGCAGTTGTCCCCCAGTGGGGAGATTAGGAGAAGGTTTTATTTGCCTTTTTTTTCCCTCCCTTATCTCTATTTTCCAAATTTTCGACAATGAATATGCATTGCTTTTGTAATCAGAAAAGACACACATAGCAAATTATATTTTTAATAGCATCTCTTCTCCTCCAGGGTCCCTGGATGCCTCTAACCTCTCCCATCACCCTCCCCCCACCCCTCCTTTGGCAGCCCAGCTCTGTCTCCATCAGGAGGGGGAGGGGTGGGTCCTCTCTACAGTATGATGTTGTCACCATGGTGCCACCTTTTCTCTTCACCTGGCCCAAGCCGAGAGTGTGACCAAAGCATCAGAAGGGCAGCTCTCTCCCATCTCCGGTAGGCCTGGCTGCTTCCTTTGCCTCCTCAGGGACTGGGCATCCCACCCTACCTCTATCTGCACAGAGCAGCTGGGCTGGCTGCTGGGCCAGCGCCAGAGTAGCTCTGTAGAAGGGACTCTTGTGTGCTGTCTCCAGCACCCTGTACCTCTGTCTCCTGCTGCCAGGTTGCCCAGGGCTCGCAGCATTCCCTGACAGGGCTGCTCTAAGCTCACCTGCAAGGCGCTGGATCATCTGCAAGGCAACTGAGGGAAATGGCCCAGTTCTTCCCTGTTCCTGGCTCTCCTGCACATAGTGGGGCAAGCGGGAGCCAGCACCCATGATAGGAGTCATACTGGGGGAGGCTGTGTACTGCTGTACTTTGTCAGTGGTGAGCAGAAGATACCCTGGCCTCCACACTCAGATCTGGGCTCCCAGCCACTGTCATAAGACTGAGGACAAGGATACCAGGTATTACCAAGAGATGGTATTTCCTGTCTCACAAAGGCAACTGGCCTAGGTGGACACACACACACACACACACACACACACACACACACACACACAGGCATGCTACATTCAGAGGACCAAATTCCAAATTCCAGTACATTTCTCCTGTAGAATGCCATTGCTGCCCCTCCCCCTTGTTCTTCTCCCTTCCCTTTTCCTCTTCCCCTTTTCTTCTCTTTCCTTTCTTCCTCTCCTCCTGTGTCACACCTTTTCCCTTTTACCCTCTTCTTGCTCTTCCCCTTCCTTTCCTCTTCAAGAGATAAGCATCTTGATATATTGTCCAGTCTGATCTCAAACCGCTAGGCCCAAGGAAGCCCCAAATGGCTGGGGTGACAGCCAGGCCCAGCTTCCCATGGCATGTCACACAAGTGCCCCACCCAGCAGAAAGTCGGAGAGCTCTGACCGGCAACCTGAAATAACAGGGTTGTCAGGATGCTAAGTGGATCCATCACAGTGCACATTCCCATTTAAAAACGAGACATTTCTGTTATGTTGCTATAAATCTACCTGCTTGTGTGATCTCGGGGACTTACTGAGAAATATCCCCCCCCCCAAAAAAAAAACCTGTTCGGATATGAAGTGAGTTAGGAGCCACAGCTAAGGAAGGGTAGCCCAGGGACAAACGAACATACCTTGGTTAGTCTGTATTAGGACTTTTCTGCCCATAATCAACAAAATTACAAAAATGAACTAAACAAGGTGAAACACCGAAGACTCTCAACAGCTGTGCATCAGAGTCGGAACAAAGCTATGCGTGTTTGTAGCTTCCAGGTGGTCCTGTCCAGCACTGTCCTGCTCTGAGCAGTGTCTTATAAGCAGGTGGCCCTGGGACATCTGAACAAGCCTGGTCTTGACTCTGGAAAAGTTGTTTTAGTACTCTGGGGCATCTCTAGGGTGGTCTCCCTCTCTGGATCTTCCAGTTACATTTCCACTCTTTCCTGGGCATCTGGCCAGGGAGATGTGTCTCAGGCAGGCCCTTCTGGAGAACTTCTTGATATGTTCCAGAGAAGTACAAGGTGTCTGTTTCCACTCTTCATTGTGGTCATAGATGCACTTCTTACAGTTGGGGTGGGGGAGCGGGGAAAGGAACACACATGAATAGACCAAGGAAGAGACGGATGTCCCATTTAAAAATGCAAATATACATTCTCTACTGTTTTTGCAATGCCTGGTGCGTTCAAGGAACCATTGGCTCTCAGCAGCCGCAGGGAGGCCCAGGGAGAGTGCGTGTTTCCTCAGAAAGATTGGGGACACTGATCCATTTGACAGCCTGGTTCACAGGACACCTCTAAGTTCATAGGACAGGATAAGGAACGTCTCCCCAAGGCCAGCAGTGAGAGGCAGTGAGCCAGTCTTTCTTTGGATGGGCAATCAAAAGAAGAGACCTGGGGGCAAGAGAGGTCCTGCAATTCAGGGGGACCTCAGTTCCCACTGGCCTAAAGATGGTATCTATTAGTAAGAGACCCAGAGTGTGACCCAGTGACTACTCCTAGACTATAGGGGCAATTCAGGTTTGTGCTAGATTGGGTAGTGTCGGTAGCCGACATTAGAAGATGGCACCGACTGCCTGCCTGCCTCTTCAGATTTTTCTGGTAAACAGGTATTCTGCACATGCATCTGCATGATTCTGGTGTGTGCCCCTCCCGAGTGGGCATATGCTAACGAGGTATTGTAGCCTTAACCAATCCTTGCATTGGCAACCCCTGCTCCTCTGTATAAACAGCACCCTCCGGCTGCACGGGGTTCCCCGTAGTATTATTATTAGTTCCTACAATAAAGGCTTTTGAGAATAATCCAACCGTGTTGTGTCTGCTTGCTGGACGAGTTGGGCGCAACAGGGTAGCTCATGCCAACTGTCCCTTCAAAAGTCACCATGGTCAAAGAAGTAGATAATCTTACTGGGCATGTGGGGAAACTGAAACTCTGGGAACCCCAGAACCGGAGTGGAAATTGTGAACCTGCCTTGGGTGGGCCATGGCACCTGAGCTGGTATTCTTCGATAACCTGGCTACTCTATCCTCAGCCCCTAAGGGGTCCAGATCTCTGAAGATAAGGAGCAAGGCCAAAGGGATCTCACATATAGGAAGACTGTAACAATCCATGTGTCTGTGATTGTCTCTCTGCATACTTAGCCTGATACCAGGAGAAAGGGGGGAAGGGGGACACAGATGGGAGCTGGGCAAATGGAGGGATAGTTCTTGGCCTAGTTCTGCTGATGATGATCAAGTCCCCATGAGCTGCAGGAACAAGAACAAACACAGGCTACAGAGAAAGACAGACTGTTGGGTGGAGACACATCTGGCCCAACCCGTCCCACAGGGAACGACAAGCCAAGGCTCTTGTGGGAATGGTGGTCTCTTTGCTGAGGGACTCCTCAAGAGGTGGCAAGGTCTAGAGATGACCCTGAGGACCAAGGATACTTGAGACTAAGACTGGTGGCCAAGGACCTTAGCAGAAGTGGAGGAGTGGGGTGTCAGGTTGCCAAAACAGCAGCCATGGCCACCAATGGCCATTGAGTGCCTGACATGGGACCGAGTCATGAGGGAGTCCAGGTTCCTAGGTTCCTACTCTACTTAATTTAATCCACTTGCATTTAAAAACAAATGAACCCTGTCTCAAGAAAACTACATGGACCTCACTGGAGGTTGTCCTATGGCCTCCATATGTCACATACACACATGCCTGTGCACCCCCCACAAACACACATACACATGAAACACACACACACACACACACACACACACACAAGAAACTTTAAAACAATATGCATAGGTGCTCTAACAGCTGGCTGGAGGTTGTACTGGTGGTGGCTTTGGGTTCTTCCCTTATATCACATGGAATAGAAGTTTCTAGATATGTCATATGATGAAGACTCACGTGGTGTTTTGTTAAGACAGACTCAATGTGTTTTGCTGAGGCAAGACCCGTCGGAGGACACGTGATGTCTGGACAGAACATAAGTAGGACTCAGTGGACAAGTGATTGGGTTTTTGCATACTTGTCCTTACAATGCTTTGTTGATCTCGAATCTTTATCTTTGCCTTTGCTGGTCTTTGCTTTGTTGAGAGAGGCACAGCAGAGAACTTCTCCTGGTGTCCTGGCTGGTCCTGGTTGCTCCAGCTGACTTCTGCTGATTTGGCAGAGGCCTGGCGGGTTTTGCTAGATTGTGCCACCGCTGCAGATTCATGTGTGGTATCTTGACACTACAGAACTGGGCTGCTTGTATCCTGACAAACAGAGATTGGAATCACCCCAAAGATCTACTTCTAAACAGGTCCACATCCCCTTGTCCTACTTACCATCTTTCCTCCCCTGCCTTCAGATGGTGGGCTAGAAGCGGGAGGGGTCGAAGCATTTCAGAATCCTTATTAAAAGTAGGTTTTTAAACATCTAAGCCTACAGTCATATGTGCTGATTTTCTTTTTCTGGGCAGTTGACAGTTGGCTAAATGGATGGTTTCCAGGGAGCAACTTACAACTCTCGCCTCTCTCCAGCGTCTGGTTCGGTTTTGTTGACCTCTGATCTTTTCTTGGTTATCATTTCTCTTCCTGTCAGATGTGCCTTGCACGAATCTTCATCCCAAGCACGTGTGTGTTCACACTTGCGATGGAACTATGGAATGTTCTGCCTTCCATTGACCATGGTTCCTTTGGTCGCCTGATAAAAGGCGGGGCACCGGGCTGATTATTTTTCCCATCTTTTGGCGGGTTCGTCACATTCTGGAACTATTTCCGAGGGCACACAGGACCCCGTTTGTGTGTTCTCCAATAGAGGTGGGGAGAATGCTTTGATTCTAAAATTAGAAGTATATGTTATTCCACCAGGAAGTAGTGGTACACACCTCTAATCTCAGCACCCAGGAGGTTGAGACAGGTGGATCTCTGAGTTCAAGGCCAGCCTGGTCTACAAAGTGAGTTCCAGGACAGCCGGGCTACACAAAGAGACCCTGCCCAATATGTGTATATGTGTACGTGTACGTGTACAGGGCTACAGTGTAAAGACTGGGGGTTGTTTTCAGGTTCTAACGTCCCCATTCCCTTGGATGTCTACCGGCCACACAGAGACTTTCTCAGTGTGGCCTGGCATGAAAAGCAAGCTTCACTCTCCTTTCTGATTCACCTAGCATCTGCACAGTCACAGGGTGGGGGTCACAGCTTGCCTACCTCCCCACTCTCTGGCACCATGGTAGCCTTCCTGTGACTGGATGCCAGAGTAGGCACCCAGGAGAGTATAAAGCTGGACAGATCCTCAGATGTGACACATGTCACGCCTGTCGGCTCTGATGCTGTAGAAGGACACAGCCCAGTGAAGTGCAACAGGGTTCAAACTGGAAATGTCTAAAGCTGCTGTGTCTGCCTGGAACTGTCCAGATCCGTCCAGAGAAAGGAGGTTGGGGGACTTTACAGGCCAAAAGGAACCTGATTGGCTAGCCTGGCCTGTTGCCTCCTTCCTCTCTCGCTGCGTAGCACCTGATTGGCTCTGGATTCCCTGCGTACCACCTTATTGGCTGGCCTGGCCTGTTTCATTCTTCCTTCTCCCTGATTCCCAGCGTACCTTTCATGGGACGGTTTCTACCGCAGCTTTTGAATCCACCTTTGAGCTGATCCTTGTCACAAAAAGAAAAGCTAGGGACAAAATACTATATGGATCTCCTTATCCCACAACCAGAGTCCATCAGACCTCTGTGTAGTGGAGATAGAAAATAATTTCTACGGTGCCATCACATCTAGGCGGACAAATAGATTGGGTTACGTCACAAGCCACTAAAGGATTCAAATATCCTTCCTGTTTCCCTTCAAACACTCCTGCCCGAGGCAGTCTCCCCTTTCAGCAACAGTCCAAAGTGGGATGAAGGGACAGGGGAGGGGGGAAGGGTGGGAGGGGCATAGCACTTCAGCACAGCGCTTGCCTGGTACGGGGAAGGTCTTGGGTCCCTTCCCTAGCATTGAAAACGTGAAAACAAAACAAATAACAATGAAAGAACACCCAAAGGACAAAAATCAAAACCTAGAATAGAGACATTTCATCAGTGTATTCAGTCAACAAACTAAGATTTCTCCTTTAACTTCTATAGTGGGTACTGAGCATGCGCAGCCTCTATAGCCCACGTTCTTCCTTGAGCCTATTCCAGCCTGAGTCATTATAGGAACGCTACATGCCTAGAGAAGCATGCATGCCTCCTCCATTTTTGCAAAGCCCCCAACCACTCCTAGTCTTGGTCCAAGCTCACTGTGGTTCCCAGCCTTTTACATGTCAGTGGTGAGACTCTTTCTTTATGGAGGCCGCGCTGTGTAAACCAGCTTGTCTGAAGGAGGTAAATGGGAAGGAGCCTGGGACCCTCTCCCTAGCTCTTCTTCTATAGCCACTTCTGGGCAGCGGCTAGGAGAAGCCCAGGGCTCCCTAGAATATAGTTCGCAAATTCCTGTACTACAGAAAAGCCCAGGAGTTGGAAAGACTGTGGAACACAGGTCTTCCTCTTGCTGTGTGGCAAGAGCTGCAGGGTCTTGTTGATCATGTGAGGAGGTTAGTATGGCTGGATCTGGAGATGAGCACCAATCCCACCAGAGAGAGCAGTCGCTATTCCCAGAAACAAGACATTGACTCCATCATTCCCCAAACAGGAAACTCAGGAGGCTCCACATCGCTTCAGATGGCTATCTTCCAGGAAGTGAGTCCCTAAGGACCAGAAAGACTTCAGGTCCCGCTGAGACATTGACTGTCCGCACTTCTTGATCCCACAGCTTTTCACGATGCGTAAAGGTGTGCCACAGATCTGCAAGCCTTTGACTCCTCTGGACTCTATTTTGCTCCAATCTTGTCAGATACAGATGTGTGCCTTGCAAGGTCAGGACAGATCAGGCAAGAAGCTGGCAAAAAGGAGCTAGTGTCTGTACATATGGACACCGGTGGCTGCTGAGTGTGGGTCTGTGAAAAGCAAAGGTTGACCAATTAGCAAGAACAGCCTCAGGCCACCAAGATTCCTTACAAGCCCACCTCTGTGTTTGGCCCCACTACACAAGTGAGAGGCAGCGCTTCCCACCACCCATGGCAAATTCTGTTCTGTGCACTTGAACAAGCCAACAATCAGAGGCCCTTAGACTGACACATGGAAAGAGATGGGCAGCATGTTGTTGTTTATACCCAGAAGTTTATGCAGCCCGAGCTGACCTCACACTTTGGAGATGAAATTTGCCTGGAAACCCTGATTCTCCTGCCTCTGCCATGTGTGTGCCTCTGTTTTATAGCAGTTTTCTCCTGATTGAAATATTCCACCCTGCAAGAAAGCTCCTTAAGATACAGGAAGTTCTTCTAAAGGACAGCTCATTAAAACCCAGGAAATAGACAACTCACAAGTCTTAGGAAAATCCCTGAAACTTATCAGATTGGCAAGACCCCTTTCCTTCCCAAGGTTTCATCACATTAAGGGGTGTTGGGGAGAAGAGACTCTCCAACTCAAGGAGCTGCTTGCAAGTCCTGCGGAGATCCAGGGTTCCAGCTTTCATGAATTGTCATACATACTGGGGTGGGCTTTTGATGATGTAGCAGCCTTTGAGTGATCCAAACTTCTGTTACCCTTCACCCATGCTGCTATCAATAATCCCAATAAACTCATTGATCCCCAAGTTGGACTTTGGTGCTACTGGTCTCTTGTCAGTTTCCTATCTGGGAAGAGTAGACATGTATTCATATCTCCCAAAACTAGTGCCACATAATCATCACCAGGCCTGACAGAGTGATATTCTAGAAGCATTGGTTATGTGTTCTGCTTCTCACGAAGCCCTGGAGACAGGCAAGAAGCCCAAGAACCATCTAGTCCCTCATTTCACAGTCATGGAAACTGAGACCCAGAAGGGGGAAGCAACAGGAGCTTGGTAACCTGGGAGCCCTGGGTAACCCACCTCCACTGGAACCCTAGTTGTCGGCCATGTTGGCTTAGGTGGTGTTCCTGCCAGGCAGCACAAAGGCTTCTTCCTCTGGAGGGGGCCAGTGCCTGGTAGGACTTGGGAGGACCTGGGAGGACCTGAGAGGATCTAGCAGAAAATGGAACAACAACTCAGAACACACCATACAGTAGGAGCTTACTGGGTAGTACTACCATGAACAACAGACCTAAGTCACATGGGGAGCTTCCCTAGGCCCTGTCTCTCGCTCTCCAAGCATCAGAAGTCTCCAAACCAGTGCCAGAAGAGGGGGAAGATGAATGAGGTGTTAGGCAGTCACTAGCAAGCACTTGAGGACGTGCTGTTTTCACAGGGAATCTTTGTTTTTCCCCGTGCAGTGGCTCAATGGGAGACATAGTGACTGTTCAACAGGAAAAGGCCAGACCAGCCCCAGGACTCTATCATCACCAAGAAGAGAGTTTGTTTGTGCAGCTTGAACACAATGTCTAATAACATGAAGAGGCCCCAGGACAGAGGCCAAAAGCCTGGGGTGTGGACAGTATACAGTGTGACTCAGGCCATGAAAAGGTCAGTTTTGAGTCTCTCAGAGGTACTTGATATATCTCTGACCAGTAGCAAGCAGGTCACCGGATCTCCAAGAGCCTCAGTGTCTAAGTGGATCTTGGAGCATCCTCCTAGTTAAGAAGGGTTTCTTAGTCACAGTTTTATTGCTATAAAGAGACACCATGACCATAGCAGCTCTTAAAAAGAAAAACATTGGGGCTGACTTACAGTTCAGAGGTTTAGTCCATTGTCATTATGATGGGAAGCGTGGTGACACAGAAGCAGACATGTTACTGAAGAAGGAGCTGAGAGTTCTGTAACTGGATCCCGAGGCAGCAGGAAATGAATGACACACTGGGCATGGCTTGAGTATCTGAGACCTCAAAGCCCAGCCCCTAGTGACGAACTCCCTCTAGCAAAGCCACGCCTACTCCAACAAGGCCACGCCTCCTAATTGTGCCACTTCCTATGGGCTATGAGGGCCATTTTTATTAAAACACCACAAAGGAATTATGAAAATACCTTGGAACCAGGTCCACCAGCTAGGTCCCAGGGAGGAGGATACATGGATGTATGCTTCCCAGTGGGTACAGATGCCCCTGTAGGAAGGCCAGAGGTGACCAAACAGAGACTGTGAGGAGGACAGGGTTGGAGAACGGAGCCAACGAGGAAGACGCCAAAGAGGAAGAGAGAGATCTTGAGAGCTGATTTTCTGAAAGAGACTGGGCAACCCAGGGTTGGGGCTCTCAGATGAGGTGCTCCAGAGAAGGCAGTAGGGCAGTAGGGTACTAGGGCAGTGGGGATATGTGGTAGCATACCAGGGCCAATATGAGTAACTTTTCCAGGGTTGGCAAGAGGACTAAGTAGGTAAAGGCACTTGTTGCCAAGTCTGACGACCTGAGTTCAATCCCCAGAATCCACATGATAGGACAGAACTGACTCTTGGAAGTTGTCCTGTGACCCCTACATGTGCATGGGTGGCACAAGTGCTCACACACACTCCCACAATCAGTGGAATATTTATGAAATTCAATCAGTCAATACAATAAACTTTAACAAATAAGGAAGTAACATTTCCAGGGATAGACAGGACAGATGATTCAGTCAGTACAGTGCTTCTTCCCATGCAAGTGTGAGGACCCAGGTTTAATCACCCAGAATTCACTCAGAAGTCTCCTGGTGCTTAATGAGGTCCCAGCCCTGTCCTAACACAGCATGCACACTCGGTGGTTTGAACAGCCACAGTATCTCACGGTTGAAGAGGCTAAAAGTCCAAGCTCAGGGAACAGGCTGCATTCCCTACAAGTCTGCAGACCCTGCTGACCTCTTTCCCGGCTGCTTCTAGCAGCCAACATCACTGGTGGTGGTGGTTTCATGGCATTTGCTGGAGCATCCTGACTGTCTGCCTGTTTCCCCCACTGCCTTTACACTGCCTTTCCTGTATACAGCTGTGTCCAGGTTTGCCCTGTCTGTAGGGACACAGTCCCGTTGGATCAGAGCCATTCTGTGACCTCACCTAAACATGAATACATCTGCACAGACATGTCTCCAAATAACGTGACAGTCCAAGGTGAGGAATTCAATGTACCTCCTTGGGAGAAAGAGCAGAGCACAGGCTTCAGAAACATGTCCGCTGTCCACATTGGCACTTAGGACTTTGAATGATGACATTGGTGTAGAGCAGGAAGAAACTGAAGTACCTACAAGAACCTTTTGGTACCAAGAGATGGGGCTAAGGAGGCTGCCTTAGTTTGGGTTTTGCTGATGTGAACAGACACCATGACTAAGGCACCTCTTATAAAGAACAACATTTAATTGGGGCTGGCTTACAGGTTCAGAGGTTCAGTCCATTATCATCGAAGCTGGAAGCATGGCAGCATCCAGACAGACATGGTGCTGGAAGAGCTTAGAGTTCCACCTCTTACTCTGAAAGCAGCTAGGACAAGAGTCTTAAAGCTCAAGCCCACACTTCTTCCAACAAGACCACACCTACTCTAACTACACCACACCTCCAACTAGTGCTACTCCCTGGGCCAAGCATAGTCAAGCCATCACAGAGGCCTTTCAGGAAAATGCAAGTTCTGTTTTCAAGGGATGAAGTAGCTGCCATTAGGGCAGGGTCCTATCCTAGCGGGCACTGGGCTGGTCACAACACCCACTCCGCCTTCCTCACTGACTGTCATGAGAGTTCTTATCTCCGTGTGCAAACTGAGCCTGAGAAGGCCAAGTCTTGATCAAAGCTGCAGAGCTGTTAAGTAGGGGAGCCAGGGCTGTGCCTGTAGAGCCAGGCACTGGGTAAGCCAGGTACCTGTAAGCCAGCCCCAATTAAATAGCCCTGTAGAGCCAGGGCTGGGCCTACTCTGGGGGCAATGGCAAGAGGACCACATATTAAAGATCAGCATGAGATACAGATTCAATTAATTAATTAATTCAATTAATTAATTCGATTAATTCCAGTCTGGGAAACTTAGTGAGATCTTGTCTTAAAGTAAAAGGACTGGCCAGGCAGTGGTGGCGCACGCCTTTAATCCCAGCACTTGGGAGGCAGAGGCAGGCGGATTTCTGAGTTCAAGGCCAGCCTGGTCTACAGAGTGAGTTCCAGGACAGCCAGGGCTACACAGAAAAACCCTGTCTCGAAAAAAAAAACCAAAAAAAAAAAAAAAAAAAAAAAGGACTGGAGATATAGCCCAGTAGTAGAGCCTCTGACTGTAATCCACCAGTGAGGGGCTGGGGGCGTGGCTCAGTGATAAAATGTTTGCCTAAGATCCACCAGGCCAGAGGACAACTTTTGGGAGTCAATTCTCTCCTTCCACCATGTGACTTCGAGGACTTGAACTGAGGTTTGGCAGCAAGACCCTTTACCCACTAAGCCCTCTCATCGGCCCAGTGCTCATGTATTCAATACAGCATCTTTCAGGTTCTAGCCAGGACCTTCAGGTAAATGAAAGACCAGAAAAAAAAAAAAAAAGAAACTACCCCCAAAAAAAAATCACTCCCCACTATGTAAAAAAAAAAAAAAAAAAAAAAAGAAACCTGATGAATCTACAGAAAAGCTAGAGGAATTAATAAGTTTCACAGCATCACAGAAGAGATCGATGTTTAAACGTCAATTGTGTTTCTACATACTGACAACAAACAGCTGAAGTTTTAAAATTTTTAAGAAGCGTGCACAATTTTTAAGTAGCATTGAAATACAAGGTTCGTGGAAAGAGATCGTCAAAAGAGGTGATATTTCTCAACACACCGTAGATGACATTGCTGATACAAATTAAACACCCAATATCGTTAAGATATCAGATCTCAAACTTGATGTAGAAATGGAAGGCAATCACGGTCCCAGCAGGCTTCTTAGTGGACATCCACCGGCTGTCTTGAAATTTACATGGAAATAGAGCAGGGTTTGGAGCAGTCACAACTCTCTTGCAAGAGAAGAGCCAAGCTGGAAAGCTCGTGTTTCATGAGGCCAAGACCCTAACGAGGCTGCACCATCAAAACAGAGCCGAGCGGAGTAAAGACGGTTGAGTGAAGATGGAAGGTATCACCTGCCCACAGGTACACAATGGACTTTTAACCTGGACACAGGGCACTTCAGGTACAAAATAGTCTTTTTAAAAAAAATTTATTGATTCATTTTATGTGTGTATGTATGTATGTGTGTGTTTTGTGTGTGTGTGTGTGTGTGTGTGTGTGTGTGTGTGTGTGTGTGTGTATGAGACAAACCAGAAGAGGGCATTGCATGCCATTACAGATGGTTTTGATCCATCATATATATGGTTGCTGGGAATTGAACTCAGGACCTCTGGAAGAGTAGTCAGTGATCTTAACCACTGAACCATCTCTCCAGCTCCAAAATGGCCTTTTCAACAAATTATGTCAGGATGATTGGATATTTGAAGATGAAAAAGAGAGAGAGAGAGAAAGAGAGAGAGAGAAGAAAGAAAAGAAAAAAAGGAGAAGGAAGACAGAAAGGGGAGGGGAAACAGAGGACATAGAGGAAGATGGGGGGCAAGGAGCTCTATAACTTTTGTGCAATGTTTTCAAAACATAACTCAGGGGCTGGAGAGAGAGCTCAGCGGTTAAGAGCACTGGATGTTCTTCCAGAGGACCAGGGTTCAATTCCCAGCACCCACCTGGTATCTCACAATCATCTGTAGAGGACCTAACACCCTCTTCTGGTCTCCTCAGGAACCAGGCACATACACAATGCACATAAAATAAAAATTAAAAACAAACATGGTAACTTGGCAAGGGTCACTGCCCCAGATGCTAAACCAAAAAACAAAAAATCAAAAAACCTGGACGTTTTCTAGAAGAAAATGCATCTTCATGGAAATTTTTTTTCTCCCCGAATACAAACCTGTTGTAGCATAAAATAAATACCTGGGGTCTGGCTAGGTTATAAATAATAGAAATACACGGCAATACACGGCTTACAGTTCTGGAGGCTGGGGAGTTCAAGGTCACACGCAGTATCTGGGCAGAGCCTGCTTTGTAGGCGGCAGTTTTACAGCATCCTCACCTGGTAGAAACAGTAACGTTCTGTTCTTATTTGGTAGAAGAGATGGAAGGGCCAAGAGGGCCAACATAATTCTCTGGAGGGCAGAGCCGTAAGGCCTGTTACCATTTGTCTTAGTTATGGTTTCCATTGCTGAGAAGAGACACCATGGCCAAGGCAACTCTTATAAAAGACGACGTTTAATTGGGGCTGGATCACAGGTTCAGAGGTTCAGTTTATTACCATCATGGCGGGAAGCATGGCAGCATCCAGACAGATGCGGTGCTGGAGAAGAGCCAAAAATTCTACTCCTTGATCTGAAAGCAGCCAGAAGATTGTCTTCCAGGTGGCTAGGAGGAGGGTCTCAAAGCCTGCCCACAAAGTGACACACTCCAACAAGGCCACACTTCCCAATAGTGCCTGGGCCGAGCGCATTCAAACCATCACTGCTTCTAACCACCCGCATAGTCTTCCCATGCCATCACCATGGAGACTAGCCTTCAGAATATGAATGTTAGAAAGGTGCAGACATTATAAAAACCTCCCACTTTCGATCTAGAGCAGGCGATTCTTGGCTCTTCTGTCCAAGTGATTTTAGACAGCACAAGCGAGAAAAATAAATACCTTGCAAGACGACTGGGAAGGAGCAAAGATGTTTTATTTAACTCAAAGGCTGTTTGGCATAAAGAACGAGGGAAGTCCTGAATAAATGTGTATTCTTGACAGAGTTCCCAGTACCTAAACCCTACAAGAGTGGCAAAGGTTTTCCCAGATGAGACTCAGAGGGACAGCAAAGCCTTCTGGTCCAAGTGCAAATGTTGACAACCTGTGCAGAAAATATCCACCACAGCTTTCTACCCCCAGGTATTAAAGGCACAGAGACGGCTCACTAGCAGAGACCACGCCTACTGAGGTTAGCTGAGCCAGCCTCCTTGTTTATCCGGAATAACCCCACCTCCTTGTTCGTACGTATGCAATAGTCCCGCCTCCCTGTCCACCTGCGTAATATAAATACTCAGAGCCTCCGAGATGCTGAGGCTTCTCCATCAGAGAGCCTACTCCAGGAGGCCTCAGCTTCTCTATGGGTCTCTGTGTTTGTTTTTTCTTCATTCGGGAGACTCCCTCGAGTCAGTCCCTGGAACAAAGCTGGACGTGGCGGTCTGGAATTCAAAGCCCTTGAGAACAAAACGAGCAGTATTAGTTTGCGGGCAAAGGTCAGTTGCAGGATATATGAGATCAGTAGATAAAATCAATTGTAACCCCCCCCACACACACACACACACACTATTAAGGACATGCGATTTAAAACCTTTTACTTGCATACAAATTCAAAACATAGTCATAACTGTAATAAGAATCTCTGTCCCAAGTTATAAAGCAACCCCAAGGGAGGGAAAAAAAAAACAAGAAAAGAGAAAAGAGAGAGATGCTGGTTGTGTTTGAGAGACTGGATGTTAATATGTGATGTTGATAAATTGACGTCTGCATTCAATGCTATCCTACAGGAGTCTCCAAAGTTCTGTTAATAATAATATCAATATTAATGTTTCTGGGTTCTAAGGAACAGCTGGCATCCTCCCCCTTTTTTTTCCTGCAGCCTTAGTTCCCCGTGTGAGTGCATGGAATATAGCATTTGGGGGTTGCCAATTGAAAGCACTCGTTGAAACTCTGAATAAACCATCAAAGTTCAGCTCAGTGGGAAGAGAACCAGGAAGAAGAGAAACAGATACGAGGACCCCAGTCTACTTGAACAGCCTAGGAAATGAACAAAATTCTCATTTGGGAAAGAGACAAAGGTCCTCTGATGTTGGATGGGGTGTTAATCAGAGACCTGACGTCTGCCGAAGACCTGGGGGCTAGCCTAGTACCTCAGGACATAACCCCTTTTGTATAAGCTACTGCATTTCAGTGTGTTCAGAACGATATAACCCAGGTGCAAGCCTGCCTACAGGGAGCAGCTCTGAGTTCACCTACCTCTGGTGGCATCTGCATACCTCAGGGTAGCCCTTCTATATTACAGTTATGCTGGTAGCCCGTGTCTTCCTTCCTGAGGGCTAGCTTGTTCCAACCCCTCTGTCTGCCCTGCTGGAACTGACCTGGAATGAAGTCAAATCTCAGAGTTCCTCACTGAGGGAGATAGCCCCATCCTTCCTCTGGTCATGGGACCTCTGACGTGACAGTGAATAATAGTCTTGAGACCATACCCATGACCCCACTGAGCCGAAAGGCTGACAACACCTCCAAGTCTTCCAGGGGCCTCCACATGTGATTTTAGATGTTCTGTGCTAGTTTATAAAGCCTGATGGTCACGAGAAAGGTCCGTGAGGTACACAAACAGCATCATGAACACTGCATGTGAGCTTGTAAGATGGCTCAGCCAGTAAAGATGCCCGGTGAGCAAGCCACGTAATCTGAATTCCATATTCAGAACCCACATAAAAGGTGGAAGGAGAAAACCCACTCTCAAGGTTGACCTCTGACCTCTACCTGTATACCCTACCATAATGAATAAAATGTAATTAATAGTAAATCAATTTAATAATAATCTATTATAATATTTAATAATGTCATAATTACATAATAAGCTTAATAAGAGGAATAACACTTAAAACCCATAAAATATGGCATGTAAAAAATATACATGTTGTGATTGGATATCTGTCTTATGGTAATCACATATTTATTCATCGTTAGAAACTTATTAGGCCTCAAGAATTATCTGTTAGAGGGCTGGAAAGATAGCTTAGCAGAAAAGGGTACTTGCCACCAAGCTTCAAGCCTTGAGTTCCATTCCTGGGACTCACATGGTGGAGGAAGAGAAATCCAGCTCCTAAGAATTGCCCTCTGGTAGCTGGGCAGTGGTGGTGGTGCACGCCTTTAATCCTAGCACTTGGGAGGCAGAGGCAGGTGGATTTCTGAGTTCGAGGCCAGCCTGGTCTACAGAGTGAGTTCCAGGACAGCCGGGGCTACACAGAGAAACCCTGTCTCGAAAAACAAAAAAATAAATAAATAAATAAATAAATAAATAAATAAATAAGAAAAAGAATTGTCCTCTGACCTACAGGGGTGTGCTGCAAGGCAGAAGGCTGAGTGGGTAGGTAAGGGAGTGTTCCCTGGTCATGAGTCATTCCCATTTTGTTACATGATATCAAACCTTCAGACACTATTGCTCCCTCTACGCCTTGTGAAAGTTAGTTACATATTTTCCATTGTTTACACAGACCGTACCAATTGACTTACATATTTAGCATAGGAAAAATGATTAAGTTGGGGAATTATCATCTTGTCATCAGTCACATGATCTACATAACCAGGCAATGTTTTTGACTGTTTTAATTTAGATGAGTGCACCTTGTATTCATATTAAGATTTGTTTTCACTGTAAAAACCATAACTACCTGATTCCAAGACAAGTTGAAACATGGACTGTCAAAATAATATTAAAAGCTCTAAACAGGGTAAAAGACTTGAAGATGAACTCTAAACCTCTGTGGGGCCAACAAGATGTCTCTTGACACTAAACCTGAAGACCTGAGTTTGATCCCCAGGGCCTCCATGATGGAGGGAGAGAAGCAGCTCCCACGAGTTGTCATGATCTGACATGTGCCTCCCACACTAAGCAAAGAAACAAACCTAATTAAAACATTATAATCTACCAGAACACATAGAATATGGTATTAGGGTGGAGTTAGGTACCATCCTCAAGAGTCCAGAAGAGAGCATAGCCTACTGGTTCTGATCAAAGCGTCCACAGTAACCCAATGGGGAAGGAAATGTTTCCAAAAGATGGCACTGGAGCCCCCCTGTTGATCGTCTGGAGAAAAGGGCACTTTTCCCTGTCCATGAAAAACAACCAAGACTGCCTTACACACTTAAACACAAGGCTGATTACCTGGAAGGAAGCAGGAGAAACCAACAACCATGATCACAAAAGAAGCATTGAAAACCTGCTCTCTGCCAATCTTTAAAAATTAGACATCGTGAGAGGCGGAGGCAGGAGGATCAGGTATTCAAGGCTAGCCCAGGCTCTGTAAGACCCTCTCTCAAAACAAAAACAATCAAACAATCAATCAAACAAACAAACAAACAAAGACAAATAAAAGCAAAGCTAAAACATTGTTGCTTTGAAAGACATTGTTAAGAAAACAAAAAGACTGGTTGCAGATGCCGGGAAGACTTACCTCACCTCTAGTTGACCCAGGATTTGTACGCCTTATATTTAAAGAATGCCTGCCAGTCAGCAGGACAATCAACGCAATAAAAACGAGGCTGTAGATTTCAACAGACCTTTCATGAGAAAGATTATTAAATGGCTGATAAGCACATGGAACAGTGCCCAGCATCGGCCCAGCAACCATCGGGGACGGAGCATCACTTTTGTCTCTTGGCTAACACGGAGTGACGGCCGAGCCTATGGACCAAACATTGGTAAGGATGTAGAGTAGCTGGGCTCTGGCACACTCGTCATAGGGGGTCAAATGGCGGCAACTTTTTAGAAAGTTTTGCCCGTTTTATTTTATGTGTAAAAATGTATGTGTGGTCTGGAAGGATGGCTCAGTGGTTAAGAACCCTGACTGTTCTTCCAAAGGACCTGGGGTTTAATTCCCAGCATCCGCCTGGTCACTCATAACCATCTGTAACTGCAGGTCCAGGGGATTTGACTCCCTCTTCTGACCTCCGCAGGTACCGTGAGTACACATGGTATACAAACATACGTGCAGACAAAATACTTTTACGTAGAAATACAAGTTTTAAAAAATCTTTAAGTTATGTTATGTGAATGTGTGCCCTTCCCAGCAGGTGTTTTTTTTTTTTTTTTTTTTTTTTTTTTTTTTTTTCCCCAGCCTTGAGCAGGCTAAATAGACCTTGAGTGCTTGCCACAGAAAACCTTTAGCTGCCTTGGTTGCACGTACAACTTCCTACAGGAAATTAGAAGAATAGACTGCCTGCTGAGCCTGCTTTGCAACATAATCCAGCTGAAACAAAGAATGGGTTCCGCGGCCTTCGCCTATATAAACACAGTGTCGATTATAAAACTTGGAGCCTTGATCAGACCTTGTCTTGGCTTCATGCTTCTCTCTGGGGCACCCCCTCCTCCGTTTCTTTTTTCATTTCCAACCCCCCTTTCAGGTAAACCCAGTTTGTCCATGGCCGCTGGACAGCTATGTGAATGTATGCCATATATGTGCGGCTGCCTATGGAGATCAGAAGAAGGTGCCAGATCCCCCAGAGCTGGGGTGGTTGTGAGCTACCGATGTGAATGCTGGGAACTGAACCCAGGTCCTCTGCAGTATCAGCAAATGCTCTTCCATGCTGAGCTACTTCTCCGGTCCCTTGGCAGTTTGTGAGAAAGCTAAATATATACTCACCTGATGACCCAGCCGTTTCCCTCATAGGTATTCACTGCAGAGAAATGAGAACATATGTCCACAAAAAAAAAAAAAAAAAAAAAATTGTATTTGCTCAAGAATATTCGCAGCAGTTTGGATCCTGCTAGACTTAAATGGGAAGCAATCCAAACATCTACAGCTAAAAGAATGGAGAAAAGGAAGGAAGGAAGGAAGGAAGGAAGAAAGGGAAAAGAAAAGAATTTGGTACACTCTAGTAAGTAATAGGACTGTGAAATAACAAGAGATGACCTTCCAGTGTACAACAAGCTGGTTAAACATGTCACAAGGCTTTGAGAAAGAAGTTGTTGGGCTGGAGAGATGGCTCAGTGGTTAAGATCACTGGCTGCTCTTCCAGAGGTCCTGAGTTCAATTCCCAGCAACCACATGGTGGCTTACAACCATCTGTAATGGGGTCTTATCCCCTTTTCTGGTGTGTCTGAAGAAAGCAATGGTGTACTCATATACATAAAGTAAATAAATGAATATTTTTTTAAAAAAAGAGAGAGAAAGAAGCTGTTCACAGAGGACGTCCTCTGACTCAGATGAGTTCTAAGGACAGGCGAAGGTCACCTGCAACCTCCTGCTTCAGAGAGTATCCACACCCAGTGTGTCCCTCTAGGTCTTTTTTGGGATTTTATTATCTTATTTTGTGGGTATGGGTGTTTTTGCCTGCATGTATGACTACGTACTGTGCGCATGCCTGGTGCCTGTGGAGGCCAGAAGAGGGCAGTGAGTTCCCAGGAACTGGAGTGACAGACGACAGTGATCTGCCATGCAGGTGCTGGGAATTGAACCCGAATCCTTAGAAAAAGCAGCCAGGGTTCCTAACCGCTGAGCCACCTCTCCAGCTATCTCTGAGCTGTGGCCCCCTGGAATTTTTTTTTTTTTTATCTCCCTTCATTTGCAGCTCAAGGTTTTCCGTGTTGAAAAATACCCTGTCACACAACGTGTAAACGAGTAAAATCTTGGAAAGCCGAGCCGTTGCTCAGAGAGAGTACGCATCTCTCAACAGACACATATAACGGCAGTGTGATCCCACTTAAACTTGCCAACCGGAGTGGCGGTGTTTGAACAGCCCATCCACACCCAACAATGAAAGCAAGGCAGGGCCGAGTTCACCGCCTAGAGTAGAAGAGATTTTGTAGGAAATGAGCAAAGCCAGGGGAAATCTAAGGATTCAGAAGCAGGTGTATTGACGACTTCACTCCTAATGAGTACCGATTCCTGCGCTGACCGGAGTCGGGGTTAGAGTTCAGAAGGAGGGGTTTCACTGTGTCTCCCCAACTAAACTGTTCACTTACCGTAGTGAGGCTTTTCCACGTCTTAGCAAAATGAAAAATAAATTCGCCTTGGTTGCCAGCACATCCCGAGGGACCACTCGCTCCAGGAGACCCTCCTCCCTCCTGCTCTTCCAGAAAGTGCATGTGAATCAGCTCGGAATGGTTCCCACTGGAGGACGCGTCTGGCGTTTGTCCTAAAAATGACAGTCCTGTTATCTTCAGCGCTGGCTCAGTCTTCAAGAGAACCGGCAGCAACACCAAAAGCTCAGAACCACCAGAAACACGGCAGTGGAGGTTGTCGCGGTTCCAAATTCCTTTTGAATTGTCTCTTGCCTTTAGTTTAAACGACAGCTATAACTTCAGAGACCGCCCGTTTGCCTCGACACAAACCATCCAGAGTAACAAGTCTCCAGGAAAGCTGCGTTTTGTAAAGACGCTGATTTAAGTATGAACCTCGTGGAGTGGATTATTTATGTAGCCTTGCCCTCTCTGAAAGGGATAGATACCGTATTTAATTCTGTAAAGCTGTCTATTACCACATGAACGATATTGGAAGTGTCATCTAAGCAATTCAGAAACTGGACAGACTTGGCATAGCAAAAAGGAAGTTGTATTGCCAAGAGCTGAATTCTTACACTGTTAAGATAATAGAGAATAAGATTACTGTAGATGTTTTTATTAGGTAAGGTATCTCACTGTTCACCTGAATGCGTTGACGATGGTATGTCTCCACAGCCAACTATGAGAAAGCAGAAAAAGATTGGGGTTTGGGTTGTTTTGTTTTGTTTTTGGCAGGGTAGTAACTTGTGTTCCTTCCTTTTGTCTGACCTTTATATCCATAATTCCCATTTATGATTTAGGGGAGACTGATGGCATGGGCTGGTCATAAGAACACAGTCTGTCCCCAACAGAGACCTCAGATCAGTCCTTTTCCTTTGGAAACTTTTTTCTTTTCTTTCTTTCTTTCTTTCTTTCTTTCTTTCTCTCTCTTCCTTTCTCTCTTTCTCTCTTTCTTTCTTTCTTAAGATTTATTTATTTCATTTATATGAGTATACTGTAGCTATCCTCAGACACATCAGAAGAGGGCATCAGATCCCATTACAGATGGTTGTGAGCCACCATGTGGTTGCTGGGAATTGAACTCAGGACCTCTGGAAGAGCAGTCCGTGCTCTTAACCGCTGAGCCATCTCTCCAGCCCTTATTTTTCTTCTTTTAAAAAAATATTTGTTTTTTATTAATGTGGGTACGTATGTGTGTGCCTCTTTATTTGTAGATGCTCCACAGTGATGCAATACCCACAGAGGCCAGAAGGGGGCGTCAGGCCATCCCGGAACTTGAGTTGCAAGCTGTTGTGAGCCTGATGGGACTTTTGGGAACCGAATGTGTGTCCTCATAGGAACTGCTTGTAACTGCTGAGCATAAGGATAGTTTTTCTCTTGCCAAACTTGGCAAGATGATAAAGGCAGTGGTGGCGCACGCCTTTAACTCCAGCACTCAGGAGGCAGAGGCAGGTGGATCTCTGAGTTCGAGGCCAGCCTGGTCTCTAGAGCAAGACCTAGGACAGCCGGGGCTACACAGAGAAACTCTGTCTTGAAAAACCAAAATCAATCTCTCTCTCCCTCCCTCATTTCCTCTCTCTCTTTTCTCCACCCTCTCTTATCCCTTCCCACCGCCCCCTCTTCCACCCATAGTTAGAGGAAAAACCTCACCATCCAACTTATTCGAGGCAGTCTCTTGCTGTTGACTGTTACAAACACACATAGCTGGCCCGAGAGCTGCCAGGGACTCTCCTGACTCCGCCTCTATCTTGCCACAGGAATGCTGAGGTTCCAAATGGAAGCTGCACAGGGTTCTGGGGATACAAATGCAGGACCTCGTGCTCTTCCCTCAAGCACTTTAGCCCCTGAGCTGCCTCCAGTTTAACAGACTCACCATTAACATTCACCTCCAAGAACAATAGCCTAGGTGACCAGCGAGAAAGCATGTCCTAAATCATAAGGACATGGGAGTTTCTACAGTCCTTCAATCTCCTCAGGGATCCAAAAGTTCTGTGTATATCATTTGTTGGCTTCATGGACTCTGGAGCCAGCCGCCTGGGTTTGAGCCTGCCTCTGTCCCTGTAGCTAAGTGGAGTCACATAAGTTTCAGTTTTCCTGTTTTTAACGTGGGAATGATGGTGCTTCTTCTGGCTTATCACGGTAATTGACAGCTAATTCATCTGGCACTCCTGGCTGTAAGGGCTGAAACTATCCATGAGGTCATCAGGCGGTGTTCTTATCTTTTAAGCGATAACTACTCCTGAGCACACCAGTCGGTGCTGTGCCCACAGTTGGGTGCTGGGGAGTCCACAGAGACTGGGGAGTCCACGGAACTCACAGCATCCAAACCCCAGTTCTCCACCTCCCCCAGTCCATACCTCCTCACCACCTCACGGCTTCTCCTACTGACTCCAAATTCTAGACACTTCTTTCTCCCTCTGTGTATCCCCCAGGTAGACTCTCTGTAGCCCTGGGACAAGATCCTTTTGTTGTAGGACCACTCAGGAGCCACTGCCCTCACTGTCCACCCCACCTCAGATCACTGTGACATACAACCCCAAAGATGCCCCCTGTCACAGCACCCATGAGGCCTAGATCTCAGCTCCAGCACACAGGACTAGTCCTAGCTGGGACCACCCCTTCTGGTCTCTTCCTTCCCTAGTATGTGGTCATGCAGTTTTTACACACACACACACACACACACACACACACACACACACACACACACCTGCTATCTCTTTCTGCCTCCCGGCCTTTGTCCCTGTGACTTAATGCCTGGAATCCCTCCTTTCCCCCTTTCCATATTTACAGCTTCATGTCTGGCCCTTGGGTATGCCTCCCAGCATCCCAACTTTAGGGCAGTAGAGTCACCCAGGACATGTCAAAGGCATGCTTGTCCATAATCAGTGGCCACTCTGCCAGCAGAAGTGCGGTGGCGAAGGAAAATCAGAACCCCCTGTTGGATATGATTGCAAATGTCAAGATGGGCAAATATCAGATGGGAGACATCTTCCAAAATACTTAACTAGTCATCCTAGCTGCCAGGGTCATCGGAAGTGAGGGTGGGGCGCTGAGAAACTGCCGCAGCCAACAAGACCCTAGGGAG
>JANHMN010000019.1:42054882-42080363 GCA_030674055.1 Rhabdomys pumilio
GAGACAGGTCCTGGCAGGGCAGTGGTGGACAGGACCCTAGGGAGTCACTGTGAGACAGGTTCTGGAAGGGCAGTGGTGGACAAGACCCTAGGGAGTCACTGTGAGACAGGTTCTGGCAGGATAATGGTGGTGCACGCCTTTAATCCCAGCACTTGGGAGGCAGAGGCAGGCGAATTTCTGAGTTCAAGGCCAGCTTGGTCTACAAGAGTGAGTTCCAGGACAGCCAGGACTACACAGAGAAACCCTGTCTCGAAAAACAAAAACAAAAACAAAAACAAAAACAGAAACAAAATTGAAGCCAAGCATGGTGGCCCTTGCCTGTAATCCCAGCAATTGGATGGGTTAAAGGCAGGAGTATCAGGAGTTCATGGCTAACCTGGACTACAAGAGACCCAGTCTCAAAATAAAACAAAATTAGAGACAGTGGATGGCTCAGGACAACTTTTGGGAATCGGTTCTCTCCTCCCACCCTGTGAGATTCTGGGAATGAATTCAGGTTGTCAGGCACATGGCAGCTGGCAAGTGACTTTTCCCACTGAGCCATTTCACAGCCATATTTATTTCTTTATGTATTGTGTGTGTTATGTGAGTTCCTGTGTGTGCACGTGTGCGTGCATCCATGTAGAGGCCAGAGGATCATGCTAGGTGTCTTCCTTAATCACGCTCTGCCTTATGTTTTGAGAGAGGTATTCTCACTGAACCTTCAGCTTACCTCCACAGCTGGGGTTTACAGGGCTCATGGAACCCTGGTTTTTACTGGGTGCTCTGGATCTGAATTCAGGTCTTCCTGGGCTTGTAGCAAGCACTTTATTGGCTGAGCCATCTCTCCGGCCCTTGTCTCAATTTTTTAAATGGGTAAGTTTCATCTTGTGATCCTCTCTGACAGGGTGGGTGAGACTCTCCATTGTCCTCAATTTACTGGTCTCACTGTCTTCATCTGTGAACGGGGTCCCCACAGCACCTACCATGTGTGTGGTTAGCATGTGAAGGATTTAGGCCAGGATCAGCACTGAATATGCTAATATTATTGCAAATTAAAGGACTTCCATCATAGACATTTCCCTTCTGCGGCTTACAAATGATTTGGGGTCCTTCTGTCCAGGACTAATCAGAAGAAGTCTTGTGAACTTAATTCTCATCTCTTCCCACTCACGATCCCGCGTACCCCGGGCCCCCATCATCTAGGGAAGAGAAATCTTTCTTGGGAGGATCCCGGAAGAGTGGACAGGGACAGTTCCATAGCCCAGTCTGCCTTGCAGGGCCTGCAGCGGCGCCAAGGAGGCTGAGGCTGTAGTGCGCCGCCTAGTGGCACCCGCGAGCATGACACGTGCTGGAGATGCCCGGTCCAGGCTGCCAGCCACTTTTTGAGGGCACCACAAAGGCTGCTTTCAAAACATAATTGTTATGAAATAGGTAGCTGTTACTCAGCTAGATCAGAATATGTATGCATATTCCTTTTAGTCCTGAGAAGTGGTGATTATTTCCTTTTTACAACGGAGGGGACTGATGCCCGGCAAGGGTAAGTAAGATCTCTCAGCAAGCAGGTAAAAAGAAAAATGGGGAGTCGGTATGAGGGCAGGGGTTTGGGTGGGGACCTAAGGCTACATCCATCAGCTGGGGTCCACCTTCCAGTCCTACAATGCTATTTTGTTAAGAGTGGTCCGGTCCCCGAAGCATTTGCAGCCTCCATTAAGTGTCAACACTGGCCCAAGCTTTCAGAGTAGTGCCTCAACAAAGGCTTCCCTGCCTCCAGCCTGCACCCCGCTCCGGTACAGCACCCCCACCCCATATCCTCGCATAAGCCCCCAAGACATGCAGGTGGAGTTTGGGACTCCTTCTCAAGGCCACTGATCAACAGCCTCTCTTTTTCTCTAGCCTCGTAATGCATCCGACTGTGTGCAAGAGGGAGGAGAGTGGGGGGCTACTGTATTGACATGCCATGATAAATAGGAAAAACGGAGGCCAGTCTTGGCAATTCAGTGCCCTTGTTCTTGCTTAACTAGAAGCCGCACCCCCCACCCGCCCCACCTTGACTGCGTGCCAGGACACAGGGTGTGAAGACGCTTCTGGAAAGTTCTGTATAACTTCTCTACTGTGTTACCCTTAGGGCTGTGAGGCCTTACACATGGGAGGGAAGTGGTCATTCCCAGTTGAGGGCCAAAGATAAGGTTCTCTGGAATATAGGGAACTGACTGCAGGTGGCTGAAAAATGCATCTCCCTGAGATTTAACACAGGTAGGGCCCAGGAAGATATGGAAGATTCCTTCAAAGGGCTGACCCTAGTTCCAAAGAGACAGACCTCTGTGAGCAGACATTAAGACTGGAGAGATTGGCTACTGGGAAAAGGGCAGCCAAAGGACACACAATCATGAAAGAGTATAAATCCTTTTAAGATTTATTTTATGTGTATGAGTGTTCTGTCTGCATGTACACCTGTGTGCCAGAAGAGGGCGCCAGATCTCATGATAGATGATTGTGAGCCACCGTGTGGTTGCTGGGAATTGAAAACCAAGACCTCTGGAAAAGTTGACAGTGTAATGGAGAGAGTGAGCCATCTCTCCATCCAGCCCACGAATCTATTTTTTTAAATCTAGTTTCCACTCTGTTATAGCCTGAGCACGTGTGCGTGTGTGTATTGGTGCATGTATGTGTGCCACCACTGCCCGGCCATTTCCCTTATTTCTACCTAGCCCGGATCCATTCTTCAGTCTGGAAGCTCTTTCTACTTTAAAAAATCAAAATCACGCCGGGCAGTGGTGGCGCACACCTTTAATCCCAGCACTTGGGAGGCAGAGGCAGGTGGATTTCTGAGTTCGAGGCCAGCCTGGTCTACAGAGTGAGTTCCAGGACAGCCAGGGCTACTCAGAGAAACCCTGTCTCGAAAAACAAACAAAAAAAAAAAAAAGAAAGAAAGAAAGAAGAGAAATGATTGGTATTTCTATACCCCTCTCTCCCCAGAAGGAATTAAGTAACTTTTAAAGAAAAACCAGCAGTATCCCAGCAGGGGAGCATGAGCCTGCAGCATCTACTGAGCTCTCAGGCACAGCACCCTTGACCTCTTGGCCTGGGCCTCAGGTCTGAGCACGGGATGTGTGTGTTGGTACCCAGGCACCCGCGTGTATTTCCTGCCAGTCTTTAAATATCCAAATACCTGTTTGCTTTTCCAGTCAGCTGTCTCTGTGTGTGCCTGGAGCTATGTTTGGGGTTTTTAATCTCACGGGCTTTGGTCTGTGGGTGTTTTTCTAGGTGGATGCCTGCTTGTACACAGGGTGTTTCAGGAAAGGTCATCTTGCACCTGTGTGTCCCTCTGTTGTGTATTTACCTGTATGTTCCTTTGCAGATATGTGTAATTGTCCAGGGGCGTGTATGGCTGCGTGCTTGCGGTCTGGAATGGGTGGAACCGGCTGGGTGTGCTCGGCTACTACCGTTGCTCACGCTGTTCCAGGCCAAGCTAAAATTAGCCCGTTTACCTTTGCCCACAGAAACCAAAGTCCTGCCTTGGGCGTTCACTCCGCCCAGATTCACCCTCCTGGGCCTGGGTGGTCAGCCATGATGTGGGGCGTCGCCTATAGCCCCAGCTTCCTATAGCTCTCCAGTCTTCATTTTGTGGAGTTGGGATAGAAGGGGTGTCCAGAAATATTGCTTTCAATGACTCCCTTTCTCCCAAACACAGCTAGGATGGGTCTTCTTGCTTTTCTGCCCTCACACGACCAACCAACCTTCTAGTCAGCAACTGTGACTTCCAACCTCTTTCTTCTCCAGTCTAGGAACAACTTGGGAATACTAGGTTCTTTTGGATACCTCCTACCCTCCCACCGGACTTCAGAGCCTGACTAGGCTACTCTCTTCCGGAAGAAGAGGGTTAGTTGTTCCAGATCTGCAAAGAGGAAAAGCTTGCGAGGTCAGCCAGTGAGGGCTAGGGGGCAGCAGGGAGACACTTGGTAGCTGTCAGCTCCTTCTCAGAGCCAATCTAGGCCCCAGGGAATTGTGGGGGAGACCCCAAGCGCTCCTCCCACTCCATCCAAGGTCTCACTTATGTAGCCCTGGCCTCAAACTCTCCAAGATTGCCCTGCTTCTTCCTTAGTGCTGACGTTAAAGGTGTGCGCCACCATATTCGCCTGTAGGGCTTTTCCCATCTCTTTCACTTGGACCAGTGGCTTTACATCTCCACGCCCTACTTCTCTATAAAAGAGCAGCCATGGTACTTCTTCATAGCTTTGTGGAATTAGCTGAAATGATGCCCACTAATGGACTACCACACGGAAGTGCTGTGAGCTTCATGTGAGCTGATGCACAGACATCTCCCAAGTCTCATCTCACCACATAAACTTATGGGCCCACCCACCTTTGGGTGATGAGGACTTCCCTCAAGAACCTTGGGATCGGAGGCCACCATTTGTACCCTCACTTTCTTCCTATTTCCCACATTCCGCTCCTCAATCCCTTACCAGACAGCTAACATCATTATTCCCCATTTCACAGGTGACAGTGATGGAGACAGCTAAGCAGCTCCTTCAAGGTCACGCGCTTAAGGAGCAGAACCAAGTTTATACACTGAGCCTAACACAGCAGCAGGCCCCTCCCCATACATGTCCTTTAATCAATTGGACTGTTTCACCATATCCTAGGATGAGCCATCCTTCCGGATCCCACGTAAAGAGTTCTGTCCTGGGTCGTGGAGACAAACAGAACCAATCACGATCCTAACTCATGCCCAAATAAATATCCACAGCTGGAACTCCCCACCTACATCCCCCGCTCCACCAGGACTTGGATATTTGACATTTTCCTTAAACACCCCCCACTCCTTTTGAGGACGAATCAAAAGCGAAAGCTGATTCACACCCAAGCTAAGAAGGGCACGAATGTTTATTTCCTTTATTTTTGGAAAGAAAATCCGATAGACTCCGCCGCTTTTAGCGGACGGGTTTTCCGGTGCTTCGGGTCCTACGTTCTTCAAGAATCCCCTCTGATAAGGCCCCAGCTCGGCCGCGCCTACACAGCGATAGGGTACCCCCCTCGTTGGGCCCCGTGGCCCCGCCCCCGTCCTTCAGGCCCCGCCCACTATCGCGTGAGGCCCCGCCCCGGCCCGCTGACTCCAGGGCGAGCGCGCGGCGGCGCTGGGCATTGTGGCCGGCGGCGGGGCGGACGAGGGCGCCGAGCCGCGGGGAGCGGCAGGGCGCGGAGGGGAGCGCACACCCCACTCGGACAGACTTCGCGGCGCGGCCGCTACGAGCGCCGCTGAGCGCACTCCACTGGGATCGCACAACTTCGGAGCAGGGCGCGGACGGCGCTCGCAGTGGGAGAGCGCGGAAAGGACGCACCGGAGCCGGGATCCCCAGCGGCATCCGACTCCGGGAGCGCTCCGAGCCGCCGGGCGGCTTCCCGGCGCTGCGTGGTTGCCGCTGCGTCTACAGAGGGCACGGGCTGGCGCTGCCGGGCGCCTGCGAGGACGGCGAGGCGGCGGCGAAGGCGAAGGCGGCGAGGCTGGGGACCGGGAAAGAACCCCGAGGGAGAGGCGCCCGGGCCGGGCGACAGGAGCATGAGGGCCCGGAGCGGGGCGCGGGGCGCGCTGCTGCTGGCGCTGCTGCTCTGCTGGGATCCGACACCAAGCCTAGCAGGTAGGAGCGAGACGGAGTGGGACACGGGGGATGCGGTCCTGGCGCGTCCCAGCGTCCAACTGCAAGTTCGGGTGGTTCTTGGCGGAGTCACTGCGCTCCGAGAACGCAGTGGACGCGCCCAAGTTAAAAGGCAGCTTCGGTGCCCCGGAGAAGGGGCGACGCGTGGCCACCTGGGGTGCCACGTAAGCTCAAAGCTCCCTGCTCCTGCCTCCAAGGGATAGTTGCTTCCCCTGGAATGGGGTCTGATTCACTTCCAAGTGACCCCTGATTGCCACTGGAAAAACTGTCGCTGCCAGGGCCAGGTGTGTGCTCGCTGCAGTTCGCCTGCAACTTAAGTCTGAGTATACGCTCCCGCGGGCTGCACGCGCAGCATTCTGCGGGTCACAGAGAGCCTGAGACTGCAGAACCCTGGAAGCGCTTCTTCCCCTCGGCCTTTGGGGAGCCGAGGCCCGAAGGCTTTAGCTATTGAAGGGGGAGGGGCCGAGTCCTGTACACCCTGCTCTCCCGAGGTGCGGCGCGGACGAGTATGGAAAGGTTTCGTGGTTGGTGGCTTGTTTTGGGGTGTTGGCAGAGTGGAGGGGCGTAATGTGTCCCCTGTCGACTTTGCCTATTTTCAGTAGATTATTGGCATTCTCACTGTCCGGGATTTAGACCAAGTGAGCTCGCCTCT
Source organism: Rhabdomys pumilio (assembly GCA_030674055.1). Lineage (NCBI taxonomy): Eukaryota > Metazoa > Chordata > Mammalia > Rodentia > Muridae > Rhabdomys > Rhabdomys pumilio. The sequence continues at coordinate 42,061,174 of JANHMN010000019.1, forward strand.
GCACTGCACCTGGACCCAGTAAAGATGCTCTAAGAGGGTTTGGCGGACTCCTAAGTTTATAAAGTCCCCAATTCTCCTCTCTAACCGTGAAAGTGGACGCGTCTTGCAGGCTCTGTAGTAACTCGGCTAGGCGTTGCAAAGTGGGCTGCGTCTTCCTTGGAAGGAAAAGTACACAACTCGCACCAACCTCTTTGGTACCCAAGCAGGTGAACTGCCGTTAGGGTGAATCGACTCCCGGAGCTGATGTGGGGGGCTGGAGGGCCACCTTAGACAAAGACCTCCCTGAGAATGGGGAAAGGAAACTAGCAGAAAGTGCACGAGTTGAAGCATCTTTCCCCACCCCACTACCCTCAGTGATGATGGCATCCGCTCTCCCCTCCTCCCCACCTCTCTTCTAAAGCTAAAGGTCCCTCCTCTGGAATGAACTGATTCCCACGGCCGAAGCTTGCTTTTAGCACATCCCCCCCACTTTTTATTTCTCCCCAAGCCTTGTGCTTGTAAAGTTACAACACTCAATCATTTGATCCGAGTTAATTATGATTTGGGCAGACTCGGGTATTTAAAGCTGTGTTTTGAAGTTGGAAGGTAATGATGAAGGAGGAGGAGGCTAAACGACCAGCCTTGTTTTAAAGGGTGCTCTTAGGTGAGGGAGGGGCCAGATGGGGCGGTAGTTTCTGTTTAAGAGTGTCTGGGGGGTGATTGGAGGGTAGAGTGAAGTCTTTGGAAATAGCACGTGGGCCTCGTTGCATCTTGGGAAACATTTTTTTTTCATATCTAACAGCAGGGTAGTGGGATCGGGGAATAGATACCACGGTTACTGGGGGTGGGGTTCCATTTGGAGAAAAATGGGACTGCTGGGCCCGAAGTTCTCTGGATGGGTGGGCTGGGCCAGCAGTGCTGGAGGTGGCCTGCATTTTCTGCTTAACAAAGCATTCAGCCCCCATCTACCCCGGAAGAAACCCCAGGCCCAGGGCTTTGATGGATTTGGGCATGAACGGTGCCCAGTCAGAAATGGTCTCTAATACCCAGCTTTGATTTCTCACCAGTGAGCAGAAGCGGTGTTGGAATTGTGTTCATTACATAGCACTGCGGGGGCCTCCTGCCCACTAGTCTGGAGAAGGGCCAGCTGCTGGGGTCTGCCTGCAGCCTTCCTATGCCCAGAATATGCTGCCCTTATGGAACCTACCTTCTGAGAGGGGAGCATGCCTCTTCCTCACACACAGCCTGGTTTCCCCAATGCCACAGGCACGAAGCAGCTTTCTACCAGAATGCTATTTGGGTTTTTCCAGTGACTCCCTCCTGATCCCATTTCACTGATGGGGAAAAGTGAGGCCAGAACTCAGGCTTTCCCCACATCTTGTCTTCTTCACACTGATTTCCTTTTTTTTTCCCCCTCTCCTAGACAGGATTTCTCTGTATAGCCCTGGCTGTCCTGGAACTCACTCTGTAGACCAGGCTGACTTCGAACTCAGAAATCCACCTGTCTCTGCCTCCCAAGTGCGAGGGGATTAAAGGCATGCGCCACCAGCCACCACTTCTCGGCTTCACACCGATTTCTGACTAGGATGGCTTCACACTGATTTCTGACTAGGATGCTGGGCTCCTTTATGTTAGCTAGGCCAACTTTGCCCAGGGAGGGGGTTGGGGGGGGATTTGTCCTTTGGCACCCTTCTACCTGGTTGTGTTGAGGTGTCTGTTGCAAGGCTGGAGAGATTACTGGGAAGGTTCCAAACAAAGTACAGGTACTTCCCTCTTTTCTCCTGAGAATCTGGTAGTCAACTCCTGGAGAGTGCTGAGATTTTTTGTTTTTAAAGCATCAAGTTTGATGATGTAAGAATCTAGCCGGGCGATGGTGGCACACGCCTCTAATCCCAGCACTTGGGAGGCAGAGGCAGGCGGATTTCTGAGTTCCAGGCCAGCCTGGTCTACTGATTGAGTTCCAGGACAGCCAGGACTACATAGAGAAACCCTGTCTCGAAAAACCAAAAAAAAAAAAAAAAAAAAGAATCTAGACCAGACCCCTAGAACCACAGACCCTTAGGAAGACACCAGCCAGCAAGTGACTGGCTGGGAGAGGCCACTTCAAAGGCACCGGGCTGACTCTGGGAGCTTCCTTCGACCCCACCCTTCCAAGGCCTCCGGCTGGGACAGCTGAGCCAGAGTTGAGAGCTCTTGATCAGTCTTGTAAAGGTGCAATTAAACAGGGAGTTTTCCTAGTGTCTGAGCTGGTGCCGTGTATGTGGCTTTGGTGGGTGCCTTAACCCTCTGCTCCCTCTGCCCTGAAGCGAGCACCCATCTCACTTAAACAAATGGAAATTCAAGTGTCTTAATGGGCTTTCTCATTAACTTGGAAGTACCACAGCAGGGGAGGAATTTCTCCTGGAATCTCTCTGCTCTGGTTCATCCCCTCCCCCTATGCAATGGGGAATTCCGTGCAACCTAACAGCTCCCCTGTTTTTAACTGCTGGAGCTTTGGGAAAAGTGTTTGGAATTGCCCAAGATCACCCTAAAGCTCAGTGGAGACAAGATTCGAACTCGGGACTCAAGGGCCTGCGTCCTTCATCCCTCCATCCTCACTCGAAGGCCGGACTGCCTCCCTGGGGTCAGGATGCTGAATGGAATTGAGGTGCCTCCAAACCTGGGCCCTTAGAGGTAGAATCTTTTTGGCAGTGGATTTCGCTGGACTTGTAGCTGGAATGGGAAGTGAGGGTTGATTGGGGAGCACGGTCCTGCTCAACAGAACACAGCCGGACCAAGTGTTGGGCATGGGGCCCCCAAGACCAGGTGGATGCTCACAAGTGACACCAATATCCAGCACTGGCTGTAGCAAAACATAGGTCACCGGCTAAGCTCCGTGGCCTACTGAGTCAGATGTCCACTCTTTACAAGGTCACATTTATTTGTGGAGTTGGGGACCCAGCTGTCTCTGCTGATTTGCTTATGGAATCCTTAGGTGAAAGGCACCATGACCCCATTCTTGTTCTTCAGGATTAGTGTGAGGTTTGGGGTCTCCAGCATCCTTTCCCTTAGTCACCCCCATGTCTAGGATGACTGTGGGCTGCCATGAACTTTGGGGGACAAGCAGAGTGGGCTGTATCCCTTCCATTTCAGGTGCTTGGGCTTGGGTTGGTGATCCTGAGTGAACACTACTTAATCCTCCCGGGGCTGACCGGCCACAGTACCATCCTGGGGACTCTGGAGTAGGGTTTCAGGTAGCAAGGAGGCACGTGGAAGCTCAGATCTGCAGGAAAGGGGAAAGGGGCTGGATACTGGGCTTCGAGTTGAGGTTGGTGGCCATGGGCCCAGAGAAACTGCTGCTTAGGCAGATGGCCTCCAGGGGGAAGGGAGAGGCTGCCAGGCCTGAGCTGGCTCCTCTACTGGCATCCTTCTCCTCCGCCTCTCCACCAGCTTCCTAAACAGCTTCCACAAATGGAGTCATTAAAGCCGTGAAGGCAGAATGAACCCAAACAAGTGCGGGCTGTGCTCCCCACCCCCTCTTTTAAAGGAAATTTAGAATACCATAATGAGAATCATTCAGGAAAAAAAGCAGGCGTCCGAAGGCACGGAGAACCCTGCTCCCCTCCTGATTGGCTAGGGCCTGAAGTCTGGGCTGGAGCGCCACCTCCTGCCCTTTTGAATCCTGTACGGGCTCGGCGCCCAGGAGCGGGGGCTCCCCTTCCCCGTACCTGGGCCATTTTGGTGAGCTATGGCAACAAGTGAGCCCCTCCTAAAGGCTTCTGGGAGAAGACTGGCACTCTAAACGCCGGCTGGCTGTTCCCAGGGAGTTCGTTGACAAACCAAATGTGGATCGCAGGATCTGGAGGCCGTGGAACGGAACTCCGCTGCAGCCCGCGGGCAGACAAGCCCAGACTGAGCTCCCTAAGCCACAGGTCCCCACCCCCCACGCGCCTTCCTCTGGCTCCTAGGCTTCCCGAGGCTAATGGCAGGGAAAACATTTGCTGAAGTGCAGGCATAAATCAGCTGTCTACCCCCTCCCTCCTTTTGTGTCAGTTTCCCCTCCCAAAGCTCCGGGCTGCTTGGAGCTCCTGCTTTTCCCCTTCTCTACAAAGCCGCCTGATTAGCATCTCCGGAGCTTGGGGGTTGGATTCAGTTCAGTCACCTGGTGTCACCAAGTACCAGCCATTGTCCACCAGAGCTCTCCAGTTCCTTGTGTCCCCCTCACTCTTTTCTCCCCACCTAATCTAAACTGATGTGGGTCTGCCCAGTCCTCGGAGCTCAACGGTGCCGCCTAACCATTGAGCACTTTGTCCTGCTCCTTTGCGCCGCCCCTTTTTTCTCAGCTGCCCCAAGGTGCCCCCCCAACACTTCACAACTTCCCCGGCTCCAGCAAGGCGGACCTGTGGGTGTGGGTGTGAGATTGTGCATTGAGGAGTGTTTGTGAGAATGTGCGGTGGGAGGGTGGCAGGTGGAACAGTGTTAGGGGAGGGGAAATGTTATTTCTCTCTTAGGTGTGGGGTGTGTGTGTGTGTGAGTGTGTAGGTGAAGTGTGCAGGAGGACCAGAGCGTGCTGTGGTTTCCACCTTTTGTATAGGAGGGTGTGGCCTATGTGGCGGCTGTGTGGGTGTTTGAACATGTGGGCGTTTGCAATGTCATATAGGTGTGGTGCGCTCTGTTTGGGTATACATAGGTGTGTGTAATGAATCATGAAAGGCCTGGGAAGCTCCATCCATTGTATCTTGTTGGGGATTCCTCTTCAGGACGGGACCTGCCATTTGCCCTGCAAGACTAGAGAAACCCTCCTGCTATCTCGCAGTGTGTAAGAGCCAGAACCCGTTGTCGGGAAGACTGGAACACCTTCCCAGGGAAGGCTGGGACCAGGAAGCTGAGGATGAAGTCTTATGCCCTAGAGGGACCAAGAAAGGTTATTCATAGACAGCCCAGGAGTAAGGGCTGTTGATCCAGGAAGCTGAAGACTACTGTCCTGCGCCCCTCCTCAAGACCCAGCTCACCCAGAGCATGCGGGGGGTGGGGTGGTATGGGGGTAAGATGTGTCGGCTCACTTGACTGGCTCCTGTAGCCCATCTCTCTCAAGGAGGTCTCAGAAGTGTTCTGGGGAAGGAGCTTGCAGGAAGGGGTCTCAGCATCTTGGGAGGTGTGGTTGGGCTTGGACATAGACAGACAGACAGACAGACAGACAGACACACACACACACACACACACACACACACACACACACGGGCACAACTGAGCGTACTGCGCTGAGGGATCGTATGGTGGCACTTCTCTTGCCCTTCCTGTTTGTGCCCACGCTAAGGATCGCCGCCATCCTACTCTCAGATGAGATGTCATATTTGAGGACACTCACACCCCAGGTCATGTGCTTAGTACTTCATAGTTTGCAAAACCCTTTTCTGTATGGGACTCACCAATGCCTGCGAGAACCCCTTTTGGGAGGTAGATGCACTCCTGGAAAGCTGAAGAGGCAGGCTGGGCCCAGATCAGTCATAGAGGCCCTAATCCTGGCTCCCAAAGAGGTCACACAGTCTATAGGGCTCTCTGACATCCATTCCAAAAAAAAAATGCAATGTGGCTCTTAAAGTCTTGGATGCTACAGGAAGACAACAGGAGGGCACAGCAGAAAAATCCTAAAAGCCTGGGGGCTTTCTAGAGGCGGTGATGACCCTGAGCTCCACCACCAGTGTTCCCCCCCCCCCCCCCCCCCCCCAGGGAGCCTTAAGGATGCCCCTCCTGGTGCCTCTGGCTCAAGGTGGAACCTGGGGTAGGGTAGGTGGTTGAGACGGAAAGGTTTTTACATGGCTGTCTCTGTGTCTCTGTATCTCTTAGAAATGGATGGAGCCTAGCAAGCAGGGGTGGAATCCTGAAGGGGCATTAGGAGAGAATTCTCTGCCTGCTGTCCTCACCCCCCAAGCCCCAGTCTTCATACACCTCCCCTGATATGAAGGGGCCAGTCCCTAGGGCCTTAGCTGCCAGGTAGTGAGCCTGACATGGCCAGTTGGGATCTGAGAAGGCTAATATAGTTCCTCCCCCAGTGGGAGGAGCCTCAGTATCATTTACTGGCTCGCTTAACTGCTGTGCCTCAGTTTCCTTGTCTGTGAGATAAGTGTTGTAAAGTCCTCATGGAATTGTTTTGAGCTCGCATGAGTGTACCCGAAGTTAGGAAGAATGACGTGGGGTGCCTAGCATGTCGTGGCCGGTCACATTTGACACGCTCAGAAAGAGAAGGGGGGTCTGGAGAAGGCAGGGAGCCTCAGGGCTTGGAGGCCCAGCCCCTTGGGCCTTGAACTTGAGGCTGGGGCTTACTGTTTATTCTTCTGCTGTATGACCCTGGGAGATCTCCTTTCCCTCTCTGGATCAGGGTTGACTGCTCTCTCTCCCTGTCTGTGTTTGGAGTCTGGAAGAGGTAGAAGGTAGATCTTTAAGGGCTGTGGGGTTTTCTAGCTAGCAGTTAGCAGCAGACAGAGCTACTACAACGATCCAGAACCACTTCGCTTCATTTGCGTTTATAGAGGCCCATCCGGAAGGTCGATTTATTGACAGGGATGCCATGTGTGCATTATGCAGCCCTGGGTCTCTGGGTCTCTGTGTCTGTGTCTGTGTCTCTCTCTGTCTCTCTCTGTCTGTCTCTCTCTGTCTGTCTCTCTCTGTCTCTCTCTCTCTGTCTCTCTCTCTCTCTTTTCTCCTCTCTCTCTCTCTCTCTCTCTCTCTCTCTCTCTCTCACTCTCTCTCTGCCTGCCTGCCTGCCTGCCTGCCTGCCTGCCTATAAACTACCTTCTAGGACTTAAGTTCACTTTCCCTGCTCCACAAGCATCTCTTGCCTTAAAGACAGAGAGAGCCCCGGGTACTAGCTGGCTCAGGAGACTGAAGGAAGGAACCCGCCAAGGCTTAAGGGGTCTACAGCGGTTCTAACAGGACAGACAGACAGACAGACTCTGGCTCCGTTCTATTCATTTAGAAGTAAGGAAAGCTGATTTTAGGGCAGAGGTGAAGATTCCTAGCACACACTGGTCACAGAAACCCCAGCCCAGTCCTACACTTGACACAGGTCACACCGGCATCATTACTGTCAGGATTAGAAACAACAGGAAGTGTGTGTTAGAGGCTTGGGGTCAGGAAAGGCTTCCTGGAGGAGAGACTGGTGGCTCTTAAGTACCCCCTTGAAGAATCAGCAGTTTGGGCCATGGAGTAGAGGGAATGCCTGGAGTTGTTTGTGTATTGGGATGGAGGGAAAGAGACATCCACAGACCCACAAGGAAGACTTCTGGAGCCTGAGGTCTCTGCTTAGCATGGAGCAAAGAGCCTAAAGGATGCAATTTGGTTCAGTTCCTGGGCCAGGTAGTCAGCCTCTTGGTGCTCTTAGTCCCCTGGTGAGCCATGTGACAGAATCTGACCCCAGTTGGGGTCCTCTGAAGTCTTTGCCTCCTCTTTTTGCCTTTCCCTACTACTCCTTTGGGCTGAGCTTTGGTGGGGGATGGGCCATGCTCTCCTGTGTGATTCTGTAAGAGAATGAGGGACACGGCCCCTGGTGGCAGCGTCCCCTTTGGTGGGAGAACTCAGGGACAGGGTGGCAGGAAAGAGGCCCGCTTTTCTGCTTCTGGTGGCTACCCTGTTGCCTGATAGCTCAGAGGCATCTCCAGCTCTGATCACCCACTAGTCAGGCAATCCCCCAGAGGCCCTGTGTGGCGCCCGGAGGCATTACTGGCGTCAAGAGATGGAGCTGAGGCAAAGCGGCTGGTAATGCTATCAGGCGCCCGGCTGCCCCAACCCCGGGCCCTCGGCACCTAGCTCGAGACACGGAGCTTATAAGAAGTTGAATCAGAAATGCCAGAAAAAGTTGTTCTAAGTCCCCTGCAAGTCATTTTGTAACCCAGAAGGGCAGAGACAGAGCCAGCAGTGACCAGAGATGGGGTCACAGGGAGCAGCTTTGTCATGTCACACCCGTGTCCCTTTTCCTTGTTGCGGGGACGAGTTGAAATGGCCAGGAGATCGCAATGGGAACAGGGCTGTCAGCAGTGACATCGCTCACTGTGTGATCAGAAGTGATGGGGGAGCCTGCTGCATCCTCAGACCAGCAGTGTCAGATGTGAGATAGCTGCAAAGTGAGACAGAAGCTGTGCAGGAGGGAGTTCTGCCCCGTGCCTGTCCTGCCTGGATGAGTAACTGGAGAGTAGGAGGTGCCCAGCCCTCTGCTCACCGCCTCCCCCTGCCTTGTCTGAGTAGTCTCTTCTCACTAAGCACTTACCAAAAGCAGGCACAGTAAGTGCTAAGTACTAGGTGGTTGGGGCCCTTGGGTGAGAAAGAATTTGTTCTGTAAGTCTAATAAAGCCACAAGGAATTAATGAAGTTTTAGTCTAGATGACCTGGTCCCTGCTGTGTGGGTAGCAGACTAGACACATACTAGGCCGTAAAACCTTTACATTTGGTCAGGCACGGTGACACACACCTGTGATCCCAGGACTCAGGAAGCAGGAACAGGAGTATCCTAAGTTCAAGGCCAATTTGGTCCACGTAACCAGTTCCAGGCCACCAAGGGCTGCATACGACTGTATCTCAAAAATAACGCTGTATCTGATTTGCGTGCCCAAGCCCATTGATCTCTGTTTGGAGCTGCACAGAGTGGCCCTTGCATGGACATTGGCTCTGCAGCCTGCAGCAGGTGCAGACTAAGCAGCATGCGGGGAGGCGCAGGGCCAGGGGCCGAGTCCAGGCCCAGCCTCCACAGCAACTGTCCCTAGCTTCTTGGCATGAGTGGAGCTCGTGAGGACAGCAGAGTTGGCTGCAGGGTCAGGCTGCTCACGGCTGCCCATGGTACATCCCGCACTAATATTCAAGAGCATTCCTAGGAGATAAATATCCCCAGGCCCTTGGCTGAGGCAGCAAGATGCCTGGCTCAGCTACCAGCCTCACAGCTGGGTACCCACTGGCCCTTGCCAGGAGTCACAGGCTGATCTGAACTCCTGTCTGGCAGCTTAAACAGCCAGGGCTGCTGGACACATTGACCCCGGCTGCAAATTTCATCTGGCTTCGCATCTCCTGGCTTGAAAGTTTGACTTGGTCTGGTCTCTCCTCCCTCCTCTCTTCTCTCCTCTTTTCCCTCTTCCCTCCCCTTCCTTCCCCTTCTTCTCTCTTCTCTTCCCCTCTAGTCCCTCTAACCCCCCTCCCACACACAGAGGAACAACAGAAAAAACCTTGGGAGAAACTGAAAGCCTGAATCTCAGCCCCAAAGCAGATCTTTTGGGTAGCATTAGGCAGCTTCTTTCTCTCTCTCTCTCTCTCTCTCTCTCTCTCTCTCTCTCTCTCTCTCTCTCCCTCCTAATCAGATAAACAGGAATCAGAAAACACAGGTTCAAGTCCCGGCTCCATCTCTAGGTATAGTTCCCTGAGCCTGGGAACTCTTGTCTTCCTGTGGTCAACCTGAAGGTTGTTGAATGGGAAGATGGAGTGGGAGAGGACGGGTCATTGAAGGGAGAGAGCCTACCCATAATTCCCTGCTCACCTTTCTTCTTCCTAGAAAGTGCTGCCAGACAGGCTATACTAGACCTAAGGTGGAGGGGATCATTCTAGTAGGGGGATTCTTGGAGCCATCTTGGATAGCATCTTGGATAGTGGTCTAGTTGGCCCATGAAGTCATTTGTAGATAAATCCCAGGGTTTATCTGTTGGGGAGCCTGTATTGGAAGAATCTCCAGGAGCTTAGAAGTTTTGGCTTAAAGGCCAAGTCTCTGTGACCCAGGGATAACACTCTCCAGGACTCTGATTCAACCCACCAGGAAAAGAAACAAACAAACCAAAAACTGAGTTGGGCAAAGCCAAGCAAGCAAACAGCTCTGCAAACTCTTTAGCCCTGCAACTTGCAGAGGTCCCTGTTTTGGAAACTGTTGTCTGAACCCCCAGAGGCTGAGACCCAGAGATTGCACTGCCCAAAAAGTGGGGCAGAGAGACACCATGTTTCCCTCTTATATTACTGGAACCTGCTTGCTGGTGACTGAGTGGCCCTGGCTTCTTGCTGGCCTGGCTGGGCTATGAGTGCCGAATGACGAATGTTTGGGCCACTTTCCACACCTCACCATGCCCCGATGCCCTGGCATGTGCTCTGTACTCACGAGCAGAGGAGACCGGGTGCCATGTCAGGGCAGGTTATCGTCAGCTCCGGCTTGGCTGGCACGTGAGCCAGCGTACCATCTGCTATGCCCGGTAGAAGTTACATAAGCCTCTCCTGGCCACCCGTTCTTAGAAAACGGGTAGGCTGGGTGGACAGGCCAAGCCAATCACAGGCTGTCCAGAGAGAGAGAGAGAGAGGTGTCAGAGCAGAGGACACTGAGATTGGAAGGATACAGGATGAGGGTTCTGCCTCGTGGACTCCAGGAGATATGCAAAGCCTGCTGACTGCATACCTGACTGTTCAACACCACCTTACCACCCCACCACTGCTGAGCCTGCACGCATGCCCACGTGTGTCAGGGGGGGGGAACAGGGCCCCTTCCTCTTCCTAAGTGGTTCTGCATCTCAGACAAAAAATGCATTTCCTTGTGGGCTCTGGAATCAGCCAAGATCCTTCTGTTGCCAGCAGCCTGCCTTTGGCCAGGTGGACTCCGTTTGCCCTGTTTCCTCATCTGAGATGTAGGAATAGCATAGCCTGCTTTCAAACAGCCCATAAAGGGCTGAATCAGGTGAATCCTGTGGAGGTCAGAGGAGACGGTTCACAGTTGTGCTTGTGATCACTATCCGGTTCTGTTCTCTTTTGTACGTGTGTATGGTGTGTATGGTGTGTGTGTGTGTGTGTGTGTGTGTGTGTGTGTGTGTATGTATGTATGGTGTGTGTGTGTATGGTGTGTGTGTGTGTATGGTGTGTGTGTGTGTATGGTGTGTGTGTATGGTGTGTGTGTGTGTGTATGGTGTGTGTGTGTATGGTGTGTGTGTGTATGGTGTGTGTGTGTGCGCGCGCGCGCGTGTGTGTGTGTGTGTGGTGTGTGTGTAGGGTGTGTGTGTGCGTGTATGTGTAGGGTGTGTGTGTGTATGGTGTGTGTGCGTGTGTGTGTATGGTGTGTGTGTGTGTGTATGGTGCATGCGTGTGTGTGTGTGTGTGTGTATGGTGTGTGTGTGTGTGTGTGCGCGCGTGTGCGTGGTGTGTGTGTGTGTGTGTACACATGCATGTTTGCAACTGCAACACGCATATGTGTATGCATGCAGAAGCCAGAGGAAGATGGTGGATGCTTAGCAGTTACCTGTAGAATGATGGATGCTGACTGAACTGAAGGACTTGGGGCTGTCCTCTCGACTGCAGACTTTCTGCCCTGCCCAGACTGGGTCTGGGGAAAGACAGGTGGAATGATGGGGCTCTTCCAAAGATGGGCTCAGCCTCAAGGTAGCCCTTGGCCATTTAAGTATAGCCAGGGAAAGCATGTTTACTAGGGTGCGGTAGCCATAGGAGTATGCCAGCATCGTCCAGTGTGCTCGTGGGGCGGGGCCTGGCAAGCCAGGGGGCACCGGAGCCAATGACTGGAAGAGCATACTCAAGCCTGAGAATCTTGCTTGGTGGTCAGTGAGCGTTTATAACACTTTGGTGGTGCAATCCATTCTGACCTGGATCCTGTGGCCTTACAGAGGAAGGAGTGGGGCTGAGAGTCTGCCTCTTCTAAGAGGGTCACTGGCAGAGTGGGGTAAGGCAGGCTCCCTGCTTCTCACCTTGGCTGCCTTCAGAGCACTTGCCCACTGCCAGGACACTGCTGGAAAAGGAAACTAAGCAAATTCCCTGGGTACTGGGGCTCTCTCATGTCGCTCCTCTGGCCTTCCTTTCCAAGGCTCTTTCTAGAGAATTCTTGTGTTTAGAGATAGACGGAACTGCTCTCAGATCTCCTTAGGGACAGTAAACAGCAGTCTCACCAGAGAGCACATGAGTATGACCTCTGGACTTGAGTAAGCCAATGTGAGAGTCATGGTCTGCTGGACACCTCTCAAGGTCTGTGTCTTTGCACGCTTTGTGTACTTATGTATTCGAGTGTGTGTGTGTGTGTGTGTGTGTGTGTGTGTGTGTGAAGCTGTGCGTGTGTGGGGAGACCGGAGGACGGTCTGGGACATCGTTCCTCAGGGATCATCCCTCTCTTTTTGAGCCAGGGTCTCTAACTGGTGTAGAATTCACTTTGTAGAGGAATGAGCCTGGCTCTGCCTCCCCAGTGCTGGGATTGCAGATGTGTGACACTCTGCCTGCCTTTTTTTTATATGAGTTTTGTTGGAGATCAAACCCAAAGCAAACAGTTTACTGGTTGAGCAGGACTCTGAGCTCAGAGAGGGAAGCCGCTGGTTCCAAGTGTCCAGAAGAGCCGAGGCCAGGCAGGCTGGTTTCCAGGCCTTCCCCCAAAGGTAGAATCAGGGACTCTCCAGGAGCCATTCGCCATGCTAGAAATTGATTTCACTTGTCTATTCACTGACTGACCAGTGACCCAGCCTGCATTTCCTGAGCAGGGACAGACATTTGAAGATGCCCATCTGCCCTGTCCCTGGGTACATGGGTCAGCCCCTCCAACCCAAGTATGTCCTATTTTCTTTTTTGATGTAACTGAGGGGTAGATAGCTGGGACCTATGTTCTTTACAGGCGAGATTCCAGATCCCACCAGACTTCAAACTCTTATCTGGTACCATTCTGTCTGGGCTTTGGTGGTTTTAGTATCATGGGAGGAAAGGCCATTCCACCTTCACAAACTGGGGGAGCTGTGGAGGTGCCCTGGGTGTGTCCCAGGCTTGTCCCCTGGCCAGAATGGGCTGTTTACAGAGTGACAGAGACTTGGTGTGGGTTTGGTGCAAGGGGTTGTTGTTGGTGACAGCTTTGAGAGGGCAGGGAGGACACAGCAGAGTCATTGTCCCCATGCCCCTTCAAGGCAGAGATGTCACATCTACACAGTATACTTCCGTCTGAGACTCAGTTTTCCTACCTGTTAGATGGAGGATTAGTTTAATAGACTCACATCCCTCTCTTTCTGTTGAATACTTTCTAATGTCCCCATAGCGCAGTCGCCTGTGGGATTTCCTGAGAGGTAGAAAGTATCAATGTCCATTGGCCTCCAATGGCTGGGTGACACTGGAAATCACCATGGGCGCCCCATGAATGTTAAGGGGGCGTTTGCAGAAGCGTGGATTCCATAGCTTATGGAGAAGAGCCCTTGTTTCCATATAAGGAAATCTCCAGTGTGGGACACTGAAACCCCCGAGCTTGACCAGACTGACACCTTTTCGTCCTGTGTCAGCTCAGATGTCCCCTCTTAGAAAGCTTCTTAACAGCCTATCCAGCAGCGCTTGCCACCACCTGGGGTTCTCATGTGCAGGCACACAGAAGTTCTCAGGTTTATTTGGCTTCTCATCCCACAAGGGCAGGGCTGTGTCCCTTGGGAATGCCCCAGTGCCCAGAAGTGTCCCTCGCACACAGAGTAGGCCTCAGTGAACATATGCCCACTGAGGGTGTCCCAAAAGCACCAGCTAGAGTTTGATGAAGTTCACATACCTGCCTTTCTCCACCGGGGCCTGCAGATCTAGGTCTGGCTTAGACATTAGGTCTTTGCAAGGCTCCCAGTGATGTTAGCCTGTATCCCGCCCAACCGTAGCTAAACAGTGGGCACATGGATCTGTTCAGAGATTCCAGCCACTGTAGACTTGTTCCATGGTGCTGTAGGCTTGGACCTGGGTGCTTTGTAGTTTTGTTGTGCAAAGAAGGCAGAGATTAGGTTTACTCTGGGCCCTCATGTCCCACCGTACATTTTACCTTTCTGGAGATGCCTTGTGACTTTACAGCATTCTTTTGTTCCGCAGAGCAAACAGTTCCCTGGTGAGGTAACCTTGCCAAACCCTATTAGGAAACCGGTATCCTCTCTCTCCCAAATAAATGGCATAGTGCTGTCCAGGGCCCTGTTGCCCTCTCTCCCAGTGCCTCAGAGATACCGATGGCTCTGGGCCCCAGCAGCCCCAGCACCTCCATTTTTCTGGCAATGCAGCTGAACTGTGTTGGAACCTGTCTTGTCTCCCCTGATAGCACGCAGTTTAAATACAATCTTCATTTACCAGGAGTTCACACCACAGCTCATGTGTTAGATGAGAGGCAGCAATCTCACATTTGTCGGGGAATGCTGTGCAGGGATGCGATTGGGGTGGCGGGGGAGGGGGGGGAAGGGGGAAGCGTCACAGAGAGGGTACGTGAGGAAGGAGGGACTCATGGAATCTGAGCTGGCAGTCCAGCCCCAGCGCTGGCAGTGCCAGGCTCCTCTTGGCTCAGCGTGGGGCTGCTGGGGGAGGTGCCATGGCTCTGTGAGCTGACCTCAGGCTGCTGGAAGGCTCGGGAGCCGGATGGGCGCATGATGTCACCACCACTTCCGCCTGTTGGCACTCTCAGCAAGGCACTAGGTCATTTACATGTCTTCAGTCTGTTAGGAAGACTCTTGGTGAGGATTTATTGGTTGCCTTCCTTAGAAGCCTTTGTTAGGGGCCTAACAAGGAGGCACTTGGTGACTATAGGAAGCCCTCACCCTGGTCTCTCCTTGCTCAGCACATCCCCGGCCACATAGAAGTGAATAAGCAAATTTTAGTTGCAGGGTGTCTTGCAGCCAGGGTAGGAGGTGGGTGGCATGACCCTACTTATGCAGAAGGGGAAACTGAGGCAGTGGGAGTTAGAGCACCTTGGAAGCAAGGCTGACAGACAAGTTGCTACTGCATTTCTGAATGTGGCTGGAGTCTTTTCTCTCTCAGGGCATTAGTTTATTACAATGACCAGTGTGCTGTATGACCTTGAGGTAGGATGATGCCTCAGTTTCCCCCAAAGTAAGCCAAGAGCAGGCTTGGACTGTCTGTCAGTCCCTTCAGCCTTTCCTTGCAGACTTCCAAGTGTACACCACACTAAGGAGATGGGGGAAGAGGGTCCTGTGGTCCCCTCATCACAGGGTCCGCGGTCCAGGCTGATGCACCCGTCATAATTATTGAGCTGACAGTTGTTAAGCCGCATCCCCAACCTCTGAATAAATAAAAAGCTGCTTAGAATAACAGCCCCGGAAAATGCTGGAGGTTCCTGCTAGCTCTCAGTGTCCCTTCCACTGGTCAAACCTGTTTGCCTGGACGCCCACCTACTCCCATTGTCTCCCCTCCCCTATGGCTCCTCAGGCCCCTGTCCATCACTTCAGCCCCAAGGGCAGCCACTGCCTGGCCTGGCTTTTGTTTGTAGCTCTGTAGTCTGTCCAATGCCCCTTGCTCCTTCAGCAGGCAGAGCAGCTAATAGGGACCATTTCTGCAGCTGACAGGGGAGGGACAGGCCAGCCAGGCCCTCCTGGGGCTGGGGGTGGGGCACAGAAGAGATGCCCTCTAGCTCAGTCTTCAGAATGTCACTGACATTTCCTTCTGTGGCTCCCTCTCTGTGACATGAGCCAGCTACTGCTTCTGGCAGAGGTCACCAGGAAGTTAAAACCAGGGCCCACAGGTGGCCCCAGGATATCCCAGAGCACATGAACACCTACCTACTTGATGTTCCGTGAATGCTGTGTGTGAGCTATGTGTGTGAGCTATCTGCGTCTCCTAGCTTTCTCATCAAGGTTAGTTCAGGTTCTCAGGAGCTGTTAGGTCCTGTGTAGAGCCATGGAGTGTTAGAGCCAGAAAGGACGGACAGAGCTGGAAAGTCCATTTTATAGCTAAGGAGACTGAAGCCTCGGGCAGTGGGTGCTTCAGACTACTGCTCAAAGTTCACAGTGGCAGATCCTGGATTCGAACAGGAACCTGAGACCTGTGCTCTTGACCCTGAGAGAAGAGAAAGGCCCAGGAAAGTCCCGGCTTGGCCAGGGAATCCATCATAGGTAAACAGTGCCCACCAGAAGTGTGCTTTCCACACTGGAATCAGATGCAGCTTGGGGTTTTGCTGAGAGTGTCCTAGGGGTCATAGTGCTCTTACATGGCCTTCTTGGGGCTGTTAGGTCCTGCCTTTGTGTGCTATGTGCCTTCTAGGTGTGTGTGTGTGTGTGTGTGTGTGTGTGTGTGTGTGTGTGGTGGTGGTGAATGTCCTAAAATTTTGGGTAGAACTTGCATGGGGTTTCTGGGGTGCAGGAGCACAGCTAGTCAGGGGACCCAGATAGTCTTGTGACTCAGACAGCCCTGCCAGTTAGAGATTATTACTAGGTCTAGTTGTCCTTGGGAATCTTGGTCCCCCTCCCTTCTCCCTTTTTGGTTGGGAGAGGTAAGAGTTTAGAGCTGGGGGGTGGGGGAGGGAGATTTAACAGGATGTGGCATCTAGTTTTTTCCGGGTAGGTTGCATTCCTCCCCGTCTGGGCCAGAAAGTCCTCCCCCATGTTTGTCCTCTAGGACCCAGGCAGGTCCCCTCTGCCCTCCCAGGCTCAGATGCAGATGCAGCCTCCTCTAGGCCTCTTGCACCAGTGCGCTGCCTCTGACATTCCGCCCCAGCAGATAAGGATCCTGTCTGGCGCCTGGGTGCTTTTCTCCTCCTCCTTTCCAAATCTGTCCCCTGATTATCTGCAGACAGCCCCTCTCCAGGGGGCCACCAGAGACTGGGCTGAGAGCTCAGAGCAAGACCGAGGTGGAACCAGTTAGCAGCCACCCCCTCCCCCTCCCCAGCCCCTCACCCTTCTCTGTCTTTGCTAAGCTCCAAAGGAGGTTTAGCCCCAAGCTGAGGACTGGTTTCCTAAGGGTAGAACTTTCACCAGGAGAAGCATGTGTGTAAACTAAAGGCTGGGCCAGAATCCACCAAGATGGGGACTGAGGGTGGAGTCACTTCTGTGGTCCAGCACGCCTCAGCCCTGGGCCTGGATAGTGCCCAGAGGGGATGTGGTAGAGATTGCAGCCAGCCAGCCAGACATCCACATCCTGTGGGAGCAGCTGGCCTGGGAAGGGCTCAGGACACTTCAGGATGGAGAAAGGGAGTGGCAGAGGGCTTCCAGGGCCCAGCAAGAGACTCTGGGGAGTGGTCTCCCAAAACAGATGATGCCCTGGCTTCTGGCTCTCTCAGCCTTTGAACCCCATCCCCTATCTCCAGAGCTTCTGGTCTCACAGGCAGTCTACAGAGAGGATGACCCATTCAGGACCAGAAAGGCTCACCAAGCCCTCTGGCGAGCCAGCAAGTCTGGTCTGCTCTTTCCCAGGACTGCATCACAAGCTCTGCCTCGCTGGGAGGTGGGAGCCCTCTGTTCTGGCTCACTGGCTTTCTTTGTCAGTTATGACCTCTGATTTTGGGCGAGTTCCTTTTGGTCTGTGGATCTCAGATTTCTGCTGTAAACTGAGGGTGTCTTCTGGTCGGGGCCGAAGGGAACAGACACCACTTTTCCTGACCCTTCCAGCTTCCCAGAGTGTTTGGAGGGGACACCTATAACTCTGAAGCCAGCCCATGGTTCAGATCAGGCCAGGAACCCCCCAGTACAGAGCAGAGCCTATGAAGAGCAAAAGGCTATCTCACCTAGCACTCTGCCTGTTCAGGCTTTCCCCAAGACTCCCTACCTTCCCCGCCCCCAGCTTCCCTGCTAGCCCCTCCCCAGCCTCTAAAACGCCCTGGGGGGGGCAGGGAGGGAAAGCTCAGCGAGATCATCTTTATGGCTTCCTGGACCTGGAGCCTGAAGGCTGAGAATCTGGCGGTATGGGTTAGGTTCCTCCTGAGCGCCATCCCCCCACCCCCTACTCCAGCCTGTCAGCTTGTTAATTTACAGTCTAGGGCCAGGAGGAACTGTCCTTGAGTCTTCAGCAGGGCACCCACTCAGTAAAGTACCTCTTAGAGCTTCTGGGAGTCAGGTCTCCCGCCGCCTTGACTGACCCAGGCTGTGGCCCCTTCGCTGTGCGCTCTGGGTCTCCCAGCCCACACTCCTCATTGAACATCTCATTAGATATGATTTGCCTTCTGTGCAAGAAGAGCCTCTGTCTCCTTTGAGGAGATAAATGAAGAGCTTCAGGTTCAGGGATCTCTGGAGTTTGAGGCTCCAGAAGACCACAGGGCTCTCTGTATTCTTGACAGTAGTGAGCCCTTGGTTTTATTATACATTTTTCTCTGTGCCCAGACTACCCAAACTACATGCAAGGAGCACCCAGAATTTCACTTATGGTAAGAAGAATTCATCTGTAGTAGCCCAGTGGTGGTATGCCTTCAGCACTTGGGAGGCTGAAGCAGAGGAAATCTCTTGAGTTCAAAGCTAGCCTGGTCTCCAGAGCGAGTTCTAGGACTACACAGAGAAACCCTGCTTCAGAAAGAAAGAGAAGAAGGAAGTCCGTCTAGATGGAGCTCTCGTCGCACTGCTCGGGAGTTGGGGTCCTTATCCTGAAGCCTTGGGGAGGTGGGGAGAGGGATATTTGGATGTGGGTGGGGCTCCAGGACTATGAAAGTTCAGGGACAGTGGGAGTGAGTGTGTGCAGGCTGGTTAGGGGCCTGTCCCAGTGAGGGAAGGCCAGGAGCCCAGTGTGGGATAAACAGTAAGAGGCCAGATAGCCAGGAATTAGTCCCTTCGGGTGCGAGCAGAGGCCATCTGGGGACCACCAGAAGCCCCTCTTTATTGTCACAAGCTCTGATGGCTGATTAGCTTCAAATCGCCCCCTCCCATCCCGTAGTGTTAGGACAAGCTACTGAGCCTGTCTGAGCCTCGTTTTCAACTACGAAACAGAATCTATAGCATCCTCACTGCCATATAACATTGCCAGAGTTCAGAGAGCCGTCTGGCTTGTTTGTTCCTAGTGGAGCCTGGATCTGAAACTCCCTCTTCCCTCTTCCTGATCCCGTCCTCAGCTGTCCGGTCTGTAAAATGGGTAGATGAGCCCTAAGGTGGTGCACGGAAGTAAATTAACCGAAGGTCCTTAGCACAGAGCCTGGAACATTCTCATCACCAGTTAGTGGAAGGGTCACTGCCTTTCCAGGTGTGTTTATACACCCTGTGCTAAGCGGTATGCAGTGGGGTGGGACTGGAAGCCTCCTGACTCCACCCTCAGACTAGTGACCCCCATCTGGAAGCTGGAAACGTCTTTCCTGGGGAGTAATAGTGTGTGCAAGTACACCGATACTTGAGTTTATGTTTAGCTGTGATCAGGGTCTGGAGTGGGGGGTGGGGCAGTGGGAACATTCTGTAACTGAGCTGGGAGAAGGAAGTGAAGAGGTGGAGTGAGGTCTCCACCCACCCTACCCCCCACACAAGGAACCTGGTCCTCCCATGTCTTCCCACAAGTGTGGGGACAGTGAAGGCAGTGCTTCATCAGCCCCCCCC
>JANHMN010000019.1:42080463-42111920 GCA_030674055.1 Rhabdomys pumilio
AAACAACTACTGTCATTGATCCCTCCCACCCCCAGAAAGGAATCTGGGCATCTGAATAAATAAATAGGAGTGTGGAAACAGGAAAGCCAGTGGGCCACAGTCCCGATTGGGCACTCGCTTCCTGTTAGGGACCCCAGTCTTTCCATGAGGTGGAGTGCCAGGCACTAGTTGCTTGTGAAACTCATGTCTCAGAGTAGTGATCAGGAGAGCCAGGCAAAATCCACCAGAACCTGCCCTGGCTCACACAGGGCTCTTCCCAGGAGGTCGAGGCAGAGCTGGTCTGGGTGGATCACACGCCAGCCAGACCTGCCATCATTATAGGCTTCTGGCTTCTGTCTGCCTCCCCTCGATGATGAATATCCTGCCACCTCAGCTTCTTATTGCCTACGGAGCTCATGCCAGGTCCTTCAGCCTCTCTTCCTGGAGGTTCAGGCTCTTCCATGCCTCTTTCCAGGCTTTGGAGGAGGAGTGTCTGGACCTCCTCAGGAAAGAGTTGCGAACCTCCCTGTTCCTCCCTCATCTGTGAGCTGTCCTGGGTGGAAGGAGAGCAAGGCCAGGTTTGAGGGTTCCTCTGCAAGCCATCCTAAGCATACCCTCTCCAGCCAGCCTACTCGTAACCTAGGGAAGCTTCTTCTCCTGTACATTCCTGGAGGCTGGCTGATGGCTAGCAGGTGACTCTGAGAATTGTGGCTGGATTTCAGGGGAAAGCATTTCCCATACAAAGATACATGGGGCAGGGGCTCTACCGGGTTACCCAGAAGAGGCTCCTCCAAACCTAGGAACTAGCATGGTAATGAAGGAGCTGAACGAGGCAGGTCTGGTGCATCAAGTCTGAGCAGTTGAGGGCTGCACATGCAGGTCCCTGGCTGGTCCCTTCACTGCGCAGGCAAGTGGGCCTGTGTGTTCATTCTCCCAGTGCAAAGGCAGGATTCCCTGGGAGTGGGTGTGGTGGGTGGGTATGGTCGCTGGTACCAGATGCTCCTGGGTGACTAGAATCTAGGTTCTTTGGGTCGTTTTCCTGAATTTCTGTCCTATGGTCTCCATGTGATGAAGTGTAGGTCTCTGGGGCCAGAGAGTTGGCTCATTAGTTAAGGGCACTTGTTGTTGTTGTGAAAGATACAGGTTCGATTCTCAGCAGCCACCTGGAGGCTCACCACCTCCTCCGGCGGCACCAAGCATACATGTGGTGCACAGAGTTATCTGCACTCAGAACACTCATACACAAGATGGTGGTGGTGGTGATGATGGTGATGGTGGTGGTGGTGGTGGTGGTGGTGATGCTTTCTTTAAAAAAAAAGTGTAGGTCTGGACTGGATACTCAATATAGCCGTATGTGTGTAGGCCACTGTCCCTGTCCACTGGGGACTGCTAGTTCATGGGAGGACTGGCCTTTGAGCTAGGTGAAAGCAGATTCAGTAAAGGGGCTTGAGGCAAGTGAGATGAGGGAGTGGTAGGCTCTGCCCATCCTTCCCCTACCCTGTACCTCTGGGTTTTCCTCAGAAGTTCTGCTTACAGAGGTAACCCTAGAGACCATGAGCCATGCTCCTCATGGGCAGCCGGGTGCGGCTTGCCCTCACGCCCACTACACATTTGTGCTAAGTTTGCTGTCTTCTCACTCCTAACCCTCCTCAGCGCCGGGCCAGCCGCTTGCTACCAAGGACATGTGGACTCCTCACCAATGCTGTCTCCCCTTTCTCTAGTAAAGGAACCTTAAGACTCCATGAAGAAAGGCTGGTGTTAGAGGGAGGGCAGCCTGATCATGGTTGGTACCATGGCCTGCCTGCTGTAGGCCCAAGCTGTGGCATGGGAGTCAGTGGGTCAGGAAGGTATGAGCGATGAGGCCTGGTAGACCTAGTCTCCTCTCATCCTTTCTGTACCCCTTAGACTGTGGCTTCCCACATGCCTGTGGGGTGACTTTTGTTTGTTTGGTTGGTTTTTTGAGACATGGTGTCTCTGTTTAGCCCAGGCTGGCCTCAAACTCACAGAGATCTGCTTGCCATTGACTCCCAAGGACTGGAATTAAAGGCATGTAGCACCATGCAGTAACCTGAAGGGTTACATCTAAGCAGAGGTATGACAGCATCATGCCCTCCTGTACCCACCAGGACCTCACTGCTTCTCAGCCTGGTGTCTTAGAGACTGGAGGAGGAGGGAGAGCAGAGATGTGTGTTCTTGCTATTCCCAGGCCTCTGCCTGTGTTGTAGGCCGTACATAGGCCCAAGGACTAAGAAGGTGGCTTTTACGAGGATTCCAGCCTAGAGGGCAGGTCTGGACAACCTTCTCTGAAGCTAGCCGCCTAAAGCTGGAAGTTTTGTGAGACTGTTTAATTTTAGACTCCGTGTGTCTCTGAGCCCAATCAAAAGGCTTCCTGTGTGCCAGGGTCTGCTCTGAGCACTCGATCTGTATGGAAGCAGAAACTAACTACAGAAGAGGAAAGAGGGGAGTCAGGCCACCAGCTAGGGCCTTGCATATTTCTCCATACCCTCTGAGGTCTTGGGTGTAGCTGGGATGTTCTTCCATTAGAGGACAGGCGGTCTAAGCAGGTCCAAGAAGCCCAGTGGGTCACCTAAGCCAAGGCAGTCTCTAGAGAGACTATGACACCCCCCCCCCCCCCCCCCATGGGTGTCCTACACGAGCCTCACCTGTTGCAGAGGCTTTGAAGGCCTTAGAAATGGGGTGTCTTCTCGGCCCTACGGGTCTGAGAGCCACCAGCATTTGCGTCATGGAACGAGCCGATGGAGCTGTTGGGGAACCTCCTGTTAGCAGTCCTGGAGGAGTCCTGTGTGTTCAGTGCCACCCAGAAACACAGGATCGCAGTGGTGCCTCCGGGCTACTAGGTAGGGTGAGGCCAGGTTTGGAGTGATTTCAGACTCCTGAGTTAGGCCACTGTGCCCTTTACCCACAGTGGGTGCGACCCCGTTTAAAGAGATGAACCAGTCACCCGGTGGTTGTAACGAACCTGCACACTACCTGACTCTCAGAGGCTGCAGTGGCTCCTCCTGTCAGTCTGCTCAGATGAGGCACAAGGCCATTTTTAATTAGCTAGTGTAGTGACTCCAGTAGAGGACTGAGGGGCTTTGCCTTCTGGGACAGGTACTAGGCTTAAGCTTGACCTCGTGCTAACAGAGTGTGACAGTCTCATTTGTGCAGATGAAGAAGTTGAGGCACTTCAGAGCCCTACAGGCTAGTTCTGCCCAGAGGGAAGCCCACGCAGAGAGGATAGGGTTGAGCTGTAGGTAGACAGCACCCGCTGAGGACCGCAACCGTCCAGCAGGACTTTCTTCTCTGAGAGAAGATGCTGCCATTTGCCCTCTGAGACAGGGCAGTGTATGGGTGGGCTCAGCCCACAGCAGTTCTTTGCAGTTGGAAGATGGTGGCGCTGGGGTTCAGGCTCTTGTATGGGGGTGGGGGTGGGGAGGGGGCTGTCCCCTGCTAGACCGTCATGTTTCCTCAGAGGGTTGGGGCTGTGTCCCAGCAGACCAGAAACATCCGCTGCCTTGCCTGCTTTACCTCTTCTCTGGACCCCTGGGTCTCGTTGTGGGGTTAGTGGCATTCAGTCTCCTAGGTACAGGAAGTATCTCACTACACCGCTATGCAGATACTTCACCACACAGGAATGGTTCAGGGTGCCCAGTGTAGGATTGGGAGGCTGCCTCTAGTCTTCGTAGACCAGTGTAATGTTCCTGTCTGCAGCCTAAACCTGTGATTGGTGCAAGAGGGTGGCTTCCCACTCTGGGACATCTCAAGTATATGGCAGCATCCTGTTCCTGGAGGCTGGGGTCTGGACCTAACCTCCTCAGCATATTCTCGTGTGTCAGCTGGTATTACCGAAGGAGGCAACAGATCCAGGGGAGCCTGAAGAACTGTCCTAGGTCTCCCCCTGCTTAGAACAAAACAGGGTAGTCCCAACTCTCCCAATCCCCTCCAGACTCTGTGCTTTCCTAGATTAACAGAGGGATCAGGTAAACACTCAAGTCATAACAACAGCCTCCCAGAGAAGAGGGAGGAGGGAAGGATGCTGAACACAGGTGTCTGCTTCTGCATGCACCTCCTCCAGCGTGCCAGGAGCTGGAACTGTCCCCGTGTGCTTGTATACATGCTTCTGTGCGTGTGATTCGTATTCCAAGCTGGGGCCACAGACTTGGCGTGCTGGCGTAGCAGTGTGTAACTCTGGGTGACCACTGCACGCAGACGTCCGGCTCCTGCCAGCCCCTCCCCAACCAGCTTCCCACCACTTCCCTCTTCTCCAGCAGCCAGATGTCTCCCAGATGTTCCTTGCTTCCTGCTTGGCTCCGTGCGATGGATGTGCATGTTTATTTTGGGTAGCCCACTAAATAATAACCATTTTAAGAAAAGCTTTTCATAACCTCGTTCCCACGAGGAGTCAGAGTTCAGGAAATAATCCTAACTCTATTCACTATTGTCCTCTGGCTCCTTTCTCATCCACCTCCCTTCCCCCAACCCTTGGGGACTGCTTATGAAAAGAGTTCTTTTTATACCACATGGTGTATGTGCCGTCCATGACTCTAGCTCTCTGGGAAGCTGGTGCTTGGGAAAGTGGAGGGAAGCTAAGGTTCAGCTGGGACCTCCTGAGAGCATCTCTGTGGTTGTCACCTAGAAGCTTGTTCACAAGTGGGACAGCGTGGAGTTTCAGTGCTACCCAGACTCAAGCCAGAAGCACCCAGACATTCCTTCTGTGCTCAGCTCTGCCTTGTGGCGGAACCTGGAGCCCAGTGGGACAGAGCCCCACATCATCAGCTTGGGTGTCGGCAGGTCCTGAGGACACAGAAGCTTGGGGGTTTGTATTGTCCTTCTAGGTGGTCTAGAGCAGAGGCGGCTTAGCTCCCTCTAATGGTGAGAGAAAAGATAGGTTATTGGGTATATGTATCCAGAGCAGATGCCTTCCTAGTCTTGATTGAGACAGCTGGCTGGGTACCACACCAGCTTGGCCACAAAGCCTGATAAAGACGACCTGGGTTCTTCTAGTCATCTGCCCATTCCCAGCTGTACTCTGAGAAAGGACACACACACACACACACACACACACACTCAGTTGAGAGAACCTTGGCTCTATAGGGATGCCATGGAGTTGTATTCTGTCCCTGTGTGGCTTGGATGGTGGCTTTATCTCCTATTAATAGAATAAATAATGTAGCCTCTAGGGTTGTTCTGTAAATGATCTGATGTCCTGTGCATGCCTGGTGCTCATCCCCTGGTTCTCAGTGAGTCATGCTTAGGTGGAGATAGCAAATATCTCAAGGATGGACCCAAGTTTGACACCCCCCCCCTCCCCAATAGCTGATAGCTTAACCGGGGGAACCAGGCTCTTCCCTGTGAAAAGTTAGGCAAAAACCAGAGTCTGAGCTGTCATGGTGATGTGTCTGTAATCCCAATAGCTGGGAGACTGATGCAGGAGGATCGGGAGTTGCAAACAACACTGGGCTACAAAGAAAAACAAGCAAGAAACAGAGAGCAAGGTATTCTGACTTGGGGGCTTGGAAATAGAAGGGTGCTCTATGCCTTGCAGGGGGAATTGAGGGTTTGGAGAGTTCCCAGCAAGCCCGAAGGCCCTAGGGAAGCATATCAGTGAGGTTCTCCCAAGGAGCAGGGTGGCTTGGTGGCCATCTAACCCAGGGGCAGGTGGGTTCAGAGGAGGATGGGGGTCTATGCTGGAATCTCCCCTGCTGGGTTGTCAAGAGAGCCTTCCTAAGAGAGGCCGGATGTGCTATGGGAGCCTAGCACCCCTTAGGCACTAAGGAGCAGCCAGCTGACATACACACTGCTGACCAGAAACCACTCACTGGGTGTATGACTAATCAGCTGAGGAGGGAAGCTCTGTGGATACACAAGTGAGTGCCGGTCATCCTGTCAGAACAAGCACCATTTTGACCCCACCCTCTCCCTCTTGAGCCATAGCAGTCTCCAAGGTGGCATGAGACTTGAGTTAGGCCCACAGGGGAGCAGTGAGCTTGCCTCTGGCCCAAGGCATCGCCATTCCCTTGCCCATCCCCCATCTGTCCAGAGACCTGCCTGGTCCTGTCTCTGCTTCTCCAAGAGCACCCGGCGCCAGCAATGTCTGGGCTGAGCCTTTGCTTAGATTCTAGCATAAACCCAGTGTGAGCGTCATTGGCCTTGACCATCTACCAGTGGTATGTTCAGACCTGGCAGGTTGTCCAGAAAGCCGGTCGTTGGACAGTAATTGAGACCCAGCCATTTGGCAGAAGTACCAGGAGACAATAAGGACATTTAAGGGACATCCCTGTCCCAAGGCCGTAAAGTCACAGAGATGGCAGGAGTGCCAGAGAGGAAACACCCCAGACATTGGGGACAATATGGAGTGGCATGGCACCACAGAAGCTGAGTGAGCAAGAGAAGAGTTCTCAGCCAGTGCATAAGCCGGAGGGATAAGGTGTCAACAGTCCTGGCGCTCGACCTTCTCACTGAGGGCTCCACGGTGGGCCGTGGGTATTGCGGTTGCTGTCCGGTGGCCTCACCTTGTGCTGTCCCAGGGACTCTCTGTACTCTACCTGGCATTTACCCCAGCCACACCCATGCTGACTCAGGAACCTGAGCATAGGCTTTCCCCATCTTTGTGCCCTTGAGTCCTGGTCAGGGCATGAGCAGTAAATGGTTTTATCCCCAAACTGGAAGCTTCCATAACTTCAGACTCAGCAGGTTCAGGGAAAATCACGCCTCCTACCTAGGTGTGCCTGGGATGCAGGGCTCTGGTGAAGGATGGCTCCCCAGTGACTTGGAGGTCTTACTGTGTCCTGCTGACCCATCTCCAGCTTTCAAGGAGAGGATGGAGAACTTTAGTATATGGCCAGCCACCCTGCTTGTCTTCTCTCCCGGGGAGTAATCCAAGCCCAAGCCCCCCTGGCTGTAGTTTTCAGCTCCTGGTGTAGGGTCATCCTGGGGCCTCCCCAGATCCTGCCTCCAAGTAGCTGAAGAAGTCTATGCACACCCCTGCCTACCACATCCCTAGGGGAGACAGCCTTGCCTCTGGCCCAGGTGCTTACCCAAGCAGGAATGTTCTCCTGGGAGGCTACATGGCCAGGAGGAAGAAGGCTTTATAGATAGAGCCAGGAGGAGTCCCAGAGCAGACAGCTGGAAGCTGGTGAGAGGAACGGAGGGAGGGGCACCTTGCCTGTTCCCCCTGAGCTGGCACTTTTTTTTCTGGGTGTTAAACTCCGCTCTTCCTCCCTTTCCTCTTATTCCTGCCTACCTGCTAAATAATTTAAATTTGGGGGCCTAAAGGGCTTCAATTAGCCTTTAATTTACATTAGTAATTTATGCATTAGGCAGAATGGACACGCGGTTCATGTAACAGCCCCCAGTAGACCCATGGAGATCCGCTGAGTTCCATGGTCCCACGGATCTCAGCGTTTTTCTCTGCAGCCCAAGGTCTTTGTTTTAAAAGTGGCTCCCTTGCATGCATATTGACAGGAGCCGGAACCAGAGCCAGAGCCAGCGCTGGTGGCTCTCTCCTCACCAGTACAGAGGGAGGCTGTCTGGAATCACGGTGAATGCTGGCTTACACACATTGCAGGCAGACATACAGAGACGAGGGTTTCAGGGTCCTCCCTGGTATATGTATACCTCCACAGAAAGATGTAAACGCTCACCCCATCAGATATACCACCTACACACATGTACCTATACGCCACTCCTCAGTATTCCTGCAGGTGACGAGCACACACATTTGTCCTCGGCACCTGTTGTCCCACCCTTACCACTTCTGATGGGGCCAGTGGGCCTCTGGGAGGTATTCATTCACATGAGCTATTCTGTGGCCAAGCATTCGGTCCCTCCTGTAGTTCTGTATGGGCACCTGACCCTAAGACCATGAATATAGGCAGGTGGTCACATGTCCAGTTTGCTTGTTTGGCATAGGCTGTCACCACACGTGAACTCTACCTAGGTTTCTCGGGCCTGTTGCCACCTTGGGCTTTGGCACAGCCTAAGCGCTTGCCCTGACATAGCAGTGCCATCAAAGGGACCACATTTGGGATTGTTAGTTCTTGGCTGCCTCCAGAATCCTGGCCCAGCTTCCCCTGCAGCAGCTTGGGCCCTTGACTTTTTCTAGGCTTGAGGACAATAGCTACAAGAGCGATGACCTCACACGAGCTTGTTTGGCTGAGATGTTTCCCTGGCCTTGTAGGCAGGCACCCTGGTTCCATACTCTCTTGGATCTGGAGCTGTTGCCCTGAATTTGCTTCCCAGCTGTTATTCTATCCTCTGCAGAGCCCCTGGCAGGATCTGTGGCTCCTTCTGCCTCCCTCACAACCAGCAAGGAGGATGAAGGCCCGTAGCGGGTGGACAGAGCAGTCATCTGTGGAATGGGTAGTCCACATTACAGATAGAGGACTTGGGATGAATCTGACCATTCATCCCAGTGTACACAGAGCTTGGTCCTGCTGTCTACAGGTACCCATTTCCCTATCCCCTGGGGTGTCTGTGGCGGTACCAGATAGCCCCCAACTCTAGGTGTGGAAGTCCAGAGTTGACTCTGCTGAGTTTGAGCCATTAGCTTGCTAAAGGCCTCTTACTGTACAAGAGCCTCAGCCCCTGTTCTTCAGGATGCCCTTAGTGGGGCAGTACCAGCAAGCAGACATCAGCAAGGACCAGCAAGGCAGGCCCCTACCCTTCCCCACCAACCTTCAGGAATGACCCTGAGCTTCCAGCTGTTCAACTGGACCCAAACAGTATCTCCTTCCTTGGCCGCATGCTCTAGCTCTCCTGGGAGGTCTCAACCATTGCCCCTACCCCTAAAACCTCCATGCATGCCTTCTCTCCCATTCCTGAGTGGAGCATCTGAGTGGTTCCTGGAGTCCCAGCCTAGTTCCTGTCCCTGACCCCAGCCTCCCTGGATTCGTGCAGCCCATACCTTCAGCCCAAGGATAAAGGTGACCTAAAAGGCTCATGCCAGAAAGCCTGTGGCTGGTCTGTTGCCTGTTGCCTGGTGTGTTGAACTGAGAGTTCTAGAGCCACATGCGAAACGGTTTGCAAAGGTCAGCATTGCTTAGTGATGTCTGCTTTGGTGTCGGGGACACAATACTCACACTGTCATAGAGCCAGGATCAAATTACACATGTGGATTGCTAGAGGAAGACCCATCTTAATTGTGGGTGGGACCATTCCCTGGCCAAGGAGACCTTGGGTGGTGTAAAACTGGGAGGGTGAACTAAGCACTAGTCTCTTATTCATTGCCTGCTTCTGGTTGTGGGAGTGGCATGATGGAGTGTGGGGGTGGGGTGGGAAGGGGCCCGAGGATTCCAAGAGCAGGAGCCCTCAGAGGGCTTCAGTAAAGCAACCTCCCCCCATCTCCTGTTCAGCTCTTTGTTCTTATCTCGGAGACAGGGTCTTATACATCCCAGGCTGATCTCAAACTTCTCAGTCTTCCTGCCTCTGTCCCCCTAGTGCTAGGATGACAGGTCTCTGCCACCTCCCCACCCCTAGGTTACAGGACGCTGGGGATCGAATCCAGGACTTAAAAGTATGCAAGGCAAGTACTCAGCTAGTTACAGCCCCATGATCCTTTGCTGCTCGGCCTGTGCTCCCTGCTACAGACTCCTTGGGGCAGTCCAAAGCCTGGTTCACCCCGGCTGGAGTATGGGAAGCGGCATGCCGCTGCTGCCAAAGCTCTCCTGCCCCTTTCACCAAAACTTGGTCACAGCTGCCCTATGCTGGTGACCCCACAGTGGACCTGGTCTCCAGGTCTGATGCCCTGCCCTTCCTCTGGCACCATGCCCTAGAGATCCTGACGCAAGGCGCCGCAAGAGGGCCTCCTCAGGAATGAAGCTCTCTTTCCACCTCCCTCCCTTCCATTGCCCGGGAAGTTATTGCAACAGGCCCCAGGACTCTGCCAGTACAGACTGGTGTCCCCGTTCTTCATCTTTGTCTTGGTCAAAGCTAAGGTGGCCATGGGTGTGTGTGCATGAGTGCGTGTGTGAGTGTGTGTACATGTGTGCATGTGCTGTGTCCAACCGGTTCCAGGACAACCCAGGGCCTCTACCTTCCTACTCCCAGGGGCCCCACCAAGCTCCCTTGGCACCTGGCTGAAAGCATTTCCAGGGTGCCAGAGTTACTGTTTTCCCCAGAGTTTTTTTTTTGCTACCTAGGGGTGGAGCTTTGGAACATCTGGGTAGATCGTGAGTGTGGGTGCTTCCCTGGGTGTCCCCACGGCCTGGGTAGGGATACGGTGACAGAAACCAGGAAGTTAGCGATGCTGTCTCATCGGTGTCTCCCAGGAAGTTTTCAGGAAGCACCTGCCCAAAGTAGGGATTACTCCCAGCTCTCTGTCTGTCTGTCTGTCTGTCTGCCTGCCTGCCTGCCTGCCTGCCTGCCTGCCTGCCTGCCTGCCTGCTGTCATGCACTCTTGCTCCGGGTCCACACTAGTTCAGTTGATAGGGAGACCGATTCTGGGAGACAGGACAGTGATTTGCTCAAGGTCATACAGTCAGTTAATCATATCTCTGGGACTGGGCTCCAAAGTGTGAGTCTTGGTTCAATGCTCTCTCCACTGTAGCAGGTGGCTATGCAAATTGATGTAAATTTTATGCAAATTTGAATGGCTTCTTACTAACCAGCACCTGGGGAGTAGGGTGTCCAAGTGGAGCTGATGGAGAAGGGGGTTGAGGGGAATTTCCTCTTTCACAGATTATCAGCTCACACAAGGTCTGGGAAGACCTGGGTCCCAATAGCCTGCTGATCGGCTAGGTAGCATGTCCTGCTGCTGCTGGGATTATGGGGTCAACAATGCCAGGAAATAGCCAAAGGAAGCCTCTGGGATGGGCCCCTGGAGTCTACTCAATGGCGTGGGCCCAGGCTGGGGAGATTTTTCTCACGAGTCCTCAGACCCCCGGGTCCCCATCAAACGAGCTGACCTGAATGAAGGGGAGATTTATTTCCTGGCTTTGGAGTGAGCTCTGTTTCTCCCCTCACTTTCCTCCTAGCCAGAGAACAATGAGGCTCCCCAGAGGTACTTTTCCTGTGGGAACAGGTGCAGCCCCTGATGGATAGCTGCAGCCCCTGAGCCCCTGCCTCCAGGCCTCCCTCAGTACCACTCACTGGGGAAGCTCGTTTCCCACCATCCCCGGGTCCTATGAAACAACTCCAGGCTCTGCTGCCCTTACAAGTATCTGGGAGTCCAGGAAGAGGTTTATTTGCTTGTTTGTTTACGTTGTCCAGATAAGTGCAGCCACCCCACCCCACCCCCAAAAGTTCTGAGAAACACTCACTCGTAATCCCACCCAGACCTGACTCCTCCTTGCCTTCTAATACATTTCCTCTCAGGCACATGCCCGGGTTTGTTTTATGGTTTAATCATGTACTTAGTATCTCTCCGATCTCCTTCTGTAACATCCCCCGGGGACTGTCCTTGAATAATTGCGCAGACTTCTTAGCTCGTACTGTCTGTCATACCTGAGCGCATGCATTTCGCATCACAGGCCTTCCTTACTCTGCCAGAGGGGCATTTCACTCTGTTAAGTACCGCTGTGGTGAACGTCTCTGTGATCATAGCTAGTAGAGTCCCTCCTGAGAGTTTCCCAGAGGTGGAGCTGCAGGTGGAAAGCCGTGCCCTGTTTTGTATGCCCTGTCGATTTGGGGTAAGAGTCACCTCCCAACTTCATTCTCCGTAGTCCCAGGGGATGGGTACGGAAGTGGCAGAATCTTCCATCCATCACCGACTGGGGGAGGAGAGTGAAGGAGGCACTTGGGGGGCTCTCACTTCCAGAACCCCTAGAAGCGCCAGCCTCACCGGGCAGGCCACTCCTCATTGCTAATTAGCGCCATGCATCTTCAGTCAGATCTGGACCAAGCGGAAGCCCTTTAAAGTAATTTGCTCTTTTAATATCACCCCTGTGATCTCCTTTAATTTCCTCAACCAAACTTTGTTCACGGAGGAAGCCAGAGGCTCCGTCTGCGCCCAGCTAAGCCAGCAGGCTGATTCTCACCCTTCCCAACACGCGGGCTCGACTTCCAGAAGATCTGCTGAGCTTTCCTTCACTCCTGGCACCCTGTACCCCAAAACAAAGGTGCTATCATTCCATGCTGCAAAGGGGAGGGAGGTGTGGCGTGGAAGAGGCTGCTCTCTTTGATGCGAACACCCACATTTCTGGATCGCAAGCATTCTTTCCGAGCGTGCCTGTGAGGCGCAGTTAGGTTTTTGTTCTGTGAGCTTGCTGTAAAACCATCTTCAAGTCTCAATGACTTGATCTCTTCCCAACCTTGGCCCTTCCCTCTGGATACCCAGGTGTCACTGTGAAGAAAGTTGAACTGTTATGCTCATAAAAGCTTACTCAGAAGTGACTAGGTGAGCCCTGCATACCTCCCGCACCCAAACAGCTGGTCCCTCACTGAGCCACATGCAACCAAGCCACAGCTCCTCCTGGAAGGGGGGAGGTGCTGCCGAGCCAGCAGCCTGCCTTGGTGGTGGTGAGGGGAGAGTCTGGTGATTTATGGCCACCTTATCCTCCTGTGCCCCGCCTGTAACTGGTGTATTTCCTGCCTAATGGAAGCTCACACGGAGGGAAATAACTCTACCAGGAATGGATCTAGTGACAGGGGCAGCCACCACAGGTAAAGAGTGGGGTGAGAACGTAGGGGATGCAGACAGAGGCCTGAGCCCAGTCCAGAAAGCTGAGAGAGAGAGAGAGAGAGAGAGAGAGAGACAGACAGAGAGAGAGAGAGAGAGAGAGAGAGAGAGAGAGAGAGCAGATGGAGACCAGGGGCTGCCTGTGTGGAGGTTAGCCTCGCCTGGCATTCCTCAGACCAGCTTGCTTAGTTCAAGAAGTGAACTCAGACTTGAAGTCCCAGATGCTTAGCAGCACCCCAGCCTCTGTGTCTAAGTGAGCTTTGGTGATCATAGACTATCTAAGCGTCCAAAGTCACCCACTCCTGAGCTGAATCCAGAGCCCAGGCCCCCGCCTCTCTTGAGTTGCAGGAGCAGCCAACTCAAGATGGTAAAGATTGAAGATGATAAAGTTGAAGAAACCAAGAGGGCATTGGACGGTTGTGCAGGAAATGCCAGGGAGGGTCAAGGGTGACAAGGACTGAGGGGCTTTAGGAAGGGCAAGTACCCGGGATAGTTGAGGAGGACACTGGACCCACAACCAAGTGGGTCTCTCATTAGCTGGAGCAGCCTGTAGTTTCTGTCGGACACTGAGGAGCAAGCAGGGAGGGACTGTACCCCAGATGTCACCGTGTGCCTTTTGTCTGAGATGGGATATTGAAGCCTGACTCCCACCTAGGTAGGTATCCCATGGCTCAGAGTGTTCTGCCACTCACTTCTGCCCACCCCACCCCCACCTGCTAAATGGAACAATTATATTACCTCATGGGAAAGGTAGGAGGCTGGGGTTGAGCTTTCTACACCTACGGGGATGAATGCTGACCGTGGTTCAGATTCTAAGGTCCAGCTGTATTCTCAGCCTCCTCCCCCAGAAGGCCTCAGAAGCAGTCACCTAGGTGGCCAGCGCACACACGCTGGACCCCACTGAGAAGTGGATGGAACCCAGGACCACCTGCCTACGCTCTGGTGTCCCTTCTCTTTGGCATCCCACTGCTGGGCGAGAGCTCCCTCCTCATGCCAGGTGCTCCTCGGAGGTGTGTGTGGGTTGGGAAGGTGTTGCTTCTGGCTGGGAGCCCAACAGCCACCTGGGACATGACAACAACGTGTGCCTGTTGCAAGGCTGAGAGGTGACTGTGGCCAGGTGTGCAGAGAACTCTGCCAAGTCACCTGGTCTCCCACAAACACTGAGTCCCTGCTTTGCATATGTGCCTTGCTGATGGTCCCATGGAGGTGTGCCCACTTTGCAGCCAGGAAAATAAAGGCCAGAGACCTAGGCAGAGTATCCGTCTAGCTAGTAATACTGTGTATGAGTGGATTTATTCTTATCTCTCTATCTAGGGACTTACAGGGAAGGAGTAAGGCTCAGAGAGGCAAAGTCACTCACATAAAATCTCACAGTTGTTGAAGCCGAGTTCCTGTCCTGTGAGTTGCTTCAATTTTACTAAGGGCAAGGCCCCCTCAGTGTCTGGGGGAGATAAGTATTCCTATCTCTGAGTAGAGCAGAGCCGGACCCCCACCTCTTGAGGAGGCTGGAAGCATCCACACTAAATGCTTTGTGCTGGTCTCTGCCCACCTGCTGCCATGCTGAGATGAGGAAGGCTTGCAGATCAGGTCAAAGCCTGGTAGTCTCACGGAGTCTTGTTCTTAAGGGTCAAAGCTACAGCTGCCTTGCCACACTCATCCCTCCCCTCCCCCATCACACACACACACCTAGGCAGCGTGGCATTTTCTCCAGCAGCTGAGATACTTTTCCTAGTACCTCTACTCCTGACACCTAGTCTCAGGACAAGCCATTGAACTGTCTTGAGGAGGGAGGTCTGGAGTGGGGAAGGCTTTGCCAGAAGTCAAACAACATGGGGGTCTCCCAGGTAATCTCCCCAGATTCCTCTCAGGAAAAGGCAGAAGGAGCCAAGGATAGATTTGTGCACCGAGCTCTTACCGTGTTCCACCACCACCATCACCCCCCCTGCACCCCCAGTCACCAAAGTCTTCACGCATACGTGGCTGTTTCTCTTAGATTTGGTCCCCAGTCCTGCAGAGCATCCGTGTGATGGGTAAAAGTCTTCCTGCCAGAAAACCAAGCATTCAGGGCCCCTCTTCCTCCGCTCTGCCCAAGGATAACTGACCCTGCCCTATCTAAGGAGGAGCCCGGGCCTCAAGGTGAAGGCCTGTGAGGGTTCCTGCAAACCAGACATCACCAGAGTTCTACAAGCTAAGCCGGGATGGAGGTGGCTGTCGTGGGCAAGGGCGGAGGTGAGTCAGTGAAGTAAAGTAGATAATTAGAAAAATGACAGTGACTAATCGTAGGCTTGGACAGCCCTTGACAGTTTATAGAGTACTTTTGCGTTTATTAGACTGTAGTGTTTACCTAGCCAAGACCATGGACGAGACTGGAGAGACTGAAAGACTCAACCCCATAGCCAGATAGTTAAGAGTCAGTGGAGCGACTTGAGCTCCAGTGCCCTGGCCTGGTTACTGTCATACCGTGACTGTTTGCCTTAGCAGGCCTGGGAGTCTCAGTGTGACTCCCATTTTATAGAGGCCTGAGACTGATGACCCAGTTGGCTGGGGCAAGGTAGAGGGTGGAGCACGGGTCCCGGCCACTCATTTGGGATGGACAGCAGAGCTGGCAGTTTTTGAGGTGAAAGCCATTGTCTGTTGGGGACAACACCTGGGACTGTAAACTTAGGGTTTGAGCTGAAACCTCTGAGAAACAAGTCAGTGGCCAAAAGGGACTTTTGTCATTGTCTCTGCTGGTGGGGACATGCAGGAGCAGGCCTCAGTGGCCCAGCACAGGGATTTTGGAGCCCTTGCCTCTGTCCTAAGGGGTATCTCAGCTCCATGAGCCTTGTTGATGCCCTTTCCACCTCCAAGAGCCAGAGCTCTGCATGGGAAACACTTCTTAGAATCCAGTGCTCTGTGCCAGAAGCCACAGTCTGAGGAGGCATGGGGGTGCCATGGCCCCTGCTCCAGCCACACAGGGGAGGTGGAAGCTGCCTGAGGTCAGAGAGCAGGCTGGGCCTAGACTGTATAGGTCTCTGATTGCACAGGGTGTGGCCCATAGTCCTGGTGGCTAGCTGCCCTGTTCCCTAATTCAAGTGTCCTTCTGAAAAAATGCCCTCCAGTCCTGGCTCAGCAAAGCAGATGAGGCTCCTTGTCTTCCATGCAGTGGCTGGAGGCCCAGGACCTAAGAGCAGGCTGGATCTGGCAGAGTTGCGTCCACCCTATTCGATCCCACCCCACACTAACCTCTAGGGCAACTCTTCCATACCCTTGAAGCTGGCAACAGCCAGGATTAGAGGTGCTATTGAGAGGCTCTGACGGAGGGTTCCAGGCAGAGTGGGTGAGTGAGAGGAAGCATCTTAGAGTCTCCGTTGTCATTGTGGGTTACCTGTGGCGAGTGGACAGTGGTTGTTGGATCCTGGTGCTGGGCTAGGGGAGAAGTCTGGGAAGAGACTGTGGAAGGGAGAAAGGAGGGTATGGGGGTAAAGTGCAAAGATGCCTGCTGCTGTGTTGGATGGCTCTCCAGAGAACATGCTGCTTCCTTGCAAAAGCTACCTTTGGGTCTGTGTATCAGAATGGCCCCTGGTCTGCACTAGGGTTTAACAGGAGCTTACCCAGGAAGCCTCATGTCCACAAGGTTGGGGTGGCAGGCTGACCAAGCATGGACACTGGTCACTAAGGAAGTCAAGTCACCCAATTCCAGGTGGTGTACCCTGGATCCACAGAGGGTGGGTGGGGACTAGTTAAATCAGGGATTGTGGAATCTCTTTTTCATTGTACTCTGTGCCAAGAAGGGCACGGATGAACGCCGCTATTGATTAGTGATGTCTGTCATGCCCGGGGGTGTGCCAGACAGCCATGAACTTACCCCCTAGGGTAACTTTTTCCCATCCACACTAACATCCTGAGGCCAACACGGCTCAGGATGGTGTAGACAAGGCCCTTGCCATACTGGTTTTATATCCTTGGATCCTATATACCTGCCAAAACATGAGTCTGAGACTCTAATTTCTGGACCCCATCCTGGTGATCAAACCCAGTGTCTGGTTTTGAACATGCGAAATGAGGCACCCTGCCACCTGGTAACATCCTAGCCCAGGTTTTTCATCTCTTAAAGAAAGGAGAGTCCAATGGGCTTCCCAAGTAGCAGCTTGCAAACTGTACGGCTTCCAGACTTGCCTGAGCCCTACCTGCACTTTGCCCTGTACCACTGCCATCAGGGACACAGGCTAGGCTGGAGTTTAGGATCTGCCCTTACTGCCTATGTGATTGAGTTGTTTAAGTCCTGACTAAGGTTAGGTAAATAGGTGTGCTATGCTATCCTGGGGTTGTTGTTCAAGGCCTGTGACCCTGGACTTAGCTGAGAGCCACATGGATGCCTCCGATGGTGGATGGTGTCAGTTGCATGTCTGACCTCTACCTTGGATGGGAATGTTGGCGTGGGTGGGGTAGGGGTGAGGCAGGAGCATAATTTCAAAGCAGGACAGGCCCGGACTCTCAGCGCTCAGCTCTCCCCAAGACCGCAGCCCCCAGCCTGAGCTGGCTTCTCTGTGTCCCTCCCTTTAACCAGCCCCATAAAAAGGGAGCGGGCAGGCGGGAGTCCCGCTGCAGACTTTGTAATGTGGCTCAGAGGCGGGCCCTGCGCCTTCCAACCAGGCTGTAATTACGGCTGGCACCAGACACCCCCTCATTACCAGGGCCTGCAAGGAGCACTCTAATTACAGCATGCTGGCCAGCTGGAGTGGCTGCAGGGGCAGGCCTCAGAGGTGGCCTGCCTCTACAGGGAGGCACCAGGAGCTGGCTGGGGAGTGGGGGGCTGTCCTTGTCCCTGGGCACGCTCCCCAAGGCTCCCTATTCCTCTTGTCTGTGTGGGAAGGTGAGGCCTCCAGAGCAGAGTCCAGGGACCTCAATACTTTATGCAAGAAGCACTTCTTAAACATATACAGTATGCAAAAACATCTGGAGACATGGCTCAGTTGGTAGAGCACTTGCCCGGCATGCATGAAGACCTGGGTTCAATCCCTAGCACCACATAAAGAGGTGTGGCAATGTAGGCTGATAATCCTAGCACTCAAGAGGAAGAGGCAGACTGTTTTAGAAACTCTAGGTCATCCTTGGCTACATAGTGAATTCAAGGCCAGCCTGGACTCCTTGAGACCTTGCCTAAAAAAAAAAGAAAGATATCTATCATATCTCAGCCTAACCCAGAGGCACAGCAGTAGACACAGTAGAGCCTTCTTCATGCTATCAGACTCAAAAATGAAAGCATGGTGAGACCATGCTGCTTGCAATGGATGTGAAGATGTCCCTGTCCCAAGCCTCAAGAACTTCAGTCAGTCTCCCAGGACCCTCTGACTTTAGTTGGCACAGCAGGGTCTCCAGGCCCCTGTCCCAGGGTCTTTAGATTGCTCGGCACCCACACACATGGTTAACAGCAGTATGTGTCGAATGCACCGTGGCAGAACGTCTGTCCCTTGGGACCCTGGGGTCTGGAGGGGCCTGGATATTAACAAGGAAGCATACCAGAGCGCTTGAACTTTAGGAAGCAGTGTGGGTGATAAAGAAAGACAAGCCAGAGGAAGAACAGGACCCCATTGGTGGTGGTACAGGGGTTGCAGGCAGAGCAGGGCTCTAAGGAGGTGACACTGTTAGGTAAGGCCTGAGGAAGAACCAAGAGTCACCAGGTAAAGGGCAGCAAAGTGAGAAGGCAGCCTCTCCCCCCCACCTCCCACCCCCCAGATGGTGTAAAGGTGACACTCAGGCAGCCCGATTGAAGCGGTAGAATTTCTGTACGTTGTTCATACAGCATTGGCCTAAGTGTGCACAGAGAGGTGCCCAGTCCAGGCTCAGCTCTGCCGCAGTGCTCTGTGACCTCAGGCCTTCAGCTCACATCCCCTCTGAACTGTGGCTAGCACATCAGTCCCTCACTCTGCCCTGACCCTGAAGACTGGAAGGAATTTGCTGGTCTTTTTCCCACCAATGCTAGCTCTCAGGAATAATAACAAGGAGACCTTGAAGCGGTAGAGACCGAGAGGGACCAGAGAGCTGGGGCTGAGAGCTCAAGGCTGACCGTTCTCTGAGTTTTAAGAGCCACCCGGAAGCAGGCACAAAAGGAATTGTCCTGAGCTCCAGGCAGTCCTCCGCTCCCAGCTGGGGAGGAAAAGCAAGACCTTTTTGTCCAGGGCCAGGGCCGAGACAGTGGCCAGTGACGTGGCTGGGAAAAGGCTGTAGTCCTCAGCTAAAATTAGCCACCCACAAAACCTCTACATCAAGGGCAACCCAGCGACGCTTCTATTGTTTTGAACTTTGGATCCCAGGGGACTTGGGGAAGTTGGTGGCTGTCCCACTCCTGGATGATATGAGCCACTCTTGAGCCTCACAAATGTCCAGTAAAGAGACCAGAGGATGGACAGTCTGAGAAGGAATGTGCTGGGTTTCCCAAGGCCACAGCCTCCACTCCCTGTATTGGAGACATTCTCCCTTCCCCAGTGACACTGACTGTGCCCTGGGCTTACTGAGGGCCAGGTGTTGAACTAGGAAGAAATTAAGGACATTTTGAAATACATGCAGAGAAGCAGCCTAGGGGACATGGGACATGCTTGCTCTTTGCTGGTGGCACATCTGCTGCTGCCCCTGGGTTGGACACCGAGCTTTGGCTCTGTCATTTAGTAACCGTGTGACTTTCGGCGACCTTAGGTAAATGGCGGTGATTGATTGAGATCCTGTCTGTGACTTAGCTGCTAACGAAGACGGTAGGAGAGATACGGAGCTTCTAGACTGGAACCTTCTGGTGTTGCCCGGCTCTGCTGAGCGCTGCCTCCTGTGTCCTCACTGGACATTCCACAGTATGACATCTGTTTAACAAGAAGAGGAGGTGTCTTCCTAAGGAGGACAGGGAGCAGAGCTGGCACCGTTTAGCCGTGTCTTTCCTTTGGTTCCTTGTGA
The DNA here is from genome assembly GCA_030674055.1 of Rhabdomys pumilio. Lineage (NCBI taxonomy): Eukaryota > Metazoa > Chordata > Mammalia > Rodentia > Muridae > Rhabdomys > Rhabdomys pumilio. Next base: position 42,099,986 of record JANHMN010000019.1, read on the forward strand.
AAAGTCTCCTGCCAACTGTCACAGGAGCCGACCATAATTGATCTGAGTCAGTCCGACACAATACCAAAGAGCTTAAAAGCCTGCGGAGGAGGGACTCGGGTTTGGGTGCCAACTAAAGCAAGTAACTGAACCTTGATGTGTCCATTTCCTACCTGCGAAGACCAGGACTGTTGACCAGGGAATGTGGGTGTGCAGCCTGGAAACAGCTCCGCTTCCCTAACTCTGTGGCCTGGGAAGCCATGAACCCCAGCACCAGTGGGGGTTCCTTTTACCACCCCCAGCTAAGGGGGCTGGGAACCCAGGGGTGGCCTCCCCACTCCCAGTACCAACTTGGCTGATAGTGTCTAGTGACTTTCTATCCCCCTTGGGGGCTTATAGGGCCAAGCAGGGAGCCATGACCTAAGGCCCCTGTTACCCTTTTGCAGGGAAGAGTCAGAAGAAGCTCTCTAGAAGCCTAGTATAGTATCCACAGTGGTAACCAAAGGCATAGCCTCCCCTAGGGTCCATCCATTTCTCACCAACAGCCTACCGGTCTCTGCCTCTGGGGGTCCCAGCAGGTCTCTGCCCCAGCATGTTTCTGGTGGCACGTCCAAGACCCTGGGGAGTTGGCTCTCCTCTTCCATGCTTCCTCCTCATGGGGAGACTCTTGAGGCTCTATCTCTGCCCAGCCTGTGGCTCTACCTCCCTGGGAACCCAGTGCTCGCTCTTCCACCCAGCACTGCTGTCCCCAGGTGCCCTAGTGTCCTCTCTTGCTCCCACTCTCTGGCCCCCAACTGCCTCAGAGGTGGGTACAGTGCCACCACGCTCACTCTACAGATAAACAAACTGAGGTCTCAGGAGATAAGGCAGCTGGCTGGCCCAGAGTCACCCAGTGGACTAGTAGCTGATCAAGGACCATTCAAGTGTTTTCCTTCTGTAGACCCAGGTTTTCTTTCTTATTCCACCCAAGAACTCCATGGCTAGGAACTAACCAAGAGCTGGTTATGTCTCCAGTTTATGCCACAAGGGCATCAGAGATGGGGCCAGCTCCCCTTAAGTTACAGTAGGCCCTGTGACCTGGAGTGCTTCTCCTCGGACACTTGTGTCATCCCCCTGCCCTCCTGCCCTTTCACCCGCCACCTGCAGCTCACTTGGAAAACCAGGTGAGCAGGCCCAGCCCTGAGCCAAGGAGGCCGGGTGATTACATCAGCAGGTGCAAACAGGCAGGCGGAACAGGGACCTGTGTCCCACGGGGGCTGGCAACAGCTCCATCTGCCCCACGGAGTCTGTTTCATTCCCTTCTTCCAGCTTGCATCAGCCTTTTACAGCTCGGTGTCATCACAGAGCAAGCCAAGTAGAGGCTGGAAGCCTGCCCTGGGACCCTGGAAACCCGAGGCTGTCAATCAAGCCCAAGCGGGGCATGATTGCATGCCTGAGATCCCAGCACTCAGGAGGCAGGAGGATTGCTGCCAGTTCAAAGCCAGCCTGGGCTATGTAACAATACCCCATCTCAAAAAAAAAACAAAAAACAAAAAACAAAAAAAACCCAAATGCTGTTAGCCCACACCCGTGCACCCCTTTGATGCCCGTCTCTTTCTCTTCTAAAGGGAACAAGAGAAATCAGCAGCTGACAGGGCAGCCCAGCTGAGAAAAGGGTTTTAGACTTCTGAGTTTAAGAAGCCCATTGTCTTGAAATTGGCAGAGCAAATTAAAATGATCCCATGTCCCAGATGGGAAAATCAAGACCCTGTGAGAAGTGGATTCTCTGAGGATTCTCTGCTGTCTGGGGTGTCAGACAGCACTGATGGCTTCCAGACCAAGAAGCCTGGGCATGTGATGGTGGAACCCTAGAGATGAGAAATTCCTTCGTTTGTGGGGTATTGGTAGTTGATGCCTGCTGCATGGAAGAGGAGGCCATGCCCATGTCTGTATGCAGTTCTCAAATAATAAAGTATTTAGGCTAGGTATGTCAGTGCACACGTTTAATCCCAGCACTATGGAGGTAGAGGCAGGCAGATCTCAGTGAGTTCAAAACCAGCCTCTTATACAGAGAAGTCCTGTCTTGAAAAACAAAAACAAAAAAATCTAAAAACACCCAAAAACACCCAGACAAACAAACAACAAAATATTAAGCCATCAAGGGTCATGGTGGAACGGGTTGGTTCTTATTTTTATACTTATTTTTCCCAAACCATTCTTAATGTCACCTTAATGTCAAGGGTATGATTATCTTTATAATCGGAACAGACCCAAAAAAATTTTTTATTAGAAGCAAATGTAAGGTTTTAATTTACTTACTTATATGTTGTCAGAAACTGAACCCAGGGTCTATGCATGCTAGATAAGTGCTGAACTTTGCCCCCAGCCCAAAGGAAAGAGTTGTAAAATCAAGTCCCTGCTGTGCCCCTGGGGGTCTAGCGCCAGTGGCTAGATCATGTGCTGTGTGCTCTAAGGCCAAAACATACCCTCTCTGGTTTCTGTTTCAGAGGACAGTTTCTTAGATAAACTCTGAGGATCCAGGTTTCCAGTGGGTTCCTGTGATCCAGGCTCTCTCCTGTACCCCAACTGCTACCCTGATTCCAAGGAAGCTGGCCAGCACAGCCAGAGAAAGCCTACCTCCCTAGTGGGCCCAGCTCCACAGACAGGATGGGAGATGCTGGGCTCACAGCATTGGAGCTGAGAGGGCCCTGAAGAACAGGGAACCTGGGGAAAGGCTGCATTCTAAAGAGAGAGGTCAGGGAGGGGGTGTCCCGGGGCTGGAGATGGTCTGGAGGGCTCTAGAATAGGAGCTGTGATTATCTAAAGTGGGGTTAGGGGAACTGTTGGGGGGACAGCGGAGGACTCTCAAGACCGCCCCAGGCTGGGAGCAGGGTGGGCCCAGGGGTCAAAGACAAAGCCTCAAGTTCAGTGGGGAAGAGCCTGCAGGCTGGGAGGCTACAGGAAGGAGCAGGGTTGTCATGGGTTCTGAAGCATCTGGGGTTATCCACAGCATCTGGGGTTATCCGTGCAGCGTCAGGGTTAGCTGTGGGGTGAAAGAGAGGACCAGGGACATACTTCCCACCCCGGCCACAGCATCAGGGACACACTTCCCACCCTGTCCACGGGAGCAGCCGAGTGTTTGGTGGAGTCTGAAATTGCAAGTCACCAAATTTAAAAAAAAAAAAAAAAAGTAAAAGGTAGGGTTGCTGGTGTCCCCTGCTGAGGGATGGCAAGGCATGGTGGCCTTAGCTTAGGGGCCCCCCAAGGATGGACCCTCTGTCCCAGCCAGGATACAGTTCTGATGTCTAGGGAGATGGTAATGGGTGATTTCTGGTAGGGTGTGTGTGATCCTGTGGGTGTAAGCTTAGCTTACTGTTTGGCTGAAGTGCCAACAAACATGTCTGGAGCAGGGCAGGATGGGACCAAGGGGAGGGGGCCCACATGCTGGGCTTGAGGCCAAGACCTGATTCTCACCTAGGTGACAGACACAGCTATCCTCAATGGTCCACTGGATCTTCAGTCCGGATGGATGGTCTTAGGTGTATCCTTTGACTTTTGAGCCTCAGTTTCTAGCCCTGTAAAATAGAGCAGCAACTCAAGCCTGCTTGGCTGGCGTGTATCGTACCGTAAAGGCTTTTAAATGCTGTGAGCAAGATTGAAGGTCATTTTCTGGAAGGAGGGGGGCATGAGAAGCCTTGGTCCCCTTACCCAGGAGAGAAGGAAGCAGAAGACTGTTCCTCAGGGCTCTGATCCCACCAAGCCTGGCACTGAAGTTAACTATAGAGGTGTCCATGCCAGGGAGCCCAGGGTTCAGGGAAAGATCCAGAGGGAGGGCAGTGACCCAGTGACCCAAGGACTGTGTGTCCATCCCCACTCTTGTAAGTAGCCTGATGTCTGGGCCTTGGAGGGAGACCTCACAGGAGCACCTGGACCTGGTTGCAAGTTCCAGTCCTCTTGGCAAGGCTACTTCCTGTGGCCATCACAGGAAATGACATCATGGGCACGAATGGGTCTGCAGAGGGTGTGGGAACAGGGCTGGGTGAGAGGCCTTCTTTGTTAGAAGCAACTTGGTATCCTCCAAGCTGGCCAGCCCCCATTTGTCATCAGTAATGGGCATTGTAACAGCCTCTGAGGGGGACTGCAGCCTGAACCCTACAGGAGTCAGGGCCAGATGGAGGCAGTGTTTTGTGTCCAAGGAGGGGCCCAGCCTGTGGGGTTTGTGTTTTTAAAACATAATAATAAGTTGGCTGGTCTCCTCCAGCTCTGCCCGCTCCCCACTGAGCACCGCGGCACAGTGAATGGGAGAGATTTTCCATGCAGTAGGAGTCAGGGCTGGGAGAATTAGCTGGTGTCCAGAGGCTGAGGAGCCACTGTGATTACCGATGATAAATGTACCCTGCGTGGGACAGCTCTGCGCACACTTCCCTTACCCCCTCCTCGCCTCCCTGTCCTGTGCCAGCCAGTCCTGGACACATGGTCTTGCTCTGCTGGAGATAGATTCTTAGAACCATGCCAAGGTCCCTCAGCTCCAGGGACAAAGGCAGGTGACAGAGGTGCCAAGACCCTCCCTACCAAGCTGCATCTTTGTATTGGGACCTCTACCCGGGGAGCAAAGTCTGGCCTCAGAAAGGAATGGTGGGTGTTTATATTCCAATGTGGGACACTGGGCATGTACCTGCCATAGCTGGCATCTTTCTGAACCATCGCCGTCCTGATCCGGAAACAGAACTCTGATCCAGCTGGGTTAGTTTGTTGTGTGATGCTGTTAGTTGCTCTCCATTTCTGAGCTGGTGACATGAAGGACTCCAGATCAACTTTTTTGAAGAGGTTCAGGTGACAATGGCCAAGGACCCTGAAGTACAGGTCTCCAGATCCTCCCACAGGCTGGAGAGCATTCCCTAACCTTCTGCACAGACTGCAGGACCACTGCTCTCAGGGCACACTTTCATCTGGTTCCTTGGGTGACAGCCCTCACGGCAGCACCCTCAAGTTAGCAGGCAAGAGGCAAACCACCTTCTCAGATCTCCTAATTTGGATTGAGGATTTGAATGGGGCCAGAGGGCTCTGGACGACCTGCCTGCTCCTGCCCAGCCTGAGCCCAGGGTCAAAGGTCATCTCAGGGAAAGCAAAGCTACCTTCTCTTCATAAAGTGACAAGAGTGGGGTTGGTGACACGTGCCTGTGATTCAAGCAGTCAGGAAGCCGGGGCAGGAAGATCAGATTTGAGGGCAGCCTGGTCTACAGAGTGAGACTCTTTTAAAGGAAGGAAAAGAGAATAGTTGTTTAGAATAGGGACCTCTGGGAAGCTGGTTCCTTTTTGGTCCTCAGGTCCTGGCATCTTTGGAGCCAGCATCTTCAGCTGGGGAGAAGCCTGTGGACTGAACAATCTTGCCTTCCCTGCCTGTCTCCATCATGTCTCCTGACATGAACACTAAGGTCCACTGGAAGAGTGTGGTACAGCCCCTTCTCTCCACAACAGTCACTGACACTGCTAAGGAACCTCGGAGCTCCCACATACAGTGCCTGCTCAGCCCACTTGGCCCCACACCTGCCTGTGTCCCTGGCTCCGAGTACAGGGAACTTGTCACTAGGAGGACAGCAGGGTGGTGGGTGGACTCAAACCTGGTGTCAGAGACAGGAGACTAAAGAGGTGAGAATCTGGGGGCCGAGACATCCAGAGGTGAGGTGGCTGTGTGACCTCCAAGATTAGCATCATGGCTGGGACCCCCAGAGACCAGGAAGCTTTGTGACCTCTGAGGTCAGTCAGTGTCCTGATTGGAATGGCCAGCCAGTGGCATCTGTGTCGTCGTTGGTCTGTCAAAGCAGCCAAGGCAAGAAGGGTCCTCCCAGGATCCTTGGAAGTGTGTGTGTGTGAGTTAAAGTTGGATGAGGAGTTGTCATTTAAATGCCACCCACAGACCTCTCTCATTCCATAAGGTCAGGAAGCTAGGAGTGAGGCTTAGTTCACACCTCTGACCCCGGCATCTGGGGGGTGGATCTTAGGAGGGCCCAGGGTTCAAAGCCATTGTCACCTACCTAGAGTGTACCAGGCTTGATGCCAGGTCAGTCACAGCCCTGGGCAGAGAGGCTCCTGTAAGATAGACTGGGACCCCTGACTCAGGGATGCGATTCTCAGACTGTGCTGTGCCACCTCAGAGTGCTATAGAATAGCTGTTTTGGTCCCGGGGAAACTGTGAGGGAGCTCGTGGTGTTCACACCGTTACCTGGCTCTCTCTTAGCTGGCCAGGTTACTACAAAGCCAGGCGTTGGGTACCAGGAACTAAGGACTCTGTGACAAATGGAGGGCAGGAGTCGGAGCAGCGTCCACTCTGCTCTGAGAACTTGTGCTGTGCCCAACAACAGGTGTGCACACAGCATCCTAGATAGTAAATTGTAGAAGTGGGATAAAGAGAGTGTGTGAGCGTACAAGTATGCATGCATGCGTGTGTGTGTGTGTGTGTGTGTGTGTGTGTGTGTGTGTGCGCGCGCGCGCACGCACGCGTGTGTGCCTTAGAACTTAATGGTCCATATATCCAACTGTGAGAAATACTATGAAATACCAGTTTCTCTGTGCCTGGGTTCCCACACTTACGGTGATAATTTCCAGATCCACCCCTTTCTCTGCAAAAACTTGATATTTTTGTGGATGAGTAAAATTCCACATTTTCATTATCCGTCCGTTGATAGGCATTTATGCTGATTCCGTTTCCTTGTGGCTGTGTGATTATCCCAGGTATTTTTCAAGTGATGACTCAACTTTTAGGAATAAATTCATACTGAGTTCCTTGACTCTGACTAGATGATGGTGATGAATTCTTTGTGGATGGTGGGCATGAGATGTATCTAGGGGCTATGAAGTCTCCTCTAAGCAGGGCAGCGTAGCCTTCAGGAACCCAAGTACTTCAACCTTGGCTAGTGCCAGAGGACCTGGTAGAGGCTCCCAAACCTGCTGCACCATGTTGGCAGTGGGTGGGCACAGCCCGGATGTTCTGTTTCTTGGATGCAAACTTTAGCTCTGCTATAGGGTCCTGAGCAACTTAAGCAACCTCTCTGAGCCTCAGTGTCTCCTCTATACAATGAGGACAATAGGCCGGGCAGTGGTGGCGCACACCTTTAATCCCAGCACTCAGGAGCAAGAGGCAAGTGGATCTCTGTGAGTTCGAGGCCAGCCTGGTTTACAGAATGAGTCAAGGACAACCAGGGCTGCACAGAGAAACCCTGTATTGAAAAACAAACAAGCAAGTGAATGAATGAATGAATGAATGAATGAAGACAACAGAATACATTCAGAGGGTTGTTGAAAGAATTTGATAACTCAAGTGTTCCCAAATACTCAATCACTCACTGCTTGGGTGGGCATTTGGTAAGACTTCAGTGGAGCAATGTGTATTTATCCAGTGGCAGGCCCACTCCAAACCACCATTCGATCCTCACAGCAGCCTAACAGGAGGCTGGTGCTTCCCTCCAGTCTCCCTCAGCAACAGAAGAGCAGCACACCCATTAGACACACTCTCTGGTTCCCATAGAAGGTGCTGGAAGAAATGGATCCGCATCCCATTGGATGGCTTCTCCTTAACCACTGGGTTTGAGGTGTGTGTGGTGTGTGTGTGTGTGTGTGTGCATGCACGCGTGCACTCTTTCCCCCTGCCCCACCCCTTTAAAGCCAGTATCTTTTGCCCCAGTCTTAGGAGAGTCTCCTGGTACACAGAGAAAAGACAGACACGTTTTGTCTATTCTGGTCTTGGGGAACTGTGTGTCCCCTGCCCCTCTGCCTACAGGGGGGTTCCTTGTCGACCTTTTGACCTGAAGGACAAGTGCATGATCCCGATTTAGGCCTCCAGGGAGGGGCCATGGACACGCATGCCCGACCACAAATGCATGCGATTGACACACACACACACACACACACACACACACACACACCACCCCGCACTTGATTCCATTTTCCCAGTAGTGAACACGGAGCACAAGCCCCCCACTGCTTGCCCCAAGCTGACGCCTGATTGTTCTGCATTTGTGATGCTAAGCCAGTTTCCCTAAATGAATTGTGACCAATCACAGGCCTGGCCTGCTTTCCTCCCTTCCTGTTTGTCTCACCTCCTGAGGTACTGTTCTTTCCAGCGACATAGACTTTTCCACCAGGCCATGTGGGGGAGGAGGTGGCCACCAGCTTAGCCTAGCTGTGTGCTCTAAAGATTCTCCTCTGTTCTGCTAAGAGTGTGAGCCTGAGAAGAGCCCACAGGATGCTTAGAGCCCTGGGCTTGCCATTATCACCCCTTCCCCCACAACACACCCCAAAGATCTGAAGGTCCTAGATGCCTCTGTGTCTCCAGTGGGGCTCCTCGGGGCGGTGGTGGCTTTGAGGCAGAGCTGGCCTGGTTTGTGCTTTCCCCTCAGCCTTCGACATGGGAGATGACTGAAGCCAATCGGAGCCAGAGTAGGAGACATGGGCAGATCTTGTGTGTGTGTGTTGGGGGGGTGTCCTTGTCTCTGGACCACTAACATCCAGGATGGGAAAATTGAGGGCTCTGGAGACCTTGTATGAGTGGCAGTGCAGGTCCCCAGGATGAGGTATTCATGGCACTGTCCCTCCACAGGCGTTGACTCTGCTGGCCAGGTGCTCCCGGATTCCTACCCATCAGCACCCGCAGAGCAGCTGCCTTACTTCCTGCTGGAGCCACAGGACGCCTACATCGTAAAGAACAAGCCAGTGGAACTACACTGCCGAGCCTTCCCCGCCACGCAGATCTACTTCAAGTGTAATGGCGAGTGGGTCAGCCAGAATGACCACATCACACAGGAGAGCCTGGATGAGGCCACAGGTGAGGACGCCACAGGGATGAGACCCCCTGGGCCTCAGGGTACCCTGGGTTCCCCAGGTGTTGGCTACAAGCCCCAGCAGCCCCCCTGCCCCCCAACACACACACACACACACACACACACAGTTAGCCAGTCTTGAAGTTGTGCACCAGACAAGTCAACACCAGCGGTGTCTTTCCATAGCTTTCCGTTAGGGGAAGGCCTTACCGTTTTCCAGTTTCATTCATGGTGTGTTTCCTTGACAGAAGTTGTTCTTGCTATAAAAGCAAAGATTCACACATGGCCCTTGTCAATACACATCAGTAACCTCAGGCCACACAGTGAGACTCTCTCAACCAAACCAGAAGAGAACAACCTAACCCACCATCCTGGTGTTATCACTCTGGCTGTGTGACTGTAGGGCAGTCATACAACCTCTCTGGGCCCCCGCGTCCTTCCCTCTGTTAGCAGGAGGTCTCAGTGGGGAGGCCATAAGATGGCACATGCACAGTGCCAGCCAGGCAGAGAACTAGGACCCTCTGGGCCCTGTCAAACACCTGTATTCTTTATGGATTTTCCTGGCCTCTTCTTTGGCCTGTGAGTCCCTTCTCCCAGTCAGGACCAGCCATGAGTTCTAGTCTAAGTAAGAGACAGTTGGCCTGCTGGGGGCCTCAGATGATGACCTGTACCGGCAGGAAATAATCCCATAGTTCCTAGTAACAGTGAGAGCATGGTTCTTGCTTCTATCAGGGGCACATGGTGCCTGCTAGCCCTGGGATCTGGGGCTGTTGTCCTCATTAACTGTGTATAGTGACAGTGGTCCATATGGGAGGACAGCGGTGACAAGGATGAGATAGTTCTACTTGCCCCACCTGCCTGGACTAGCAGGTAGCCATCCTGCTGGAAACTGGAAGTGCCCTGGGCATATAGGGGGCAGAAGAGTTCCAAACAGGAGACAGTGTACAGTGGCCCATGGCTACTTGAGGAGGTCTGGTAGCCGTGTGGAGGACCTGGGTGGTGAATGGGTTTGAAGGCCTAAAAGGCAGGCTTTGGTTTTTACATTGCCCCTGGGAATGGCCATAGATAGATGCAGATGGAAGCCGGTGGGATTCTACGGGCTGGGGTACCTTGCCACTGAGGGCCCGTCCTCTCCTGGCCAGGTTTGCGGGTGCGAGAAGTGCAGATCGAGGTGTCGAGGCAGCAAGTGGAGGAACTCTTCGGGCTGGAGGACTACTGGTGCCAGTGCGTGGCCTGGAGCTCTTCGGGAACCACCAAGAGTCGCCGAGCCTACATCCGTATTGCCTGTATGCCTCCCTGATTATCCCACCCCACATCCCCACTGAGGTCAGAGAAATGCCCTCTTCACGATATGCCAGATGACATGGGCTCCTAGAGCTCGTGTCACCTCTAAAAGGAAACTGGAAGATTCCAGGAAAGGTCCCAGGGTCAGGGAGGGGAACCCTGTAAAGGGTGAAGGGATCCTGTAAACAGTTCCTTAGGTGTGCCCTGCCCCCTAGTGGCCACAGTGGGCATTTCATGCTTACATCCGCAATCCCTTCATATTCTTGGAACTCTTCTCCTCAGACTTGCGCAAGAACTTTGACCAGGAGCCTCTGGCCAAGGAAGTACCCTTGGATCACGAGGTCCTTCTGCAGTGCCGCCCACCGGAGGGAGTGCCTGTGGCTGAGGTGAGGAGGGGGCGTGGCCAGCCAGGTGGGGTACTTACCAGCAGTGCCAGACTTCCTGTGGTCCTACCTGTCCTTCTGAACCCCATTCACGCCAGAACCTACCCATCCCTCCGTAGGTACAGCCTCACGGGAAGGGTACATCTCTGACTCCCTTACTTGACATAGACCCAAGAAACCATAGATAATACTGGATTTCAGTGTGTGTGTCCAGGCATTATCCTCTCCGTCAGCTGGAGACCCTTCCTTTCCCTCTTCTCCCACACCTCCACTGGTCTAGGTGTTCACAGGGGACATGTAACCTTGTTCCAAAGAACAGGCCTCTCATTCACGTCTCAGCTGCGAGCCCCCAGACTTGGTTGCCTGCCACCTGTTGGGCTTTGATCTCCTCAGCAGCCCTGCAGTGTAGTCACGGGCCACCGTTTAGAGATGAGAGGGAGTCGGGTAACCACCTAGGTTATGAATGCTGGTGGGTAGCGGAGCTGAAGACTGAACCCAGGGTCCTGCTGCTTTTAGGAACGTAGGGAGGGCCAGACACTAGCAGTCTATGCTTGCTGGGTACCTCTCTGAGCCAGCAGGTCACATTCATCAGAGCCCCGTAGGGTGGGTGCTGTTCAGGTTCCATCTTACAGTTGGTAAAGTTGAGGCCCTGGCTCTCCTAAGATCGCTCAGCTGGTCAGTGATGCTCCCCTCGGCAGTGCTGGTACCTGTTGCTGCCAGGCATGAACTTAGGCATAGGCGTGGACACAGGCGGGACCCTGTTCTAGTTCTGTTTGGACCCCTCCTTCCCTCTGCAGGAGGCCCATCCCCAGTGTCAGCTGGCAGACAATTGAGTCCTCACTGCCCCCCTCCACAGGTGGAATGGCTCAAAAATGAAGATGTCATCGACCCCGCTCAGGATACTAACTTCCTGCTCACCATTGATCACAACCTCATCATCCGCCAGGCTCGCCTCTCAGACACAGCCAACTACACCTGTGTGGCCAAGAATATTGTGGCCAAACGCCGGAGCACCACGGCCACCGTCATCGTCTATGGTGTGGATGAGTGATTGCTGGCATGTGTGGCAGTTATCCTGGGTGCCCCCTGGTGGGAGCTCTTGGGTACTGTAGGGAGGCCTGAAGTAATACCTCCCCTCACCCCCACCCCCACCCCCAACCCCTCCAGCAGGCCCCCGTAAAATGTATGGAGAGGCCATCTAGAAAGAGGTAGCCAGCCGGGGAGCACTGCCTACTTCTCAGGACCCCTTAGCCCTCTCTTAAAAAAAGACCCGATTCTCCCGAGTTAGCCCCAAGGCAGGGTCACAGCCGCAGACGCTAAGTCATTTGTCCCAGTAGAGGTAAAGTTGCTAGCCAAGTCTGCATGCTGCTCTCTGCGGTTTCTCTGGGCCCAAGGACAGAGGGGAAAGCCACAGTGGAGGCAGATACAATTTAGTAGGGAGTCCTCTCCTGAGATTTAGTCCCAGGCCAAATCCCAGGTACCCCATCACACACT
>JANHMN010000019.1:42111930-42137093 GCA_030674055.1 Rhabdomys pumilio
GGCCAAGACGACATAGTGACTTCCTAGGCCCTCTCAGGTGCCAACAGTAACGTCTCAGTGCCCAGCCCCACAGGTGAATGGTCCCAACCAGAGTGGCTGGGTTAATAAAGGTGGGTGATGGGCTAAAGATAACCTGGAGGCAGCCAGGTTCATGGTACTTATATGATGGCCCATCCCTACAGTGAATGGAGGCTGGTCCAGCTGGGCAGAGTGGTCACCCTGCTCTAATCGCTGCGGCCGAGGCTGGCAGAAGCGTACTCGGACCTGTACCAACCCAGCCCCACTCAATGGAGGCGCCTTTTGTGAGGGGCAGGCCTTCCAGAAGACAGCTTGCACCACCGTGTGCCCAGGTAAGAGCCACAAGCCCATTCACGCTCTTCTCCCTATGAGATATGTGTAGAATTGGCACAGTACCTTCTCCCAGTAGCAAAGAGTACAGAGTCCAGGTCCTCGGGGTACTCTATGGTCTCTAGTTTCCGATTCTGTCCCAGGCTGCTTGGGAGCTGGGATCAGAGGCAGTGAGCTGCAGCTGGACAGGGCTGAGCCTGGCTTCAGGAGCTGCTGGGGTCCCAGAGAGCTCCCTGCGTGGAGATGCCGATTGTGGAGATGCCGATTGTCTGCAGACTTTCATCCTGTTGGCAGCCTCCTCCCTGACTGTCTTGCCCTGGTTCTGGGTTCTTCTGCCCCTCTGCCTGTGCTCTGGTTGTATGTGTGACCGAGTGACTGTTTTCTCGAACAGGTCTCTCTTTGTGCCGGTAACCTTGAGTATCTTAGGTCTACTGAGTGCATCTAACTGGCCCCAGCCCCGTGGCTGTGTGGATATGATTGGTGGGCGTGGGTGCGTGCGTGCGTACGTGCGTGCGTGCATGCGTGTTTATTGTTTCCGTGTTCCCGCTTGAATGTGTAACTGCGTGTCCGTGCCTGTGCTGTGCTCCTGCAGTGGATGGAGCGTGGACCGAGTGGAGCAAGTGGTCAGCCTGCAGCACAGAGTGTGCGCATTGGCGTAGCCGTGAGTGCATGGCACCGCCACCCCAGAACGGAGGCCGCGACTGCAGTGGGACGCTACTTGACTCCAAGAACTGCACCGATGGGCTGTGCGTGCTGAGTGAGTGCTCTGGAGTCGGGTGGCAGGCCCCTCTGCCCTGGCCCAGCCTGGGGCCATTGTGCTCACCCTGAGCAGAGCAGCCTTAGGGCCTCTGTCCGGACCCCCACGCCTACCCTTCATCTCATCCATACCACGCCCATCACCTGCTCGGCCACCCTTTCTCTGTCACCTGGGTCATCATCTTTCCCTTTATTTCCCTTGACAGATCAGAGAACTCTAAACGACCCTAAAAGCCACCGTAAGTCCCATTTCATGCCTCTCTTCTTTCTTCTGGGGATTCCTGGCTCTCCTTGGCTGACTTTCCAATGGGCGTGGGGTCCAAGGCAGGGAGAGCTGATGTTGTTTCCTCCTGGTACAACCCCATAGGATCCCTGCACCTCATGCATGTTGCCACATTTCTGTCACGGAAGGCCCCTTACACTCCTGTTACAGAATGGGAAACTGAGTCTCAGAGGAGGAAGGAACCTGTCCAAGGAAGAAACCGGGGAGTAGCACAGCCAGGATTTGAACCCAAATGTTTTTGTGGCCAAAGCAGGTGGTCTTAATCTTTGTCCCTCTTCCCCGGGACATGCCGGGAGACAGTGCCGTGCCCCACATTGTGTCCCTAACAGCTGGGGCACACCTCCCAACTTAACTCTGGTCCGAGTGCTGCTTCCCTGAGTCAGCTCCCAAAGGACTCCCCTCCCACCCCGAGGGCCCTTACCGCTGTGACAGCAATATCAGGCCAACACAGGCTCCCGTTCAGACCAGCCTGTGGTAATTAAAGAACAATTTCCAGATCACTCTGGAATCATAAAATCTGTAGAGAAGTCTTCAGCTCTCAGAGAGGCCAGGCCAGGGCTGACTTAGGAGTATAAATCACCAAGCAAGTGGCCCCCAGTGTGGATATGGACATAGAGTGTGGAGCCAAGCTTAGGGAAGAGTCTGTGGAGAAGTGGGAGCCCCGCCCTGAGGAAGAGTCTATAGCACCTCCCGGGTTGTCAGGATGCTGGGTCGGGGGTGCCCTAGTGAGACTGTTGAGGTGAGGTAGAGAGACGGTGTCCCCAGAGCAGGAAGCTATGGCCTCCCATGCTACAAGGTGTGGGTGTGGGTTCACCCAAGGGTGCAGAAGGCCAGGCTGGATTCAGGCTACCTCTCCCAGAGTTCCCTGTTTTTAATGAAGCACAAGTGCTTCTTAGCGCTCACGTAAAATAAGTTAGGTCAAAGAACAGCTGTCGGGTGACCTCCGTCTTTTGCTGTGCCTGAGCTGCCTGGTGTGCTAGTCACTGGTCCGGGATGGCTTTTAAAATTTGTATTTCACTTAATTAAAACTAAGTTCGTTAGGAAACACAGCTTCTCAGTTGCATCGGTCACATCTTAGTCTTCAGTAGCCACATAGGTCTACTTGAGTATACCTAGAATGAAGGGGACAGGATGTTTCCATCCTTCTAGAATGATCTGTGGACCCCACACATTCCTGCCTGGCAGCTTGTAGTTCTTTGCAACCGCGGCCCCCTGCTGGAGGAAGACGGTATTGCTACGCTGTGGCCTCCCTGGGTCCCTTCATTCTTTCCGCCATCTGCTCACCACCTCTCCATCCATTGCTCTGCCTCTCACCCCACTCCTCCCCTGCCCCCGCTGCACCTCCCACCCGATGCATAGCGAAGAGACTACCTAAGATGGTTTCGGGGAGCCAGGACGTTTGGTCATATGGAAGTTGTAGGCTTAGAGGGAAGCTTTGTCATGTAGGTGGAATCCTGTGCCCTCAGGTTTCCAAGTCTCACACTCCTTGGCTCCTCAGTAATGAGCCATGACCGAGCTTGTGAATCAGACCTGCTGGTTCCGTTACCTTCCATATTGTACCGGGAGGTGGGCAACAGGATGGAGACTTTGTGACAACTTACTAAGGAAGAGATGGATTCCAGGGTTGTGAGACTTGCCTGAGGTCACCAATCTGCCTTAGCAGGTAGAACCCAGAATCTAGATTTTTTTTTCCTTGCTACCCCAAAGGGCCTGGCCCTCACCTAACCCTACTGCCTCTACAGCCCTGGAACCCTCAGGAGACGTGGCACTGTATGCAGGCCTCGTGGTGGCCATCTTTGTGGTGGTAGCGGTTCTCATGGCCGTGGGAGTGATCGTGTACCGGAGAAACTGCCGGGACTTCGACACGGACATCACTGACTCCTCTGCGGCCCTCACTGGTGGTTTCCACCCCGTCAACTTCAAGACTACAAGGCCCAGTAAGGACCTGGAGAAGCCTGATGTGGCAGGAATGACTGGGGGACCTCAGAGAATTGTAGCTGTCACCAGAGCTGGGCCACTTCTGCATTTGCCCAAGTTTCCTGTGGCATGTGGCAGTTGAGCCTTCTGTGGCTAGACGTGTGGGTGGGGCAAAGGCCTGAAGGGAACAGAGTGGGCAGGGCCAGTGTGGTGAGGAGGTGGGAACGGTGGTTTTGACCATCACATCCACCCCTGCAGGCAACCCGCAGCTCCTGCACCCGTCCGCCCCTCCAGACCTGACGGCCAGTGCTGGCATCTACCGCGGGCCTGTGTATGCCCTGCAGGACTCTGCCGACAAGATCCCCATGACTAATTCACCCCTGCTGGATCCCCTGCCCAGCCTCAAGATCAAGGTCTATAACTCCAGCACCCTCGGCTCTGGGTCTGGCCTCGCTGATGGAGCCGACCTGTTGGGTGTCTTACCGCCCGGCACATACCCTGGCGATTTCTCCCGGGACACCCACTTCCTGCACCTGCGCAGTGCCAGCCTTGGTTCCCAGCACCTCCCGGGCCTACCTCGAGACCCCAGCAGCAGCGTCAGCGGCACCTTTGGTTGCCTGGGAGGGAGGCTGAGCATTCCCGGCACAGGTAGGCCTCCGGTTCCATTGCTCCGATGGGGAGTTAGAGTTTGGCAGATTATACATAGAGAAGTAGAAGGCCTGAGATCAGGACTTCCCGGGCCTCTCTAGGCCAGGAAAAGTCTTGGGTCAACCACTTGGAGGGGTCTCACTTCCGTTTAGGTTGGGAGAATGGCTCTCATCTTTAGTCCTATAGAGTGTCCTGGTTTTAAAGGGCAGCAGGACCAGGATCCCCATCTCAGCTTGGGAAAGTGGCAGCTGGCAGCTTTTCAGAGTCCTGTCCTAAGCCAGCATGAAGCTAACACTGGAGCCTTCTGACCCTCCCCCCCTCCCCCAAGCAATGTTGGAGGCCCCTGTATTTCTGAGCAGACCAGGCCAAGTGGCCTGGGTGTGTTCTCCCCCTCCCCCCAAAACAAACAAACACCATCCCCAGCCCCGTCTAGAGGCTTTCCCTTCCCTAAGTTGGAGCTAGAGCCTATCCCATCCTTGTCATCTCTGCTACCTCCTTCCCCTTCCTGATGACCTCCCTTCCTCCCTAGGGGTCAGCCTGTTGGTACCAAATGGAGCCATTCCCCAGGGCAAGTTCTATGACTTATATCTACATATCAACAAGGCCGACAGCACCCTGTGAGTAGACCCAGCGGCCCTGGCCAGCCAGTGCCCCCTCCTGCTCTGCCCACACTGGGCACACATGTTTCCATTTGCTTTCTTAGAGCTTGGTCCTAATGCCCCGGGTCCCCCAGGGAAAGCATGTTCTAAGGGGTAAAACGTGGCAACAGCAAAGCAAACCCTCCCTGTGTAAAGGGGATTTATAAACAACTGTATTATGTATCTCCCA
Source organism: Rhabdomys pumilio (assembly GCA_030674055.1). Taxonomy (NCBI): domain Eukaryota; kingdom Metazoa; phylum Chordata; class Mammalia; order Rodentia; family Muridae; genus Rhabdomys; species Rhabdomys pumilio. The sequence goes on from JANHMN010000019.1 coordinate 42,116,711, forward strand.
TTGCTGTAGCGAATGCATGATAAGAACTTAAGGAGGTGGGGTTTGTTTGGACTCGCCATGGTGAGAGTCTACCTGTGGTCACGGGAACGTGAAGCATCCCTAGGCGAGAGGGGTGAGCACTGGTGTCCGAGGTTCCGCTCGCCTTCTCTCTCTTTTTCACTCAGTCTGGGTCCCCAGCCCACACGTTATGCCGTTCACATATAGATTGGGTCTTTCCTCCTACTTAAACCTCTCTGGGAACATCCTCACAGACAGGCGTGTCAGGGATGCGTCCCCTCGGTGACCCCACATCCAGTCAAGCTGACAGCAAAGATTAGCGATCCCGGCTGCAGAGAAAAACTGACCATCTCAGTTTGAATATGGGCCTAGAAGGTGAAGACAGTAATTCACACACACACACACACACACACACACACACACACACACGGTTTTATTGTTGAATTTTCAAGATGGGGATCTCACTTTAGTTCTGGCTATCCTGGAACTCACTCTGTAGACCAGGCTGTCCTGGAACTCTGTAGATCAGGCTGTCCTGGAATTCACTCTGTAGACCAGGGCGGCCTTGAACTCAAACATCCACCTGCCTCTGCCTCCCCAAGTGCTAGGATTCAAGGCGGGTACCACTAAGCCCAGCCTCAAATAGTTTTGTTTTGTTTTGTTCTGTTGTTTTGTTTTAAAGAAAGAAAAGAAAAAGACAGTGTTCTATAAATCCTCAGACCTTGAGGCTGTGCAAAGCTTTGGCTGAGACTGGTTTGCTGTGACAGCAAAAACCTAGAACTTCCTTTATGCGGCTTGTGCCATATCTGCCTTCCCATCCCTGTGAGGTCTGGTTCCAGTCTGCAAAGGGCAGAGACTTGCCTTGGCACAGGCTCTGGGTGGACTTGGGGGTTCTACAAGAGTAGAGTATCCTTCATGAATACTTCTTGCCTTTGTCTCCTACCTCCCTCTGCCCTCCCTCTCAGCCCACTTTCGGAAGGTTCTCAGACAGTATTGAGCCCCTCGGTGACCTGCGGGCCCACAGGCCTCCTCCTGTGCCGCCCTGTCGTCCTCACCGTGCCCCACTGTGCTGAAGTCATCACGGGAGACTGGATCTTCCAGCTCAAGACCCAGGCCCATCAGGGCCACTGGGAGGTGAGGCGCCGGGTGTGGTGACTGACTCTCAGAACTGCCCCGTAATGGATGATCCCAACCCAGATGACAACATCTTCTTTGTCCCCTACAGGAGGTGGTGACCTTAGATGAGGAGACCCTGAACACCCCCTGCTACTGCCAGCTGGAGGCTAAGTCCTGCCACATCCTGCTGGACCAGCTGGGTACCTACGTGTTCACGGGCGAGTCCTACTCCCGCTCTGCCATCAAGAGGCTCCAGCTGGCCATCTTCGCCCCAGCCCTCTGCACCTCCCTGGAGTATAGCCTCAGGGTCTACTGTCTAGAAGACACACCTGTAGCACTGAAGGTAGGGACATGTCAGAGCACGGCAGGGCCATCAGCACAGCAAATCAGTTGTTAGAACCCTCCCCGGATGCACGGTCCCCGCCAGGCTTCTGTCTGGCACCAACTTCAGTCATTCGTCACTCTTATGCATCAAACATCAGAACAACACTGGACCCTCAGACAGGGATGGAGGCTGTAACTCCTAGCTCTGGGCAAGAGGTAGGAGACAAGCAGGGCAAGTCTTTGAGAAGTCTGAGAGAGCAGTCCTCAGACCTAAGCCCTGGGTAGCAAGTTGTCACTCTGGGTGGAGAAGAGGAAGGGCATTCCAGACCAGCAGAATGACTTTCTGCCAAGACAGGTGTGCGGCTCAGCTTTGTGAGCAGTGTAGGGTTCGTGTGTGTGTGTGTGTGTGTGTGTGTGTGTGTGTGTGTGTGTACACGTATGTGTGTGCATCTGTGTGTGTTTGTATGTTGGAGGGGTTGTGTGTGTTTGTGTGTAGGGGGTTGTGTGTGTGTGTGTGTAACAGGAGCATTGGTGAACAAGAGGCAGAGGCCAGTTGTGAAACTGGGGGTAAGCCCTAGATAGCAGGCAGTGGCAGTGACCAGGAGATGTGACTGGACCTTGTGATTGGTTAGTAGGATGGACAGATCAGGAACTAGTGGGATGAGCTAGGAAAGCCAGGGCTTCTAGCAAACACAAAAGAAAGGGCAGTGAAGACCGGAAGTGAGGGAGAGGCAGGGGAGAGGCTGGGCAGAGACGGAGGGGGATAATACTGGCTGATGTGGAGCCCAGTGTAGGCACCACCTGTCTGTCATACATGCCTCAAAGCCACTGCCACTTCCTTCCCTAACCCTGTCCCAGTCCCAGGTCCCCAGTCTCGTCCTAGTGTGATATGTAGAATATAGAGTTTGCTCTCTTCCCCACCCTTCCTGCAGCCCTCTGAGAAGCCTCGGGGTTCTTTCTGGTGGACCAGTGTCTCCTCCCCCACTCTGAGTTGTGGTCTCTCCTAGTCACTATGTCTCTTGAGTCTCATGTGGCTTTCTCAGGCTGCATGCTGGGGACTGATGCAACCCAGATGAAAAGGCCCCGTGGGAGAAGGACGTCCCCTGTGGGGACCATACTACCCTGACATTCCAGGAGGCTTCCAAAAGGGGGTTGGGCACTGCTGGGAATTTCTTCCAGCTGGATCTCATGGCACTGGTGTTGGCCGGTGTTCCATCTTAGCCAGAGAGTGGTGTGAATATCATCAGGGGAGTTGCCACACTCTGGCCCGGTTTTGTTCTTCACGTGCTCAAGCCCCGTCCATTCCAAGCCCCGTCCATCCTGCCTCTACCTTCTCATTCATTGTGGTAGCACATAATACACCTGTGCCGGAAACAGCCTGTGTGTTCATCCAGCTTTTATCCAGCTCTTCGCTCTTGTCTTCCCTTCAAATATTCTTCTGTTTACCTGTCATTTGTGTATCTGCCGGTTCATGTTTACCCACGCGTCCATCCAGTGGTCCAACCATCCATCATCCATGTTATGGTAGTTAGCTAATCCGCTTTCATCTCCCCGGTGGGTAGTGAGGAACTCACCCCAGTGTTCTGTGTTCTCACATGAAACACACACACAGCCTTATATTTAATATTTAAATAGCTCAGTGGTTGAGCACCTCCAAACCTCCCAGCGGCTAACCCACTTTCCCTTCTGATATTCCTGAATTACTACTTTCTAAAACCTATATCCCATCTTGGCCTTCCCAGCCCGGACCTGTAGCCCCCCTGGGCCGTGATCCCCGACTCTCACATGTTGGTTGTCTCTCTGTCTTGTACTTCTCATGCCTGATCCTTCTGCTTCCCCAGCATGGCGGTTCTGCCTTCTCTCTCCTGTGTCTCTTGCCCAGGAATCCTAAAAGTCCCGCCTCTGTCTCACTGCGCAATGCTGCCGGCAACTTTATTTACCAATCAAAGACAACTGGGGTCAGGGACCCTCAGCATCCTACATGTAGATATGCAAATTCCTGTGTAATTTCAGGAACCCAATTAACATAATACAAGCAACAAACTAAATCCACAACACCATTGTCCAACCATCACTCAACTACCCATCTACCCATCCATAATCCATCCACCCATTCATCCATCCGCCCATCTACCCATCCATCCATCAATCCATCATCTTTGTGTGCCCCTATCCTTCCAGCAGACCTCTGTCAGCATCCTAGCTAACCCATCTATACATGTATCTAAGTTTCGTTCCAAGCTCCTGTTACCCACTCATGTTCTCTTTATATATCTGCCTATCCCCCATCCATCCATGTATCATCCATACAGTTTATTGTCTGCTTATCCACTTAGCCATCCCATCAGTTCATCTATCTATCCAGCCACCTGTAAATCCATTCATAAATCCCACCCATCCATCCATCCATCCACTTACCTGTCATCTGTCTGTCCACTTAATCTATGCCATTGGTCAGTCTGTCTGTCTATCAATCTATCTAAATATCTATATCTATCTATCTATCTATCTATCTATCTATCTATCTATCTATCTATCATCTATCCATCATCTATCCATCCACCTACCGACACATTTTCCATTCATCCACTGGTGTATCGGCCCAGCCATTCATCTGAAACCCCTTCTTAACTAGATGAGACGGGTCTGGCCCCAAACCAGCAACTTGAAGTATAAAAGATCCTTAGACCAAGGGTAACAGGTCTCTCCCTCCACACCACCCACAGGAGGTCCTGGAGCTGGAGAGGACCCTGGGTGGCTACTTGGTGGAGGAACCCAAGCCTTTGCTCTTTAAGGACAGTTACCACAACCTACGCCTCTCCCTCCATGACATCCCCCATGCCCACTGGAGGAGCAAACTCCTGGCCAAGTACCAGGTGAGTACTGGGCCTGGGGAGGGTTTACAGGGGAAACCACTACTGCATCCTTTGTAGTGAAGCCCTGCTTCCCAGGTCTCTTGTCCCTGTCCTGTCTCCTAACTTTACCATTTTCCATGTTCCCAGGCCCTCTCTAAGGCTGGGCCCCACCCACTTCTCACAAGTGCCCAGTCTTACCTGCAACCCTGACCATCTTTCCTGCAGGAGATTCCCTTCTACCATGTCTGGAATGGCAGCCAGAAAGCCCTGCACTGCACTTTCACCCTGGAGAGGCATAGCCTGGCCTCCACTGAGTTCACCTGTAAGGTCTGCGTGCGGCAGGTGGAAGGCGAAGGCCAGATTTTCCAGCTGCACACAACGCTGGCTGAGGTGAGTGTCGGTGATACCTGGGGGACTGAGGCTCTGACACACAGCCTCTCCCATAAAGACCCCTCTCCTTCACCTCCCAAGTCACAGCAGGGACCAGGTCACCTAGAGTGACCAACAGTCACCTACTGAGTACTGTTCACATGACATATATTAGGTATCACGGCCATGGGGAGAGTGTTTTAATGATCCCCATGTGGAAGATGAGAGTCTCAAGGGCTGGGGCTGTAGCTCACTTGGTAGTATAGCATGTATGGTGCCGTTGTCTCCACCACCAAATAAAACCAGGTGTGGTGCTATATACCTGTAACCCCAGTACTTGGGGTGTAGAGGCAGGAGGATCATATCAGAGGTTTAAGGTTGTCCTCAGCTACATTGTAAATTTGAGACAGCCTGGGCTACAGGACACCCTATCTCAAAAAACAAAAGGTCTTAGTGAGGGGAGTATTAGTATATTATACATGGCCACCAGGCAAGGCTAAGACCCCTAAGCTGACCAGTGTAATAAAACACTCCCCTAGGGAGGTCACCTGCACTCTCTAGACTGTTCCCCACTATATCAAAGCTGGTCTTTGTGGGCTAGGCCACAGTTGTGACTCCTGTGGCTTCCTTATCCCAAGGCTAAGTCAGCATGTGTCCAAGGCTGATCCCGAGCAAGGTCACACCTGACTGACAGGGGACACTGAGAAGTGGGCAGCTAGAGAGAACCCAGAGAAGATGAAGATGAGCATGGAGTCCAGTGCATCATGGGTACTTACTGGGCAAGCACTCTACCAATTAAGCTATAGCTTCAGCCATCAAGCCCCTATCCAGGCAGGCAGACTGGGTGAGCGTCTGTAGGGCTGAGGTTATCTCACTCTCGTCCCCGCCTTTCTAGACACCTGCTGGCTCCCTGGATGCTCTCTGCTCTGCCCCTGGCAGTGCTGTCACCACCCAGTTGGGACCCTATGCCTTCAAGATACCACTGTCCATCCGCCAGAAGATCTGCAACAGCCTCGACGCCCCCAACTCACGGGGCAACGATTGGCGGCTATTGGCACAGAAGCTCTCCATGGACCGGTAAGTATCCCAAGCTGCAGTCACCCTCCATTGCCCCCATTCCTCAAGGTCTGGCACAGGCTAGCTCCCAGCTCGACTTCCCTTGTGCCGTCGTCTGTGACATTTCCACAGCTGGTTTCCGGTGCACCGAGTCTGGGATGACTGTCCCTCTTCATGTCCTTCCTCACAGTGTCCCTCTCAGAGAACTGGCTCTCGAGCCAGGTGGGCTTTAAGTGACTGCCACCACTCTCCTAAACCCAGTTCTTCTACAGTGTGGGAAAGCCAGGAATAGACCCAGTGCTGACGCCAGGTGGATGTGGTCACCACCAGCACTGAAAGCCAGATACACATGGGGGCAGTGTTAAGTGATCACCTAGTAGAAGCAGATATAAAAGATGGCTTAGTCAGTGAAGGGCTTGCATGAGGACCCGAGTCCAGTCCCCAGAGCCTGTGTGAAAATGCTGTACATGCTGACACTCAGTGATAATCCCAGCACTGGGGAGACAAAGACAGGAAGCTCCCTGGGATTTGCTAGCCAGCCACTCAAGCTGAATGATGAGAAACCTTGTCTCAAATGAGGTGGATGGTATTTCTCAGGATGACACATGAGATTGTCCTCTGAGTTATACACACACACACAATTAATTTTTAAAAAGACATCTAATTCCTATAAATGGGAGGAGCTTACAAAGATGGCCAAAGACTCTGCTCCGACCTTTAACAAAGCTCATGCAGCAGGATCAGGCCCAGAGTGAAAGTGAGTGCCAGAGAAGAACATGACATGCATGCTTGGAAAGTCTCTCAGGGTCCCCGACGTCTTCTGGTGATGGTGGTGGTGATGAAGAGGAGAGGATGCTTTGGGTGAGCTTGGGCTTTGTCAGCTGTGTGAGGAGATGTGGGAATCCACCCCTCCTCACTGTGGAGTTGTATCCAGCAGCTTAAAGGAACCAAGATGGATCTTGGCCCACAGCTTCAGGGGCTTCTGTCACTTCTGTCCCGGCCCGCTACTGTGCATTAAAGCAAAGCTGACTACTGTGTCAGGAGGCTATGATGGAGCAGTCACCTCAGACGTAGACTGGAAGGGAAGGCAAGACACACCCCAGTGACCCATCTCCTCCCACTGTGCTCCACCTTCCACAGGCCCAACCCTGGCCAACAATGTATTTAGATGTTGCACACACATGTATTTAGCATGTGTGTGTATGCAGCACACGTTGCATGGAACATGTGAAGGTCAGGGGATAACTTCCTGTCTCTTTGTTCTTCTGCCCTGTGTGTCAGGCTAGCTAGCCCAGGAGCTTGCAGGGACTCCCCTGTCTGTGCTCCTCATCTCCCCAAAGTGGAGTGCTCAAGGAATGATGGGATTGTAGGCGTATGGTTTTCATGTTGGCTGCAGGGATTTGAACTCAAGTCTACACGTTTACCCAAAGAACCGTCCTGCCAGCCCTCATGCAGATGCTGAGTCCCTCTATGGGTTTGTCTGTTGGTGAAGGCAGATGCTCAGGGTGCAGGGGCTTGCTCGGAGCCCCACCTCTAAACCCTGCTAGTAGGAGATCAAGAGAGGGATGAGACTTAGAGTGTACCAACTTGCCTAGGGCTGCAAAGCCTACAACTGGAGAATACAGGATTCAGTTGAATGCTGTGGGACTCAGGAGCCTGCAGTCTTCCCATCACCTGGGTCTTCTCAATTCACAGGCTGGTCACCCCAGGGGCGCCAACATTTGTTTCTCTCCAACAGGTACCTGAACTACTTCGCCACCAAAGCTAGTCCCACGGGCGTAATCTTAGACCTCTGGGAAGCTCGGCAGCAGGATGACGGAGACCTCAACAGCCTGGCCAGTGCCTTGGAGGAGATGGGCAAGAGTGAGATGCTGGTAGCCATGGCCACTGATGGCGATTGCTGAGTGCCTGTGACCACAGGCCTGTGGGGACCAGTAGGAAACGGTGCAAGGAGGTCTGGCAGCCTCTCCACGGGGGTGTCCAGCCTCCACCATCCCTGGCTCACAGCTGGAATGGTCCCTCATCCCCCTCCCCGCTACAACCCTCAGACCACCACCAGCCTTAGAAAGTCTCTGTGCTCTACTGCCGGGAGGCCAGGACCCTCTGCCCCATCATTTTCTCAGCTTGCTCTGGGGTGGGCTGAGGTCTCTGGGGCAGCAGAAGGCCAGAGGTTTTCCCCCCCACACAACACACCACCCTCCACCACCCTCAGCCCTGTGACTTTGGGGGCCCACAGTTTTCAATTCTGTGTTCATATGGTCCTCGGCTAGGAGGACTGCTCTCCTGTCCCTGGCACTCTTTGAAAGGTCGAGTTCAGTTCAGGCAAACTGCTTTCTCCTGTCTACAAGCAGAATAGAGAACAGAGAGAGAGAGAGAGAGAGAGAGAGAGAGAGAGAGAGAGAGAGAGAGAGAGAAAACGAGACAGCCTCAGGTCAGTGAGACTCAGGCAGTGAGAGCACAAAAACAGTAAGCGCAAAGACCCAGTTTCTTAGGGAACGCAAATGATTTATTATATCCAGATACTTGGATAGGTCCTTTTAAAGAAAAAACAAACAAACAAGCAAAAAAGTAAGAAAAGGAAAAAAAAAAAGAAAAGAAAACTTTTATCCTTGACTGTGGCTAAAAGTGGCTGTGCTTATGATTGGGGCTGTAGGCGGGTGCACTCGTGGCACATGGGTGCATGAGGTCAGTAAGACACTGCACGGGGGAATACTTTGCTATGGCAAGGCCTCAGTTTCCCCAGCTGCGCAGGGAGCCAAGACAGGGTTTTCACTATGATACTGAGTTCTAAACTCGCAAGCAGAAGCTGGGGCCTGGCGGTCCTCCCACTCTCCAGAGCCCCCAGCAGATGCCTTTCTGTGGCCTCCTCTGGTTTCTGATGGAGGCCCAGGTCAGCTGTCATCCGGGGAGACTGTTCAGGTCTGTCTTACTTTGGTGGTTACTGGTCTCACAATGGCCAAGGGTAAGGCTCTTACTGAGAGGGAGTGGCTACTCCAGGGATGGTTCTCTCCCGGGCTGGGTGGCTTTGGGTCTAGGCTAGCACTAGCCCTCAGTTTACCCACTGATCTTCCTTCTAGAGTCAGGAGATATGAAGGTAACTTATCTTAAGTAGACAGTTGTACCCGTTCTTGGCCACAACCCATTCTGAGATGTTCTACGGGGCCACCGGGGGAAGGGATGAATTCTTGTCCCTTCAGCCCACAGGCAGTGATGGAGACCAGGACCTCACTGTAGACATAGAGTTCTTATTGAAGGGCACTCACGTCCCTGAACTGCCATTGAGACCTGCCTGGGCAGGTCTTGAGCTTTGAATGTTGGGGCATCTATGAGGAGGCAGGTTCATGGCCATAGACCCAGCAAGCACGTATGCCCTGGTTTTTCTGCAGTGGCTCCTGAAGTGGAGCTCTGAGACTGAGACCAAGGTGCCCCTGGCATCTAGGTGAATAGTACCTCATAGAGTAGCCCTCAGCTCCTCCTGCCAAAGATGCCCATCCCTGTGGGCATACTCTTCTGGTCACTGTTAGCCTGCACTTAGAAGGTGGAAGCCCGGGAGCCAAGTTGCAGCTGTGCTGTGTGACTTCAGGCACATAACTGCTTTCTCTGGGCTTAAGTGTCCTTTTATCCTGCGATGCTCCATGAGGCCCCTCAGGTTCCCACACTTGTCTGGGAATTGAGTAGACACAAGTTGATCGTGGTCTGCATGCTCTCTCCTTTGCCCATCCTCGGAAACCTGCCTGCCTGGGCCCTGATGGGCTCACTTAGTGAGCGAGTCCCAGTTTACAGTCCGACTCTCAGAAGGTGCTCAGCATCTGGAGCACAGAGGCAGGAGCTGGAGCCTGGAGTGGGGCTTGAACCGGACAATTTGGTAGCAGCAGCCCAGCCAACTCTGGGCTGAGCCAGGCAGGGCTGTTGGGTTGGGTTTCCACTCCTGCCTCCAATGAGATGGACCTCCCCTTCCCATTCCTGACCAGCTTGGTGTTGCCAGGTCCTGCAGGGTATTTCTGTGTCATCTTGGGTGTATGCGTGTTTGCGTGTGTGTGTGCGCGTGTGTGTGTGTGTGTGTGTGTGCGTGTGTGTGTGTGTGTGTGTGTGTGGTGCCTACGTGCGTGCATGCCTGTGCTTTTCAACTTTGGCACATCAGGGCACCCCTCCCAGAATGCACACACCTGTCCCCACATGTGGACATGACCTCTGTGCCCAGTGGAGATGGACATGCCTGTTTGCTGTCCCCGAGTCACAGTCAGTTGGTGTATCTCCTATGTGCCTCTCCTGCCCTTTCTCAATGGGGCCCAGGCTTCTGAGCTCTGACCAGACACCTCCTGAGGGACAGGGACCCTCCTCATCCCTGGATCTTCCAGGGTTCTCTGGTCCCCATCTTGAGGATCCCAGGCATCTGAGTCAGCACCTTCCTCCCACCCTCAGAGGTCAGGTGGGCGGGAGCTTGGATGCCAGGGAGTGAACATGGCTGTTTGTGTCTGTGGGTTCTGATATGCTGGGGATGGTCCCAGCCCCGCCCGCTCATTCTGTAAACAACTTGTAAATAACCTTTAGCATTCCTCTTGTAACGAGATTAATTTTTATGAAATAAATTATATTTCCTAGTCTAATAAAAAAATCCAGGTCCTGGTCTGCTGTCTTCTCAGAAGTGTCTTTTAATGGCAGCTGGGAGTGTCCTGTTCTTTCTGGATTTCCACAGCAGTTCAGAGCTCCAGCCCTTGATCCAGCTCAACAGCCCCATCCCGCAGAAGGGGAAACGGGCTTTCTAACAGTTGCACAGCAAGTTAGGGCCCCTGGATCTCACCTTGCTCACCAGCCAGGGCTTAAAGCACAGAGCAGAGGAGGATGGGGAAGGGGAGGGGAGGGGAGATGGAGTAAGACTGGCACCCATTGGCCCGTTCAGTAGGATGTGCCCTAACTGAGGCTGAGTGGCCAGTTGGATGCTGTGCAGGCAGGAGGAGAGTTGAGGACATTGGGAGTGTGTGGTTGGGTACCAGGGTGTGGCCAGGCTTACACCATCTCAGAGAGTGGCACCATTCCCACACAGATGACAGACAGGGCTGTGTGCTCTGCCAGAGTCTCCCTGCAGGTGGTACCTACTAATGAAATCAACAGACCTGTGTCAGTTTTCCTGCCAGTGATCAAATCAGCAGGCAGAAGGGTGCAAATTTTAATTTTCATGACTGATAGTTACCTCTGCTTAAGCCTGTGGACCATGTGAGTTGCATCCGGTTGGCAGTTCCCAGCCCCCCGTGGCCTCTAGTCCCTTGAGTTTGGAGTGAGAACCCTGAACCACATTCAGCAAATTCCTAGGTTCAGGACACTGCCAGGGTGAAGGTCTTTGGTCTGAAAATTCAAGAGGAATTTATTGATCGGTCAGGTTGGTGGAAACATCCTGGGGGTATGAGAAATGAGGTACGGTCGACTGAGCTGGGCAACTCAAAATTTATAAACTGAAATTTGTAGGTGCGACACGGAGGGCAGGAAAGAACAGAAAGTGCCCCTGCCTAGAGAGTGGTTATCTTTGGGTTAGTGGGGTAGAGAGGACAGGTGGTCCTGGGCACAAGAATTGTGAAGCCCAGTGGCTGGCAGCGTGAGAAAACAGGGAGGATAGGCTAAATTATAGAGGACACGGGTCTCCCAAGCCACCGTTAATTCTAGGTCACAAAAACCAGCCTCAGAACTTTGTATCTAGACTACGGTTAAGGCCATTTCCACCTGGGCCTCTGAGCCCTGGGAGCTAGAGAGGCAGCTGTAGCACTTCCGGAGGATGATTGGCAGCCGGTCTTTGTTGCCCTCCTCCTAGCAGCAGATCTCCACGTTGGCAAAACTGCACAGATGCTCATCTCTAGGGTCTCTCCCACCGAGCCACTGCGGAAAAGGGCCTTAAGGGACCTTGGTTCTCAGGACCCTCTGGAACGCCTGGTCCTGGGTACCATGGCTAAGCCACATTTTGGCCAATAAGCCACAGGAACAATAAGAAAGTAACCACTAGATGGCGCCCTAAACCCGATGCAGTTAGAACCAGGAAGGATCTGGCTCCCTAACGCTCCAGAGTCCCTGGTGTTCCTGACTGCCGCCCAGGGAGCCTGGACTGCTTTTCTCCAGGCAGCCCAGGCGCGCCCTCCTCGGGTCTGAAATGGGAAGGGCAAATGGGAATGAGACTCAGCTGATTGACAGAAATCACCATTAGAAGCAAACAGTGATAAATCAATAATCCATGAAATGAAAAGAAAACCAACTAAGAATTCCAGAGCCTTCTTTTTAAAGTATGTTATTATTAGTGTGTGTGAGAAAGCACACATGTGCCACAGTGTGGAGGTCAGAGGACGACTCTTCATTGGTCCTGTCTTAGGGTTTTACTACAGTGAACAGACACCATGGCCAAGACAACTTTTTAAATTATTATTTTTATTTTTTAAGATTTATTTTATTTATATGAGTACACTGTAGCTGTCTTCAGACACACAAGAAGAGGGTATCAGATCCCATTACTGATGATTGTGAGTCACCATGTGGTTGCTGGGAATTGAACTCGGGACCTCTGGAAGAGCAGTCAGTGCTCTTAACCACTGAGTCATCTCTCCAGCCCCAAGGCAACTCTTATAAGGACAACATTTAATTGGAGCTGGCTTACAGGTTCAGAGGTTCAGTCCATTATCATCAAGGCAGGAGCATGGCAGCGTTCAGGTAGGCATGGTGCAGGAGGAGCTGAGAGTTCTACGTCTTCATCTGAAGGCTGCTAGCAGAAGACTGGCTTCCAGGCAGCTAGGATGAGGGTCTTAAAGCCCACGCCCACAGTGACACACCTACTCCAACAGGGTCATGTCTCCTAATAACGCCACTTCCTGGGCTCAGCATTATACAAACCATTACACATCTCTTAAGTAGGTTCCTGAATCCTTACCCACTGAGTTATCCGGTCAATCTAGAAGCTGTCCTTCTAAGGGCTGACAGACTGACCTGGATGGAAACAGAAATGCTTGCAGGTGAAGTCGAGCACGGGGTGAGTGCACCTGGACAGAAATAACAGTGTCTGTCACAATGAGAAAGGAAGAAAGTTCTCAGACACTGTAGATTAAACTCCAGCAGCACAGGAACATGAGACCTGGCAGGGGCTGCGGCACTGGAGTGTCTTGGAATCTCTATGACACAGTCTCACCATCTTCTTCAATTTCCTTCCAAAATGACCTGGACACTCCTTTTATGAAATATAATTCGGCAGTGGGCAGGGGTACGAGAGTATCTGGTGTGCCCATGCTAAGGTGTCTCCCTGAGAAATTACACTGTGTGACAGACCTGGTATAAGGGAGGTTTTGTTTGGGGGAAGGGAGGGGAGGACTTGGAGAAGGGGGAGGGGCAGATAGATGGGAGCAGAGCTGCAGAGCCATGAGGGTGGGGGTGGGGGTGGGAGACAGAGAATGACAGAAAGGCCAGCCAGGAACGAGAGAGAGAGAGAGAGAGAGAGAGAGAGAGAGAGAGAGAGAGAGAGAGAGAGAGAGAGAGAGAGAGACAAGAGAGAGAGGGACAGAGAAAGAGAGGGACAGAGAAAGAGAGACACAGAGAGAGAGAGAGAGAGACAGAGAGAGAGAGAGCGCTGGGGTGACAAGCAGTCTTTTTATATGCCAGGCCACCTGCACTTGGTGGGCAGCAGGTGAACACAAGATGATGTAAACTGTTGCTAGGTCCCTGGGAGGAGCCTAGCAGGATCTCCTGGAAGCTAACAACTCCTCCCTCTAGAGATGAAGCTGAGCCGGGTGTGGTGGTGTACAAGCCTATTCCCAGCACAGGACGATCTAGAGTTCAAGGTCATCCTTGGCTAAGTAGTGAGCTGGAGGTCAGCCCTGTGAGAATCCACCTTGGATAATTCCCGGGTCACAAAACGATGACCGCCCTCAGAGACTGGTGGTTAGCTATGGCCCCCCGGGGAGCGGCACTATTAGGAGGTGTGGCCTTGTTGGAGGAAGTGCGTCACTGTGGGGGTGGACTTGAGGGCTTCTATGTTCAAGTTACACCCAGTGCAGAATACAATTTTCTTCTGCTTCCTTTGGCTCAAGATGTAGAACTCTCGGCCCCTCCAGCACCAGGTCTGCCTGTGGACTGCCATGTTTTCTGCTGTGATGATAATGGACTGAACCTCCGAACCTGTAAGCCAGCCTCAATTAAACGTTGTCCTTTAAAAGAGTTGCCTTGGTCACGGTGTGTCTTCACAGCAGTAAGACCCTAAGACAGAGACCATCACCTTGCAACAAAGCCTAAAAAGTCACAGTAAGAAGCTGCTTATACTGTGGCCAGGGGCTCCAACTCAAGTCCCAGCAACAACCAGCACCACCAGTCAGACACACAAACAGGTGATAAAGGGAATTGGAGCCTCAGCCTTTGAACCTTCCTGGAGATGTCACAGAAACCACAGGGCAGAGACAATTGTGCTTGCTGCACACCGCCCATGGTATAGTAAACACTTTACACTGTGGTGTGTAAAGGGAATTCATTTTAAGTTATAGTGAGAAGAGAAGACCTCCTGGGGCACAAGTATTGCTCAGTTGTGTGATGGTTAATATTGAGGCTCATCTTGACAGAAGAGACAAGCTTGTGCGCTATTTGTGAAGGGTCATCTAGAAGCATTATTGACGCGGGAAGACCGGTCACATAGGCTGGGTAGCATTCATTCCACTCTGCCCCTGATCAGACATGCCATGTGACAAGCTGCCGCACACTTTTCCTGCCAGGCCTTCCCCACCATGACCGAGGACTGGGCACCACCAAACTGGGAGCCAAGAAAAGCCCTCTGTTAAGTTCCTTTGCCCATAGCTTATCACAGCAGTAAGAACGGTAACTACGGCTGGCTTCTTGGCCGGGATGTGGACGGTATGCTTGTCACCATGTGCAGTCATTCGCAAACACCACGTGAGGTTTGCATTCAGATCTCTATGTGGATTGTAATTCCATAGGAAGCTGGAGCACGAGAGATCAGAAAGAAAATGAATGAGTGAATGAATGAATGAAGACAATGGGGTGGAGAGTGTGAGAAAGGCAAGGGTCAGTGGATCCAGGAAGCTCCTGAGCAGGAAAGGGAGGTCGGTTCTGGAGCCAGGTAGGGAGTATCAGCGGGAGGAGTAGGAGAGAGAGGACCAAGCTAAGAAGGCAGCACTAGAAGAACTTCCTCATTGTAAATGCGGAATTGGGGTAGGGGATACAGGGAAGGGTGAACAGCCCTAATTGGTGATGTTGATCTTTTCTGTGAGAACAGGAGGGCAGACCATGCCGGGGGGTGTAGTCCTGGGGTTTGAAGCAGGTGAAAGAGATGCTGAGCTGAGCAGGGAATTCTGGGAAGCCCTGGCTTGGGTTGGTGGTCTTGGATTCGAGTAGACCCACCCGCCTGCTAGTGACTCTCAAGACACACTCATAAACCGAGTCAAAGCGAGCCGCCCAGGGCACCGGAAAACAGAGATATTAGTGTTTAGGGTGTTACTAAGACTTTGGGTTCTAAGCAGGCAAAGGGTGTCCTCACTCGTGGAGCAGAGACAGAGGGCTCAAGGGCCGGAGTTCCCTAAAGGTCATAACTTTCCGAGGGAGCTGGTGAGACAGCACATATCAAGGAGAGATGACTGGAGTCAACTGGGGAAAGGACTTGGATTAGAACTAGTTATTGTAGGAATCGTAGACGTACAAGTACCTCGGCTGGGGGCCCTGGAACCCTGAAGAAAATCCGACTGGTGAGCCTAAAACAGGAGCGTTGCAGTGGCAGAAAATGACCTCAAGGTGGCAGCATCTACCGGTAAACCCTGGAGCCCTCCAAAGAAGGTACTCCCAGTCCCTGGGTGGAAAGCAGGTAGAGGGAAGGCTGGCCTGCCCGGGCAGGAGGATTGACTACCTAGGAAGACTCTGTCCTTTTTATTTTGTTTTTTTTTTTTGGGGGGGGGGGGGAGGCAAGAAAAGTACCAACCAATTTTTGTTTAAAAAAATGTATACACAATTTCTTTTGTGAATTTAAATTTTAAATGTTATTAATTTTAAAGAATTTTTATTAATTTTAAAGAATATAAAATGTATTTTAATCATATTCACCCCAACTCCCCCCCACCTTCACTTCAACTCCCTGTCAACCCAACTTGCTGTGCTTTTCTGGTCCTCTCTCTCTCTGTCTCTCTCTCTCTGTCTCTCTCTCTCTGTCTCTCTCTCTCTCTCTCTCTCTCAACTCATGGAGTCAATTTGCATTGTCTAAATTATCTTGGGTGTGGTTCCTGCCCTGGACAGTGACTCCCCCTCCCCAGCATCTATCAAATGGCAATTGCCCTTCCGGTAGGGGTGAAACTTCCTGCCCACTTCTCCACCTCCATGCTGGGATCTTGTCCGGCTTAAGTTTGCATGGGCTTTATGCATGTGTCTTAGTTAGGGTTTTATTCCTGTGAAGAGACACCATGACCAAGGCAACTCATAAAAGCAAGCATTTGACTGGGGCTGCCTTACAGCTTCAGAGTTTAGTTCATTATCATCATGGCAGGAAGCATGGCATCATGGGAGCAGACATGGTGCTGGAGGAGACGAGAGTTCTACACCTTGATCCAGGAGGAGACTAGATGTGATTCACACTGGGCATAACTTGAGCATTTAAGATCTCCACAGTGACACACCTCCTCTAACAAGGCCACACCTCCTAATAGTGCCACTTTCTATGGTCAAGTATCCAAACACAGGAGTCTATGGGGGCCACACCAGTTCAAACCACCACAGCATGCTATCACGACCCCTGTGGGTTCATGTATGCAACATCCCTGTTGTGCCTCAAAACACTGTCCTTGTCACACACCTTTGGCTTTTATCATGTTTCCACACTCTGCTGGTGATCCCTGAGTCTCAGAGGGAAGGGCGTTTTATAGACATCCCATTTAGGACTGAGCACACTACAGTCTTGTTCTCTACATAGGCCGGTTGTGAGGAAAGACCATGTGGTTAAAAAAAAAAAAAGACTCTAGGTATAATGAAGGCTGTTTATTGTCAACCAGACAGAAGTTAGAAGTATAGCAAATGGGCCTCCAGCCATGTCTGTGATCCATTATTTAAATTACACTAATTGAAGTGTGTGTGGGGGGTCCAGCCCACTATGAGTGGCACCATTCCCTACCCAGGGAAATCTTGACCTATATAAAGATGAAGAAAGCTAGCTGAGCAATGCATGCACACAAGCACTGCTCTCTGCTGACTTCGGGTGTAATGCAACATCCTGCTTCTGCCTCGTGCTGCCTTGGTTTCCCTGCCAAGATGGACAGGAAGAGGAACTGTGGCCTAAACCCTTCCTCCCTTAAAGTGCTTTTGTCCATGGTATTTGATCACAGGAACAGAAAAGTAAGCATCTGTCAAGGGCAGAAAAAGAAGGGCTTGTAGCCCTACAGTCTTGGAAGATGAAGGCCCAAATACTTTTTATGGGCCAGCTCAACCTAAATTCCCCCATAACTGCCTATATTTTTTGTTAACTGGACACAAGCTACAGTCATCTGAAAAAAAAAGGAAACCTCATTCAAGAAACCTCTTCCATCAGATTGGCCTATAGGCAAATCTATGGGGCATTTTCTTAATTAGTGATTGGCCCACTAGGGACAGTGCCGTGTGTTGCAGGATATTTGATCACACTGTGAACCCTGAGATGGTGTTGCTTACTGGAAAAACCTGTTTCTAGTTGTGGTGTGGCTCAGCCTTCACACATACACACACACACACACACACACACACACACACATTTAATCCCTTTGGCTGGAATGCAGACATGCCCTTAGTATATGCCTTTAATCCAAAACAATGAAGATAAAGTTAGTTTGTAGAAGGAAGCACCCATGTTTGAAAGTGATGTCTAACTGAGCGGCAGACAAAGTGATGAATCAGAGAAAGATTTGACAGAATAGGATATACCCAACTCTCACGAGAAGAGAGAGGGGCTACTTAAGAGAAAGCAATGCAGAGAAGAGAGGACAGATTTTACTGGGAGAGTTGTACAGAGACGGATTGCAGAGAGAGAACAAGCTAGACACACATGAAGACAGAATAAGCCAGAGAATGGGAGGGAGCCCGAGGACTAGAACAGACTGTTCAAAGTTAGTTCTAGGCCAAGCAGAGCAATTCAGGAGAAGCCTAGAAAAGCCAGATTGAATCAGTCAGTGTAGAGAGGAGTTTGAGCCAGAACAGCCGAGTTGAATCAGCCAGTCAGAGCTCAGAAAAAAACTAGGAATGGATGAGCTTGAAATTCAGCAGCAAGTCTCAGAGGCTGAAAACATTCTAGGCCTAGATAAGATTGTACGGAACTAGAAGCTTCCAGGACTAGGCCTAGGTTAGCAGATGGAGGCAGTAAACCTCTGAGGCAACAATTACATTAGGCCAATGAAAGATACTTTTACAGCCAGGCCTTGTAGGTGGTCCTGGCTTGTATTAAAAGCAAGCTGCGGGTAAACCAGAGGGCAGATTTACTCCATGGCTTCTGCTTCAGTTCCTGCCTCCAGGAGTTCCTCCTGGCTCTTGAGTTTCTGCCCTGACTTTCCTTCTTATGGACTGTGTGTTTCTGGAACATTTAAGCCAACTAAACCCGTTCCTTCCCAAGTTGCTTTTGGTCAGTATGTTTATCACAACAATAGAAAGCAAACCAAGACGGCCTCGTTTTTCCTCAGTTCCCATCTCTGCTGGCTTTATTTATTTATTTATTTATTTATGGTTTTTCGAGACAGGGTTTCTCTGTATAGCCTTGGCTGTCCTGGAACTCACTCTGTAGACCAGGCTGGCCTCGAACTCAGAAATCTGCCTGCCTCTGCCTCCCAAGTGCTGGGATTAAAGGCATGGGCCACCACCGCCCTGGCTGCTGGCTACATTTATGTTGACTTGACACAAGCTAGAGTTATCTGAAAGGAAGGAGCCTCAGTTCAGAAAATGCCTCTATAAGATCTAGCCCTAAGGCAATTTCTTAGTGATGGATGGGGAGGACCCAGCCCGTGATGGACAGTGCCATCCCTGGGCTGGTGGTCCTTGGTTCTATGAAGGCAGACTGAGCAAGCCATGATAAGCAAGCCAGTAAGCAGCATTCCTCCGTGGCCTCTGCATCAGCTTTTGCCTACAGGTTCTTCCCTGTTTGAATTCCAGTCCTGACTTCCTGTGATGCTGGAAACAGAAGCCAAACACTTCGTTGTCTTCCCCAAGTTGCTCTGTTC
Organism: Rhabdomys pumilio; assembly: GCA_030674055.1. Lineage (NCBI taxonomy): Eukaryota > Metazoa > Chordata > Mammalia > Rodentia > Muridae > Rhabdomys > Rhabdomys pumilio. The sequence goes on from JANHMN010000019.1 coordinate 42,135,615, forward strand.
CTGTCATCTCATGTTTCACGACAACAATGATAACCTCAACTAGGGCGCTTGGCCTCTTCTTTCTCCTTCTCTTTCTTTTCCTTCTGTGTGTAACAAAGTTGCCAAAAGGCTGTTACAAATTCTTTCCCTGATCTGACAATGCTCGTGCTTCAGTGGTGAGCATTCCTCAGGTGCAGTGTCCCAAGTACCCCACAGCTGGAGTGTAAGCCCTCAGGACAGAGAGTATGGCTGTCCCATGCTAGATACTGATACAGATGAAGCCAGGACAGGCCACCCCAAACTAGGACAGTAGGAAACCAGAAGCAGACAAACCAAAAGATGCCTCTTTTGCATACCGGTTATTTTGAGTTAGTTATTTTGAGAAACTGAAGAGACATGGTGTGCTGGCTAGTTTTATGTCAACTTAATACAAGCTACAGTCATCTGAGATGAGGGAACATCAATTAAGAAAATGCCTCCACAAGATAAGGTAAGCCTATAAGCCATTTTCTTATTAGTAACTGATGGGGAAGGCCCAGCCCACTGTGGGTGGTGCTATCCCTAGGCTAGTGGTCCTGAGTTCTATGAGAAGGCAGGCTGAGCAAGCTAGGAAGCTGTACCCTTCTATGGCCTCTGCATCAGCTACTGTCTCCAGGTTCCTGTTCTGCTTGGGTTGCTGTCCTGACTTCCTTGGTGGTGAACTGTGATGTAGAAGCCAAAAAAAAAAAAAAAAAAAAAAAAAACCTTTCCTTCCTAAATTTGCTTTGGTCATGGTGTTTTATCACAGCAATAGTAACCCTGACTAAGACACATGGTAGGAGAAGCTGCCCTTTGGTAGGGGAACTTTCTGTCTATAAGGAAGGCCTCTGGGCAGAAGGGTGGCCCTTTTCAGTGTGCTGGTTAGTTTTTGTGAACTTGACACAAACGCAAACAGATCTGTAGAGAGACCCTCAGTTGAGGAATAGACACCATTAGACTGGCTTGTGGAGCATTTTCTTGATTAATGACTGATGTGGAGGGTTCAGTCCACTCTGGGTGGTGCCATCCCCTGGGAGGGCAGTTTTCAATTATATAAGAAATAAGGCAGAGTACCAGGTGGTGGGGGTTTAATCCCAACACTTGGGAGGCAGAAGTAGGTGGATCTCTGAGGCCAGCCTAGTCTACAGAGGGAGTTCCAGGATAGCCAAGACTACACAGAGAAAGCTTGTCTACACACACACACACAACTGAGCAAGCCACCGAGAGCAGCAAGTCCTGTAGGCCTCAGTTTCTTCCTGGTGTCTGCTTTAATACTTGCTTCCAGCTTCCTATCTTCGGTTTTTGCTCAGATTCCCCTCAGTGGAGGTCTAAGATGAAATTAACCCTTTCCTTCCCAAGTCGATTTTCCTTGGGGGTTTTATCACAGCAAAGGACACAGGGAGACAACAAGAACTGCCCGGGCTACCTTCTTGTTTGCTCTGCTTTTTCTGATCCTGAGGTAACCTTTGCCCACTCTGTGCC
>JANHMN010000019.1:42152093-42187844 GCA_030674055.1 Rhabdomys pumilio
AGCTGCCTATAGAGAGGGCAGAGCCAAGGCTTTCTAGGAGTCCTAAGGGAAATGGGTAAGGACCTGGTGGGGGGTGGGGGGGGGGGGGGGGAAGGGAAGTGAGGTCAAAGTACCTTTTTTTTTTTTTTTTAAGCTCTTGACCCACAGAGAAGGAAGAGCCAGCCAGCCCCAAAGGAAACAGAAATTGCCAGCCAGGCAGTCTTGTGCAATGGCTCAGCAGCAGAGGGAGGAGAGACAGTGCTTCCTTCTGGCGGGGAGGTGAAAAGGAGTGCTCCCTTATGGTGGGAAGGGAAGAAAGAGTGCTCCTGCCTCTATACAGACAGGGAAAGTCTATCTTTAGCCCAAGATAGCCCAAGGAGTCAAGAGACCCAGGGCTGAGGGAACCATTTGATGGGGGTTCCCCATCCTTAGGGACCTATGGTGACATATGGCTGGCTGCAGTTTTTTGAGGCTTCCCTATCTGATTTCAGCTCAAGCTTGTTCTCTCCTTTGGACCCCCAGCTCCCTCCCCCACTTGGAAGTGGCACAGCCTCTGAGCTTCCCCATGTCCCAGGCCCATGTCTCCTCAGGAGCCCAGGAAGCCACTGTCTTCTCTCTGTTTACTTCTCACTTGGTTCAGACAGGAGTGGACTGTCCAGGATGAGGGTACATTCTTAACATCCCAGGCCATGGAGCCAGACAGCTGAAGGCAGGAGCCTGCATGGCCAATCGTTCTTGGCTGCAGCCCGCTCACTGCTGCTAATTTCATGGCCCTGTGATCCAGGTAACGCTCTGCCGCCCTGAGCTACCATCCCCAGGCTGGAATCACTTTCCTTACCCTGCAGGAGCCCAGATGCCTCCTCCACTGCAGACTGGAGATGGGGGCCACACAGAACTGCTCAGTGACAGTAGCTTCAGACACAGAGGCTGCTGAGGCTCGTGACTAATGGACTCGGCTTATATCAAAGGGCCCAAATGGCATTCCGAGGAGAGAATTTTACCCAAGGCCTGCCAGAGATAAACGGGCTCATTTCAGTGGCTCCCTGCCCGGAGAAACCTTCTTACCTGGACCCTGAGCCCAGAATCAGATTCTTCCAGAAGAGCAGCTTAGCATGGGGCCTCTCAGCGAGGTGGCTGGAGGAAGTTCTCTGCTGGAAAATGGCCTCACATCTGGCCGGCTGGCTCCGCTAGGCTTTTGAATTTCATTTGAAGAGTGGTCCTCTGGTTCCTAGTTTTCACACTGGAGGACAGCAGACGAAAATGGTTCTCCTTATCACACTGCTAGTGAAGTGAGTACCCCCTGCCCTAGCCAGGAGTGGTCTGTCCACACTCATGGGCCATTGGGAGGCTGCTAGTACCAGCTACCCCTCAGCCAGGCTCTGTCCATAGTTGGGGGTCTGTCCCACACCTACCTGGGAGGTTTTGGGGGTGCTGACACCATCGGGAAGAAACTTAGAAATCTGCCCGCTGTTGCTCATCTTCAGTCCAGCATGGTTTTGTGGTGCTGGGCACCGAGCATAGTCTCACGTATGCCAGGCATGCACTCTGCCACTGAGCCACACCCCAGCCTGTCTGTCCTCTTGAAAGTGATCTCTGGCCGGGCAGTGGTGGTGCACGCCTTTAGTCCCAGCACTTGGGAGGCAGAGGCAGGTGGATTTCTGAGTTCGAGGCCAGCCTGGTCTACAGAGTGAGTTCCAGGACAGTCAAGGCTACACAGAGAAACCCTGTCTCAAAAAACAAAACAAAACAAAACAAAAAACAAAAAACAAAACAAAACAAACAAACAAAAAACATTATTGAAAGTGATCTCTGCTTAACCACTGACCATGTCCATCCATCCCCTGGGGCCAATCAAGGCAAGAGTTTTCTTTTTAATACTGTGTAGAATGTGTAAATGCCCAGTGTACAAGGAGAGACAATGCCCATATTCCTGGTCACTGTGCAGACAGAGAGGAGAGGTATCAAACCCCAACATTTGCTGCCTTGGGGCAGAAGAATATGACAGCCTCTACGAGAAGGAGTGTGGCTTGCATAGAAAGGCTACGAGAACCTCTTGAAAGGCTTGTCTTGTAAGCATACATGATTTGCCGAAGAATGGCACCCTGGACTCCAATAGTATATAACTGCAAAGAGTGTGTTATTCTGCAGAAGTCCAGCATGCTGGGGTCTCCCATTACCAAGATAGAGAGACACTCAAGTGAGCTTGGAGGCCTGATTTAAAGCACATTAGGGAATTCCGGGGTAGGTGACCTCTGTGTCAATCTGTTGGGTTCATCTCTGTGGACATTCCATTACCAGGGTGTGTGGGCTGGAAGCTTGCTGAGGCTGTCTGGGAACTATTGCTGAGGAAGTAGCTGAGGAAGTCTGGAAACTGCTGCTGACCCGTTGTCCTTGCCTCAGGCCTGGTGGCGGGGCAGCTTCTGAGGGCAGAACTTGCCCAGTTCTCGGAGACAGATTTAAGCCTAGTCTCCTGAACTAAATGCCCATTGGAAGCCTGTCATGGAGTCAGCCTAACCTTCTCAGTGTCACTGAGGCAGGCGATACATTGTGGCCATGATAGAGTATGGACTCGTATGCAACTTGTGCGGATTACAGAGTAAGATGGCAGGTGTCCCTCAGAAGTTCCAAGTGGGAAGGGCCTGTCACCATCATCAGGCGTTCATCTCTGAAATGTAGCCGCCATGCATGGTTAAGTGTGAACCTCAGTGAAGAGCTCTGAGTGTCAGCCTCCTTGCCCACCATCTTATTTGGTCCGCCGTGTTCTTTGTTCTTTGTCTCTGAATATTCCAGGCCAGCTGGCCCATGAGAATCCCGGCTCCATCTCCTGTCTCCCTGGCTGAGCCTTAGGGCTATAGACGTGTGCTTCAGACTCAGTTTTACCTGGGTTCTCGGTTGAACCAGGTCTTTTTAGCTTGTTTTGTTTTGTTTTATCGGCTCCAAACAAGTGAGAGTTACCTGAGGAATCTCGATTGAGAAAACGCCTCCCTCAGATCGCCTGTAAGCAAGCTTGTAGGGACATTTTTCTTAGTGATTGATGTGGCAGGGCCCAGCCCACTGGAGTCAGTGTGACCCCTGGGTAGATGGTCCTGGATGGTATAAGAAAGCAATAACCTGAACAAGCCATGAGGAGGAGTAAGCCTGTAAGAGGAGTTCCTCTATGGCCTCTGTCAGTGCCTGCCTCCAGGTTCCTACCCTGATGCCCTCAGTGGTGCAGTATGACCTGGGCCTTGAAAGATGAATTAACCCTTTCCTCCCCGACATGATGGTGATGGTGTTTCTCATAGCAACTGGTGTGTTTATAAAAAGAGAAAGAGAAAGAGAATATGTTCTGTGGGTGTGAGTGTGTGTGGTGAGGGATGGGAGAAGAGGATGTCTCAGCGGACCCATGCGGAGGCATCTCTTCCCCCTGAGGGACCAGTCACATGACTGTATAGTATAGAATAGGGTTTATTCAGGGAATGGGGAGGGGAGTTAAGAGAGTAGTAGAGGCAGAGAGAGAGAGAGAGAGAGAGAGAGAGAGAGAGAGAGAGGAAGAGAGAAAGAAAGAGAGAAAGAGAAGAGAGAGAAGAGAAGTAGAGGCTGGCCATGAGCACATGGAGAGAGGGGGAAGGGGCGAGGGGACAGAGGGATCAAGAGAGAGCAAGAGCAAGAGAGAGAGGAGGGGGCAGGCAGTCCCTACCTGGTTGTTGCCAGATAACTGTGGGGAGGCGCATACCTGGCTCTTGCCATGTACATGTGGGGTGGAGTTTAGACAGAATGCTAACAACCAACAGTAACCCTAACTAAGATATGGGGATTTACCCACTGGACCATCTCCCTTATCCCAGCCTTGGGCTTCTAATTTGTAAAAAAAAAAAAAACAGGGCTTATCCCAGGCCTGCCTGTGCTGACGGATTGCCAAAAGAACAAAGGGCTGGGTGGGAGCTGCACCATTCCGATGTTCTGCACGGCTTTCTTCTGCCCACTCTAGTCACCATAGGTGCCAAGGTAGCCTTTGCTGTCATCTCTCCACAAACTGCTACCCTTCCTGAGCCAGGCAGCCCAGGGAGATGATGGTGGGCAAAAGTATCACTTCACACTAGGTTTGAGCACTCTGCATGGGACTGATGCCCCCCTCTGACATTAGCACCCTAGGGGCCTGGCTGTCTGGAATCCTGGAATATCTGGTGCCCCCGCTAGGTTGGCTCCCAAAGGGAACATGACAAGGTGACATCATCTCACGCCGAGTCCCCTCTGCACATCATCCTCTTCCCATGTCTCTGGACACTCCTCCCCCTCATCTTCCCAGCTGCCACCCAGACTGGTCCTACTGGAAGCCCCTGGTCGTCTCTCCTTCTACGTCTACCATATGGTGTCTCTTGTGCCACAGTGATATGCTTCTGAAGACACCCAAAGGCTGTCAGGCAGGGTTCTGCTCGTGAGTGCTGCACTGCATGTGACAGTGAGATAGCAGCAAAGGAAAGAGTTAAAAGAGAAGGTGCTGTTGGCATGGACGGTGGCTGCCCAGCCATGACTGGGAGCCTAGGGTGTCCCTCAAGGTTCAGATCTTGTGCCTGGGGTCCAACGTGCTAAGGTAGAAAAGCCTGCTTGGTGAGGCCCTTCTGCTCTGTCGGTATCTTCTACCCACTCTCCTTCAAGGCCCACCGGCCTTCTGGCCTTCAGGAGGCTGTATAAATAAACAGCAGCACCATCGCACAGCCCTGCAGGCTGGGCGGAGCTTGGCCACCATCACATAGCCACCTCTTTGTAGGGGTTCATCCAGGAGTCAGAGTGAAGGACAAGGAAGTGAAATTGGCACAGAGAATAAACACAGACTTCAGGACCCTAGAGCTGGCCACAGCGCAGCATCAAATACGGCTAATACCCAGCTCCATGACTGTGTCCCCAGAAGCCGGGGGAGCCGTTACCACATTTCAGAACTGCAGTTAGGATGGGAAGAGACAAGCAATTTCATCTGTAAACATCTTTTCATTCCCTGCCTCACACTGGCCAGAGTTCACTCTGGGGCATTGATTCAACCTCCTGCCCCTAGCACCTTTCTGGGAGAGTTACTAGGCCCTTTGCCTAACAGACAGTGTTCAGGCTTGGTGGACCTGGGTAGCACATTTATCAAGTGTCATTCACTGGAATCAGGGCATTTCCACAGAGAGGAGACAAGGTGAGGCTGGAGGGACCAGTGTTCCCAGCAAGCAGACCAGTCATGATTCCCCTGAGGGCAAGTACAGGCCAGAGGTCAAGGCTTGGCTTGGCTGGATTCTCTCTGCTGAGGCTAAATCAAACACACACACACACACACACACACACACACACACACACTCACTCACAGACTCATACATATATACTCGTACACATTTACACATACACATTTATACACACATCACAGACATACACACTGACAGACACAAATACACATACACTCACACACACAAACTCACACCCCTCTCTCTTCTCCTCTCTCTCTCTCTCTTCCCCTCCCCTCACGAATGCATGTGCACACATACACACACACACACACACACACACACACACACACACACACACAGTGCAAACACCATATTTGCAAGGGAGGTGCCAGGCCCACTTTATATCACTGTCTGCAGCTCCAGGCCCTGCTTCTGATGGCCCAACCTGAGTCTGTTCTCCCCCACTGGCTTGTCCTTCATAAAGTACAGAAATGGGCTTAGTCAACAGCAAGGGACTCAGGGCCTCCTGTAGTTGTCAGGGCTGAAAAAGCTTCCCAACTTTAAAATGCACAGTCTTTAGCTTGGCTATATGCAAACCAGAACATTCAGTTACCTGGAAAATCCCTGTCCCTAAAATACCCAGGGATTGTGAGCCTGCTTGGAAAAAGCAAACCAGGTTCTCCACCATGTGAGTGAAGCCACAGTTCCAGGTCTGGTCAGGGGATGGAGGGAACCTGCCAAGGACAGAGGGTCTCCCCTTCTCCTCCAGCCTTTGTCCCTCCTCGGCCTGCCTGGCCTCACATGGACTCAGCCAGTGTGTCAGGAGGTAATTGACTGACTGCCCAGCCCTGGGCAGGCTCTGCTGAGCCCATCAGGGCAGGGACAATGAGACTCACGGGTGACGAGCTGCGATTATCATTTTAATTTCAAGGCTGTCACCTTACAGTCAGGGTGCCCCTTCCTAAGAGCACAAAGCCGGCTGCAGCCTTCAAGGGACCTCAGAGGGTCTGTTCCACAGCCCAGGGGGTACCTAGGACATTTATGTCTCTCATCTTTGTTCTGTCCAGGCCTGACCGCAGCCCCACCACTCCCAGACCTTTTCTTACCCTGACGCAGTTTTCACTGTCTCCTAGGGAGGTCCTGCCTCCTCTCTGGAACTCCACGAAACTTATCTCTCTTCTGGTTAGCCAAGCAGCAACAACTGTAAGAACTTAAGAGGAAATTCTCCCAGCTCTCTGGGGTCGGAACTGTGAAAAAAAACCTTCACACTTCTGCTACTCCCAGTGAGATGCACCGCGTCCCTGGGATGGTGTGTGTGTGTGTGTGTGTGTACATCTCGGACTCCTCTATCCTGATCATAGACGGGATGAGGGTTTTTCTTTGCACTTGGCTCCTGATCTCTTCCCTCGGTTGTGTGTTCCGTTTAGTACTTACATGCTGCCTTTTCTTTGCTTAGAGTTAAATGGCTTAATCCATTTAAATCCCTTCTGTTTGTTATACAGCAAATGCTTAATGTGTATAAGCCTTACTGCAGCGCAAAGCTCATCTGGGGTTCATGACCAAAGCAAGACAGTCAGCCCTTGGCTGACTTTCCTTCTCTCTTCCTCCCTCCCTCCCTTCGCTCCCTCCTTTTATCCATTCTTCTATCCTTTCCCTCCCTCCCTCCTTCTTCTTTCTCCCTTCCTCTCTTCCTTCCTCTATAGCACCTCTCCCTGTACTCTCTCTCTGTGTCTCTCTGTCTGTCTCTGTCTCCGTCTCCCTCTCTCTCTCCCTCTCCCTCACTGTAGTACTGGAGGATCTAAGCCTGGACCTCCTCCCTGAAGGCCGCTGCGTTCCCCTCCCCACAGTTAGTTTGTTGTGGTTGACTTTAAAGATGCTCAGAGTCAATGCCCATTCAGTCAAGTCTCTCCTAATCAGTGGGCAGCCATTGGGGTTTTTAGAGTTGCATCCAGTTTGTACTAGGCCAGTCTGTAGCCCTGAATCCCAGCCTGCAGTGGTGTGTGTGTGTGTGTGTGTGTGTGTGTGTGTGTGTTTAAACCCTCTCCAGCTCCCTGAGGATTTCCCTTTCTCCTGGCTCATCATGGAGGTAATTTACTTTTCTGGCTTTGACCTGCAGTAGCTTTTTGGTAGCTGAGTCTCCTATAAGCTGAGGTCTGGTCTACATGGTCTGAGAAGCTGGTTACTATATAGTGTCAAAGGGCCAACAAGGGTAGGGCTTTCCTTTTAGCTATATACTGCGCTCCACTCCCAACATCCAGTCTGTGGCTTGGGTAAGTGGAGCACTGGAAGCATGGGCCTCCCAGGAGCTGAGAACAATGTCAAAGCTGACCCTGTGACCCCAGCACTCAGCACAGCTAAGTATAGCACAGCTGTCCTTGGAGGCTGTTGGTTGAATGACTGAGTGAGTGTCAGATTGGAGGGAGAGGTGGGACCACATGGAGTGGGGGTGGACTTAGCCATGGCTTCTAAGTATCTGGAGACAGTGAAAGCAGCCCTCCCTCAGACCCTCACTACCCCTGAGTGACAAACAGCTTTCCTTGTGTGTTTCTAGAACTACTTTGAGAGCTACCTGGCAGTTGCCTCCACTGTGCCCTCCCTGCTGTGCCTGGTGGCTAACTTCCTGCTTGTTAACAGGTAGGTCAATGATTCCCTCCCCTGACCTCCACCCCTTGGCTGCTCCATTCTCCCCAAGCCTACAGCAGGAGTTTTCTGCATAAAGGGTGGTTCCCCATATTGGAGGCAGGCAGCTCAGCCTTGCCATGCAGTTTACAAATCAGAGAGGGTGCTGGGGGGGCTCCAGTTACAGATCAGAGTGGGTGAGGGGGGGGGGCTCCATTCAGGGGCCGTTGCAGCCACTTACAGTGACACCCAGGTAAGGACCATCTCCCTTTGAGAGGCCTACAAGGCCTTGGTCTCTTGTAGCCAGGGTGTGCTGTGTGGAGCAAGGCCTGAGGAAGCTGTTCTACATGCCCTGAGAGCAGCCAGCCACTAACAGCATCCACTGAACTGTCCTACCTGCAGGAAGCAGTCACCACTGAAATATGTTGATGATACTAGCCTATCCCCTGCTCATAGTGGGAGCTCATAGGGAAAGATTGCAAAAGGCTTCTGGATAACACCATGGAGGATGAAATTATTTGAGAGATAAGTAGTTGGTATGATCTATAGATCCTGCTAGCTGTCCCTTCCAGTCCAGTCTCAGTTTATCTTGACAGTGGCAACAGAGACACTATGTCATCTGCCTTTTCCTGAAGCTGTCTCTAGGCAATAAGTATGGCCTCACTGTGGTCCAAAATCTTGGACTTGAGCTCATAGATACCTCAGATCCCTGGTGATAAACTTATTCAGCTCTGGTCACTTAGTAGGAACTCCTGGATCTCTTGCTGAAAAACATTCTAAGGTACATCTGGCCTCAGGAATGGTGCTGGGATTGATTAGTAATGTCTGCTCTGGGCACGGGAGGAAAGAGCAGAATGTACCCTGTGTGCTAAGCCTGTGTATAGAGCAGTCTTTCTAAATATATCAAGGTATAGGGCACAGTTGTATAGAAGATTCCAAAGTATAGTGGCTTGCAACCGTAGCAGTAATTAGTTTCTTTTACTATCTGGGGTTGCCGAGTCAGCCAGGCTCAGCTGGATCATGCTGATGCAGTCAGACAGTGTTGGGGTTGGAGATGCTCATTCTTTCCCACCTCCCTGTCTGTCTCTCCTCATTGGCTTGTTCACATGGGGTCAGAGACTGTTCCCATTGTGACTGAAGAGCAAATGTTCCATGAGAGCCAGGGACAAGCCACAGAGTGTTACTTTCTTCACACTCAACTGATTAAGCTGTCATAAAGCCTCCTCCATTTCAAAGAGACAGCCCCCCCACCTCCATGTATCAAAGAACCTGTATCCCTCTAAAACCAAAGTGTAGTCTAAGAGAGAACTCAGCCTCACCTCCTGGCCCCTAGGGGGCCCTGCAGTGGTCTCCTCCCAGATACTTAGCCTTTAGACATCCACCCTTGGGGGTACAAGTGATATGGGAAAATTTGGGAGGTATCTTTGAGTTCAATCGAGCCCTTCTGAGTTCTCTATGAGCTTAGGTGTGTGTGCGTGTGGGGGAGGGGGCAGGTGTGTGGCAGGAAGATGCTGCAGAAAACTCAAAGGCCACCCTTAAAGCCACCCAAGCCAGTGACTTTTGGGCTCTGTGTTGCTAATGAGATAGAATTCACACACCACAGAGGATAGAATTTGGAAAGGAAGTTACAGATAAGTAGAGAGGAGCTCTGGGGAGGGGACAGAGCTCCTGTACACAGGAGAGCTCCTAGGAAATGGGGTACCACGGAGCTGCTCTTGTGAGGCCCTGTGAAGGTCTTACGGCCTCCTTCATAGAGATGACTTACGGGCGGAGCGGCAGTGTGGTTTGCTCACCGATGACGTGTTCAGATACCCCTTTTTATCAGTCAGACCTTCCAGTATAGTTTCCAGGCAAGACTAAGAGATACAAGGGACCAGGGACCAGAACCTCTCCTGGCATTCCTGGTCTCCAGCAAGGACGTTCTCAGAGTGGCTATTCTGGGGTCCCTTCCCCACTTGACCAGGGTCTATTCCCTGCTCTCATGGCTAAGAGCTGACTCAAGGATTCCCTCAGTACTACCAGCCACCAAAGACAGAGTAGAGTTCTGGACAGTGCCCAGAGAGAGGAGAGGAAGAGATACCGGAAGAAAGTGAGACACAAGAGCACCTGTAGAGGCAGGGAGGCTCGCCTCACCCACCCTTTGCCCTTCCAGGCCTTGTGACTGACTTCTCTATCCACCTGCTCCGTGGCACTGGGTACTTGTGCAGCTGGGACAGCTCAGTTACCTGTGGACAAGAATTCCTGTCGTCTTTAGATTTAGATTACCACCTGACAGGGGCTGGGGGTAATAGATACCTACGACTCCTTCACTGTGTCACCCTATATGTGCAGTGACTTAGGAGGTTGGAGTGACGTCCTATTTTTCCTGGTCACAGAGGTACCACAGTGGAGCCACATTCCTGATGTTTTCCTTGGTGGCCATGGAACCGGAAGCTGGCCCAGTTCTGGGGTCAGCCAGAGCAGTGAAAAGACCCTCTTGGGACCGTGGAGTATATTGACCTCCAGTCACAATAGACAGTCAGTAGCCAATCAGTGGTCTTGCATAAAGAAAGACACCCCACTTACTCAGGTGACCACCGCAGGTCACTTGGCCACTGAGGCCAAAGGGCAGGGATTTATTTCTAGAGGGATCTCCTCAGACTGTCTGCCCTTGAAACCTGGGCTACCTACGGTGCTTAGTTACCCACTTTGTAGCCCCCTGGACCGGGCTCCAGGCTTAGTGCTAGGCATGGGAGGGTGGCTAGGAGGGGCTGGGCAGGGAAGTAGTTTCACAGGTGCCCTAGTAGATTATTGGCTGTAGGCACTATTTGAGGGCCTTAGGGAAACAGCTCTCCAACCTCCCTTGTTGCCAGCTGCCAAGGACAGTTTAGGGCGAAGCTGTTTTTTTTTTTTTTTATTTAATGTGGAAGATTGAAATGTCTCCTTCCCTCCCTCCTGGAGCACCCACGGCTTCTCTGACTGGCTCATCCATAATCGCCAAGTGTTTTATTATGTTAAATCTGCAGCTTTATAAATACAGATGAGCCAGATTTACATTTTGGAGATTTGGGAGGAAATCAGTCCCCTGGGGTCCTGGACTCTCACTGGCAAGGGAGTGGAGTGTGGATGGGCCGTGCCCTCCTCCAGCATCTTCAGGGCCATGTGGCCTCTCAACCTGGCTCATAACCGGAGAACACCAGGCAAGCCAGCATGTGCCTAGACCTCCCTAGAAACTCAGGAGCTTCCATGCCAAGCCACTCTCCCTGCAGGAGGCGGTGTGTGTGTGTGTGTGTGTGTGTGTGTGTGTGTGTGTGTGTGTATGTGTGTGCCCCTACTGTGTTTATAAGGCTGGCCTCCAACTTCATGGCATTGAGACTATCTCTCATGGGGCTTCTGAGGACCTGGGGGCTCTCCTGGAGGGAGAGAGGCACTGGGAAGGAGCCCTGTGCAGGTGAGGGACAGCTGTAAGCAATTCAGTGGGTACTTTTGCTGTTTGCTCTTCTTGCCCCCCACCCCACCCCACTAAAAATCCCCAGGCACCCCACAGGACCTTGTCACCATAACTACGGGGGGGTGGGCGGTGGTAAGTGGCTAGGAGCAGAGGGGCAGAGGGATGCAGCCACACCTCCTCGCTCTGGTCAGTCTCTGACTCCACCAGTCCTCATCAGGTGCCCCAGGGAAACCATTACAACTTTTTTTGTTATTTGTCCCATGGTGTCACCAAGCAGACCTTTGTATCACCTAGGCCTGCCTCATCATTTTGGAGACAAGGAAGAAAGGTGCACAGTTGTCAGAGGTCACACAGCAAATCCATGATAAAGTCAGGCTTTGTGCTGCTATTCCTTCCTTCCTTATCTTGTGGGTGGGTGAGTGGCTCCTAATACCAAGACGATGAGTCTCTGTGGAACCCATAAGTGTGTGAGGTCACCTTGAACCTCAAGCCTGAGGCCTTGGCTGCAAGCCTACCGAATACATTGGGGTTCACTTACCAAAATAGCTTTGTGGGCTCCAGGGGTCCAGCCACTCCACCTGGCCCTTCCTCTAACCCTAACTTGCCTGAAGCAGAGTCTAATGAGAGGCACCCTAGTGTGGGGTTCTAGTGGTCATGGAGGCTAGATGTTCCTTAGAAGCAGGCCCCCAAACAAGGAGAGGTTCAAGAGCATGTAGTAAATTTGAGGGTAAAATCAAAGACAGCAAGAAAGTAGCCAGGAGAGGAGGCCTTATCACCCAGCTCCACAGAGAGCCACTAGAGACCCTAGGAATCTAAGGGAGCCACCCCCACAGAGGGAGCTAGGTTGGGTAGCCATCAATCTCACCAGCCATTGGCTATAGGCTGCTGTTGGGAAGTCAGTAGCCTATTGTGCCCAACCTAACCCTGGGCCACAATGTCCTGAAACCATCTCTGGAGTTTCAGGCAGTGTTCTTCCCCTGGTCTGGGACCTCAATGTTTTTGTTAGTGGCCACACTAGTAACAAATAGCACACAGGAAGTATTATTTGTTATCAAATGGAAAGTTAATGTCAGATTTATCCTCAGGCATAGTTAGGCCTGGGGATGTCCTTTCTATGGTGCCAGGGCTCCGTGAGTCTTCATGGGGGTCGGGAGGTACACTCTGTATTACAATCCTTCCACACATAGCAAGGCAGTGTAAGACTCTTGTGAGCCTTAGCTTACCGGAGACCTCCTGAGTGAACCACAGGGAGACGTGAATTGGTGAAAAAAGCAAAAGGAATTTTAATGATCTAACACATTGGGGTTGTCTTGCACCCGAAGGAGAGGCAGTGACCACCACCCCCCCCAGCCCATTTGGTCAGTTTTTATACAGTTTAAGGGGTAGACTAGAGAAACAGTGAGTAGGCACAATATGACTGGCAGTGTAAGACCCCCCACGAAGAGAGGACCTTCCTCAAGCCTCAGAAATTCACGGCCACCCAATAACTCACAAGACACCGTTCTTGATGCAACAGCAAGAGGTATATTTTGGGATCAGTCGACTGATGGTCAATTCATAACCCACACAGGAGCAGAGGAATTGACAAGACAGCCTGGTTAGGGGCGGTCTTATATAGGGGACCCCATAAACGGGATGGGGGGGGAAATGAAGGGGTAACCAAGGAAACATAACATAAAAACAGTGGAAAGTCTCAAGAAGTCCCAACCCATAATTTAGCCAGAGTCATGTGGAAACATCTTGTACACTCATCTTTCACAAGAATGTAACCTTGTCCAACCATCCTGCTTTGGGCCTTCCCCACCCTTAGGTGGGTTCTCTTCCCTGAGGTCTGAAGAATGTTAATCAGCCCCTCTCTTCCTCTCCTGAATGTTAATCCATCAAGTGTCCTCTGACTCAGGGATAATGTACCCCTCCCAGAATGTAGAATGTATCCCGGGGCAGTGAAGGCCTAAAATCTTACATTTAGTTCCGCTTTCTTGGTGGAACTAGTGAACCTGCATTCTTTTGCTCAAGTCTAGGAGTCATAAAAACTTTCTATATTTTCATAAGTTTTCTATACCTTTCAGCAGAACAGTGTGACTTTTAAACTGATTGGTCTTTAGGGAATGAGGTGGCAAGGACCTCCCTTGTCTGTAGGTAGCCAGGGTTGGTCTGTCCTGCAGAATGTGTCTACATGTTCTGGGCACTCTGGGCCTTCCCCACCTGCAGGTGGGTTCCCTTCCATGTGAGTCTGAGGAATGTTAATCAGCCTCTCCCTTCCTCCTCTGACCAAGGAATGTTAATCCAGCAAGTGTCCTCTGACCAAGGAATGTATATCAGCCTCTCCCACCCATCAAGTGTCCCATGACCTTTCTAAAGTTCCTGAGCTGACCCCTTCAGCAGTCGGACACACTCATGCATAGCCCATGGCACCACCCTAGAAAGGACTGACTGGGCTATGTGCAGCCCCTGGCTGTGTGGTAGCCAGGATCACCAATGCTGTTCTTTGAAGCTGGACTGCTATGGGCGGTATAGCCCACTCTTCCACCATGCTGGAAATGAAGGAACACTTTCTCTCCCAGAGAGGAGATGCTGACAGACAAGCCCGCAGACCCACCCGAGCCCCCTCTGAAGATTAAGGCCTGACTCATAAGGCAGATGAGATGCTGGCATCCAGACTGGGGTTTTGCCTGTCTCCAGCTCAGCCAGGAAAGGCTCAGCCAGTCTTGTCTCTTTCAAGGACACACGGGCTCTCTTCCTTTTGTCCTCTCGGCTGTACCCTGAGATGTCACCAGCCCTCCTGCCAAAGTCCCAGAGTACCTAGTACTGGGGTGCACTGAGCCCCCCCCCCCACTCTGGAGCTCACATCTGCACTCCAGATATACAGTTGTTGCCTAATGTAAGACAGGCACTTAGTCAGGACCCAGGGTCACAGAAGAGCCTGGGTGGGTGGGGGGGGCTCACATAGCTTCTCATCCCAGCCTTCAGGGACTCTCTGTGTGTCCTTCCTTCCCCTTACATGGAGGAGACAGCCCCGTTCTCCCTCCAGCCCTGAATTCCCCCTCAGGAACCAGACATGCCAGGGGGAGGAGCTCTTTGTAAGAGCCCTTCCTTCCCTCCATGCAAATGGATTCACACCTAGCTGTGTACACAGATTTCTTTTTCTACCTTTCAAGTTTGACTTTGCCCGCAGTCCTTGTTTTAATCCAGAAAACATCTCTGCTTCTAATCTGGCTTTTCTTCCCTCCGCACCCCCTCCCCCTACTTTCTCTCTAGTTAGTGGGAAACAGAATTGAACATCCAATCAGGCTTAAAGCTTACTCTTTTTTTTTTTTAAAGATTTATTTTTTATTTATATGAGTACACTGTATCTGTTTTCAGACACACTAGAAGAGGGCATCGGATCCTATTACAGATGGTTGTGAGCCACCATGTGGTTGCTGGGAATTGAACTCAGGACCTCTGAAAAAGCAGTCAGTGCTCTTAACCGCTCGCTAAGCCATCTCTTCAGCCCTTAAAGCTTATTGTAATATGATGGTTCCAACAGCCTCGGGATGGTGTTCTCTCTTTTGGGGTAGAGGGCTGCACAGCCATCTCCGATGGTTCCTATGCCTGCCCTCCTCCCTGGTCACTGGGGGTCAGGGGAGGTAGCTGAAGAGCTTGGCTTGGGTACAGGGTGGTATTTTAATGGAATGCATGGGGTCCTGGCACTGACTGCCAGGGTGTGGTCTCGGCAGCTGCCATCCCAGCTAAGGAGAAACTTCTGAGAGCTCCTGGCCTCATGGCTGAGTGATATTGAGCCAGCTCCTTTTTAACCTTTCTGAGCTCAGGTTCCTTACCTGTGTGTAGGGGACCAAGAGTCTGCCTTCCCCACAGAGCGTAGAGAACAGCTGGAAGAAAATTGAACACAAACCAAGTTCTGTGACATCAATGGTGGTCACGCTCTTCCCTCCCCAAGTGACAAATTTGGATCCACCAGGAGCTCAGCGGTGCAGCAGCAGTGGGGTCTTGTCTGGTGTCCTGGCCTTGAGCGTCACAGATTGGTGACGATCAGCAATGTCTACTGGCCCCTCACTGGCCTTGGATCTTTGTGTTACATAAAGCTCCCTGGTGCCCCCTCATTCTTCCATGTATAGATGGACACTCCTTCTGCAGAAGTGGAAGCTGGACCCTCAAGTCTCCTTTCGGATGTCACAGGGCAGGCAGAATTCAAGGTCATGGCCCACATTGAGCTCACCATGGAGAGGCCTGGAGGGAGTCTAACTACTGCTCCCCGTCCTCTCCCCAGGGTCCAGGTGCATGTTCGTGTTCTGGCCTCATTGTCTGTCTCCCTGGCCATCTTTGTGGTTATGGTTGTGTTGGTGAAGGTGGATACTTCCTCCTGGACCCGAGGCTTCTTCAGCGTCACCATTGCGTGCATGGCCATCGTCAGCAGCTCCTCCACCATCTTTAACAGCAGCGTGTATGGCCTGACAGGCTCGTTCCCCATGAGGAATGCCCAGGCACTGATATCAGGTGAGAGCCCACCACAAGCGGAAGCCACAGTGGTCTTTCCAAAAGAAATGTATCCTGGGTCTACTTTATTTTCCTAGCATCACCAAGCAAACCATCCCAGACTTGGTAGCTGAGAGCCATTCTTTCCGCTCTGTCTGCAGCTTAGGAAGCAGATGGAGGTTGGGATGGGGGGTGGGGAGGGGGACGGGACATGGTTCTCTGCTGCTCTACCTAGTGTTCACAGGGGTGGGCCTCGGTGGCATTGAACATGGACCTCATCATGGTTGCCTGGACTATCTTGCGGCATGGGCCCAGGCTGTACACAGAGTGAGCATCAGAGGAGAGTCAGGCAGGCATGGAAGCCATGTTGGGAGTAACTTCCAGAGCCCTTAGCTCACCTAGACTCCAGATGGGTCTCTGTGGCTCCACAGAAGGTGTAGAGTCTTGGCAGTAGAACAGGTAGGAGGTGGCAGGGCGGGGGCAGTAACACCATAGCCATGGTGGAAGCACACTATGCCTTCAAAGCATCGTCTCTGAAACCAGCCTGCCTTCCTTTCCTTCCCTCCCTTCTTGTCTCCCTCCCACTTGGCCCTTTTCCTCTCTTTCATTTTTCCTTCCTCCACTCCCTTTCCTCCCTCCCTCTTTTCTGTCTTTCTTTCCTTTCCAGTTTTATAGAGGCTGTACCTTGTGCCAGGGACATCCTATCAGAGCCGATAGTCTAGTGGCTAAGCTGCTGGTTTCCCCCAGACCGTGCCATGCCGTGGCTTGCTCGGGCCCTGACTTGGGGCATCTCTCTAGCTGAAGTCTGGAAGTGGATGCTATGCCGGTTACCGGGGACCTTGGCTGGTTTTTTTTCCTCTCACCCAGATGGCCCCACAAGGTAAACAAAGCTGGGTCAGTTAGCATCTGCTTTATGTGACGACCACTGTCCCCTAAAGCAAGCCTGGAGGCTGCTCTTCTCTGTGTCCCCATGTGTCCCTGGTGCTTTTAAACACTTGGCTACCTGAAAAAGAATCGCACAATGCACAGGACTATGCTTGTTAGTTAATATGCCAGGCAGGATGTGGCAGGGATGACAGGTGCCTTGACAAGCGCATGTCCACCCCTCCCTGCTCCATACCAGTGCCAGACATCACTAATAGATCCCTATCTTTCCTCCTGAGCCTCTAATTCCCTCTCCAGTCAGCACTTGAGGCAATTACTCTCTGTGGATCAGAGGCTAGATATGAGCTCCGTCTGTTTGCCATTTTTGATATAGGATTAGGCTTCTCCTCTGTCCCAGGAAACCATTGGGCCTAAAATAAAATAGAAATGAACTTGTCATGGTATTTTCCGAATACAGTCAACACGCTCCTGGCAGGACTTCTAGAAAAGCAGGGCGGGGCCAAAAGGGATGGCTGTCAAACCGCTAATCCCTCTGTCACCGCTGACCTCAGAAAGAGGCTCTACCCTCTCATCTTCCCACCCCCACCCCCTCAGGTCAGAGCTCTTCAATACCGCTTCAGCCCTGCTGACCGCCAGCATGTGGCCCCACTAGTCCACCTCAAGATGTCTAGAGAAGAGTGTCTCCTGGGATTTTTTTTTTTTTTTTTTGAAGATCTAGTTTTTAAAAAGTGTGGAATAAGCCGGGCGGTGGTGGCGCACGCCTTTAATGAGGAGGAGGCAGAAGCAGGTGGATTTCTGAGTTCGGGGCCAGCCTGGTCTACAGAATGAGTTCCAGGACAGCCAAGGCTACACAGAGAAATCCTGTCTCGGAAAAAAAAAAAAGTGTGGAATATATGGCATACACCTATAACCCAGTGCTTCATAGATTGAGACAGGAGGAATGTGAACATCAGGCCAGGCAGGGCCACCTAAGTGACACTCTGCCTCAAAGAATAAAAAGAACAGATGAAATTAAGACTTCTGTGTCAGCACTAAGGTACTCGACCCTCCCCAGCACCAGGCCAGCACCCCGGGGCCAACTGAGCTGCCTCAGTTTCCAGTGGCCCCAGCCCCCTTAGCTTTTTGGTCCAGAGGAACCCATCTGTGAATCCTGTGCATGTTGGCATCTGAGGAACAATTCATTTGTTTTGTGAGGGTGTTTTTTTTTTCCCTTCCAAAGCCCTCATTTGCATATATTTCCATAAGTGATGAGATAGAAAGAGTCATGAAGGATGAGCTCCCCGAGGCCCGGTTTGTGGCTGCCGATAATATTGTAGATTCAAGTTGGAAGGGAGAAGGATCAGTCAGTGGGGCTGTTAAGATCTCTTCCTCCTGGCGGCCACCGAGCGAGCAGCTCTCTGAGCTAACTGCACTTCTTCCAGAGCGCCCAGGTGGGGATTAAGGCTTCTCAGAAGTGGGCACCCCTATGGCAAAGGGTTTACCCCATTGCTTCTGCTTTGATGTGGGAAAGATGGGACTAGCCAAGTAGCTAATTGGGAACCTGAAGATTTACTTGGCGTTCGGCTCCTGTCTGCGTCAGACTCTGTTTAACAAGCAGTAATCCTTTTAATCCTTACAGCTGACCTAAGGGTGGACACTCCCACTTACACTGGAGCAAGCCGTGTAACAGGCACAGAGAGGTCAAGAGGCTTGTCAGGGATCACACAGCATGAGTCCCCAGGATCACTGTGCTAGTTTGGGTTTTGCCTGCCCTTAAGTCCTGGCTTCCGGCCCCACCTGGGCTGAAGATTCTGTGTGGGGCGGGGAAGTTGGAAGAATTGTCTACTGGCACCAAGGACAGTTCCCACGGTATGGAGAGGCAGTAAGGTGGACAGAAACACTTGCCCACTGTCCAAAGCTCTGGACCTCAGGCTGCAGGGACTCCCCTCCCCTCATCCCCATCCCCGTCCAGCTTCGTATGCTGTGAGCACCAAGGTGTTTTCAATGTGTGGGGGTGGTGAGGGGGCCGGATTCTGAGACCATGTGCCCTCCTGAGCTCGTTGCGATGTCCTCATGGTGTCCTCTTGCTCTCTATAGGAGGAGCCATGGGAGGGACAGTCAGCGCTGTGGCCTCTCTGGTGGACTTGGCAGCATCCAGTGACGTGAGGGACAGCGCGCTAGCCTTCTTCCTCACGGCAGCGGTCTTCCTTGGGCTCTGCGTGGGGCTCTACCTACTGCTGCCTCAACTGGAGTATGCCAGGTGAGGTCCCCCTGCCCTGCCCTCCATATCTGGTCATCTGATTGGAACATAGGTCCCTGTGCCTATCGGTTGCCCCCCAGGACTGTGAGTTTTCAGAGGGCTGAAACATGAAGGAGTTTTGTTCCGGGGTCCCTCAGTTGTGCTGTAAATCGGTCTTGGGTGGGAGGAGCTGGCTCTGACCACACCTCTAAACCAGTGTGGCCTAAAAGCTTGTGGTCAGGAAAGACCTCGCAGTGGAAGTGGGATTGAATAAGGTTCCTAAGACTGGGCGCACCCCTTGTTCCCGCCCACGCCCTCGGCCCCGCCCACGCCCCGCCCACATCCCAGCTCTAGCGGAAGGTGCAGGCTGAGTTTGTCTATCTCATTTATACTCGCACACTCCCGTTTCTCCTAAGGTCATGATAACTTGCTATTATTTCTACGTGCAAGGGAATAAACCAGGGGTCAGAACGGTCAACCTCTACTTTCAGCTCACTGCCTGTGGGACATCTGGTCTCTCTCAAGTTCCACTCGTGTCTCTTGTGCCTTCTACTGCTCTTTGAAAACTGAAGCTGGAGTTGAGGGTGTAACTAAGTCGGCAGAGTGCTTGCCTTGAGTGTATGAAGCCCAGGGTTCAATCCCAGTGCATGTACACCAGGCATGGTGGCACAGACTCGGATCCAGCACTTTGGAGGTGAAGGATGAAGGTTCAATCAGGCATCTTTCCTTGTGATGTTGAGCCTTGGAGCTATTCCCAGAGTAGTATTGAGGCCTTGAGGGTCTTCTCTTGTTTTGTTCCTTTGTCCCTGAAAGGAATGACCCTGAGAGTCCCCACAGCCTCCCGTTTCATCACACCCCGGCACTACCAGTACTGAGGTGTTTCTCAGTTCACCTTGGTAAGCCAAACACAGTCCAACTGGGCCTTCGGGGACCCTGTTGCCCATGAAGCACCTATACCTTTGTCGATTAAACCTGAGTGAGAAATCCTGTGTGTAGAAACTCATGTCTGGCTGGGGCTTGTGGAGGGCTTATCTCAGGCCTCTGTACTGACTGTATCTCATTACATGGGGCCTCCCAGTGCATGAGCCCAGAGTCACACTAATGACTCCCACCACTGGCTCGCCTGCTCTGAGCTCTGAGCTGGGGGACGATGGCCTGGGCTTCTGTACCTTCTGTGGTGGCTAGTCTGATGTCAACTCAACATAAGCTAGAGGTATCTGAAAGGAGGGAACCTCAGCTGAGGAAATGCCTCCATGAGATCCAGCTGTAAGGCATTTTCTTTGTTGTTTTTGTTTATCTATTTATTAATTTAATGTATATGAGCACACTGTAGCTGTCTTCAGATGCACCAGAAGAGGGCATCTGGTTCCATTACAGATGGTTGTGAGCTACCATGTGGTTGCTGGCAATTGAACTCAGGACCTCTGGAAGAGCAGTCAGTGCTCTTAATTGCTGAGCAATCTCTCCAGTCTGTAAGACATTTTCTTAATTAGTGATTGATGGGGCAGGGCCCAGCTCATTGTGGGTGGTGCCATCCCTAGGCTGGTGGCCCTGGGTTCTATAAGAAAGCAGGCTGAGCAAGCCAGGGGGAGCAAGTCAGTAAGCAGTACCCATCCAATGGCCTCTGCATCAGTTCCTGCCTCCAGGTTCCTGTCTTGTTTGAGTTCCTGTCCTGACTTCCTTTAGTGATGAACAGCGATGTGGAAGTATACACTGAATAAACCCTTTCCAAGTTGCTTCTTGGTCATGGTGTCTCGTTGTAGCAATAGAAACCCTAACTAAGACACCTCCTGCCTCTATAGAACTGCCACCTTACACTGAAGAAATTGAGGTCCAGAGAGGGGCAAGTCTAATTAGGGGACTAAAACAAAGGCAGACATGGGACAGAAACCAGGCCCAGGTGTTAATTAGCCCATGTTAATACGGTCTGCCTGTGCCTCCTGCCTTTCAGACAGCTGAGGCCCAGAGAGCTTCAGAGGATCAGGTAATGTCACCCAGCAAGGCAAAGTACCCCACACAGAAGTTATAAAAAGGTGAATAATGTTGGAGGTGAGAGTGTGCAGGGCAGGGATCCTGCAGAGGCTTGATCTAATCCTTGTCCAGGGCCTTGCTTCCTAGGAGCTTCCCTAGACACAAGCAAGCATGCTCAGTGCGGCAGGAAGCTATCTCCAATGGAAGGAGACGCATAGTAAGCCGGTGTGTGATGGCTGCTCTTGGTTGTCAACTTGACTGCGTCTGGAACTGACTGAATCCCAAGCAGCTGGGTACACCTATGAGGGAGTTTTCTTACTTAAATCATCTCAGGTGGGAAGACCCACTTTTTTTTTAAAAGATTTATTTATTTCATGTAAGTGGGTACACTGTCACTGTCTTCATATACACCAGAATAGGGGCATCAGATCCCATCACAGATGGTTGTGAGTCACCATGTGGTTGCTGGGAATTGAACTCAGGACCTCTGGAAGAGCAGTCAGTGCTCTTAATTGCTGAGCCATCTCTCCAGCCCGGGAAGACCCACTTTTAATCCAGATCTTTTGAGGAGAGAGGATGCATCTTTAATCTGGCCCCCACCTTTTGGGCAGCTTATGTAAAGGACATGGAAGGAGGAAGCTTTTCCTCTTTGCCTGCTTGCTCTAGATCTCCCTGGGAAAATCATCCCTTCACTGACAGGATTCTAGAAGGCATATACTGAAGACTAGCAGAGACATCCAGTCTCCTGGGCTGAACAACTGCTGGATATTTGAACTTTCTGGTGGTAGACAGCCATTGTTGGACTAACAGGGTCACAGCCTGTAAGCCATTGTGGTGGTTTGAATAAGAATGGTCCCCATAGCTCATGCATTTAAATGCTTAGTCAACAGGCAGTGGCACTACTTGAGAAGGATTGGGGGCGTGGCCTTGTTGGAGTAGGTGTGGCTTTGTTGGAGGAAGTATGTCACTGGGCAGGTAGGGTGGGTGGTGGGCTTTGAGGTTTCAAAGCTTAATCTAGGTCCAGTGGCTTTCTCTTTCTGCTGCCTGTGGATTGGGATATAGAACTCTCAGATACTTCTCCAGCATTGTGTCTGTCTGCCATGTTGCCATGTTTCCCATCATGATGATAATGGACTGAGCCTCTAAAACTGTAAGCCATTGCTTTCTTTTCTAAGAGTTGCTGTAGCCATGGTTTCTCTTCGTAGCAATAGAACAGCTAAGACAGCCATTGTAATAAATCCCTTCTCTTTTTAATTTTTTAAATTATTTACCTTATTTTTCTGTGCATTGGTGTTTTGCCTGCATGGATTTCTATGTGAAAATATCAGATCTGGGAGAAACAGACAGCTGTAAGCTGCTGTGTAGGTACTGGGATTTTAACCCATTCCTCTGGAAGAACAGTCAGTGCCCTTAACTGCTGAGCCATCTCTCCAGCTTCTTAAAATTTTTACGTGCATTGATGTTTTACCTGCATGTGTGTCTATGTGAGGGTGTCAGATCCCCTGGAACTGAAGTTATATACATCTGTGAGGTACTAGGTAGTTCCTGGGACTTGAACTCTGGTCCTCTGGAAGAATAATAGTGCTCTTAACTACTGAGCCATCTCTCCAGACTGTTCTTTCCTTTTCTATGTGCCCCCTGTCTCTGTCTCTGTCTCTCTCTGTGTGTGTGTGCATGTGTGTGTGTGTGTGTGTACAGTATGGTATACATATGGAAGTCAGAAGCCAACCTAAAAAAGCTGGTTCTCTCCATCCACAGGTTTCAGGTACCCAACTCATGTTATGAGGTATGGCATCAAGCACTCTTACCTGTTGAGACATCTCAGACATTTAAAAGTGCAAGTCTTTGAATCCACGGGTCTTTCCTTGTGTGCCCAGGCATACATGTAGATTACACACTGCCCTGGCACGGGCAGTATGGAAGGGCCAGGCAACCTGCATGTCATCTGTAGGGAGGCATTTAAAGTCCATGCTTGGCTGTGATGCCATGGCAGAACGGAGGGCCATAGAGCCATGTGAGTGACGGGGTGGCCACAAGTCAGTTTGTCCAGATTGGGATAGGTATGTGTTTATGAATGCTGGGATGCATGACCTGGGCTGTTGTGTGTGTTCTATGTATTATTTATAAATTATATATAGGCATTAAGGCTGTATAAGGCTTAAGATCTTTATAGCTGAATTCCACATTTGTTTCAGAATTTCTCTCCCCCCACCCCCGTGTGTGTGTGTGTGTGTGTGTGTGTGTGTGTGTGTGTGTGTATAACTTCATAGGGTTTTGTGGGGGGAGGCATTGATTATTTGTTGAGACAGGGTCTCACTCTGTGGCTCAGGCTACCCTGCAATGCACAGTGTAGCGCAGGCTGGCTTCAACTCACTGATTAGCTCAGGATGACTCTGACTCTTCTGTCTCAGTGCCGGGGTTACAGATGAGCTTCCCGGTGTGTCTTGTGTGGTTCTGGGGATCAGATCAAGGGCCTCGTGCATGCTAAGCCAACACCCTTCTAACTGAGCCATGTCTGCACATCCTGTTACCACACACACACCATTTAACTGTCTGGTTTTGAGACAGGGTCTCACTGCAAAGCTCAAGGTACCCCCAAACTCACCGCAATCCTTCTGCCTCAGCCTCCCAAGGGCCAGGACTGCTGACCCGAGCCATCATACTCTGCTTACATTTTACATCCCTGAGTGCTTTTACCTAAATCTCCCCCTTCCAACGCCCAAAACCAGGCTGGGGCCTCCATTTACCATGCAGTGGTCAGGGCTGGTTTCCTGTCTCTGCTCATGGTATGACCTTCGATCCAGGGACTGAAGTCCAGCCTAGCAGCCTGGACAGGGATAAACACAAACCATCTCTAACAACTTGGCCCTGAAGTTCAGGTCCACAGGGACTCACTGACCATGTCCCTGTCCCTCTGCAGGTACTACATGAGGCCAGTTGTCCCAGTCCACGTGTTTTCTGGTGAAGACAACCCATCCCAGGATGCTCCCAGCACCTCCCCCGTGGACCCTGCATCCAGAGTGGTGCACACGCCGCCCCTTGGACCCATCCTGAAGAAGACAGCTGGCCTCGGGTTCTGCACTGTTTCCCTCTACTTTGTCACAGCCCTCATCTTCCCCGCCATCTCCACCAACATCCAGTCCATGCATAAGGGCACCGGCTCCCCATGGACCTCCAAGTTTTTTGTGCCCCTCACCGTCTTTCTCCTTTTCAACTTTGCTGACCTCTGTGGCCGACAGATCACAGCCTGGATCCAGGTGCCAGGTCCTAGGAGCAAACTGCTCCCCGGACTGGCACTCTCTCGTGTCTGCCTCGTGCCTGTCTTCTTGCTCTGTAACTACCAGCCGCGCTCACACCTGACTGTGGTGCTTTTCCAGTCTGACATCTACCCTGTGGTCTTCACCTGCCTCTTGGGGCTCAGTAACGGTTACCTCAGCACTCTGGTGCTCATCTATGGGCCCAAGATTGTACCCCGGGAGCTGGCTGAGGCCACCAGTGTAGTGATGTTGTTCTATATGTCTGTGGGCTTGATGCTGGGCTCAGCCTGTGCGGCCCTGCTTGAACACTTTATCTAGGAGGGGCGGCAAGGATGTGGGTACTGTGTGAGTGTGTGAGGCTTGGGTCCTTGGAAGATGGACAGGGTGAGCCGAGGTCTCATGGTGTTAAGCAAGGGATTGGTGTTTTGTTTGATGCAGAACAGAGCCCACTCAGACTGCCTTTCTCTCAGACTGCTTGTGAGCCACATCCTTGCACATCTTGTGCAAAGAGACATTCCAGACACAGCCTAGCGTGGTGGCTCACACCTGTAATCCAGCATTCAAGAGGCTGGAGCTGCAGGAGTGAGTTCAAGGCCGGCCTGGCTACATCGGGAAACCCTTTCTCAAAAAAAAAAAAAAAAAAAAAAAAGCGAAAAACAAAAAAACCCTGAAAACCTTCCAAACACTTGGAGAGAACACTCCAGAGCCGATTGAAGGACGAGGTTGTAGCCAGGACCTAGCCCAGTTGGTAGGATGTTTGTTTAGCATCCATAAAGCCCCAGCTTCCATCCCCAGCACTGCACAAACGGGACATGTTGGTGAAAACCTGTAATCCTAGCTCTTGAAAGGTGAAAGCAGGGGCATCAGAAGTTCAAGGTCATCCTCAGCTACATAGGGAGTTTGAGGCTAACCTGGACTATCTGAGACACTGTATCAAAAAAAAAAAAAAAAAAAAAAGAAAGAAAGAAAGAAGGTGCAACTGTAAAGAGTAGGATATGTTACTTTCCTAGCTCATAAGTAGCCTGTGTCT
The DNA here is from genome assembly GCA_030674055.1 of Rhabdomys pumilio. NCBI lineage: Eukaryota > Metazoa > Chordata > Mammalia > Rodentia > Muridae > Rhabdomys > Rhabdomys pumilio. The sequence continues at coordinate 42,177,142 of JANHMN010000019.1, forward strand.
AACTTGTGTTGTCACAAGGCCAGAACCCAGCCTCACTCTTTCCAACTGACAGCGAGGTGCGAGAGAATCTTCAGGGCTTCCTGTTCTGAAAGAGGCTCCTGGGTTTGAGGTCCCCTTATGCCAGTACTCAGGCCTAGGGTCCAAGCACATGCTGATTCCTGGGCTCTGTGGGTGAGAACAGGCTAACCAGCAGGAAAGCCCCACAAGGCAGGCTTCCTAAGCCTTCCTCCCTGAGGCCTGGGCTCCCAAAGGCTCCCTCTGTCAGGGCCTGGGCCTGGTAGGCCTGGTCTCCAGATGAGGGCTGTATGACCCAGTGGTCTGCCCAGAGCCTGTTTAGCGCAGGGGGGGAGTCTTTTTAACAGTCATGTTTACAGCTTGTTGGGGCCCTTGGTCCAAGGGCATAATAAATACTGGGATTCTGAATATGAGCTTTGTTGGTGTCTCCATCAATTGAGGTCTTGGCAGAAAACAGTGTGCTAAGATTGGGCGATTTGGAGGGATGTAGGGACAGCTTTGGGACATGCTACCTTTCCCCATTGCTCTAACAAAATGCCCGACTAAAGCAGCTTAAGGAAGGAAAGGTTTCTCCTGGCTCACAGTTTAAGAGGGGACATAGTCCCCTGTCGTCAAGGTGGAAAGGCACAGCAAGTGGAAGTGGCTGATCACACTGTGTGTCCCTCTAGGACCTCAGTCCACGGGACGGTGCTGCACTGCCTACATCCAAGACGGATCTTCCTCAGTTACACTTCTCTGGAAACATCCCTGCAGACAAGTGTGTTTCCAGGGTGATTCTCAAGCCAGTCTCAGAGACGATGGAAATTCACCATCATACCGTTCAAGAACCAACAAAAGTGAGGCCCTTCCAGGCTTAGCCTGAGGAGGGACAGCAGCAAGGTCTTCTAGACTGCACATACGTGTCCTTGCTTGGGACAAGCAGAGACAGGTCCAGACAGCTGTGATCTCAGGAGAGAGGCAGAGACTCCCTCTTCCACCCTCACGCCCAACATACTGAGGATGATACAGATTCCAGTGAGGGAGGAAGCAGGTGAGGTGAGGATGGGCAGGAAGATGGCTTGCCCAAGGTGTTGCCCAGTGAGGCTACCTGTCGCCTCCGCTGTCATAGGCTTCCAGATGTCTGCGCAATGCTGACACTTGCTCAGCAGAAATTGGGGCTGCTTTGTTTTGGTTCATTTCCTGACAGTTGTCGTTCTGGTAGTTTCAGAAGAGGACCTCCAGACTCTGTCACCCCACCCAGGACACCAGGTCCCCTCACATAGAGGTGGGTGACATGGTGAAACCAAGTTCTGGTTTCATAGGTGACAAGGGCTCCTGAGAGGCTGTTCTGGGAGGAGGGCTGGCTCCCAGATCAGAGGACTTTATCAGACCGAGTGTCCTTTCTCAAGATTCCTGCAGACAGAGTGAGAGCTCATCCCCAAGACATGACTACCCTCTGAGCTGAAAGCCGGTGGAGAAGCATGGGCTGGGGAATCCTGCAGATGCTGATTAAGTGGGAGGTAGTATAATCCCCCCCAGTGGCATCCATCAGCTTATGCTCCCCACCGTGGTCTGATTCCCACTCCCACTCAGCTGAAGGATGGGAGAAGACGCCCTTGAGAGGTTTTCTAAACTTGAACCTAGTTAAAAAAAGAAAAAAGGAAAGAAAAGAAAGAAAGAAAGAAAGAAAGAAAGAAAGAAAGAAAGAAAAGACAAAGTTGCCTTCCATCCCCTATGTAATGTTGTGGATAGCTTCTGGTATGGGTCCAGGGGGTTGGCCCATCCCAGTCTTGGGTGTGCTAGAAGTGGGCCGTGTATCTAATTAAATAGAAACAGCTGTATGTGGGGTGTGTGTGTGTGTGTGTGTTTGCACGCATGCGTGCATGTGTGAGTGTGCATGGGGTGGGGGTGGGGGGAAATAGACTGTTCTCACATGCTCTGGTGGAGGGGTTGGCTCTTGGGGACCAGAGTAGAGTCTGAATGGACTGGAAGGTGGTAGAAGCTGTGGTTTGGTGGCACCCAGACAGAGGGATGAGTCCATGCCCACCCTGGGTATAGAGGAGATGCGGCTGCTCGGCTAGCAGGGCTATCTCCTTTTATTCACCTGAGTGGGCATATTACTGAAGAGCCATCCCTCTCAGAGAGGAGAGCTGGGAAGAAAAGTGTAGTTTCAGGCAGGGGCAGACACAGGACAGGTTGTGAGCAGCCCATAGGTTTAGCTGCCCTGCTCCTCGTCTTGAGTCTTCTGAGCGCAGTGACTTGTAGGTATAAGCATCTTGCCATAGGTGGAGGATTCTTCTATGTAGATTCCCTGTCTTGGGCCTTGGATGAGCTCAGTGAGGCCCAGTGAGCTTCACTGACTTTCCCAGAGTCACTCACATAGATGGAAATTAAACCCAGTCCTTCCTTGACTCACAAGTCCTCACCCAGCCTCCTTTCTCGCTCTCCCGAAGTCTGTTTCTCTGTGGCTTTGGTTTTATGTTGTTGAGAGAGGTCTACTGTGGAGATCAGCTTGGCTTCTGATTCAGGATTCTTCTGCCTCAGCCTCCCAAGCACTAGGCTTAACTGCCTGTTCCTCCATGCCTGGCTTCTTCTCCTTGGTTCTTTATATACATTGCTTGTTTCCATTCTCTGCCATTTGGATGTGCTGCTCAGAACCCTGGCCTGGTGCTGGTTCCGTTGAACTGAGAAGCTGGGTTAGACCTCTGCTAACCAGGGCCCACTCGGTCCTGCCCCAGCCCAGAGCACACACATCCTCTTCTTCTCGGTGGGCAAGGGATCTGGGATTGCGAAGGCCCTGGTCCCCCTGCTCCCATGTGCCCTTCCCCTATAGCATGGACTGCCATGACTGTCACTTCAGCATGGACAGTGGGACAGGGGACACAATGTAGGTGTCAAGAAGTCTCACTCGCACTAGAGTGCAAGCCAGCCTTCCTGTATCTTGATTCCTTGTCTCAAAAGCAAGGACAGCAGTCAGTCCCCTGACTGTGACAGGATGCCATGCCTACTTCCCACCTGCGTGCACAGCACAGCACACACTGTAACAGAGCCTACAGGCACCGTAGGCAGGTACACAGCTCTCCACTGCCACTCTGGCCTCAACCCTCAGGCTGTGACCATAATGTTGGCTGCCCCGAGCTTGACTCGAAACAATGCTAGCCAAGATGGTATGTTCTCCGCTCTTAGCAAGCTTGGTTTTTATTTCCACTTCTTGCTGCTTAGTCAGCTTGTTAAGACGGCCAGCAGCTTCCCTGTGTGTGGCCATACCCTGCCCGGTGGCTCAGTACTCACCCTTGCCCCAATCCAGGCCTTGCTAGCAGCTGTCTATGCCCATACTTCTGGGTCTGTGTCCCAGGCACACCCAGCCCAGAGTCAAGAGAACTGAGGATGGAAAGAGAAGGCTCCTGAGCTGAGTTGCTATGCACTCTGACCCTCAGACAAGCCTCCTCACTCAGGTTGCTAAAGGCTAAGCTAGAGAAAGGGTTGCCCCCAGCAGCAGCACAGAGAAATAGAAAACAAACCGAAAACACCACGCCGGGGTGGTGGTGGTGCACGCCTTTAATCCCAGAACTTGGGAGGCAGAGGCAGGCGGATTTCTGAGTTCGAGGCCAGTCTGGTCTACAGAGTGAGTTCCAGGACAGCCAGGACTACACAGAGAAACCCTGTCTCGAAAAACAAAAACAAAACAAAAACAAAAAACAAAACAAACAAAAACAACCAACCAACCAAACAAACAAACAAACAAAAAACAACCTAGGTGTCCACCCTTAGGAGAAGAGCTTGAGCCGGCATCCAGCCCACCGGTGTGGATGGACAGCCTCACCTCTTCCTGACCGTGTGATGGCGGGCCAGGTTAGTGTCCTCCACCCATTTCTCAGTTTGTCAATGTGATTGTAGCACAATCATTGCAAGGTGATGGCCATGCACAGAACGTGTCAGAATAGCCCCTGGTACACTAAGACGGAATGTGCCTCTGCTCGTGTATGAAAACCCTAATCCCAAATTCAATGACATTAGGAAGTCGGGGCTCTCAGAGGTGACCTCAAAATAACCATCCGGTCACCCTGAGTGGGGTCAGTGGCCTTATGAAAGAAGTCCAAGAAAGCTCCCATCCCTTCCAGTGAGAACTAAGAGGATGGACGTCAGTAAAGCGGAGAGCAGATGCCAGGGTTCCCCTGCCATCTTGGTGTTGGACTTCCTGGTCTCCAGAACTGTACGGTATATCTTTCTGTTGTTCAGAAGCCACTAAGCCCATGACATGGTTTGTTGTTTGTTTGTTTGTTTGTTTGTTTGTTTGTTTTTATGTGAGTATGAGGTGCCGCAGAACAGTGTACTTTTATTTTGGGATCTGGGTTGCTGGGCCGTAGCACAGTGGGCAAAGTGCTTGCCCCACAAGGACAAGTTCGATAACCCAGCCTCCCCCAGTGCATTTGTAATTCCAGCACGGAGGCCTGTTTCCTAGGGCTCGCAGGCCAACCAGCCTAGCCTACATGCAAATCCCAGGCCAGTGAGGGACTCTGTCCCTCCAAAAGGACAGTGGGTGGTGTCTGAGAACATTCTAGAGCATGTGCACATGCTCTCACAGATGCATGAACATGCACATACATGTATACACAAGAAGTGGGCTGGGGCAAAGAGAGTTTTTGTGGGACATGGTAGAAAAGTACTCTATTGCCACAAACACACCTTTAAAAGTGATTCTGGTGAGGTTTGGGGGGTGGGGGAAGAGAGGTGGGAACTGTGTTCTGAAAGGCCTGAATATTAGAGAATCCCTGTGTGATATCTATGTAGTAGATGGATATCCCAAAAGGCCTTTTGTTAAAACTCACGGGAGCACCTTCGTTAACAGTGAGGATTTCGCCAGGCGGTGGTGGCGCACGCCTTTAATCCCAGCACTTGGGAGGCAGAGGCAGGCAGATCTCTGTGAGTTCCAGTCCAGTCCAGTGGCTTCCAGGACAGTCAAGGCTACACAGAGAAATCCTCTCAAAAAAACACCGTAGTGGCTTGAAGGACAATGTCCCCCATAGGTTCAGAGATTTAAATACTTGATCCCCATCTGGTGCCACTGTTTGGGAATGTTTCGGATGAACATCCTTGCTGGAGAAAGCACACCTCTGGGGCAGAACATTCTAGAGCCCTGGGCTTCACATGGTCTTGCCTCATTTTAAGACCCATATTCAGGTCTTAAGCTGGGGTCTCTGGGTGAGATGAGGAATTCCCAGAACCCCTGTGGCCATAGGCTGGGGTGTGTTTGCCTCCCTTGGGGATAGGAATCAGAGTTGTCACCAGATCACCAGTCAGAAACAGAGAATGATGTCCAAGCTCCAACTTGGAGTCCAACCCGAGTGACCTATGCTAGATGGGGCTCTGCTCAAGAATGACTTCTGGGAGGCTGGAGAGATGATGGCTCAGCAGTTAAGAGCACTGGCTGCTCTTCCAGAGGTCCCAGGTTCAGTTCTCAGCAACCACATGGCAGCTCCCAGTGGTCTGGAACTTCAGTTCCAGGGGAATCTCACACCCTTATGTAGACACACATGCACATGGAACGAAGTGTGCCACCACCGCCCGGCAATAAAATCCTTAATAAAAAAAAAATACCATTTGAACCTGACTTCTTCCAGTTGGCCAATGACCTCGGACAGCATCTGTAGCTCTGGTTCCTTCTGAACCTGTCACCCAGGCTAGAGGATCACTTGTGCCCCCTGGCACTGGTTCCATAAGGAGGAACAAAGGAGACAAGATGGTGACCCAGGTCTAGCACCTTGGCTGGCAGGTGACATCATGGAAGAGTGAGTCTGCTCACTGCTTTGAGATAGAAGGATGTCCTATAGGGAAACTAGTGGGAGAAGCAAACCTACCTAAAGTTTCATTTCTGGCCATACACTAAGCCAGTCACATCCCACACAATTCAAGAAGTGGCTCTGGCACTAGGCAGAAGCTATGTATCTGAGAAGGCCTGATAGGTGCCCCTGTGGCATCTTCCCATGGCTGGGTTGAAGTCACCTGTTTGGTCTGAGGTCTGAGAAACAGAGGAACGGTCAGTCATTGAGTCACACCCAGAGCAAGCATTAGCATGAGCACTTCAGAGGAGCCAAAGTGGAGACTGAGCCATGCAGCTGTATGCTGCAGAGGCAGCCGAGGTTGAAGGACTCCGGGACCAGCCCTGTAACAGCAGGTTTCACCAGACCCTTCAGAAGCATTTGCTAGGATACAGAGGGCTTCATCCACCCTCCGGGTCCCATTTCATAGCACAGGTGGGATGACAAGTTCCCAGATGTCACCAATGCCGCCTGTAGGAGGACCACCATGCTCTGAAAGATGGATGACGGTTGTCAGGAGCTTGCCCCTGGCAGGAGAGTGGATGAAGACTTCATCTGCTCCTGTTCTGGCCAAGGGCTCGCCTGGAAGGTCCTGGAAGGAGCTGGTTCACTGCAGACTCAGTCTTCTGCAGACACAGTCATGGACTGGGGTGTCCTCTGCATTTCAAGTACCACATCCTGCCTTTCCGTGTGCCCCATACACGGCTTCCCTCCTCCTCCCCTGCATCTTCCCACCTGTTCTCCTCTCACCTGAGGCCTGAGGGAGGGTGGGGTGGGGGTGGGGGTGAAGAAGAGTGAGGACTGAGGAGCAAGTCTAGATGCAGAGCTGTGATCTCACTTCTGGCGGGCATTGTTAAAACCCAGGTGGGGTGCAGGGCCACCTCCTGTAGTGAGGGGGTCACACCTCCTACCTGCTCTCTGGAGCTCATTAGCTGCTGAGGTAAGGCTCAGCCTCTCTCTCTCTCTCTCTCTCTCTCTCTCTCTCTCTCTCTCTCTGCTGAGTCTTTGCTGAGACTCAAAGAGGGAAATGAGCCACTACCACTCAGCAAACACTCTTTGAAACAGAAACTGAACCTTCTGCATTTTCTAATAATGCCTCGTGAACTAAAAGAAATGCAGAAGTCTGGCCTGGCTTCTTCAAAAGTCTCCTTTCTGAAAAGAGATGTCTGGAGCTAGCCTTCTGCTCACCAAGCTCCCAGGGATGGAATGGGAAGGGTCAGGTGCCCTGCAACATGCCAGGCCAGTTGATGCCAGCTTTGTGCTGAGTGACTGGCCTCTGGGCGGTTGTGGCAAAAGTCCCAGCTCCTCTTTTTTTTGTTTGTTTGTTTATTAGTTTGCCACTCCTCACATCATGTTCTATCGGGTAAATCTCAGCCACTTCGATTCTAGAAATGGGGAGAATCGGGGCTGGCTTAGAACTGGAGGACCCTAGATGAGTCACTGACGGCTCTGAAGCCCTGGATCTTGAATTATTTGTCTTGCATACAAAAGAATTCTGATTATGTTGGGGCACGAAGCTGACACTGAGTTTGTAAGGTTTTCTGAGCTGTGTTAAGCTCGCAGGGTCATTGGATGTCCCCCCCCAACCCCCATCATCACTCTAGCTGGGTTTGGACTCAACTAGGATGCATATCATTGGGCATGTCTGTAGGGGGAAAGACCCATGTGGGCGTTACCATCCCCTAAGCTGGGGACTGGGGAACAAGGAGAAAGAGCTGGGCACCAGCAGTCGCCTATTTCCTGACAGCAGACACAATGTGACTAGCCTGCTTCATACTCCGGCTTGCCACCCCTTCCTCACCAGGACGGACTGTCTCTTATCAAGCTGGAAGCCCACCTCAACACTTCCTCAATTTGTCTTTTTTTTTTTTTTTGGTTAGGCATTTGATCAGAGCCATGAGAAAATAAAACTAGCACAAGCTCTCAGATCCTCTATAGGACCAAAGGGACCTGACAGCCTGGAACCCACAACCCTTCCCCATGCTGGAACGTGTCCTAGGGACCTGGGATACCTAAATCCCTTGCCAATGTTGTCAACCTGTGATGTGTCCAGGCCTTGCCCTACACTTATTCCCCCATGGGCAGGCTGTGCAGGGCTCTCCCAAGCACGGGGGAGAATGGGTGCAGTAGGTTGACGCCACCATGCATACACCTAGGAGACCCTTCTAGATGCGTAATTGAGCAAAATTCTGAGACGCCAGAGAATGTTCAAACAAACAGCGTTCTAGCTGTGTGTCAGGGCAGGAGTGTGGCCCAGGGCCCAGGGCTCCAGGACTTCGGTTTGTTCTCCTGTCCATGTTCTGCAAATCTTTTAATTACTAGAAGTATAAACTCTTCTCCCTTGGAGGCGGACACAGCTCTTGTTTCTTCTTGGCCATTGTCCACTGTCTTTCTAGACACTCATAGCTGGGCCTTATTAGAGTATAGCCAGGAATAGCAGAGATTAGCAGAGGCCTCAAAGCTCCTCTTTTGACTACTTCTTTTCCTTTAGCTCCGAGGTTCCCAACCTTCCTAATGCTGTAACCCTTTAATACAGTTCCTCATGCTGTGGTGGCCCACCAACCATCATCCCATTCTAGGTTTAAGTCTCTGCCTGCAGTCACTCGGGTACAACCAGGCACTGACTCCATGCAGAGAAAGAGTGAGTAAAAGAGGCATTGGGGGAGATTCCAGTTCTCATGTCTGAGTGCCAGCAGCTCCGGTGATTCTCTTAGGCCCACGAAACTATGGGATGAACCTTCTCACTGAATCTCACACCACCTTACTCTGCATCAGAGCCATGGTGCAGCTGAGATGGTCCGAAGAATTTGATGGGCACTGGCTGAGTGTCGTGGCTCATGTCTGTCATCTCAGCACTTAGGATGTCGAGGCAGGAGGTTGTACCCGAGTGACTTCAGGCAGAGGCTTAAACCTAGAATGGAATGATGGGCTGGTTCCAGTGTCTGAGTCCTAATTACCTGCAGGAGAAACATTCAGCTTCTTGATATAGTTCTTCAGCCCCTCCTTAAAACACTGTGTTTTCCCCCCACGTCTCTGAGGCAGAGTGAGTCTTTCATTGGCCCCGGTGATCAATGATTCTGCTAACTAGTCCCTGGGATCTGCCAGTCTCTGCCGGGATCCCCAGAGCTGGGACTATAAAAGCACAAACACCATACTGGATTTTTGTTTGTTTGTTTGGTTGGTTGGTTGGTTTGGTTTTTCCTAAAAATATTGTTGTTTGTGTAGTTCTGACTATCCCAGAACTTGCTCTGTAGACCAGGCTGGCCTTGGATTCCTAGAGATCGGCCTGTCTCTGCCTCTCAAGTGCTGGAGTTAAAGGTGAGCACAGGTCAAGTCCTCATGCTTGTCCGACAAGCCGTCACCAACTGACCTGTCTTGCTGGCCTATGTGCTGTGTGCTTGTTCAGGGAGTAAGCCCAGGTTCAAGACCTTGCCCACTGGAAACGAATGAGTGTTACTAGTCTTTCTAAGATTTCTTGCTCTCTGTTTCTAACAGGGGATATTGATCCTGTATGAATGATACACAGGGATTTTAAGATTTGTTTTTTTACTGGGGGAGGTTTGTGATCCACCATTGCACGTATGTATGCACCAGAGGACACCTTAGGTGACTCAGTTCTCTCCTTCTGCTATCTGGGTCCTGGGGATCAAACTTAGATCTTGAGGTTCAGTGGCAAGCTCCCACCGAGCCTTCTCGCCAGCCCACGTGGCACAGGTTGGGTTTTGGTGGTGGTGGTGGTAGTGTTTGTTTACATAAAAAGTAAACGGAAGCAAAACGGTGGAGCAGAAATAGTCACTTATAAATAAATGCAAGTGGTCCTTTTTTACTTCTTAAGGTTTACCTACAGGGTAGTCTTTGTTATAGCATCTGCACGCATGTTAGTATAAAGGGTATATATGGGGTATTCATAGGAGACCCAGGCTGGAGTCTCCAAACATGAATTTCAGCCACTTGGGAAGAGCATAGTGATGTCTTTCCTGGTCACTTTAGAATAGCAAGTTGGATATGTTCCCCATTTTGAATTCAGGGCCTTCCCCCCATCACCCGCAGAAGAGGGCTATCAGGGCTACTCCTGGGTTTTTCAGAACTCTGCCTAAGCTCCTGCTGCTGCTACCCAAAAGTTAGGTCCTCCCTCCAGGATGCCAGCATCCTGCCCTTTGGGGGAAGGGAAGAGATAGAAAGAGTTCCTTTGGCTGTCACTAGGGCACCCAGTGCTACACCTTGTCACAAGCTGACCCTGGTGGTCTAGGTGAAAGAGGAATGAGAAGTCATCACCTTCCCTCTGTGACACTGTGCCTGCAATGATTTATTTGACGCTGTGTGGAGGTTTTATTTTGGTTTCTGTGTTTTTTGCAGTATGGAGAACAGAACCTAGGACCTGGTATATGTTAGCCAAACACTACCACTGAGCTACGTCCCCAGCCCTGAATCTAATTTTTACTTTTATTTATTTATTTATTTATTTATTTTTGGTTTTTCGAGACAGGGTTTCTCTGTGTAGCCCTGGCTGTCCTGGAACTCACTCGGTAGACCAGGCTGGCCTCGAACTCAGAAATCCGCCTGTCTCTGCCTCCCAAGTGCTGGGATTAAAGGCGTGCGCCACCACCGCCCGGCACTTTTTACTTATTATTAATTTTTCAAAAAAGGATTTTATTTATTTTATATATATGAGTACACTGTAGCTATGTTCAGACACACCAGAAGAGGGCATCAGATCCCGTTACAGATGGTTGTGAGCCACCATGTGGTTACTAGGAATTGAACTCAGGACCTCTGGAAGAGCAGCCAGTGCTCTTAACTGCAGAATTGTCTTTGCAGCCCCTCTATTTTTTTTTAATTTTTATTTATTTTGTTTTGTTATATCATATGGAACAGAGTCTCACACTATAA